>BLBF01000043.1:7642875-7762819 GCA_015471245.1 Laticauda colubrina
AGGCTTCCAAATGATTGACAGTCTGGTGGAATCATCTCTTTTATTCAGGCTTTCAGGTCTTTTTTCAATCTCTGTGGCTTCTCTGATGATTCTGTGGCTGGGGTTTTCTATAGTGGCTAGGGTTTTAGTGCCATTGAAGTTGATGTTGTGACCTGTGGCTTTCATGTGTTGGACTAGTGAGGAGGTGTGTTCCAGCTTTTTTACTGCATTTTTGTGTTCATCCAGGCGGGTACTTATTCTTCTATTGGTCTGTCCAATGTATGTGGCCGGGCATGATGCACAGGGAACTTCGTATATGCCTTGGTTTTCCAGGTCAATTTTGTCTTTGGGGTTTTTAAGGATGGCTGCTATTTTTTTGTCTGTTTTGAAGGCAGTCTTGATGTGATGCCTGTGTAGTATCTTACTGATTTTGTCTGTAGTACCTCTTATGTAGGGCAGGACAGCTGTTCCATAGGTCTGTTGATCTTCTAGGTCTCTGTTATATCTTGGTGTGTTTTTGTGGATCAAGCTGGTGATTTTGTTTTTGTGGAAGCCGTTGGCTGTCAATACTTTAGTCAGGGTGCATAGTTCAGTCTTTATATGTGTCTTGTCTGCCAGGCACTACTGTGTTGTAACGACTTGGGTAATGGGCTATGTGATGACCTTCTGAGTTCTATTGTTGTGACATCCTGGGTCTTGAACTGTAATCTCCTCGGTCGTTGGCTGTGTTGTAACATCCTGAAGTTTTGTGGTGTAGCCTCCTGAGTTCTGTGATGTGATATCCTGAGATATCAGGATATGAGCTATGATGTGATGTTCCGGATTTTGGTTTGGTTCAGAGTTTGAGGCCTGGCGATGTATTCATGGCGTGTGTCAGTTTGCTTGGTTTGGGGGTTAGGATGTGTGGCAGCTGGTGATGCAGCCATGGTCTGGTTTCTGAATGGTGGTTGCCTTTCGTCTATGGGGAAGGCTTGGGTTTGAGTCTGGTGAGGGAGATTGGTGGTGGCGTCATGTGTTGTTTTGGGTCCGGTGTTAGTTTTCGTGGCTGGGATTCGTTTGTTGATAAAGGCTAGTTTCCAAATTTCCAAATGGGATGATATTTCCCGCCTACCAGACATTTCTCCAAATTTCCATTTTTCCTCCCTTAATAGTTTCAAAATTTCAGAAAATTTGACATCTCCACAAGAAAGCAGTGATTCAGGAGCAACACCAAATCTCACAAAGAAACTAGCACATCAACAAAACAGTAATTATCTGCCAAGAGATAAGAGAAGGGTTACTCTAGACTACTCTAGGCTTTCCATACACAGATCTTTTAAAAACAAGTTGGGACAGATGTACCCTGAATAAATTACTCTTTCAAACTGGTGACAAAGCAGTCATAGATACAAAAGGGGGGTATACAAGACTGAAGATGCACTGAATACAAACATCAGTTCATACAAAAACTACTGCATGAAGATGGCCTTAAATATTCAATACCTTTGAAATATATCACATCAAACCACTACAACCCCTCCTACTCTGCTGCACTGGATCCAATGAAAGGGAATCCTTGCATACAAATGTGCTGCTATATGAAAAGTTCTGAATGTTATAGTCAGGTGGCAGTTTGAGAAAGCTTTATAGGATTTTTTTTTTCTCCCAATATTGCCATGAGAACCAAAACTTCTAAGTTCACTCACAGATCCAATTTGGCTTCAGTGATGCTACATGATCTAATCCTACCATAGCAAGACATTTCTTGCACTTTAATCAGAATGAACATGCAATATTAGTTAAATTAAATTGAATTTCTCACTCTACATTCTTGTTTCATAAATTTTTATACTATAGGTATTTTAGCTGCTGTTGTTCCAAAAGTAAGATCAACCAACTTCAGATAGGACAACTTAACTACCAGAAGAAAATAACTAAATTGATTAGGTTTACAGATCACTTATTTGGCTATTAATGGGTATAAGCAGTCCTCGGCTTACAATTCAGAGAAGAATTTATATTGCTAAGTGAGAAATTTGTTGACTTTTGCCTTATTTTATGATTTTACTTGTCACATTTGTTGGTAAATCACTATAGTTGTTAAATTAGTTACCTGGTTGTTAAATGAATCTGACTTCCCCACTGAAGGGAAAGTCGCAAACAGGAATCGCATGACCTCAGGATGCTGCAACCATCATAAATATAATTCAGGTGTCAAGCATCTGAATGTAAATGACATGACCATAAAAATGCTGCAATGGTCATAAGTATGAAAAATGGTCATGTCACCTTTTTCAATGCTGTTGCAATTTTGAACAGTCTGTTATATGAATTGTTGTAAGTCAAGGACTACCTGTGTTACATTTGAACAATTTTTTCTCTATTTAGAATGTAATGTATAGAAATTTCCCAGATACCAACCAAATTAATCATATGCTACACAAACAAAGAAAACACACATATCTGTGATTACATAATCTTTAATTTTAAACATTGGCCTAATGTGGGTTTTTTTTCCTCCTATTTTCCTTTTTTTTACTTTTTCTATCGTATATTTTACACTTTTTAAATATGTGTCTTACTTTAAGAGATTGCCTTACTTTATTGATTGTAAGCCACTCTGGGAAATTCTTTGGCTGAAAAGCAGAATGAAAAAATGCTTTTCCAGAATAAAATGTCTGCAACTGATTTCTGTAAACAGGATGTGCATTCTAATACATTATCCAAGACAGTTTGGTATAAATATTTTTCTTTAGGCCATGATCATTTCTTTAGATTTCTTTAGATCATTTTCTTTAGACTCCTAAAATTAAGTTAGGAGTGACATGGTATAAACTTAAAGAATATGGAACTTTAAAAAATAAAGCAGTATAATGCAGATAATGGTTTAAAATTAATATTTAATATTTATATATTTTATTTAATGGATAATCAACAAGATTTTATTGAATCTTAAAAGAAAAAAATATTGTTTTAAAAACTAAAAATACAAACTGAAAATACAGACTAAGAAAGATAGAAATCAGTCTTATATTTTATATTTATAAATAGTCATTGGCTTACTAATTAATTCATTGCAATAATATAAACAAAATAAAATATTTTAGTCTATCTTTTATTGAATTCACCACCCATCTCACTGTCTTGAGATTCAAAATATTTTATTGTATCATAAAATCTGTCACTGCAACATAGATGATTACATCCTTTAATTAGCAGAAAATATTGCCATTTCCAAAATAGATAAATCACACGCTTTAAACATTTATTTCAACATTTATTTACTGTAATCATCATTAACACCACCTTTCTTTTATTCATGAACCCATTATCTGTTTCTGAATTATACTTTTTCACATATTATCAACAATATTATTTAATTGGTGGAGTCCAATGGTTGTTTAATATGTAATTTTAAGAAGCACATTTCAGAGTATCGGTTAGAACCATTTTATTATTTTAACCCAACTGAATTTGTAAACAAGGACGATATTTAATTAGTTTATTTTCCTTAGGCACATTGTAAAGCACTAAAACAATGCATCCAATCAACTTAAAATTTAAAAAGTAAATTTCTTCGATCTATATTTCTAAAATTATTAAATTACAAATGATGTATTATAGAACAACTAAAACTAATAATGATTTATTTTATTATTATTGCTTACATTTTGGCAACATTGCAATTTATTCAATAAAGTATGGTTGAGCAAATCATGACATAATTCATATTTGAATCTAATCACTAATAGCATTCACCAATTAGGCAAACTATGATGACCCTTCTTTGCTTCCAATTTAATATGCTCTGTCAACCCAGCTCTTTCCCCTGCTTTGAAACAGTATGTGGTTTAACATTTGAGGAGCTGGCTAATGTAATTAGAACAAGCCAAAATGTAAAAGTGAACCAGTTAACTGTAAAGCAAAAAGTTGTTCTGCCCCACCTAGTTACTAGATTGTGATTTGGAGGGAAGACTCACTATTGGGTCCAAGATTAATTTTCACTTCGAGATCTCATACTGCAAAAAATAGGGGATACGACATAAACAAGTATAGCAGGCCTCTTTTTGTTAGACCTACTAATTAAAGATCTCCTCCCATGATTTCAAACTGGTATTTTTCCAGCAAGAAACTGTATGACTAAATGTACACTGTATCAGTAAGGGTCAGCATGCAAAAATTAAATAAAAACTCTTACCTTTTTATTTATAGCAGAAATCTAGCACCCCAGGTACCTGTGTCTCACAAGATTCTGGAAATTTATGACAGATTTATAATAACTTAGCCTACAAATACCCCCATCATTACTGAAATTCTGAAATCCTCACCGCATTTGCATTAGTTTCCTTTTATTATATTAATTTCCTCATACAGTCCTATACCTGAAACACACTTGGTTTCTTCAAATATCACACTGTCTTTGGACCCCATGGGCATCTTTCAAATGGCTGCTACCAGCATTCCCTTTTCACACATCTCAGACAAGTCTTTTCAAATAATCAACACATATGAGACTTAATGGGTATTACTATCTTGAAACTTTGATTGTTGTTTATTTGACATAGTTACTCTCGTTCAGTGGTTCCCAAAGTGGGCGATACCACCCCCTCGGGGGCGGTGGGATTCCTTAGGGGGGCACTAAGAGGCAAGGGAGCTGGCAGGGGGGTGCTAAGAGGTGGCAGGGCGGCGTTCGAAGGCTCACTGACTGCCGGCTATACAGCCCATTGACTGTTTCATCACTCCATAGCTGGGGCTCGAATGCAGAACCCACACGTAGTGAGCCTTGCCAAGCCTGGGGGGGAGAGAGAGAGGTGGGGGGTGGTAAAAAGGGGGCGCCTTAGCTTGCAGACTGCCCTCTCCGGTGGAAGCTGTGGAGGAGCGCCAGAAGGCCCAAAAGTAAAACCCTCCCAAGGCATGCAGTGGAAGGGGTGGGTGGTCCAGCATTAGGGCTCCCTTCCCCAGAGAACAAGGGAGTGCATGGCCTCCACCTCTCCGGCCAGCTGGGCTTGCATGTAGGATGAAGTTAGGTGCAGCAGCGGCTCTCCAAGGCACGTGGCTCGGTTTGATTCAGCTCTATGTGGCCATCCTGGACATCGAACCTAGCCTCCCTCTGCAGCCCAGTTCTTCCGACTAAGCCCTGTGTTTGCTTGTTTGCTTGCTTAGTTTCCAAGAGATCGTTCCCTCTGCCTCCGCCGGTCTGGGGTTCTTCCGCATGCCTTCCTCCTACCGGGTGGAGCATAAAGATGGACAGAACGCTTCCCTGAAGTTGGGAGTTTCTGAGCATGTGCAAAGTACCTCCCCTTGTTTGGCCCCTTGGGTTGAAGCAAAGAGTGTGAAGTCGGCTGCATAGCTGCCCCTGGGAGGTTGGCAAAATTGGATGCCAAAGAAAGAACTGGGGCAGGGGGATGGAGAAGGGGCAGAGGGGCAGCTGTATTAAGGAGCAGGAAGATCTTAGACATGGTTTATTGACTAAGCCAGAATCAAACAGCATGCTAAACTCTAAACCAGAATGGCTGGGTTAATATATTCAGCCCGTGTTTCTCAACCTTGGCAACTTGTGTGGACTTCAATTCCCACTCTGGCTTTGTTGTACTTGCCCAGAGTGTCACCACTGTCGCATCCTTTCTGTCTGTCCATCCGTCCATCCATCCATCCATCCCAAAGGTTTGCCTGTCTGTCTGCCTGCCTGCCTGCCTACCTATCTACCTACCTGCCTGTCTTTCTGTCTACCTACCTAAATATCTACCAATATAGATCTATCTGTCTGTCTGTCTGTCTATCCATACATCCATCCAAAAGGTCTGTCTACCTGCCTTCCTGCCTACCTACCTGCCTGCCTACCTGTCTTTCTACCTACCTATCTACCAATATAGATCTACTTACCTACCTACCGACTTATCTACCAATCAATCTACCTATCTACCTACCTATCCATATATTTATCCAAAAGGTCTTTCAATCTATCTTACCTACCTACCCGTCTCTCTCTCTCTCCCTCTATCTATCCATCCATGTTAGAAGTGCCAGCCCCGCAGGCACATTGGGAAAGAAGAGCAAAGCCAGTCTGGGAAGGATGGAGGGAGGGGGAGAGAGAGAGAGAGAGAGAGAGAGGGAGAGAGAGAGAGGGAGAGAGAGAGAGATAGCGAGAGCGCTGATACATCAGATTGAAATGAGGCCTAGTTTAGGCCCTTTTCCAGGGCCTTCTCCTGAGGCCCTTTTCCACATTGAAACATCTTTGCCAGCACATCGAAACATCTTTGGCTTCTATTAAAGGTTTTGTGGATGAAACATGGTCAAGACTGTCAAGAAGCTCTCACATTTTTTTGAGGCTTTAAACAGGATCCACTGGACCAGATCTCCACTGTTTTGTTCGGAAAACACACGAGGTAGACCGGGTTCCAACAACAAAAGGCTTTATTCAAACTAGTCAGTAACAGGAACGCTCGGCTGAAACCGAGGCCAGCCTTTTATACAGGCTGGCCTGCCAGCTCGTAACCAAATGGCATTTGTTTAAATTTGCCGCTTTCCAGCAGCTCATTTGATTGGTTCCTAGTGAACCAATCCAATGCTTAGTTTATTTGACCAATCAGGTTTGCATATTTGGAGTCAACCAATTTACATATAGAACACCCCTCCCCTCTTAGTTCAGTCCTACGTGGTGACGTAGTCTCGCAGGTAGGCAGGGCTTTTCCAGACTCGACTTGACTTGCGCGGTTCATTCTTAGTGAAGTCTTCGACCGGTTCGGATGGGGCTGCCGTGTCGTCCGTTCTTCTCCCTGGAACCGTCTGGAAGGGTGAGTCAGCCATTTTACCGCCGTCTGAGTTTCTTAGGCTGGCGGTTTTGCCGCTCCCTCCCGTTTCCTCCGGGCAGGTCGAGCTGGCCTGGCTGGCCCCTTCCGATGGGCTCTTCACGCAAGTCTCTCCAAACAGTGAGTCTTTTATTTGCTCTTTTTGATTATATGTTTCATTGGTCTTGGTTTTAAAAGGTTCTTTATTTACTTCTCGCATTTCCCCCCCACACCTTGGTTTGCAATTCGTCGGTTTTGTCGGTGAATGGTTGTAAGTCTGTGGTTCTTTCTATAATTCGGGATCAAAGCTGGTCTATGTGCCGCTTCCATTCCCTGCCATCCTCTACCGTTAACCGGTAGGATTTGGGGCCTGTGATTTTGGTAATCTGTCCTGGTAGCCATACCGGGTCCCCGGTGAAGTTTTTAGCATATACTAAATCGCCTATTTCGAATTGTCTAAGCCATGTAGAGGAGTCAGGGGGGTTTTCTGGAGTAAAATTTGGGTGTAACCTATCAAGGTGTGATCTTAACTTTCGCCCCATAAGTAATTCTGCTGGGGACTTGTTGGTTGTGGTACTGGGTGTTATGTACTGGAGTGTGAGCAAACGGTTTACTTTCTGTTGGACATCTCCGGCGTCCATTCTTTCTAAACCTTCTTTAGTAAACCGGACCATTCTCTCAGCCCTGCCGTTCGCAGCCGGGTGAGCCGGCGCGGTTAGGGCATGTCTTATACCTAGGAAGGCTAGGTATTGCTCAAATTGTATGCTGGTTAGCTGTGGCCCATTATCTGAGATAAGAACGTCCGGTATGCCATGGGTGGCAAAAAGGTTGTTCAGTTTTTTAATTACAGTTTCTGTTGTCGTTGATGGCATAACTTTTACTTCAAGCCAATTAGAATAGGCATCAACGACAATCAGAAAGGTATGCCCCTTGGTAGGACCCGCGAAATCAATGTGGATTCTTGACCAAGGTCCCCGAGGGGTTTCCCAATCCTTAACGGGTGCTTTTGGTGGGGATGGTCTAATTCCCTGGCATTTGTGGCACGAGCTTACCCAATACTCTATGTCCTTATCAATACCCGGCCACCAAACATAACTTCTAGCAAGGCTTTTCATCTTAACCATTCCCGGGTGCCCTTCATGTAACAACCTAAGTACCCTGGGTTGTACTTTGGCAGGAATTACCACCCGATCACCCCACAATAAATACCCCTTTTGGATCGAAAGTTCAGTCTGTCTGGACCGGAAAGGTTTAAAGTTTTCAGTTTTTTGGTTCTCCGGCCAGCCTTTACCTACCCAGCTAAGAACGCGGGCAGTCAATGAGTCTTTCGTGGTGGCTCTGGCGACATCATAAGCTGATATGGGTAGATCGGGGCAAGTCTTGATTTGTAGTGTTGTCATCGCTGGTGCCGGGTCTTCGTCGGTTGCTGGTAAGGGTGCTCTGCTCAAAGCGTCCGCATGGGAAATTTGTTTCCCTGGGCGATGTGTCAGAGTGTAGGAATAAGCTGCTAGGAATTCTGACCATCTAATCATTCTTGGGGACAGTATATTAGGTGTTGGCTTGTTTCCCGCCAAAATCCCCATCAGCGGTTTGTGGTCTGTTATGATTTGAAAGGTCCGCCCGTATAAGTACTCGTGGAAGCATTTCACTCCAGCGACAATTGCTAGGGCTTCCCTGTCCAATTGGCTGTAATTCCGCTCGGTTTTGGATAGAGTCCTAGAGTAATATGCGACGGGTGCTTCTCTGCCGTCAGGTAGTTGGTGGCTCAGGATGGCACCTACTCCGTATGGTGAGGCATCGCAGGTCACTCTTAATGGTAGTGTGTTGCTAAATTGGATGAGAACGTTTGTTGATGTTAGCAAGCTTTTAATATTTTGGAAGGCTTTCTTTTCTTTGTAACCCCAAGTCCAAGTTGCCTTCTTGTCTAAAAGATGGTGCAATGGTTCTGCTATAGTGGCCTTGTTTGGCAGGAACACATTATAGAAATTAATTAGTCCTAAAAATGCTTGTAGTTCGGTTTTATTTCTTGGTTCAGGTGCGTCTTTGATTGCTTTAACTTTTTTGTCTGTAGGGTGGATACCCTCTCCGTCTATTGAGTAGCCCAGGAATTCGACGCTATTCTTAATTAGGCAGCACTTTTCTCTTTTTACCTTGAGGCCAGATTCCCTAAACTTAGTTAATACTTTTTTGAGTCTTTTCCTTAATTGAGTTTCATCTCTGGCCGAGATTAGGATGTTGTCAAAATAGGGAACGACTCCTTGTATGCCATTTAGGAGGTGTTCCATCAGACTCTGGAAAACCCCTGGGGCCACGCTTACTCCAAATTGGAGTCGGTGACATTTGAATGCGCCCTTATGGGTGACTATAGTCTGTGCTTCTGCTGTTTCTGGGTCCACTGGGAGTTGTTGATAGGCTTGTGCCAAGTCGAGTTTAGTAAAAAGTTTGCCCTTTCCCAGGGAGTGAAGCAAATGCTGGACTACTGGCACCGGGTATGCGCTTGGTTGTAATGCGTGGTTCAGGGTAGTCTTATAGTCACCACAGATTCTAATGGACCCGTCAGGTTTTATGGGTGTGACTATAGGCGTTTCCCACTTGGCATGGTCCACAGGTTCTAACACCCCCTGGGCTATTAGTTTGTCTAGCTGTTCCTCTATCTTTGCCTTTAGTGCAAAGGGAACTCGCCTGGCTTTTATTCTTCGTGGGGCTATTTGGGGGTCTAGACTGAAAGAAATGGGATTTCCCCGATACTTGCCAAGTGAGCCGTCAAAAACGTCCTGGAACTCGCGGATGAGGTCTTCTTCCCAGCCGGTTGTATTCACTCGATCGACCCCGGTCATCCTGATGCCCAATGGCGCGAACCATTCAATGCCCAGGAGGCTTGGTCTGTCTCGGTCAACTATGGTCAGCGGTAGTATTTTGACGTGTTGTCTATAGGCGACTCGGAACTGTCCCATGCCGACTACAGGGATTTGGTTACCTTGGTAGTCTTTGAGGGTTAGGTGCTGCTTCTGTAATTTTTTGGGTTGGATATCTGGGACTAGCTGTTTTATTGTGTCCCACGATACCATAGAAAGGAAGGACCCTGAGTCCACCTCCATCTTGCAGGGCTTCCCTTCGATTTTTACTGTGACTTTAACCTTCTTCCCGCTTTCCGTCTGAGCGCTCTCTACAGTGACAGTTTGGTGTGTATTGGCTCGCTTGCATTGTTGCCACTTTCTTTCAGCTCGTTTAGGCTCAGTTTGTATTGGGGAGTTTCGGCGTCTCGTTGGGCTATAGCTTTTCTTGTTTCTACAGACTTTCTCGATATGCCCTCGTTTCTTGCAATACATGCAGATAGCGTCGAGAAATCCGCATTCGGCTCGGGCATGGTTTCCTCCGCAGCCAGCGCACTCCCACCAATTCCTTCTTTTGCGCTTTTTTGTTCTCGAATAATCGGTGGATCTCGTCGTCTTCTTCTCTCGACTCGATTGCCTCTCCAGACTCTTCGTAGTGGGTGGTAGTGGTAGGCTGTTTTCTGTCTTTGGATGGGGTTGTTTCTTCGCTGTGTGTGTTCATCTTCTTCATTGTGACAGCCGATTTTTTCGCGGCTTCGGCGGCTGTGGCTTCTGCGATGGCTTCGGTTACGGTGATGTTGGGCTTGTTGAGTAATTTACTCTGTGCAGTAGAGTCTCTTAGCCCCAACACGCGGTCCCTCATCGCTTCGTCAATGTTCAGGAAATCACACTCACCCCCTATTTGCCTAAGGGCAGCAACGAAATCGGCGACGGTCTCTCCCTCTCTCTGGTCTCTGCGGTAAAATTCGTGTCGCTTTATTAAATTAGACACCACTGGAGCGTAGTGTGCTTTGAGAATTTTTTGCAATTCTGGCCATGTTAGTTGTTTAACATCTTAGGACTTCGCAAGGGCCTTTGCCATCTTGAACACCGTTGGCCCGCAGTGAGTTAGGAACACAGCTCGCTTGCGTTGTTCTGAAATGCCTTCCATTTCATTGCTCTCCAAATACATTTGGAAGCGGTCTGCATAGGTCTCCCAATCCTCTTCGTTAGGATTGAAGGGTGCGGGCGGTGCGTTGTTTCCAGGCATCTCTGCTGTCGTCTGGCTTCTTATCACCGCGTGCAGGTTTCGCGTTCAGGATGATCCCACCTTCGTCGCCAGTGTTTTGTTCGGAAAACACACGAGGTAGACCGGGTTCCAACAACAAAAGGCTTTATTCAAACTAGTCAGTAACAGGAATGCTCGGCTGAAACCGAGGCCAGCCTTTTATACAGGCTGGCCTGCCGGCTCGTAGCCAATGGCATTTGTTTAAATTTGCCGCTTTCCAGCAGCTCATTTGATTGGTTCCTAGTGAACCAATCCAATGCTTAGTTTATTTGACCAATCAGGTTTGCATATTTGGAGTCAACCAATTTACATATAGAACATCCACCCTAAAAATTACTTTTCCCCAATGTATTATGGTGCCAATTCTGAAGAAAGCAAAACCAAAAAGTACTGGTAAATTATGAGAACACACACACACACACACACACACATTTTCCCTTCTAACCCTGCTGGAGCAGGTGATATTAAAATAGATATCTCAATATCTTTCTCCTCCCTCCCTCCTTTTTTATTTCTTTTTCTTTCTGCCCCTTCCTTCCATCCTCCTTTTTTCTTTGTCCCTTTTTTTCTTTCCCTTTTCTCTTTCTTTTCTTCCTTCTCTCTTTCTCTATCTCTCTCTTTCCCTTTCAGGCTAACCCCATTGACTTGACTTGCTTGGGCAGGTCCCTCCAGTGCATTGGGCTCAAAGGGGTGGACCTGTGGGGCCGGCACCAAGAACGCAGCAGTGGTGGCATGTTTGAAAAGTAGAGCAAAGCCAGAGGTCAGTAATTTTTGCTGCAAAGAATCACAAAAGCTCTGGGTTGTGCACAAGAAGGGACACACGTCAATGCAATTCAACAACATAAAATAAAGAGATACAAATAAAACAAATCAAGAATTGGCAAAGCATCTCTGATTAGATTTTATTCACCATTAGAATCTAATCAGAGATGCTTTACCGATTCTAGTCCAAGATCTGTTCCAGCAGGGTTAGAAGGGAATGTGTGTGAATGTGTGTGCATGGCTATCAAAACTCCCAAAACCGGTCAAGTATCTCTGGAGAGGTCAATCATAAATTAGAACACTTGCTAAACAACCGGTCATTAAGTGAGGACCACTTGTTTGCCAGTTACCTGGCCATGCCCACCCAGTCACATGCCCGCCAACCACACCTACCCAGTCATGTGACCAGCAAGCCATGTCCACCCAGTCACATGACCAAGCCACACCCTCAAATTAGGCTATGGCCACAGAAATTTGAATCCCACCTCTGGGTGGGGGGTACCGAGGATGAGTTTGTAGCACCAAGGGGGCAGTGGACTGAAAAAGTTTGGGAACCACTACTCTAGTTGCTTGGCTGATAGTTACTTTCTAATACAATATGGTATTAGCAATTTAGCTTCAACAGCCTAAAATACAGAAAGGATTCCAGTCCAAAAGATCTGTACAAAAGATCTTTATATATTAGAGATATTCAACTTAAACTTCTCAGAAATAAACTTACCCACTGATTTTAATAAGATATGTCTGAACTCAGCATATCAAAAGTGTCTTCCAGAATTTGGTAAAAAGTGGATGAACATATTAATGATTAAGAGAAGAAAGTGTTTCAGTTCCAAAAAATTATTCCTGTTTGTGTCCAAGATTCTGAGGCAAAGTTTCATACTCTACACTACATCAAGGTTTAATAATGTTTTAACCAGCAAACTGCTGGATAAACAATAAGCATTGTTTACAGAACACAATGATTTAAGTCAAAGTTAAAACTAAGCAAGCTACACTTTGATTTAGTGATACTAAACTCAAATTGTATTTTCTTTCCCAGAGGAATATATAGTATCACAATTATGGAAGTGAAAATACAAGTGTCAGGTAAATCATAAGCACGTAAGACAAAGATAAAGAATCCTTCTAAGAGGTCAACTCCTGAGGAATACAGGTTACAGGTTTAATTTTCCTAGGAAAATACAGGACTCCTTTCCTGTTTCATTTTTTTAGGATGTTTATCAAATTCCCACTCTATCCTATAATTTTGATGGTCTCCCTTTCCAGTTATTAATAATCAAGTGCACCCAACTGAATCTTTTCAGTATTAACCAAGGTCAGCCAGGTTCAGTCACCGACCACATCTTTTTCATGACAAATTTCAAGACTGTGATTGTTAAAATGTTTAAATCAACCCCCGACAATCATTTTGAGAGAGGGAGCAAACCTCCAAATGAAATACTGTTTGAGACATGTTAATAAATACTGTTGTACTAACAACAATAATATTTGCTTATTCCTGATTGTGCCACGTCAGGCCCAAGTGTCTTGCCAATCCAGAAATGCAACACAAAAGGGTAGATATTCACACTATGCCAAACCCCATATCCAACAATTTAAGAATTATAAAAAGCTAGTTTTGTTTGCTACATTTATATATAAGTGTTTGAAGTTACACACTTGTGTTAATGTGTGAATTGACTGCAACCAAATAACTTCCAGCAAAAGTCAAAAGGATTTTATAAATATTCTGAAGGCATTTATTTTAGGATCTTTAAATTACTTTTTACATTCTGCCTCTTAATTTGTTTTTAGTATTTTTTCTGGGGATATACATTTGCATGTACATTGGGATACAAATACAGTTGCAATGGACTGAATATCCTTTGAAACTAATGCAAAACAGTAATTGTATAATCCTGATACCTTTCCAAGTCCCAGCATGCACACTTTACATAGTCCTACTGCCTTGCATGTTAAATTCTCTAATACAGCATCAGCATAGACATTACCACTACCACCAAATTAATCCACTTGAAACACAATCTTTATACTATGCTAGTCTAAACAGTGGAACAGATGGCTTCCTCCAGCTTCTCTTGTAATTCAGGGAAAATCAAATCAGTATTATCAATTCATTTATCACCTTATACTGAGTTAGACTAAACCCTTGTAAAGCATCAAAATTAAGTTATTACTCTAAAATGCCACTGATTTCTTGTACAATTTAACCAAGGCAAAGTTGTTTTTTTCAATTCACCAGCTGCTAATATTCACATTTCCTTTTCAAGCCATGTGCATTTTTAAAGCACTAAAAAAAAGAGATTCCAAATTGAAATACAGCACATGCAATCTGCATTAGAACACAGCACATGAAAACAGTACCACATAGGTTCACCACAAATTGTATCAAATACATGAGGTTGGGGGAGAAACCAACACACACTAACAGGTTGAAACATGTTGCAGTTACCTCACCACTGCATTTGTCATATGTCCCATGAGTAAAACCAAAAGTAACCTCGCCTTTTTTGAAGCATTTATATCAGCAGCTTTATTTGGGTGGAGCAAGAAAATGTCACAGCAGCAATTAATTTAACTCTTACCACTGGGAAAAAAATATTAAAAGGGGTTTAGATAGATAATGCCATCTCTAGAGTTGAGCTGCTATCCACAATTTTTTGGATAAACTTCAATGCACTTTGAACAGGAAAAGCAATACTACTTTTCAGTACAATGTTCAGACTATATCATTTACAAAATTATTGGGAAAGTTATGTGTCCAACTGGTGTGAAGTATTATGGTATTTACTACAAATCTGACTACATTTGCAAAAAGACTTCATAACAAATCTATTTGTCATCAGTGTTTCAGAATTCTTGTAGGAACTGCATACATTTTAAATAATATGTAAATTTAACTAAAATAGAAAATTGCCCAGAAAGTTGTAATATGAATCATGCTAAATTACCAAAATAAGCATACTGGCAAGTCAAACAGCATCTCTGCATTTAGTTGAATGAAGACAAGTTTTATATTACAAACGATGTATAACCTAAATCCTTTTAAGCATCTAGAGGTAGCTTTCTCTCAAACTTTTTTCATATTAGATAATGTATATAATTTATTCTATCCTTTATTGCGCTGATAGGCTCAAAACTGTTATTATGTTTCATATTAAAAAAAGTTTTAAAAAGATTTCAAGATGATGTACACCAATAATTATTAGAAAGGCCAAGTTGTGATACATTGTGAATTCTTTCTGAACAAAAAATACAAAAATACCAATTTTAATATACCATATTATATACTCTGTATACTACAATGGATTTGCATCTTATTTGTCCAAAAATAATTGTATCTACCTCAGACCAGTTGTCCTATTTTCCAACTTGCCCTGTCCATTTATATCAGAAAAACATTTCTAGTTTCTAATGTTGTTTACAGTATATTATTTATCAAGGCTCCACATTCTTTCATCCATGCAATCCTTCAAGATTTGTTCCAATGATATTCATGGACTCAAGGAGAGAAACAGGCTAAGACCAACAAAATCACATTGAAGCTGAGATTTTAATTAATTCTGCACTGCACTCTTAAGATCAATGATCTTGTTTTATACCATGTAGCCTGTACTATGTAGGCCTGCATATATTTTGTATAAAAAAATGCTCTTTGGATCTTACTGGAGCATTTAAGAAAATGTTAAAATCTGCTGTGTCATACCAAAATGGTCAGAGTCAACTCTTTTGGTTATACTTTATCACACACTTTTAAACTATCTTTGTATTAACACAAATTCACCAGAATTCTTTTTTTTCATCTTCTTACCAGAAAATGAATGTAGACATATCATATATGTATACATACTTACAGGAGGGGAAATCATTCCATAAAGAAACCCATATTCTTCACTCGATGATAAAAGATTAGCTCCCTAGACTAAATCTCATTTATTTAAACATATGTTTGAGTGCATCTTTTTTTTCAATCTTTACCTCCCAAAAGGTACATAAATATATTTAATTATGCTGATGGCCTCTACCTGTTTTCCACAATTTTCATCTAACTCTGCATTTTGGTACCAGAGGTTGGCTAAAGAGAAAAGCAACACAGATCTATCAATCTCAAGGGTATACTCTAACAACCAGGTATTGGATTTGCTTTTCAAAAAAGTAAAATCATTTGGCATGCTTTTTAAAATACAATTGGGGCATCATCAATATTTAAAGCACCTTTACAAGCTCTTAAATTAGCAATGAAAATGTTAAATAGATTCAGAACAGCATATCAATTGAAAACAATCCAAGGGATAATGAGATAGTCATATTATCCCCAGAATTCAACACACAGTATTTGGAAAAATAGAAAAAAAATAAGCAGTTCAAACTATTTTATTTGTAAATATTATGAGATAGCATAAATAATATGGACAATGAGCATGATAAAAAGATTTCTGGAGCATAAGAAAGCATGCAACAGGTCCCATTTACTTTTTTCTACCTAAAATATATATTCAGAATTGTTAAATTGCTGTTACATTTTCCAAAATGTATTGCCCTCCATCAGGAATGTACAAAATAGGGCTATATTTTAATACCCAAGTTGTACCCATCAGATTATCTTATTTTACCACATATCCTTATGATATTTTTAAAGAAAGATCAGTTGATAAGTCATTGAAGAGATGAACTAGTATGTGATTGGAACTAAAAATTTAAAGTATTTGTTTTAAATAAATACAATATTCAGCCATTCTGAATTGTCTCCTATGAAATCTAAAAATACTGCTGTAAAATGCTTAATACACAAAGCCTACCTGTTTCAAGGGTATGCCATGCTGAAATAGCTTTCTATTTGGTTGGCTGTCCAGCTGCAGTTTACTTCTTTTTCCAGCTGATTATTTCAACAATTTAATATCATGAAGGAATGTAATTCATTTAGCTCAGTAAGATTTATATGCCAAAACATTAAATATCCATATAGAATTGACTCACATGATTACATTACTCTAACTTATTTATAAGAGTGTGGCTGCATCCATAAGCATGCCTAAGCGCAAGAAGGCTTTTGCTCTAGTTCCTTTGCTTCCAGTTCCAGGATTTATTCATCCTGCCAGATGAGCAAGCCAAATGATTATTCACAATTTACATGACAGTCTTTTCCCACAACCCCGCTGACATATTTGAAAAACAGGAGGAACAAATCTGGCCATTATTCATGCCCCAGCACCATTTAAGAACATGCAATTATTTTCAAATTTCCAGCTGGAATTCTGCTTTTCTAATGCACGAACAAGCATTATTTTAATGCGTGTTTTGCAACCCCACACGTGATCATTAAGATATTACCAGGAGGGCAAAGAGAAAGTAATGAGAAGGCAGAGGAGGAGGAAGAGGAAACTGGCCCGAAAAAGCTAATAAGCAGCCTTATTAAATCCATGAACTATTTTTGCCTCTGGATGGACCTCCCCTTCTTCTAGCGTCCACTAACTATGCTGGGAGACAACTACTCTCCGCCCCAATCTGGCTGCTGGGAAGGATGGCAGTGGCCGCCAGAGAAAAGCAGCTCGTCTTCTCGACATACACACACACACCCCATTCAAACGATCCACCACCCCACAGAGGTCTGCCGAGCACAGTAAACACCTATCAGGTGGCACACCCTCGACTCCGAAGTGATGAAATGCAGTAACTCCTCTCTCTCTCCTCCCCAGACTCCCCCCACCCCCATTTCCCTTCCTTTGCAAACAGCAGATAGACTAAGGTGGAGTTGGACTTCAGGGCGAGGAGGAGGAGGAGGAGGAAGTGGAGAAGAGCTCTCTTTGGTTAAAAGTTTAAAGCAAAAACCCCAAAGAAGCGTGGGACGCGGGGGTGGGGGTGGAACCTGCGAGCCACACCATCCCCCCAAAATGCCATGGTCGGTGCCCGCTTCCTGCAATTGTAAAGGGCGGAAAGCTCCCTCTCATCCCCCGCTGCCCATTCAAAGGGAGGAAGGGGCTCCCCGGGAGCCGCTGCCACCCCGCTCTCCCGGCCTCTTACCTGGATGTAGTTGTTTTCACAGTAGTCGGCGACCCTGGTGAGGTTCTGGTAGCTCTCCACCAAAGCCCTCTTGCCCGAAGGGATTTCCTCTTCTAGTAACATTTGCAGCTCTGCCATTTTCCACCTTTCCGCATTGGTATTCAAGAGACCGCGGGAGCGCCACCGGCTCACGACCTGCCTGCTATTGTGGGAATCTTGCTC
This sequence comes from Laticauda colubrina, assembly GCA_015471245.1. NCBI lineage: Eukaryota > Metazoa > Chordata > Lepidosauria > Squamata > Elapidae > Laticauda > Laticauda colubrina. Next base: position 7,660,710 of record BLBF01000043.1, read on the forward strand.
GCAGGGTTCTCACCTCGGAGGATCCGCTTTCTCCGCCCGCCCGCCCGCTCACTCACTCGCGACCCTTCCCTTCCCTTGCTTGGCTTCCTTCCTTCCTCTCTCCCTCCCTCCCTCCTCACTCTCTCTCCCTTTCTGAATCCCTCCTACTTCTACTGTCCCCCCTCCCCTCTTGCCTCGCCGGAAGAGGCAGCCGCGCGGTACGTCGGGAGATGTAGTCACGCCTGTGGGCTTGGGCAGCGTCGTGCCGCTGTGTTCCGGGCGCTCACCCGCTTCTGCTTGAGCCCGAAGCAAAGCGAAAATGCTAAAAAGGCCTTACTGTAAAGACGTGGTTTGGGGGCTTTTTTAAACGCAGCATTGATTTTTTTTTCAAGCGAATGCTGCTTGCCAGGGAGTAGGAGCAAGAATGTTATTTCATTATGATGCATATATACATCCGAATTAGACTATTGTTATTTCTCCGTGTCGTATAATATGTGTGGGTTTTGTATTTTTTATTTATTTATTTTGTCACGTTTACGTAGTGTATATTAGAGTTGAAGAGCCTTTTAAGAGCCATATGCAATCAAATTTCATTTTATTGTATGCAGATTAGTGATTGTTCAAAGTCACAATAAAGATACCCGAAGCCTAAATCTTCAGTATTTTTAACCAACCGATGTGATTGGTGCTTTGGTGAATAGATTTTTTTCTGTCTTCTGCACACTGGTGGATTTGTACACTGTGCAGGTGCAGATAGATAAACTCAACAAGACGTCCATAACAAAGTACATTTATTCGTTCATCAGGTATCCTCATAACTCACATTTGTGATGAAGTTCTTCTTTAATGACCAATCCTTTGTATATCTGCCTTGTAGTAAAAGATGGTTATCTCCTAACCCATCTCATAGCGATAGAAAGCAGCTGCCATGAGTTAGGGAGTTCAGGCAAAAGTGAGGAAACCTCTCCCAACTCATTGAGGGTCAAATTGGTGACCAATCAGAATTACAGATGTGGCCACGTGACATGAACTACATTTCCCAGGATACCTTTAACTACGTTTACCATGATGCATTCTTTTCAGGGGACAGCTCATAATTCCTAAGTAACCATCCAATTCCCATAGACTGGCTGGGACAGCACACTCCCCACCTGAAATTGTTAAATTCCACTATTAAAAGAAGAAAGAAAGAAAAAATAACTATAAATTAAGATAAGCAGTAGACAGTAATACTAACTGAATAGCAGATAACTATATAAGATAAACAGTTAGCTATATAACAGAAACAGTAAACATTAATAAAACATCAAATAAAGCAAAGCATGCAAAGCTTGAGGTTCAATCTTCAAGTTCAGCCTCTTGGCACAAGTCTGCTAGTCACTTCTGGCGGCCTTTTAGGATGTACAGGTACTCTTGGTGGCAAAGGTGAAAGTCTGGTGGTCACTTCTGGTGGCCTTTTAGGGTGTACAGGTACTCTTGGTACCAATCATGAAAGTCTGGTGGTTGCTTCTGGCGGCCTTATAGGGTTGGAACAGTAAGTACTCTTGCTTCCACAGTGTCAAAGGGCATCGGGAAGCTGTTGGAAAGGGTGTTGCGGAGGCATATGCCCATGTAGAGCATTTTAGTGGATGTCTGGTGGTTGTTGGCATGTCCTAGTAAAAGTGTACTGAGCACTGGTGGCCTGTTATTCTGGAACGACATTCTTGTTTTCGATGGTGCTAAAGACTGTCGGAAGGCTGTTGGAATGAATGGTGCTAAGGCATTTGCCTGGGTTGGAGCCTGCATCTGAGCGACGCTGACAATTCCTACAATCCCCCATCCTGGTGGAGATTTGATGGCCACTGGGCTGTCTACAGGGCCACAAACTGACTCAGAGAAGAGAAAGGCGCGTGGGGCATTATTTCCCAGCAAGAGGAAGATCTCAGCCTCTGAATCTAGAGCAGGAAAGTGATGAGCCAGGTGCTGTAGGTGAGGCATGCTCCTCAGGAGTTGCAGTCATTCAAATACAGGCAGCAGTGGGAACTGGAAATTCCCATCCAATGACTATGCAGAGTCCAGTAGCTCTCCTCCCCACTGTGCTTCTTGGTCCATGGCACATTGATATAGTGAAGGGAAGTTCATCTTGTTGTACCTCAAAGAAGAATGGGGTCTGTGTGCAGGTGCTTTGACACTTTGGCACTTACATTTTCATGGCATTTTCAGGGTGTCCTTCAGGGTACACTTTGGCTAAACAAATGGGAAGACATGAACGAGAGCATGGCGAGTCGATGCACAGTGCTGTGCAGTTGACACTCATCCTTGGTTTTGGTTGTGATTTGTCAGTCTGTCGAGGAGCTCTGCATGCTTCTCTGTTACATTGAAGCTCCTTGTTCGAAGGAGGGCTACAAGATATGTGCAATGGTAGCTTGGAGTCTGGATGCAGCGCAGTCGGGTGCTGGTCACTATGGCATAAGTTGCATTGCACCTTGGCTGTGCAGTCCTTGGATGGGTTTTTGGATTTGCAATACTTGTAGCAGTATTGGTACTCCCTTAGCAACTCTTTTCATTAGGTCAGGGATTTCGCTGCAAACCATGTGCAGCTGTTCAGCTAGTGACAAGTGTGGTGCATAGGAGAAAACTGTATTCTTGTGTTCAGAGATCTAAATTGGATTGTATCTGATGAGTCCTCTCCCCAACTGTGTGTGGATGAGGAGTCAATCTCGGTTCTATGGACAACCATGAAGGTTGTTCATACTTTCTCTGGTTGAGGGTGATATATGGTTGCTATTGTATCTCCTGTCATTAGGAGGACTAACAGCTCTGAGTCCACAGGCCCAGTGTGTGTTGCACACTGTTGCCTGATAGGACACGAATTCTTCAAGAATGTGAAGGGTATAAAGCAGTGGCAACCCTTGGCCATGAAGGTGTCAGACAATTCTAATCACTTTTCAAGTAGCACCTGCGGAAGTTTTCGAACAATTTTGTTCTGCATGTCGACGTGATCAAGACAGGCAAGTCCCAGTAAGTTGGGATCCCACTGTGCCATTCTCAAGTATGTTAGCAAGATCTATGATCCAGCGAGGCTTGTCGACAGGAATTTTAGGAAATCTGTTTAGGCTATCCAAGAGTGTTGCTTCTATGTTCTCAGAAGTGCCATACAGTTCATCAAGCCTTTTCCATGATAATCATAGGGCAGTGGCCGGGTCGTCTAAGTGGGATCCATAAAGTGCCCTTGGTATGTCGACAGACTGTACCCCTAGTCATGCTATCAAATGTCCTATTATTTCATCAGGGTTCAGGCGTGCCACCTGAGTGGGGTGCAGGAAAAGTTTTTTCCATACTAGATACTTGCCACCTGGCTTGTCAGAGAATTTGCGAACTCCGTTGGCATGCAAATTTAGCTTTCCACTCTGTACAGTCAAGTTTCTCCAGTAATCTTCAGCATTTGCTGAGTTGGGGGGAGGTATTGACATAGAGGGTTCTCCCCCTGGATTCTCGTAGGGTGGGTTCAGGTTGTAAGTCAACGACGGGTTGTAATCTTCCTCCCAGTACTTATGGAGGATGTCGTTCTCCCATACTGGGGACGATGGTCGAGCATTACACTGCTGTGTAGGCTGGGTGCAGTTACCTTGTGGTGCCTGGGAGCCAGATTTGTATTGAGGTTGTGACAGGAATGCTACCTGTGGATTGAGTGTGGCAGTCGTCGTTGATGGCATGTTGACTGGTCAAGAAGTTGTAAGCACTGGTGGGCTAAGTTGCTCGGCCAGCAGGGCGTGAGACATTACAGTATGATTGCTGTTGGTGGGAAGTGAATCTCGTACTTTAGGTCATACAATGTCAGTTGCGTAACTGACATGTAGAGTCTGTGGTTGCAATTCATTCCTGACCTTCCCTGGTTGTGGGAGACTGTTAGGCAACTGAGGTGGTTCCATCTGCTTGTTTCATAGTGAGTGCTGCTCATCTACATAGGCCTTGACCCATGTATCTGGGCTTTCTTCTCCCAAGTTTTTGAGGGTGAAGTTGAGGGAGGGAGCTCTGTGGCCCGTGCTGTTTTCACAGCCGTCTCTCTTTGTCGTTCAAGTAACTCCACTTGGGTCTGAGCTTTGGCTATTTCTGCCTGTTGTTTGACTATTTCTGCTTGTTGATTGGCCATTTGAGTTTTCTGCTATATCACCTCTGTTGTAATACGTAAAACTGCTTCTGCTGCTGCAGCTTCAGCTTGGGCTTCTACAGCTCATTTGGCCTAACTTGCTGCTTTGGAGGCCTTAGATGCACCACTACAATGGAGTGGTGTTCTGGAAGGATGGTGAGATCCGGCAGCAGAGAATTGGCACGAGACACTAGAACCTGCCTGCGATCTAGATGATTTGGATAGAGAGAGGAGGCTTTCTTTGAGTGATGGGAAGAAGATGCATGTGATCAAGGAGCTAAGTCAGATGTGGCCTGCTCCCTTGATGCTACTTTCTGGCAGAGCACGTTACAGAATGCTGCCTGGAGGGCTGTTTTGTTTTCCTTGATGCAGTCTTCAAATTCTTTGTGAACCTTCTCAAAGCATTGGACAAGTTTGAGGAGTTTTGGGTCACCCAGCCTTGACTGGATGGACTTGAGGTTGTTTTCGCTGCTTCTCCACCATGCGAAAAGGGCATCTAGATCATCTAGCAATGTGCAGAGTTTCTGAGGGGGCAGCTTGTGTTTTGGGGCATTACTGATCTTCTTAAGCTCCACCCAGGAATCTGCATAGTGGCGATATTGCTTCTCCCATTCGTTCTTCCATGGGTTCAGTAAGCTTCTTACTCTTTCTGAGGTTGTAAGCTTTTGGAGGTATCACCGTTTCCATAGAGATTTGGACATCTGAAACTGGATTTCAGGAACCAGGTCCCACATTTACAAGAAGGGTGGGGGAGGATTCGGGTCTTCTAGTACATCAGAGACATCTATCATGGCTGAGGAAGTTGCCATGCTTCAAATTGGCAAAGGGAGAATTTTGGAAAATTTAGTGGTTTTCCGTGTAATTCCTTTTATTTTAGGGGACGCTATGTGAAGGTAGTGGAAATTAGGATTTCTTCTGAATTTAGTACTTGAGCACGTAGATGGTGCTGCAAAGTCTAGGCAATGCTAGCACAGCTCACAGCATGGCTGTTTCTAGGGTGCGTTGTGAGCTTGCAACACAAGGGGGCACTAGAGGTTGCATTGCAAGTCTGAAGACTTGAGGGCTTGAACGCAGAACTATGCCTGCTAGTGTGGCTTATTCCACAAGGAGGCACTAGAGGTTGTGTTAAGAAGTCAAGAGACTTGAGGGCTAAATGCAGAAATATGTCTGTTAGTGTTGCTTGCTCCACAAGGTGGCAGTAGTTGCTACGTTCATGTTAGGTTGCAGTTAATCTTGGAACTTTGAATTAAATTGTCCACAATAGTTGCAAAAAGGAATTGTCATTGGATAAACACGAGTTGGAAAAATATGGGAAATTTATCCTTGACCACCAGTTGGTATTATGGGCTGCTTTGCTTGAGTCTGGTAGGTTGCAATTAATCTTGCAACATTTGAATTAAATTGATTAAATTGTCCACAAGAGTTGCAAAAATGGGTTATCATTGGAGAAACACTCTGGTCAATCTTGAGAGACTTTGTAGAAAAAAAATCACATTAGAATTTTTTTTTGACCACCAGATGGTGGTAGAGTCTACTAGTTGAATGGCAACTGAAAACACAACTACGATGCTTCACCATGGTTGCTTTTAGATTGCTACTAATTTTGTTCAAGGAAAAATCCTTATTGACTTCAGTAGGATAGCAAAATGCAAGATGCTGACTTTGTTTAAATCATTGTTAGATTAAGTGTCTCTCTTCAGGGGGAAGGAGTATGCCCATTGGTCTGGAGACGGCTCTGGTCTCTGGAGGAATTTTTATAACCCTGGCCTCTTTATTGCTTTGCCCACCTTCCAGATGAGCAGAGGAAGATCAGCTTTTGTTTTAGCGACAAGCATACAGGCATGATTTCTCACTGCATTTGTAGAAGGTTTAAAGACAGAGGTTTGATTTTCCTTTGAGAGCTGGGAAATATCTGACTCTCCTTGTTGTGCAAATGGAGTCTTTGAGATAGCAGGAAGACAAATTAAGCAGAGATGGGGGGGGGTGGATTACTGGTTTTCAACTCTGCAGTTAGAAAGTTATCTTTGTTTCTAGTATGTGGGGTAATTCCAACCCCTCCCACCATCCAATCAGCATGTAAAGAGAGAGAAAGATGATGCATATTCACTCCTGGCTTCAATATTACTTTGTTTTATCAGAAATCCAAATTAACAGTCTTTTTACTGGTGGACTTCAGATCATCTTTTACTTTTCTGTCTTCTGCACAGTGGTGGATTTGTACGCGGTGCAGGTGCAGATAGATAAACTCAACAAGATGTCCATAGCAAAGTACATTTATTCGTTCATCAGGTATCCTCATAACTCACATTTGTGATGTTCTTCTTTAATGACCAATCCTTTGTATATCTGCCTTGTAGTAAAAGATGGTTATCTCCTAACCCATCTCGTAGCAGCTGCCATGAGTTAGGGAGTTTAGGCAAAAGTGAGGAAACCTTCCCCAACTCATTGAGGGTCAAATTGGTGACCAATCAGAATTACAGATGTGGCCACGTGACATGAACTACATTTCCCAGGATACCTTTAACTACATTTACCATGATGCATTCCCTTAAGGGATAGCTCATAATTCCTAAGTAACCATCCAATTCCCATAGACTGGCTAGGACAGCACAGATTTTCTTTTAGCATCGTTTGTGGAATAAGTTTCAAAGGCTGGGTTTCCATCTGTTGAAGTACAAAATATGGATTACTCAATTCTACCAAAACTAAGGGCGTTTTCATGCAGTTGACACTTCATTGCCATCTTTGAGAAAGCAAAAATTCTGTAGCATCATAAAATTTCTTGTCCCTCTTGCAGAATGCCAGTACTGTAAAATTTCTTTTCCTAATCACTGACATGCACCAAGATGGTTGCCAAAAATGATTTACAGCTACAGGTAGTCCTCCACTTACAACACTTAATGTAGTGACAGTTTGAATGTCACAGAAAAAAGTGACTTATGATCATTTTTCATACTTTTGACCATTGCAACATTCCCATGGTCACCTAGTCAAAATTCAGACTCTTGGCAATTGACCCATATTTATGATGATTGCAATGTCCTAGGGCCATGTGATCACATTTTGCACTCTTCTGACAAAGTCAGTGGGGAATCCTGATTTAACAACTGTGTTATTAACAACAGTGATTTACTTAACAACCATGGCAAGAAAGATAGTAAAATAAGGCAGAATTCACGTAACAACTGTCTCACTCAAGCAAGATTGGGTTATGTTGTCATAATCAACTACCTGTTTTTCATTCATGGACTGGTGATGAGAGAAGGCAATGTTGTGGGCATAAGTGGGGGAAAAGATATTATCCAGTTTTAATATTGTCCAGTTTTAAGTGAAGCATCTACATCCATACAAGCCAATTCTGAGCATTGTGAAACAGTTACCAATTTCTTTCTTGATACTGGCTGGCAATTTACTTAATTATTTAAAGGTTAACAAAATTAGCAGAAACCCACTTCTCCCTATGCACGCTGATCTTCATCTATCAATTGGCAGGCTTACATCCAGGAAGCCCTCTCTGGTACTCACTCAACAGCTGTCTAACAACTTTGACACCAACACACAGTAGAAAGCCAGATGGGCTGCTGGACGCTCAAATACAGGCAGTTATGTAGATGACCCTACACAAAAGATTCCAGGTTTTGACCTTCCTTGCCAGCATTGATCAACTCTGAATAGGATCCGTACCCAACATGGTGTCTACTATGGTGTCTGCCATTGTTTAAGTGGGGTCTCTACCTTCAGTGTGACTGTGGTGCTCCTTGACAAAATATCCATCACATTGTATCTGTATGTAAATCAAGAACTTACACCGGCCCAGTGTCTGATTTAGAGTATCCTGTCCTTGAATGGCTGGGTGGAGTGGACATTAACACTTGAATCACTGTAAGTCCATGTATTTGCCATACACTAAATAAATTTAAAGGTTTTTGAAAACCAGTGTATAGCCAGGATCTGCAATTTGACTTCCTTAACATCAGAAATAACAAGACCCTAAGATCATTTTTTGTTATAAAAACACCCAAGCCTCTTGTTCTTTACAGTTTTAGCAATATCACAAGATTGGATCCATAATTACAATAGCAACAGGAATAATAGAATTCACGTTAAAGACTATGTGCAGGATTCTGATACATCCCCAGGGTACCTAATCATAATGAACTTTTGGCTAGGTATGATCAATGAATCTGCCTGTATTTATGGGAATAAATACAGGGAATCTCCATACATATTTATTTATTAAACATATATGGTCATCCAATTCACTCACAGTGAATGCAGTCAGCTTACAGAAATAAAACCGCAACACAAAACCCAACAATGCCCTGGCAACAACAATCAAACTAGCCACTTGATGGGGTCTATGTTACCCTGGGGTCTCTAAATCTGCTGGCAGAACCATGTTGTCAGACCTTTTGAAAGAGTTTTAAGGTGGGGTCAGTTTTATTTCTGTAAGGAGGATGTTCCTCAGGATGAGAATTCTCACAGAGAAACTCTTCTTCTTGGTACCTCTAGATGGATCTCTTTAGATGGGAAGACCCATAACATCTTCTTTTTTGCTCTGGTATAACTGATAGATTTGATTTGGAAAAAGGGGGCCCTTCAAATAGCCTGCCCCAGACCATGTAGGTCAGGGCTGTCAAACTCCCAGCCTATGGGAGCCCAGTTTAGCGAGGGGGAAAATGCCTCAATACGTCATATGACATTGCTGCGATGATGTGATTTTGACACCCCTAATGTAGGACTTTAAGGATGACAAATAGCACATTGAATTGAATCCAGAAGCAAATCAGCAGCTAATAAGGTCCCACGAGAGAAATGATGCACAAAACCATGTGGGCCACCACATTTTGAACCAAAGTGAAACTACACTTTTCTAGGACAGCCTCTTATAGAACATACTGCAGTAATCAAGACAGGAAGTGATTAATTAGTTATTTAATGTGTACCCAAATAACTGGGTTTGAATAATGAAACATGATGAAGAAGCCGTTGAAACTTAAACCAAAACCCAAGCACATTATGCCCCAGATTTGTGTAAATCACAATTTTATGGTAAGTCCAAGGCAGTATGCCAAACAGTCTCAGTATTCTCTCCCATCGCAGGAGAGGAAAACAATCCTTTTCCTGTCTTTTCCATTATACAACAGAAAATAATTTATCAGTACCAGATTGAATTACAATAGTCTTGACAGATAGTTAGCCTTATGGGCTTAGTCATTTGATAGACACACACACACACACACACACACACACACACACTTTTTTAGCCTGAGAATCAGCTTCCCAAGTTGGGTGGAAGATTGATTTAGTACAGTGGTGGGATTCAAAAAATTTTACTATCAGTTCTGTGAGTGTGACTTGGTGGGTGTGGTGTGGTTTGGTGGGCATGGCAGGGGAAGAATACTGTAAAATCTCTATTTCTACCCCACTCCTGGAGAGAGGTTACTGCAAAATCCCATTCCCAGTCCACTCCACTAACCTGCTTTCCAGCTCTATTCTCCTGTGTAGGCCAACAAAAGAAGACCCAGCCAATCAGCTGGGACTCAGGAGGCACAGAATAGATGGGGGCGGGGCCAGTCAGTAGTGGTATTTTGCTGGTTCTCCAAACTACTCAAAATTTCTGCTACTGGTTCTCCAGAACTGGTCAGAACCTGCTGAATACCACCTCTGATTTAGCAAATAAAAATAATTACCATGACATACATCCACTCCTCATTTAGTGGCTGAATTCATTTTAACAACCAGGTTGTTATATGAAATTGCATTAAATGGAAATAACTGAAAGACAAAGAGATACTGTAAAGATCATCAGTTGCTGCCTCACACAATAAACTTTTCTCATACATCTATCCCAGTGTTGTCTTACTCAGGTGTGTATTATGGTCAGGCATACAAAGTTTGATTGTAGATGTGTGTATTGGTCATGAAACAAGGAGTGAAGATATTTTTACTATGGTTAGTTGCAAGTGGGAAAGAGCACTAGTATGATTTGTTGCTTTAATTTAGCATGTTATGTGAGTAGTAGCATTGTGGCTTTCTAGTCATGATTTATTGCCAAGTTATATACACAGAAATAGCCAGGAACAGAAGCTAAGCAATGGTTATCTCATCCAAGTTAGACAAATATTTCTGTTTACTTTAAAAGAACATGTTGAAAAATATCTGTCAGGCTGATATTAATGAAGTTTTTATTATGCCATCATACTTGCGTGGTTTATGAAATGATGTGAAGGATCCAAATGGCATCTTCCGCTTGTAAACTAACTGTGTTTTACAGCATGGATGCTTTCAGAGGAAGCATTTACTTGGATTCACTTTGCTTCACAGAATTTTATTTGGCTGCATGAGAAGTGGGACAACTCAAATGCTAGTGTCTTTCACTTATAAATTCCTATATTTTCCCATTACTTCTTCCATTATTTTCCTCACCAGAAATAGAAAGAATGGGAAATTGATGGAGGAGAAACATACAATTATTTGATGTTTTATAATTGGTTGTAAAAATTAGAACCCTAAAATCAACTCCAATCTCCCTACATTCTCTACTTTCATTATTCCATATTTATCAAAATATTTCTATAATAATGTTCTTCTTTATACACTTTGAGAGGAAAGACCATAAAATATGGCTCAATGAAAATTCTTATAAACATTGTTCAAAGATTAACCACAGAGATTAATATTTTAGTTTAATTAAAATGTAGAGTGTAGAAAATTGCAGTGTCAGGACTGCCAAACACCATGTAAACATTGCTGTGTGTTTCTAACTTAAATTCAGCTTCTCCATGCACATAAAACTAGTGAATATTGCCCTCAATAAAGCATTTTAACTGAACAATACACAATTTCAGTAGACTATGAGCAGGCTGGAATTACAAAATACACTTTCATCCCCCCAAATATCCCCGGTATGCCTTGGACTAATTTGTGAAACCAACAAAACATACCAAGGAAAATTCTGGAACAAATTATGATGCCAACAGTTTGTAAATGCCAAATAATGATGTACTGTTTGGCAGACATTGTATGGACTTATCAAGAATAAGCTATGCCAAACCAATCTGATCTTCTTTTTTGATAGAGTGACTAGTTTAATTAACCATTAAAATTTACTGGTCATGGTGAACTTTGATGTCATCAAAGCAATCAATGGAATTTATCATAAGATTCTGAGAAAAAAGAGGACAAAAAGTGTATTATTATTGAGCTAGCTAAACAGTATTACCCAACAAGTATATAGTAGATCTGTGGTTCTGTGTTAGATTCAATTAGTGTTCTACAGGGTTCCACTTTGGGGTCTGTGATATTCAACATATTTATACATAACTTGAATTATTTTGACAAAACAAGGGATAAGTAATGTTTTGTATAACTTGGAAGGTTCCAAGTAGTCTCTTCTGATTGGCCAGAAAGGCCAGTAAAGGATTGGTTCATTGGGAACCAATCCAAGGAACCGTTCAAAGGCAGCAAAGTTAAATGAATGTCATTGGTTACAAGCCGGCAGGCAAGCCTCTATATAAAGGGCTGCCGCGGCTTGAGCCAATGTTCTGTTACTGTTTGCTGTTCACTAATAAAGAGTTATTTGTTGGAACCCAGTCTACTGCATGTCTTTTCCGGATGGAACACTGGCGACGAAGGTGGGATCGTCCTAAAGCGGAGACCAAGCATGCAGTGAGAAAACAACCACGCTAGATGAAATGGCTGGTAGCAACGTGCCGCCCGCACCTTTTAACCCCAATGAAGAAGATTGGGAGTCTTATATCGATCTCTTCCTGATGTTTCTGGAGAGCAACGAAATGGAGGAAATTTCGGATCAGTGAAAGAGGGCTGTCTTCCTAACACATTGTGGGCCAGCCGTGTTCAAAATGGCAAAGGCATTGGCAAAGCCCAGAAACGTGAAACAGATGACCTGTGTGAAATAGATGAACAGATGACCTGCAAAAGGCTCACTATGCGCCGGTTGTCTCAAATCTTATCAAGAGACACGAGTTTTATAAAAGAGACCAGAGAGAAGATGAGACCATTGCAGATTTTGTGGCAGCTCTCCGCCATCTGGGAGGAGCCTGCGAGTTCCAGAGTATGGATGAGGCCATGCGAGATTGTGTCATGTTAGGTCTAAAGGACTGCACTTTACAAAGCAAACTATTAAACAGACCTAACATAACTGTGGCAGAAGCAATTGCAAAAGCCACCGTCGCAGAAGCTGCGAAGAAATCAGTGGCCACAATGAAACTGATGAATGCCAATACTGACAAAATGACCCTACCCAGAGGGAAGAAGCAAGCTGCCACAACCACATACCACGAAGACCTAGATGAGTCATCAGAAATGGAAGAAGATGATGATGAAGTCCATCGCCTGTACGCGAACCAAAAAAAGGCGCGAAAGAAGAAGAAATTGGCGGGAATGCGCTGGCTGTGGAGGAAACCACCCCTGAGCCGAGTGTAGGTTCCTTGATGCCATCTGTTGGGCTTGCAAGAAGAGGGGACACATCGAAAGAGTCTGCCGCAATCGTAAGAACAGCAGTCCTAGCAGACATGGTGATTCCCCACAAAGAACTGACCCGAGGCAAGCCGATAGAAAATGGGAGCGCAACAAGGGAACCAGCAACCGAGAAAAAACTCACCAGACTGTCACTATCGGAAGCGCACAGATGGAAAGCGGAAGAAAAATCTAAATTGTAGTGACCATTGAAGGAAGCCCCTGTGAAATGGAGGTCGATTCAGGATCTTTCCTATCAATGATGTCTTGGAACACAATCAGGCAGTTGGTTCCAAACATAAAACAAAAAGAACTCAAGAAACAAAAATTAATTCTCAAAGACTACCAGGGAAATAGAATTCCCATGGTAGGTCTAGGACACTTCAAAGTCACTTACAAACAACACGCTGAATCCTGCCGCTGACTATAGTCAACCGAGAGTGTCCCAGTCTCCTGGGCATCGAATGGTTCGCACCATTGGGCATTGGAACGACCGGAGTAAGCCAAATAGCCACAAGCGATTGGGAAGAGAACCTGCTACACGAATTCCAGGACGTCTTCGACGGCACTCTAGGCAGGTACCGGGGGACCCCAATTTCCTTTAGGTTAGATCCCCAGATAGCACCAAGAAGGTTAAAAGCCAGACGAGTCCCCTTTGCATTAAAGGCCAAAATAGATGAGCAATTAAACAAACTGATTGCACAAGGGGTCATAGAACCAATTGACCATGCTAGGTGGGAGACTCCTATAGTAACACCTGTAAAACCTGATGGATCTGTGCGCATCTGTGGAGACTACAAGGCTACCCTGAACCATGCGCTACAGCAAAGCGCATACACAGTACCAGTCGTACAGCACTTACTGCACTCACTTGGGGGAGGAAATTTTTTTGCGAAACTCGATTTGGCTCAGGCATATCAGCAGCTTCCAGTAGACCCAATAATGGCCAAAGCACAAACAATAGTAACGCTTAGAGGGGCATTCAAATGGAACAGGCTTCAATTTGGAGTAAGCGTTGCCCCAGGCGTTTTCCAAAGCTTCATGGAATGCCTATTAAATGGGATAAAAGGGATTGTTCCATACTTTGATGACGTCCTAATTTCAGCAAAAAACACGACCCAATTAGAAGCAAGACTAAGAGAAGTGCTAACCAAATTTAGAGAATCTGGCCTAAAAGTAAAAAAGGAAAAATGCTGCCTGGCTACCGACCATGTCAAATTTTTAGGGTATCTAATTGACAAACAGGGTATTCACCCAACAGACAAAAAAGTCAAAGCAATTAAAGACGCACCCAGGCCAAAAAATAAAACAGACTTACAGGAATTCTTGGGTCTGATCAACTTTTATAACATATTCCTCCCCCACAAAGCACCGATAGCAGAACCATTACACCGTTTGCTGGATAAAAAAACTGTTTGGACTTGGGGTCATAAAGAACAAAAAGCATTCCAAAGCATAAAAGACTTATTAACCTCAGACACTGTTCTTATTCAGTTTAGTAATACACTTCCATTGATGGTCACCTGTGACGCCTCACCTTTCGGAGTCGGTGCCATCCTGAGCCACCAATTACCTGATGGGAGAGAGGCACCCATCACCTTTTACTCGAAAATGCTCTCCAAAGCAGAACGCAACTATAGCCAGCTAGACAGGGAAGCCCTGGCAATCGTCGCCGGAGTTAAACGTTTTCAGGAATACCTCTATGGGAGGACATTTTCCATTGTTACTGACCATAAACTGTTACTGGGAATTTTGGTGGGAAACAAACCCACACCGAACATTCTATCCCCACGGATGACTAGGTGGTCAGAATTCCTGGCCGCCTATTCATATACCTTGCTGCATCGACCCGGGAAACAAATCACCCATGCAGACGCTTTAAGCTGAACACCATTACCAACCATAGAGGACGACCCGGTTCCAACCACCGCTGCCCTACAAGTAGAGACCTGCCCCAAACTTCCATTGTCTGCAAATGATGTCGCCAGAGGCATGGCGAAAGACCCAGTGACTGCCCGCATTTTGACTTGGGTAGGTAAAGGCTGGCTGGAAAGCCAAAAGACTGAAAGTTTTAAACCTTTTTGGACTAGACAAACTGAATTGTCAATACAAAAGGGGTGTTTATTGTGGGGAGATCAGGTGGTAATTCCATCCAGACTGCAGGAAGAGGTGTTGGGTATGCTACATGAGGGCCACCCAGGCATAGTAAAAATGAAAAGCCTGGCCAGGAGCTATGTCTGGTGGCCTGGTATAGACAAGGATATTGAACGCTGGGTTGCAACATGCCATAAGTGTCAGAGAGCTAGACCCACACCACCGCAAGCGCCCATACGGGACTGGGAGACCCCACAAGGCCCTTGGTCTCGAATCCATATTGATTTTGCAGGACCAACCATGGGCAACATGTTCTTAATAGTCGTAGATGCATATTCAAATTGGTTGGAGGTTATAGTTATGTCATCCACAACAACCGTTGCTTTTATAAAACAGCTAAACAAATTGTTTGCAACTCCTGGTTTACCTGATGTATTGGTATCTGACAACGGGTCACAACTAATGGCTATGCAATTCGAACAGTACTTAGCATCCCTGGGTATACGCCATGCACTAACCACGCCGGTCCACCAGCAGCGAATGGTAGGGCCGAATGAATGGTCAGATTTACTAAAGAAGGCCTAGAAAAAATGGACCGTGGGGATGTCCAAGACAAGCTGAACCGCTTACTTACACTACAACACATCACTCCCAGTAGTACAACAAACAAGAGCCCGGCAGAATTGTTAATGGGGAGGAAACTCAGATCCCACTTAGATAGACTACACCCAAATTACACTTGTGAGAAACCCCCCAACTCATCCAGCCGATACTGTACTTTTGAAATCGGCGACCTAGTCTATGCAAAGAATTTTACCGGGGACCCTCTCTGGCTTCCAGCCACTATCACACAAATAACAGGCCTCTGGTCCTACCCACTAACCATGGACGATGGAAGAGAATGGAAGCGGCACATAGACCAGCTTCATTCCCGAAACATCGAGCGTAAAACGACCGTGCAACCTCAAATAATAAAAATAGATGAAAACAAAACCAAGGAGGGGGGGGGAAACACAAACAAATACAAAAGAGTGTGAAAATGAACCATTGAAATTAAATCTAGAACATCTAACCAACCAAAAAGAGCACTTAGGGTGATATGAAACCATCGGAGGTAGTCCATGCGAAAGGGAAGCCGTCTTGGAAGGGGCCAGTCAGGCCAGCTCAACCAGCCCGGTTGAACCAGGAAGGAGCGGCAAAACCACCGGCCTGAGCAACTCAAGCGGTAGCAGCAATGCTGATTCACCCTTCCAGGCAGTTCCATGGAGATTAGCCGGAGAGACAGGGATCCCGACTGAACCGCTTAAAGTCCTAGGTGAGAATGAGCCGCGCAGGTCAACTAGGACCAGAAGAAGCCCCACCTACCTGCCCGACTACATCACTCACATAGGACTGAACTAAAGGGGGAGGGGTGTTCTGTATAACTTGGAAGGTTCCAAGTAGTCTCTTCTGATTGGCCAGAAAGGCCAGTAAAGGATTGGTTCATTAGGAACCAATCCAAGGAGCCGCTCAAAGTTAAATGAATGTCATTGATTACAAGCCGGCAGGCAAGCCTCTATATAAAGGGCTGCCACGGCTTGAGCCAATGTTCTGTTACTGTTTGCTGTTCACTAATAAAGAGTTATTTGTTGGAACCCGGTCTACCACACGTCTTTTCCAGACGGAACAAGTATGATGGATTTCAGTAGGGATAAATGTGAAATCCATATTTGGGTAGGAAAAAAAACCAAAAGCATGTATATAGAATGGTAGAATTTTATGAGCAGCACAACATGCAAATCGTATCTTGTTGATTTGATAGATCACAAGCTGAGTATGAGTCAACCATGGCTTGTACTTGCAAAATAATAATAATTTAAAAAATAAAATACCTTAAACTATTTCAACATGAATTTCAGGATTAATAAAAGTTTTTCTTTTCTATTCTGAGTTGGTCAAAAGCATATAGAACATTAGGTGCTGTTCTCAGCATTGCGTTTTAGGAAAGTGAGAGTGTCCAAAGGGTAACACCTAAGATGATTAGGCATCTGGGACTAAAAAAAACCTACCAGGAACAGTTTTATAACAAATTTATATTGAATAAATTTAGTGCAGAGAACAAAAGGCCTGTATGATACTAACTTAAAGTAACTAAGCTCTACCTTATAAAGAAAAACAAAAACAAGGCAGAATTGTTTAGATATTGTTCAGAAGATAAAACAAAATACAGGGACATTACAAAGAAATTGAGTGTGGATAGGAAAAATGTCTAAATGGTTAAAGTTGCTCAGCAATGGAAAGTGGTACTGGGACTTTTTAAACAAAAGCTGGGTGGCTGTCCATCAAAGATGTTGCAGTAGCAAATTCCTGTATTGAGCATAGGATTGAACTAGAATGATCTTCAGTACCACTTCCAGCATTTATGTCCTGATATTCTGTGATAAATATTATTATTCACTATGATTCCTGAACAGGTCAGTTCACTGTTAAGGACTCATTGTCTTTCGGATCGGAATTCAAACTGACAACTTAATGTCATTACATTTCCATATTATGCATAACTTCATTAATCTTTCCCAATCCCTCCCGCTTTTAAAACTGCAACCTTTAGGAGAGCACATCAAGATCTATTTTACATAATAGAACCAGTTTTGCAATTGCCACTAATTGGGATTTTTGCAAGTGACTGCAGTGAGAAAGAAATGGAGGATTCTCAAAGAGCCTTGAAACAGAATGTCCTGTCACAATCCCTTTGATGTTCTTTCTGTATGAAAATCCAATCTGTATGAAACCATAAATAAACCAGATGGAGAGATTTTGTAATCAAGACTTCCATCCTAAAAGTAACTGTGTGCCAATTACAGAGCTGCAGCCTGGGCAGCACAATGAATACGATTTCTAGCACAAACCAGATGCTTTGCTAAAAATTCCCTTAGTGATGTTCTGACATTAGGATCTTATATGTGGTGTGTGTGTGTGTGTGTGTGTGTGTGTGTGTGTAATATATAAATATATAATGCATCTACATTATATTATATGTGATATTATATTTTACACATATAAAAGCAAAATACCACATATCATCACAACATCTCCAGAACCGTAAAGCCTACAAACTTGAAGTTTGACACATATGTTCGTCTTGACTTCTAGGAGCTTACTAAGAAAGGATTTTTTGAAATGACCATCAGAGCATTAGTATTTCATACATTATTATTAACATGCTCTGATGCTGAGGAATTCTCCTCCCCACCTGAAAAGAAATCTGTTCCAAATGCAAAACACAAGCAAAGGAGAGGAGTTTCAGTTTTAGTTTCACAGCACCAAACAGTTTTAGTTCAGAATAGTTGAGCTAATCTACACCCAGGCTCCTTGCTGTCTCCTTCTTGCTCACACATCAAATACTGTTTCACTTTCCAAACAGCCCTGAGCTCTCTCACATATTGGCAGGACACAAACCAGATGAATATTGATATATGCTGGTAGGCAGAGGCACAATTCCCCGCCCCCCTTATTTTCCTCTCCAAAAATTTGCCCGATCACATAGTTTCGTAGTGAAGCATGGGTACCCTGCTAGTGTGTGTGTGTATATATATATATGTGTGTGTAATTTATAATGTTACTACCTTTCACAATGACTAAAGAACCCTGACACTGTAGTTGTAATGTCAATGGTTTTGTTTGGTTTAGTAAGTAATATATGTGCTAGGCTCATGAATCATGCCAAACATAATATGATTTCTTGTACCTTCATTTAGTGTGTGGTATGATTCCAGCAATTATTTGTAAATTGTGATTCATTGCTAAGTATTTTGCATGCATTCAGAAATTATGGTTTATGTAGCAATAGCGCTTTGATTTATATACCGCTTCACAGCTCTCTCTAAGCGGTTTACAGAGTCAGCATATTGTCCCCAACAATTATGCAGCAAACATTGGTTAAATAATGACTTGAAATAGTGACTATGGTCAAAGAAGATGAAAATAGATGTGCCTGAACCATGAAAACTATCTGGATGACTCTGAGCCTGACCCACCCCTCAGGGATGTTGTTATAGGGAAACTATGAGGAGGAAGGTATGTTGGATATATTAACTGACTTGAATTATAAAAATAATAAAGGCAGGATACAAATAAATAAAAATGAATGAATGAATTAATAAAAAAACAAGGAACGTCATCTAAAAAATTTCCAAATTCAGAGGATAGTATCAAAATTAAAATGATATGCTAAAAATACTAGTGGTCAGATGATGACTGATTCAAACAAGATCATACAAAGATGAAAAGAGTAGTATATGAAATTTTTTATAGAAGGGATGTCAACATCCAAGATACCTTAAGGGAAAACATTCCTTATGTAGAAGCATGTCTATGTTAGGACATGTAATTAGATCAATTTTCTCGTCATTATCAAGAAAACTACAGCAATTGATGGAATTATATAAAAATATGGCAAGCAACATAAACATAATTAGCAAACATTCTAAGCCAACCAGGAAATCTGGAGAACAATAACAATCAATATTGAAAAAAGGATCTGTAATAAGAGTGCAAAAACTATCATCAAACTGCTTTTTTTCACATACTAATTATATAATATGTGGAGTCACTCAATGTAGTTTAGAATCCTCTGTGGAAAAAATGCTGCCAAATGTTCAAGATTTTAGTAAAGGAACAAGAGACATTAGTGTTGGTGGACAAAGTTGAAAAAGCCAAAGGGTATAAAATATAAGTCAATATGTGACTACTGATTATAATAAGGCCTTTAATTATGTCAATCATGTCAAGCTATGAAATATTCTAGGAAAATTGGAATTGCAACATTTTCTTATCCTCATGTAAATGTTGTACTCAGGACAAAACTACATATTCCTGATGAAAAATAGTAAAACAGATTGGCTCCAGCAAAAAAATGAGACAAAGGTTCCTGATCCATCCTTAATTGAAAAATTTGACATGCCTTAAATTTAACAAACCTAGACTGCGTGCTTAATATACTTTGAAGGAAGCTTGGAAGAAGATGAGTATTGTTTTAAAACTGGAGGAACAAATATCTGTAACCTGTACTATGCTATTAACATTACTCTGGTAGTTAAACATATAAATGATTGGCAAACTGTAATAATGAAAGTTGGGGAGTATAGTGAAAAAATTGGAGTAATATTATGTATAAAGAAAGGCAAAATAATTACAACAGATACAATGACCAACGTATCAATGACGGTGAAGATGTTGTGTTGGATAGCGTTTGTTTTTTAGGATCAACCATCAACAGTAATGAGCAATCAGTCAAGAATTATGGAAAAGATAAGTTGAGCAGGCTTGGAAAAGGTATTCTGATACCGTGATGTATTTATACCTTAAAAAACCAGATTATACAAGTCATGGTATTCCCTGGAAGCAAAATTGAGAGAATCAGGATAGCAAAATTATTGATGCTTTTGAAATTTTTTGTTGGTGAAAACTCCTGAGAATACAATGGAAATTTAAGAAAACAATTGGAGGAATCAATTCAGAATTCTTACTCAAGCCACAAAGGATCAGCTTCAAATTATTCTACTTCAGACACATTATGTGAAGACCTAGAAAAGGCTCTAATGCTGAGAAAGATGGAACAAAAAAAGAGAGGATAAAACAAGGCAGATGGATTTAAAGGTAGCAATGAGTGTACTCAGGTTAGGGACAGGTTCCATGGAAGATAGTCTAGCCATGTGGTTGCTAAGAATTAACATTTAATTTATGACTTTAATCTGCCTGCCAAGATCAACCAGGTACTGCCAAGAAAATATAAAAAGAGATTTTAACTGTTACAGAGGTAACATCATTCTCTCCTTGCAATTGCAGCTCACAGCCACAAGATGACATCCTATTAGTTTACATGATGTAATATCATGTAAACTAATACATGTAATATCACATATAAACTAATAAAGATTGCTGTAGAGGAGAAATTTCAGAGCCAGAGACATTTAACAGACAAACAAGGGTCCAATGATAACATATTAAGATTATCAGAGCAACTAAAGCTGGTTTTATTTCTTCTTCATATTTTGGGAAGCCATAGATGGTTTAAGGCAAAATTTTGATTTGTCTTTGACAAGTGTGAAAACCAAAATCACAGCATCAAAATCTGGAAATTTGCCATTGAATATTGGTAAATATGGAAGGATGCCACATTACAAAAGGAGTCAGGGGCCATGTTCTTCCACATTCACAGTATTCTTCCTTTTTCTAAAAATGAGTCATTTTTCTTAAGCACAATGTTCCTAGACTTATTCTTTGTGTTACAGATAGATGATACCAAATCTGTTCTCCCCAACGCAGAAGTACGACTTGTATAGTGCTATCTAAGTTTGTGCAAACAAACTATGGATCAGCAGTTGTACAAAATATCATTGCAATATATGCATCAAGATCCATTTGCAGACCCCTATGTTTCATGTACATTTTTTTAAAAAAGTATATTGCTTCTACCAAACAAGGAATTACATAAATGTTGTATTTTTGCAGAATATGAATATGATGATTAAAATTATTATTAAAATTACTTTGCATACCATATTAAGCTGTGTGTGGTTTGATTATGACTTAATGTGCTGAATTATTGCATATACAAAAGAGATAAGCCCATCCATGAATAAACCGACCTGCAAAATTGTAACCAACTGAACAAATGGTTTTCCTTTTTTCCCATTTACTAACTTGTTTTTCATGTAGCTCAAATTCTATGGCAGCAACAAATATTAAGCTACTCTGATAATAATTTTGGCTTGAAAGCTACATCATATAACAACTGGCAATTTCCAGAAATGGTAATTGCCTGCCTACAGAAATGTACACAACAAAATATTAAAAAACTGCAAACTTTTATGCCATCATTTAAAGATTGTGATTTTTAAAAAAATCTTGACATCTAGTAAGATGAACCCAATTTTTGTTGTGTATTTTGGAAGCCAAAAATAATCTCATCTTATTTGTATTTATTAGATTTTTGTTTAATCCACTTTATTACTATTATTCTATTGTATTCCTTTTAAAAGTACAGGTAGTCCTCAACTTACAGCCATTCATTTAGTGACCATTCAAAGTTACAATAGCACTGGAAAAATGTGGCTTAAAGATAATTTTCACTCAACTGTTGCAGCATTCCCATGGTCACATGATCAAAATTTGTATGCTTGGCAATGGTCTCATATTTATGACAATTGCATCACGTGATTACCTTTTGCAACCTTCTTATGAGCAAAGTCAATGGGAATCCAGATTGATTTAACAATTGTGTTACTAATTTAATAACTGCAATGATTTATTTAACAACTGTTAAATAAAAGCAAGAAAGATAAAATGGGACAAAATTCTCTTAACAACTGCTGTCTCACTTAACAACAGAAATTTTGGACTCAACGGTGATAATAAATTGAGGAATACACATAACTCAAAGTAGTAAACCTTCATAATACTACTTCCTTCTTCTATACCAATAACCCTGTGAGGTGGGTTGGGCTGGGATTGACGGACCTAAAGTCATCCAGCCAGCTATCATGCCTAAGGCAAGACTAGAACTCACAGTCTCCTGGTTTCTAGGGCAGTATCTTAACTACTACACCAATTTTAGACTAGAATTTTCTTGTGGGACAAAAAAAAATAAAAATCAACAGTGCCTTCTTCTACTCATGGTGAATCATGATTTAGAGAGATCAGGCTGACATTGTTTCAGCAACTATGAAAAGGTTGCACATTATGATTGGGACATTAAAAAGACTCTGAAGGTGAGTCCAGGTTCTGTTTATTGTACGGACATGTCCAGGATGTTTTCTGGATGAATAATCTTCCAGAATGTTCTTTCAACATGCCTTGAAATTTGCTTGACATCTCTCACTCAAATTGGATCACCATTTGTTGTTCCATGATCTTTCGCAATTGGCCAGTGCTGCTAATTTTATTTCTGTTGTCAGAAAATAATGGAATTTCCATGATATTGTATCTGCTGTGATTTTACAGAAATAGGTGATTTTAAGGAAAAACGAGGAAAAAATATGGGTTGGCCATGGATTTTAAACTTCAGTCATTCAGAATTTATTAAGTAAATTTAAATGTTGCTTCAGTGAATAGTAACTACGAATGGCTTACATTAGTAAATAAGCTTAAAGTAAGAAAGGAAACAAAGCAGTTGTTACTTTCATTATATGTTCCAAGGAACAATGTTAAACATATTCCACCATTTATGAGGAGCATTACAATAAAATGCACTGTGTGCCAAAGTTAAGAAGCATCCATAATTACATTTCCGTGTGTGTATGTGTGTGTGTGTTTGTGTGTGTAACTATCTTTCTATCTAAATCAAAGTACTTTTTTTTTCTCAGTGTGTGGATCTCTTATTCCCGGGGAATTAATTTTAGATACTTAAGCATCTAATGTGCATTCCCCGGGAATAAGAGATCCACACACTGAGGAAAAAACTACTTTGATTTCTACAAGGAAAAAAAAGGTTTCTACGGTTAGGCATGATGTCAGCAACAGGAAGTGACAGTAAGTGGACTACATTTCCCAGAATTCTCTTTAGGAGGCGGGACAATCATGAGTCGAAGGCTACTGTTGGAAGACAATAACAGAAGATCTTGAACCGTGGGCAAAGGTTGGAGGAGCCTGTCATCCCAAGGTAGGAACAGTCTTCTTCTCTTGATACGGTTTGCAGTCCTTTTAATATTGGACATCGGATGGAAGCTTAGCTGTTGCTTGACGCCGCCGGGCCTTCCGCCTTCTTAGGACGACGTTTTAGTCTTGAAAGTTGGAGGAAGGACATTTTACTGCAATTTGGCCTTATAACTGTCATCTGCTTGCAAGTGGACAGGTGGAGTCGGCGGCTGTCTGACAGAGGGGCATCCCTCGTGCATGATAATAGCATTAGGTGAATGATCACTCGTGGAATAAAGAAAGGTATTACTCTCTAATCGCAAAGCTGTCTTGGAAAGGAAGGAGAAAACTTGGGAGCATCCAGCTCCCAAGGATAAGGGAACCACAAACAGGTCTGCCCACTATGCAAACAGCCCCGGGAAATCTATTGCTTAGGTTTGCATCGCGAGGTTTGTTAACATTATTTATGTGAAATGGCATTCTTGATTGGTGCGGAGGAGTGAGGAATCAGGGTTACTTTGAAATTTTGGTGTAGGTCAGGAATGTGGGCAGGAAATGTAGAACGTATTGAAATTTGGAGAATGTTGATGGGTTGAAAGAGAACATTTGCAGAGAAGCTCACTCAATGACTATGTATTTCGTCTATAATCAGCTTTTATTACTGCTGTTATGCTATGGTGACTACCCAAAGGTTGAACTGAACTTCCCTAGATAAGTAACTTTCCCGTGCATTTGGGAATCGAATTTAAGTACACGCGCATGTTGTTTACAAGGCGGAAAGCTTAATTTCTAAATTAATTTCTAGTCCCCTATGTGCAATTTCAGAGCCTCTAGACGCCAGTGGATCTTCCAAACAAACCTGAGTCCGTTTGGATTGAATGACTTCGGAGTGTGGAGAGAGGCTTTTTTTTTAATATGCAAAGATACAAGTAGAGATAGAAAAGAGAAGCTAAGAAACATTTTTCAAGAAACGCTTGGCGAGAACAATCCCATACTCATTTCTTGCCGTAAGAAATGAGATAACAGACTAATTCCTTCCTCCGTGCCTCTTTTCTGCTGAAGCTTTCGGGATAGGGGTTTTGTCCCTGCATACTTGGTAAGAGGTGAAGGTGGTCTCCATGCTTCGCTAATAAATGAAGAATCAGAGGACGAGGTGACTATATTGGGTGAGAAATCAGGATCAAGTTTCAGCTCTTTTATGCATAATGGGGAAATAAGTCCTATTGAATTCAATAGCGCTCCTCCATAGCCTGGTCTGGACCAGCGTGTCTTGCCTCACTATTGAATTTTCCTGTCTTCTAGCCAGCATCCCAGGAGGGGTAGTTGCCGAAGTTAGGTAGACAAGATGGTGCAGGAATAGGACGAGATTGTCTTCTGCTTATAAGGGGTAGTAGAAGTTTGCACTGTTGCTTTCCGACGCCCGTCAGCTGTGTAAACCCCAAGAAGCGTGGGTCTTGGAGGGGGGTTGGTCTGAAAACTGGGGGATGCAGATATTGTCGAGAAAAGGCCAAACGGAGGGTCGTGCTGGGCAAAGGACCTGAGGAAGCCGCCTTGACTTAAGCGGGCTGCTCTTCTCTGTTTTCCCCGCGGCCTTGCTCTTTGCCGGATGATCCCGAAGTATCTCGGCCTACAGGGCCCTTCAGCCGACACGGAAAGCAGTCGAGGCGGCTGCGGTGCGATTCGGCTGAACCAGGAGACCGGCCATGGCAGAGACGGAGAGTGGCGGCGACAGCTCGGTGCATGAGACGCGCTTTGAAGCGGCGGTGAAAGTGATCCAGAGTCTGCCCAAAAATGGTAAGTAGAAGGAAAACGACGGACGGAGCAAGAGAGTGAGGGGGTTGGGAAGGAATTGCAAGATGTGGGTGAGTTCAAGAGAATTTTCCTGACTTTTTGAAATAAATGATGTCAATCATGAGGCCAGTCAGTCTGGTGTAGTATCGAAAGCTAAGCAGAGCTGGACCTGGTCAGAACTTAGATGGGAGATTCCCTTCATAAGACATTGGAAAGTGAAAGGCTACAGTCACCAAACTACTAAGGTGGGATTGCCAAAATGGTCAAGAATAACTTGAGGAAGTTTTATATTGGAACTGTAGTGTCCAAACAGAGACTGCTCACTCTAGGTAAAAAAAAAAACACCAAATATTTCTCTTCTAGTCTGGAATCACACCCAACACCCACAAACTAATCAACCATGTTTTAGCTTAGTTCACTTATGATTCTGCATATGCTGTACAAATCCTCATATATTCATTGAATTGCTTTAATGTTTAGAATTACATTTAGGGTAAAGGTTTTCCCATAGTGCTGGAAATTTTTCCATCAGTGACAAACATTCTAGAATTCGGGTGCTGCCAATTTTATATAATCACTACAAAGTGTGTTTCCAGGCTGAGTATGGACTTGAATCTGAATCCTGCATATTTTATGTCCACATAGAATTTATACTGAAAGTGGTTGTTCTTGGAATATAATTCTATACAATTTGTTTTAAAGTTAGTGAAACTCCAAATATACGATGATATGCTGAAAGTAAAAGTATATGTATTGACCATAAAATAAAAATGAATTGACCATAAAATAAAAATCTGTACTGAAAAAATGCCTGTAAGTTGAGTCTTGGCAACCAGACTTTTCTTTTTCTATTTATACAAACCTTTCACTGCTTATCCAAGTAACTTATTCAGTCTTAGCAAATTGGTTGGGGGAACTCCATATATTCCAGGATGGTTTCATTTTTAACCTGATCTGAATAATTTGTTAGATGAGCAAAGAATAAATGTTTCAACTCCTAAATTCTTTCTCTATACGAGTCCCTGAAAATGTGGGATTCCTGTACTGAAAAAATGTTTTTATCTAGTCATCTTAAAGTTGTAAGCTAAGCGTTAGAAATTCTTATCTTAAGCAAAATGGTTAGAAATTCACAAAAAAAGTTCAGTAGGGAAGAAAATGTGGCCAGTGGTAAATCCATGGAGTGTTGTGATAGTCTGTAGAATGTAAAATGGTTAACCCTCAATGAGAACAGTTCTTCAGTATCTAAAATTGTCTTGATTTTTACAGTTTCTTTGACAATTAAACAAATTATTTACATTTCAATTAATTCTTCTTTGGCTAGCATCCATATCCACACTAAAGTTAGGAATACATTGTTCCTTTTTGTTAGATTTTGTGTAGGCGATGGCTTATCGGTATAATAATACGTTTTAAAGTTGCTTGTTTTTCAATCTTTTTTTGAAACTGCTGGAGCAGCACAGGAATTCACATCATTAAACGTAATTTGTAGACTTTTTAAAAAGTATTTTAAGAAATAATGGATCACATACAAACTTTTGTTTCCATTCCTTCAGCTTTGTTTATTAATTAACCACTTGACAGTTGCAAAATGATTTCCTGTGCAATGGCCTAACATTATCTTTGCTGTGAAAATAATGCCTCCACTTTATTTCTCTGATTCTTTATTTAGAAGAATCATCATTTATTCCTTCATTAATAATATTGTTTGGTTGGGTTTTCTTGTTAAGTAAAGCCATGTTTTGGACTCGAAGGCTCCTTTTTCAATACAGGTAGCCCTCGAGTTATGAACACAATTGAGCCTAACATTTATTGCTAGGTGAAACATTTGTTAAATGAATTTGCCCCATTTTGCAACTTTTCTTGCCACAGTTGTTAAGTGAATAATTGCATTTGTTAAGTTAGTAATATGGTTCTCCAGTGAATTTGGATTCCCCATTGACTCTGCTTGCAAGAAGGTCACAAAAGCTGATTACGTGACTCTCCGGATTCTGGAAGTCTGATAAATATGAACTTGCCAAGCATCTGAATTTTGAACATGGGATGCTGCAAAGGTCATAAGTATGAAAATGGTCATAACCAGTGGTGGTGGTACGCTACTGGTTCAGCCTCTCACGATCAGCTGAGAGGAGGAAAAAAAGACTCCAGGTTAAGCTGAGAGGAAAAAAAAAAAAAGACATCAACTGAGAGGATAAAGAAGAGAAAAGCACAGGGTTGGCCCTCCAATCCACCTTTGTGCTTTTCTCTTCTTTATCCTCTCAGTTGATTGGCGATGCAGGCCTAAGCTGTTGTGTGGAAAACTGGGCGCGGGCATGCTCACCAAACCAGTAATGGAAAAGGTAGGATCCTACTGCTGGTCATAAGTCATTTTTTTCAGTGCCATTGTAACTCTGAATGGTCACTAATCAAACTGTTGTAAGTCAAGGACTACCTTTATATATGTCAAATTGTCCTCACAAGTAATTCTTGGAACTGAAATTTAAAATGCAAAGTACTGTATCAATATACGGTATATCTGCCGTAAGCAAGATGGATGTGATAAATTTCATTTCTAAGATATTGAGTAGACAGTACCTTAATAAATAAAATAGATTTGGGAGTGGTCTGAATAAAGACTTCAGAATTTTAATATCTCTTTTACTGGCCCATTTTGTGATTATTTTGCAAATGGTCTAGAACAGCTAAACTGCCTAAAAGGTAAAGACATTTGTGGATTCAGTATTATTAAGTAAGTCATATGGATAAGAACATTCTGATTTATCGTTAGTAGAATAGTTGTCATATTTTATTGCAATGTGCTTTGAATTTCTATGGTGTTTTGTTTATTACTAGAATGTGGATTATTACCCTGTGGATTCCAATTCAGATCTAATATGAGACATCGCAATTATCATTTTTTATGTTTGTCTGGACATTTTACTTTTTCTAATGAAAAGAAACACAAAATAGTGTTGACACCATTGCCTGAATATTCATATTGATTGGTTCATTTCTATTTGTGCAAAGGGAGTTTCATCATTAGATCTTCTCAGAGTTTAAAGTCAAAATAAACAACCAAGATAGCTAACTTTTGAGTTGAAACTAATGGGATTAAAGCCATTTTTAAATCCCCTCTTTATTTTTGCTTTTACAATAACATAAAATCACTTTGTTAATGCAATCATGTCACAGTGTTCTATTTCTCATTCTAAAAATCTTTTCCTGTAGGTTCTTTCCAACCAACAAATGAAATGATGCTGAAATTCTATAGTTTTTATAAGCAAGCAACTCAAGGACCTTGTAATAGTCCAAGGCCAGGATTTTGGGATCCTATTGGTAGATACAAATGGTAAATAGTATACAACAAAGATGTTTTTAATGAATTACAGTGATGCCTTGTCTATTCCCCACCCACTCCTTTTATAGAAAGATTTTGTCTTGGTGATACAGCACAGCCTTTGTCCAAATTCTGTCCTTGTTATATCCAGATGGTGCTAAAAAAGTATTTTAAAATATAATCCTGAAAACTCTGGAGAACATAGAAACACTTTTCCTTCTGCCTATTATTGATACTTTTTTAAAATAAAAATTAATACAAAAATAAAGCGTATGTACTATTTGAAATAGAGCTTGATCACTTTCTTGTTTTTTTTTAAAAGTGAACGAACAACAATGTGATTACTGGAAAAAAAATTTATGCAGTTTCTTAGATAATAAGCACAAAAGCCCACAGTCCTATATTAATTATTGAAGTTACTATTACACAATAGTACAGCAGCCTAGTATTTTAAAGATGTTCTTCCTGTGACATTCATTGTAGGGATGCATGGAGTTCATTGGGCACAATGCCCAAAGAAGATGCTATGATTGCATATGTTGAAGAAATGAAAAAGGTAAGAACTGTTTTATATATATTATACAGAAGTTTATGCCTGTGAGAGAGAGAACAGACTCTCCAAAAAATTGCCTGCACCTGAGCTCCCTTCTCTCTTTACGTGCTGATCTTCCCAGCATTGACACAGAAAACCTGATTACAAAAGCTGAGCTGCAAAATAACTGAGGAGAGAAATAATGATGTGTGTAAGTAAGCCAGAAAGGCATTTTTTCCTTAGAAGTACTTACAAAGAGGAGTAGCAGCTGTAATAAGAGTAGTAGTAGTGGGGAAGATGAGAAAAGAGTGAGTAGTGAATAATAGTAGAGGTGAGTACATATGTGTGTTATCTAGGGACCTATGTTGTTGTTAGCTCTTGAATGTCTTTAGCTCACCACATTGGGTATAGTTTTTTTTTTAACTGCAACTATGTGAGGCAAACAGGCTTGCCTGGATTACTGGAGGTGGAGTTAGTTTTCTTCATTCCTTATCACCCATCCCCTTCCATTTGTGACTGTATGGCTGTAACTTTGTCGCTTGTATCCTTACGATTTATACTGACTGTTTCCTAGTATGATTTGATTGCTTATTGTACCCTATGACTATTATGAAGTGTTGTACCTTATGATTCTTGACGAATGTATCTTTTCTTTTATGTACACTGAAAGCATTTGCACCAAGACAAATTCCTTGTGTGTCCAATCACATTTGTTCTAGTTTATAGCAAAATAAAATTAAATGTGTGCCATTTTAAATTTCTGCTTAAAGAGGGTTTTTTGTTGGAGGAAATGTATTTATGAATGGCTTGAAAAAGAAGCATCAAAAACTCAAAAATATGTAAAACTCTCACTACAGTTTGGCGGCTTATCAAATCTTCTCTTCTCCAGAGTTTTTGGTATGTCTGATTCCACTTTGGATGTAGAGAAATGTAGCATTTTCCGATTTCTTGATACTGAGCAAAAAAAGTATCATTACATTCTAAATGCATACTCTTTTTAGTAGATATTAACATATGTTGAAAGGGTGTGTGAATTCATATGACTAGAAGATTAGAAGTTGATAAACCTTTAATAATTTGCTAGCTACGCCTGTTTTGTTTTTAAAGATTGCCCAACTATAGAAGGGCAAATATAAGGAATGGCAAGTATCTATGAAATTGAGTAATTTAGTCAGGTTTATACAGGAATTGTAAGTAACTGTTAATGAATTTAACACCATCTTCAAAACAAGATATTTCTCATGTAAGAATAAAAAAGTCTTTATGTGTTGAATAACGCATCTTGATATATAATTTAACACCATCTTCAAAACAAGATATTTCTCATGTAAGAATAAAAAAGTCTTTATGTGTTTTTGTTGTGGCATTTGTATTCACGTTTACCGTTTAGCTCTATTAATGGTCAACAGAATCTTCCAAGTAAGTAGACCATACTTTGTAGCATTATACAATGAAACCTTGTTTTTAACAAACTGAAATGAAGAATTTGTTCTGTGAAAAACATTTTAAATATGTTGCAAAAAAAAAAAAGAGTTTAATGGGACAAGAATCCTGCTCAAAAGAGATGGATAAGTGGACCATTGTTTAGAACAGGAAGAAAAAAGATAGTTGAACTACTTTTCTGTATAGGGGATTGTTTTTGAAATATAGTGTAAGGACATAATTATGCCATTTGTGTAAGGACATAATTATGCAAGCCACATATTACACTAATTATGTCAATTTAGATTATTTATGTAATAATGTCCTTAAAGCTATGACGAAAAATAACATGTAAGTGTAATCTCTGATTTACTGGACATTCATGAGACTTCACTCCTAGCCAGGACAAACTACTTAAAGAAGTTCACAAGAAAGAAAAAAAACCCCCAGATAAATAATATTTATTCAATAAAATTAGAAGCTACAACCAAGTGATGTAAACAATTGTGATATCTATTGCATGTAAAAACCATGTCATTGAGGTACAGTAAATTGAGGTTTTGCTATAATTAAAACACTAGTGTGTACTCTTTTAAACAAGAAATAAACATAAAAAAATGTCAGGTGGAAGGAATTGGAACAATACCATGAGTGTTGATCAGAATTGCTTCTTTATTGTTGCATGTCTATTGACAAGAATCTTGCCAGGCTCACCCCATTCTGTTGGAAGTAGCTGGATAATGGATTCATGGATTCTGGAGGAGGTCAGGTTCATGTGGCTTCTTGCTCTGCAAGGATTCTAAGCTAGCAAGTCTTTTCCTCCTCCTATTCTAGCAAGAGATTCCACTGCAAATATGCTGACATCTTAGAAATATTGGGAACCCTTCTAAAAGTAAATAGTAGATAAAATTGGTTAATGCAAACGTTGAAGGTTTGCTGATTTAGTTTTGATAGCTGTTGGCTACAATCCAAATCTGAGAAGAGATTCTTCTTGTGGGACTGGTTCTTAGCAAAGCATCACAGAGATTGTCAAATTTAGCTCTGAAAGGTGTGTGGTTCATTCATGTTTTGTGTTTCTCCAGATTCTTGAAACAATGCCGATGACAGACAAAGTTGAGGAGCTGTTACATGTTTTAGGCCCCTTTTATGAAATTGTAGAGGAAAAAAGAAATAAAGGATCTGATCTAATCACAGGTGGGAATACATAACTCTCTTATCTCTTATCAGCTATAAATTGCTTAACTTTACATTATACCGTAATGCTATTTCTCTGCCTTGTTCTACCAGTGATTTAAAAGAATATTAAAGCTTTTTGTAGTACAGATTAGCAACCACTCATTCAGCAATCTTTTGAACCCACAACGACTCTGAATGAATGGTCCTCAAAATTCTAGCATATGCAGTATCCCCATGTTCACATGATGACCATTTCTGACCTTCTCTGCCAACTTCCTATAAATAAAATCAAATATTAACCAGTGGTATTTTTGCTTAACAATCCACAGTGAATTGTTTAACAGCAATCATAAATGTTGAAATTTCAGTCACCAAATGGCTAGTTCACACGGCACTTTCCTACATGTTTCTCAATTCCATTCGCAATTGCCATTGGTAACTGAAGATCATATTTGTTTTAGAATAAATTAATTGAATATTGAAAAATGATGTATTTAGCAGGGTTACCATACTTGAATTGCAAAGTTCAAGAATTCCCTTAAACGACAACAAAAATTTAGACCTTCTTGATCTTCTACCTCATGGTTGTTCGGATTTTTGCAATCTAATATATAAAGTTATAAATATCAGAAAAACAAGACTGCTAATAATTCCTGTGAAAATACATTTGTTTCTATTACCATAAGCATGGAAATGTGCTTTGTTCTGCAAGCCTTAGTTATCTCTTTTTTTCAAAATGTCTAAACCAGAAGTTACCAACCTGCACCCGCAAGTCACCTGAGATTCTGAACAGTGCAGCAGTGCAGCCCCACAAGATTGTAAATTTTTAACAATAATATATTTTATATGCAGTCCAAGACAATTCCTCTTCGTTCAGTGTGGCTTGGGCAAGCCAAAAAGTTGGACACCCATAGTCTAAACAAATATACATCAATTCTCTTTTTTTTTTCCTTCAAGAAAATGAAATATTATGAACTGAAATATGAGATCTAGATTCTATTATTCATAGCTAGTTATATTCTGCATATGGTAACAAAAAAATAGCAATCTTGTTATCCTGCAATTCTCCTTTCCATGCTTCAGGTGAGTAGGATTTTACATAACATAATTAGTTTGGTTAAATATTTCATTTTGTAAGTTTGCGGAAAAGGTTGGCTCACAAACCAATCAAAGAAGCTGAGTTTGCACAACTTAAAAAACAGTGGAAGATTAAAACAGTTAAGCTGGTTATTAACTGATATGATTGTATAAACACAACCATTTTTAATGCTCAGGTTATGGGTTTTATGTCTCATCTCCCTTGTAGATGGTTTTCAAGATGGCTGCGCACATGGATGCTGCAGCTAAACTCTCCTTCTTTCAGTGTATGATGTGTATGATTCTGTGTGTATTTTGGATCCTTTCCTTGATTGAATCCTGTGGGGCAATGAGCATCTATAGTCGGCAAACCTTGATACAATTGGACTAAAATGTGAAAAGGCTATTATGGACAATTTTATACATTCTCATAACATACCGAAGGAGGCAGGTAGGCCCTTTGGGAGCCATGGATTACTATCCCTGTAGGAAGGAAAAAGAGGCGTAGAAAGAAGAACAGGAAGAGGAAAAAAGGATGCCGTGCTGGGTTTTCTTTCGACTGAGTAAGTTTCCACGCAAGCCTTCAATTCCAAGTATATTTCTTACCAATACAAGATATCTGACTAACAAAATGGAGGAATTAAGGCTACAGATTACAATGCCTAAATTCATCGAGAACTGCTGTGTTTTGCTAATCACAAAAATTTGGCTTTATTCACTCATTCCAGATGCAGCTGTTGAGCTGGAAGGCTACATAGCTCACCGGCAGGACAGGAGTAGAGATTCCGGCAAGATCAAAGGGGGAGATTTAAGCCTTTATGTGAACAAAAGCTGGTCTATCAATACAAAGACTATAGACAGCCACTGCTCCATGGATCTGGAATATATGACTCTTAAATGTAGACCCATATATCTTCCAAGGAAAATCAGTGGTTTTGATTACTGCAGTCTATATCCCACATGATATCAATACTGCCATAGCTTTGGAATTCTTGTATAACATTGTTAGTAATCAGCAGAAAAAGTATCCTGATGCTGTGCATATCATAGTGGGGGGCTTTAATCAAGCTGATTTAAAAGAAGTGCTCCCTAAATTATATCAGAATATTAAGTGTGCTACTAGAGGAACAAACATATTGGACAAAGTATATACCAACATCAAACATGGCTATAAGATTATACAGTAACCACATTTGGGACAATCAGACCATATGTCACTGCTTTTAGCACCAGCGTACATCCCTCTTAGGAGATGGGCTCTGCCTATAATAAAGACAGTGAAATCTTGGCCAGAAGATGCTTCCCAACAACTTCAGGATTGTTTTGAGAACACAAATTGGGACAACTTTTACCACCCTGACCTAGAGGAGCACATTGCAACTGTTCTGTGCTGTATCAAACACTGCACAGATACTATCACTGTGGATAAACATATTAGGATCTATCCCAATCAGAAACCCTGCATGACCAAGGAAGTCCAGCACCTCTTGCATGACAGGACTTTCGGTCCGGTGATGTGGCAAGATACAGTGTTGCCAGAGCTAATCTGAAGAAAGGTATTCGGAAGGCCAAGACTGATTATAAGAGGAAAATTGAGGATAATTTTTATAGCAATAACATGAGGAAGGAATGGCAAGGGATTCAACAAATTACAAACCCATCAATTGACCAATGTCATCCCTGCTGAGGGGGATGCTTCATTGGTAGAGGAACTGAATCATTTCTTTTCTTGCTTTGAAGTGGAGACATTAGAGACAGATTAAAATACAACGACCAGCCAATTGTAGCCCCCACCTCATTGTGGAGGAACAGGAGGTGACGAGCATTCTGAGGGCTGTGGATCCTAGAAAAGCTGCCGGTCCTGATGGTATCTCTGGCCGAGTGCTTAAAGACCATGCTGATCAGTTGGCTGGAGTCTTTACCAGGATCTTCAATCAATCTTTATCCCAGGCCACTATTCCATCTTGTTTGAAGGCTTCTACCACTGTTCCATTGCCAAAGAAGTTCCCTATCAACAACCTCAATGATTACAGATCAGTGGCACTCACTCCTATCATCATGAATTGCTTTGAGAAATTGGTCTGCCGGCACATCATTTCTGGTCTTTCGTGTACATTTGATAAACACCTTGAATACAGAAGAAATAAATATACAGAGGATGCTGTAGCCATCACTCTTCACACTGCTCTGACTCATCTAGAACAGCAAAGGGGTGTGTGTGTGATGATGCTTTTTGTGGATTTTAGTTTGGCATTTAACACAATTCATCCACATCGACTAGTGTCTAAACTTCTGGACCTTGGGCTTTCTAATTTAATCTGCCTTTGGATTATGGATTTCCTGTCTGGCCACTCACAGAGGGTCAGATTAGGTAATCATACCTCTTCAGCCCTTATTCTTAACACTGGTACACCACAGGGTTGTGCGTTGAGTCACTTACTCTAAACTCTTTATGTGCATGACTGCATTCCCACTCATGCTAGTAATACTGTTGCTAAATTTGCAGATGATACAACAGTGGTGGGACTTATCTCCGAGGGGGATGAGTCTGCCTACCGAGATGAGGTGGACCAGTTGCTCACACCACTTGTGGTGTGAAGACAATAACTTGGTCCTCAACACTAATAAAACCAAGGATCTTATAGTGGATTATAGAAGGAACATATCAGACCTTCAGCCCTTGCTTATCAATGGAGACCGAGTGGAGCAAATGGCCAATTTTAAGTTGGCCAATGTAGGTGTTGTCCACATTGCAGCCCTGGTCAAAAGGACCCAGCAGAGATTATACCACCTGAGACTTCTTAGAAAACAACAGCTGAATAAAAAACTGCTGGTGACCTTCTACCACTGCATCATAGAGAACATTTTAACATACTGCACCTCTGTATGGTTTGCCAATTGCACAGTGGCAGATAGGAAAGCACACCAGAGGGTTAATGTCATTGCCCAGAAGATAATTGATTGCCCTCTCCCCTCTTTGGAAGAGCTTATAGCTCCCACTGCCTAAAGAAAGTTCAAAACATTCTCAAAGATCCATCTTATCCCTGAAACCCTTTTTTTGAACTATTACCATCTGGCAGATGGTACAGAATAATAAAAACAAAGCAAATAGGCTGAAAAACAGCTTCTATCCCAGGGCAGTAGCTCTTTTGAATTCTGCTGTATAGCGCAGTATTGGTGTGGTGTTGGGGGTTTCTGGTTCAGTGTATGAAGGGTGAAGGATGTGCGTGTTTATTTTCATGATCATGGTCCTGATGTGCACTGAAGATGGTGTTTGATTTCGTTGTACGAGGTGCAATGATAATAAACTAAACTAAACTAAACTAAACTAGAGAGCTGCAGGTTTTCCACTGTGCGGAATGTGGGAATGTGATACCTCTTTGCTATAAAATGCCTATTTCTAAGCAGTACAATTGGAAAAATGTGGAAGAGATGTTAGCTGCATTCTTTGTATAAATGTTAACACAGTGTAGCTTTTATATCGCATAAGGTCAATGTTAGTTAATCAGATAGTAGGTGAAATAAAACCTGTAAATTCAAGCATTTAATTAAGATATTCTCTTATCCTTTCTCCTAATTTGCCACAAATAATTACATTATCTGAGGGTAAACAGACACAAACACACAGAAAATAGGTCTTGACTTATCACTATTATCATGATATGAAAAAAATCCTGGCAAAAAAACTCAAAGGGACTTTGGTCTTATTTACTTCTAAGAACATTGCTCTCTTTTACTCTGCCAAACCAGGCAAAGCAACTTTAGTAGAACATTTGCAAAGCAGTTGTTCAATTAAATTTTTTTAAAAACAATTTCATTAGCCAAAGTAGCATATTCCAGTTTGATCATCAGTTAAAAATCAGTATGTACATCAAGAAACTAGTCTTTAAAAATAAGTAGGTTATTTAGCTTCTTGAAAACAAAAATCTGTGATATGCTTTTTTTGTTATTATCAAATAAAAACAACCCTAGCTATATATGGATGTCTAGTACAAAATTTAGCACTTGTCACTGCATGTGAATAGAATATTTTGGAAAAGCATGAGTGTCAAATCGTGCTATTGTATATTTGGTCTACTCGAAATGCTCTTATGACGCCATAAGTGGGTGTTTATTATGTTCATGAAATATATTCAGCAGCAATAAAAGTCTTACAGATAGCTAAACTTTCTAAGATAGAGTAAGTCAGTCATTATTTGGATACACAGTTTTTCGATTGACAACAAGTAATGATGTTACAAATATGATGAAAAGTCTTAGAGCATCTTAAAAAGTCTTAGTTTATATAGTATAAGCCATAGGTCTCCAGAACCTTAAACAACTTTAAGACTTGTGGAGTTGCTTAGAATTCTCCAGTCAGCTTTGCTAATATGGAGAATTCTGGGAGTTGAAGTCCACAAGTCTTAAAGTTGCCAAGCTTGGAACTCCTAGCATAAGCCAATATTCCTCAATCATAGCAGCTTTAAAATGGTAGATTTCAAATTCCTGCAAGGCTGGCTGGGGAATTCTGGGAGTTGAAGTCCACACATCTTAATGTTGTGAGGCTGAAAAACACTGTCATAAGCATTAATGGCATCAATTTTAGTGTGGTACACATCAGAGGTGATATTCAGCAGGTTCTGACCAGTTCTGGAGAACTGGTAGTGGAAATTTTGAGTAGTTCAGATAACTGGCAAATACCACCTCTGACTGTAGATTTTACAGTATCCTTCCCCTGTCATGCCCACAGAACCAATAGTAAAAAAATTTGAATCCCACCACCGGTACACATCCTCATGGATGAGCATGTATTTCATCAGAGACATGAAATATTATCTTACAGCTTCTGATGAAGTGGAGTTTAATTAAGAAATACACATTTATGCCATGTTAAAGTTATCCTTGTTTTTTTACCATAAGTCCCTGGTTCTTTTTTTACCAAGAGTCCCTGGTTCTGGTGAAATATTGTTATTGATTTAAAAAGCTGTAGAAATAAAATTCTGACTGGCAATAATGTAATTGAGAAAAAGGTCAGTAAATGATATCCATGCATGTGCATTTTTCAGTAATTATATTTTAGTGTTGAGTCTAGATTAAGTTTTTTTTCCCCTTTTTCCTACTTAATGGATCACTTGAAATTGATTGTCAAAAATTTGCAGATTGGACAATGATACCATAGTTTAGGGAAAGAATGAGAGCAAGTAAAACAATTATATGTATCATTCACAGTTGTATTATTTTTATTAGTATTATATAATTATAAGTCCTGATTTTGCTTCAAATTAAATTATTTTTTGTGCAATTGGACAGAGTAGTGGTCTTCCAGCATCTTATAATTTTCATTTCATTGCTCACTTTTTATCACATTAGGCAAGGAGAACAAAAGCGAAATACTATGTTAATTATTTTATCATAGAAGACGCTAAGGGGAAAAAAACCTGAGCAAATTTTGCCTATAACATCAGGCTGATTCCAGTAGACATACCTGTAAAAATATTCTGAGTTGTTAACGAATGACATGACCTTGATTGATGCATTCACATTTCACCCTTCTTCTAGGAGCCCAAGGCAATGCAACAATTTTCTCTCTGATACTTAAAGGCTAGGTCCCACTGGCCGACGGATGCAAAACGTATGCAAAAAGGACACAGCGGATGAGCAAAATTTTGGGGGTGCTCCATCCGTTGTCATCCGCTTCAAAAAGTGGCAAAAATTTGCATAAACAGAATGGAAAAGAAAAGAACGGACATGGGTAGTGT
This sequence comes from Laticauda colubrina, assembly GCA_015471245.1. Lineage (NCBI taxonomy): Eukaryota > Metazoa > Chordata > Lepidosauria > Squamata > Elapidae > Laticauda > Laticauda colubrina. The sequence goes on from BLBF01000043.1 coordinate 7,699,058, forward strand.
GTAGTGGGGATGTTAAATGGATGTTCATAGGAAGCCTAGAGGATGTATATAGGATGTAAACTGTTCACTGCTCATCCTTTCTATTTCCGTGCTACTAATGCTGTGTAGATGTTCCCTGTACCTTTTGTTTCCTCCCTCTTTCCGTTTTCAGCTTCAGCGGATGTGAGTTGAGGGGATGCCCAGAGGATGCAGAGAGGATACAGCGGACGTTTAACGGATGATAAATGGACATAGAACGTTTGTTGCTCGTATGTCACGAATTTACATCGTACACAGCAGAAAGTTCATCCATTCACAAAGTTTTGTGCAGCTCAAAACTTCTTGAGCGGATGAAATCTCAGTGGACGGATGCTCAAAGAATAGAGCGTATGAAAGACGTATGCAATGAGTACACAACGGATGCATAGCTTTTCCCAACATTTTTTAACGTTTTACATCCTCTTTGCATCCGTAAGTGCAGTGGGACAGAGGCTTAAGGCACAAAATATTATCAGCTAGTCTTTTAATTATCCTGAACTTCTTTTGGGTTGTGAATAAAAATGGAAAGCAAATGATGATGCACAAAATCCAAAATGTAACTTACAATGCATTGTAGGTGATCAAGTTATATTGCAGAAAATCTGTCAATCTGTGAACAGAGACTGTGGTTTGTATAACAGTCCTGCAGAAATTGTACTAAAATCAGTCGTAGAAATAAATCCCACTATATTATGTAGTAATGAATGAAAGCAATAGATAACTATATGCAAGTAATCTTCACTTAATGACTTAATGATTTTCAAAGTTGTGATGGACATCAACAAAAGCTATTTATGGCCAGTCCTCAAAGTGACCACAATTTGTGATGAAAATGTTAAAAAATATCCATTGGATATTCTGGATTCACTTAAGGGCATAATCCATTTAGAGGTGATATTCAACAGGTTCTGACCAGTTCTGGAGAACCGACAAATACCACTTCTGACTGGAAATTTTATAGTATCCTTTTCTTGCCATGCTTACCAAGCCATCCGCACAGAACCTGTCGTAAAAAAATTTGAATCCTACCCTGAATCCGTTCATAATCTATCTTTGACTCTCCGTAGACTTTAGTAAATTTTGTGTTTTTAAATAATTAGCTTGTCATGTCCTATGTACAAGTTAGAATAATACTAACAAGATTTTTGCTATAGCCACTGTTAATATAGTATTCCACTCTTGAAGTTTTACAATGTGGACTCGAAGAGGAAGGAAAAGTGACTTGCATTGTTATTCCAAATGAAAATTAGACAAAGATAAAGGTTTCCCATCCAATCAAATCTGACTCTGGATTTGGGAGTGGTATTCATCTTCATTTCTTAGCTGAGGGAGCCACCATTGTCCAAAGATGCTTCCATGATCATGTAGCCAGTACGGCTGTACATCAAAGTGCATAGAACACTGTTAGCTTCCCACTGAAGTGGTTCCTATTTATCTACTTGCATTAGTGTACTTTGTAAATAGGCAAGAGCTGGGGGAAGCAACAAGTGGTCACTCTGTTGCGCAGTGCACAAGTATTGAACACAGGCTGTCAGCTTTCTAGCTGACAAGCTCAGCGTCTTTAACCACTGAGGCATCATGCCCCATGAAAATTAGGTACCTAAACAATTATTTTACAAACACAGTTTTTAGGTAAATAAAATTTATCTTAATAGATCCTCACAAAGCTGTGCCAGCTGTGAATGGAAAATCAGAAAACAATGACAATGAAGCAGAATCGGAAGAAGAACCACAACAGGAAGAATTGAAAGATGTCCAACAGATTGATAAAGGTACACATTTATTTCTGAATAGCATCTACACCTTTTCACAAGTTTTTGATAAAGCTGCTTCTTGGGATGGCAAAAAATAAAATAAAATAAAATGGCAAGTTTTGTTGGGAAACAGTTATAGTATCCTAACAGTAATGAGAAAGCATGATTCTCATTTATATTATATTTCCAGTATTATAAATTGTAGGTTCTAGTTATTTGAGGGACCATCTGTCTTCCATATTGTCTGCTCAACTGATCCAAAGTGGCTGAGTTGGTGTTCTCTGGGTTCCTTAAGTTCAGTATTATAAGTTCAATATTAAAAAGAACCAATTTGGATCTATTATCCAGTGAAAATAAACCACGCAAATCCGTTTGATATTTCTCAGCCCTTAACTTCTGAAAGAGAGCCAATTTGTTAAAGGTTATAAGCCTAAAACCAGAAGATTGTCAGTTTTAATTGCGTTTTAGATATGGAGCCAGATTCCTTCTGTGAGCCCTAGGAAGGAGACAATGGCAAACTGCTTTTGAAAACTTTCTAATAAAACTGCAGGGACAGTGATGAATTGAATAAATAATTCATAATGTTATTCTTTGCCACTTATTTATGAGTTAATTTCACTGCACACAAAAAAGCATTCTTTTTCAAATAAGCAATTACAGAGTTGGGCTATGCAGCTTGAATACCAATACATTAGATTCAGACTTCTTTTTAAAATGAAAAAGTTTCATTTTACATTACTTACATTAAATTTAGACATTGTCCCTCTCACTGTCTAAGTCAGGAGTCTTAAAACTTGTCAGTTTTAAGGCTTGTGGACTTCAGTTCCCAGAATTCCTCCTGCAGTCATGTTAGTTCAGGAATTCTGGGAGTTGAGGTCAACAAGTCTTAAACTTGCTAAGTTTGAAGATCCTTGGTCTAAGTCAGCAGCTCCCAACCTTTGGGGCATAAGAGTTCTGTGAAGGGAGGTTTTTCCATGGACCAGAGGGTGTGTGGTTTTATGTGCTGCTTGCATCCCGTGGATGGGGCTTTGCTTGTTTTCATGGTTCAATTTCTGGCATGCTTCAGAGCAGTGCCAGTCCATGGATCGGGAGTTGAGAACCCATGGTCTGAGTGACTCTGGATGGTTTCCAAGTAAAAATCATAAAACCATACAAAAACACCATCCATAACACAACTAAAAATGAAATTAGTTCAAAGGTGGAGGGAGCACTTTCAATCCAACTAGTGCTACTCTTCAATCCTCGTGCCAGTTAGAAGAGCCAAGTCTTCACACTGTTCCAAAAGGCCATAAAAGTGGGAACCGTTGTCCCCTCTGAATGCAAGGTTTTCCATAGAGTAGAGCAACTCTCTTCCTAGATCCTGCCAGCCAAAATTCTTTAACCAAAGGAGTCTTGTATCATTCCCTCCTTTCTGCCTAACTAGGTGGAACAGGTTGAAGTAATTGGGACACAATGGTTCTTCAGGTAAGCTGATTCTATGCCATGACAATTGAGAAATCTTTTAATGCTTGTAAGTAAATCCTATAATTCTGTACTTGGGTAGTTGGATTCTTGGAATTCAGTTGCACTCAGTTACAAAGATTCTACTCCCAGATACTGTAAATGTGTACACTGTTCCCACTTTTTTCTAATGGCAATTAATATTTCAATTTACAATGTACAAAATGAAAATGTATAGACAGCAAGTTATTGGGAGAAATCAGATCCATGGGTCAGCCATGGAAGTTCACAGCTAATTTGGGTGGTTCTCATACACTCTTAACCCAACATTTAAAGTTGTGGGAGAAATGAGAGAAGCTGCTATACCTGTTGCCTTGACCATCTTGGAAAAATAGGTGGCACATATATTGTTAGATGTAATATAAATAGCAGTTTGATGGATGTTTAAAAAAGAACAAGCTATTTTAATTACACTTTGATTACAAATGACTATTTAGATTAATCTGTGAAATATTTAGTTCATAAATATTGTATGTATTGTTCAACAAATAAAAAGGTACAGGTAGTCTTTGATTTGTTTAGTGACCATTCGAAGATACAATGGCACTGAGAAAAATTAACATGAAAGTTTTTCACACTTACGACCAGTGCAGCATCCCCATGGTCACGTAATCAAAATTCAGACACTTGGGCAACTGACTCATGACTGTTGCATTGTTCCTGGGTCATGTGATCATCTTTTGTGACCTTTTGATAGCAAAGTCAATGAGGAATCCAGACTCACTTAACATGTTACAGCTAAACAACTTCATTAATTCACTTAACAGCTATGGTATGAAAGGTCATAAAATGGGGCAAAATTCACCTAACTATCTTGTTAGCAACAGAAAGTTTGGGTTCAATTGTGGTCATAAGCCAAGGACTATCTGTATTTGTAAAAATAGAGTACCGTATGTGATAATGAGGTTGTTTTCAAATTTATCTACATAGGATTTTCAGAAGAAGATGTGAAACAAGATTCATCCCCTGATAAGGATTTAAATGGCGTGGTTATTAATGGAAGTTGTAATGCTGTTTCCAACGTTGATATGAACAATGGCATACAGACCAAATCTAAATTGAATGGCATCAATGTGGATGATGAAATAAAGACAAGTGAAAAGTGCCTTGAATTACCAGTCATCCCTAACTGGGATTCTACTCATCAAGGTACCATCTTCAGATGCTTTTATTATCCAAATCCACATGAATAGAATAGAATAGAACAGAACAGAACAGAAAACAAAACAGAAAACAGAACAGAAACAGAACAGCAAACAGAACAGAAATGAACAGAACAGAATAGAAATGAACAGAACAGAATAGAATAGAACAGTTGAGTTGAGTTGCAAGGGACCTTCTAGGTCATCAAGTTGAAGCGCCCACCCAAGCAGGAGACACAACACCATTTCTGACAGGTGGCAGTCCAGTCTCTTCTTGAAACCTCCCATAACTTCTGAAGGCAAGTAGTTCCATTGGTTGATTAATGTTTGCCAGTGTGGATAATTTTTTAGAAAACTTTTCCTATTGGTATTACTTGGTTTCTTTTCTAGCATTGATGCATGTGGGAGAACAAACAGTGGGTTGGTGCCCAGTTTAAATCAAGAATTAATTTAAATAGCCTTTCACATAGTCTGCCATGGTACCATGAACACCTATTTCCTTTGACTGCAATCAAATAGTCCTACTTTCTGATCATTTGTTTTCCTGCTTGAGTGGGAAGATTAATATTTCCTACTTACTCTTCTGCCTACTTAAATAATGGAGCAAGTAATGGAGCTCCCTTAAATCTTAGCATCCAAAAGACAGTCAGCTTTTTGTTTAAACTGATGAATACTTTTACTGCAAAAATACTTATAGATGTTACATACCAGGCATGTCAAACTGATGGCCCATGGGCTGGATGCGTCACATGCAGGCCATACCTATCCTGGCTCCACAAAGGCAAAAAATAATGCAAATATGTCATGATACATCACATGACACAATTGAGTTTGACACCTGTGTTATACGGTGCTCCAGATGGCCCTTAATATTTTGCCTCTTCAACAGTGTTAACCAGGGGTGGGATGCTACCGGTTCTGCCTGGCTCTGTAGAACCAGTAGCTCTGAAGAGCAATAAACACAGAACTGGTTCTGTTTGGTCCACCCACCCACCCGGGCTGTTACATGATCTTTATTTCCTGCTTTTTCAACCTCAGCTGAGGTTGTAGGGAACAAGTAGGGAAAAAGTGGCTTTTAAAATGCTGCACATCTGCACTCATCACTTATCAGCTGTCTGGGTGACACAGCTTTAGGTGTATTACACGTGCGTGCAGCAAAACGTAATCACCAAACCTATAGTAACACCAGTTGAATCCCAGCCCTGGTGTCAACACCTGGGAAAAAAAGAAGGAATAACAGTAGGCTGATGTCTACATGTAGAACATTGTATACTGTGTGTAGATATATATTCTAAAATGAATCTAAATCATGACAAGTGTATATATGTAAACTATGAATCAGATCAAATGAAGGTAAAGATGCTTTAAAATGGAACATGGCTCTTTGTGATTGCATGGGCTCAACCCAGATTTTTTTTGCTTTGGAATAAAGTCTTTTCCAAAATGTCATTTTATTTCTCAGTCTAACATACACCCATCCATGTATTAACCAATCTGATCATGATTACATACCCAGACCAAATTGTCCGGGTTAGTTAAGACTGAGTGAGCATATCTCTGCTATTTATCCACTTAGAAAATACAGAAATGTAAATATATGCAAGCCTTGTATGTACAAAGAAAAAGATAGGGCCAACATAATTAAGAATTGTATATTAAAAATGTGTGATTTATTTTCCCCTCATGCAGAGAGTGAAAAATCTTTGAGACATTAACTTTTCTATCTTTGATATTGCATTAAAACTGTGATTTTTAAAATATACCTATGTGCATATTTATTTTCTCCAAGTTAATTGGGATTAAATTAATTTACCACACAGACACACACAGATATAAAATATTAACAACATTATTTTATTGCGAACTATCATTGCGAAAAATATTCATTCTAGTTGTTCATGCACAAACCATTAAATGGTTACAAATTGCTAGGTTAAAAGTGCAATTCTCAGTACTGGTGTTTGATTAGATATTTTAACATTTAAGTATTAAATATCTTTTGTTCATAAGTATTTGCTCATGTATCCGTATAGGTCAAAATGAAGATACCATTGAAGTGTCTGGAATTCAACTCTTGACAAGCGATTCAGATAGTGAAATATACTGTGACTCAATGGAGCAGTTTGGACAAGAAGAGGTAAATTTGCAGTCTTATATTGTAATATAAAAAATATGTACATGATAACATTCTACCAAATACACAAAATGGTTTTGAGGCTGTAAACAGTAGCCGTCTTATATTGCTTACTTGGCCAAAGAATTTACTCAGAATCAGTTCCAATTTCTAATAAACAGTGACAAATATTTCCTAAAAGCCTGCATCTTTTTGAAAACTTAATGTTAGCTTTAAAAAAGTAATAGTTTGTATCTATGCTTCTTTGCATTTAACTTGCATTTAATTAAAAGCAAAGAGTAAGGGGGAGGCTAGTAATTAATGTCATCTTATAATGGAAGAGATATAGTTAGTCCTTGATTTACGACCACAATTGCTTTTCTATTGCTAAGCAAAGCAGTTGCTAAATGAGTCATTCCATAACATTTTTTGCTATAATTGTTCAGCAAATCACTGAAGTTGTTAAATAAATAGTTATTAAGTGAATCCAACTTTCCCAGTAGATTTTGCTGGTTGGAAGCAAACTGGGAAAGTTGCAAATGGCAATCACATGACCACAGGATTGCTGCAACCATTGTAAATACATTGCCAAGTGCCTGAATTTTGATCACATGATTGCATATTTTTTCTGCCGTGATACATGACACCTGCCTCATGGAATATTCTCTCAAAAATTAGATTAGCTCCATTGCTTTTGATATTCCGTAAGGCTCTCAAAATCCATTTATGTTATCAGGTCCAGGGCTCCTAAAGAACCAGTGATATGCTTAGATGGCTCCATTGCTGAGCTGCTTATTTTTATTCCCTATTCAGCTAGGATTTGTATCTGTTTTTATAATACTTATTGCTAATGTGACTTTTTATATATATTTGTTTAAATCTGTGGTTTTTACATATGATTTTACCTGTTTGTTATGCACCAGAGACTCCTTGGGTAAGATGGGAAGCTATATAAGTTTGATAAATAAATAGTGCCTTTTGCTCTTGTTAACTTATAGATCCTGGAAATCAGCTCATCAGTCAAGGAAATTTCCAGACATGCATTAACTTTCTCAGAAGTAGATCATAATAATCTGTTGGAAACTTCCAGTTTTCTTGAACTTGCAAATCACAAAGCAGAAAGTATAAAGGAAGGTGCACCTGAAGGAAAAGGCGAAGTCAAGCGTGGCGGTGAAGATGGCAAAGCAAATGATAGAGGCCCTCAAAAAGAGAAGACAAATAGTGAAAAGGTCGACCTCTATGGAGTTCGAAGGGGAAGAGGTATTATTGGGATACGTATTTTGTTGAAACTCTTGCATAAATGAGGCATGTTTAAAATCATTCTTAACATTTCTTATAATAATGGTTTTGTGTGTGGTTGATACATAAACTATATTTATAATACATATTAGGGCTATGCGCACTTTGAAAATGATTCACAATAGAACTTTGAAACTCTATTTATTAAAGCAGCCACATCTTTATTAGACTTCTGTACAAGTCTAAAAAAGGCACTGCTTTAAGAATCCTTTTAAAGTAGTGGCATCTTCTTTCACATTTTCCTGTAAGATTGGAAAAAAAATTACTTTATGAAAAGCATTGTGCCTTTGCACAATGTACAAGCATCACAGAATCCTTTTGAAAATATACTTAGCTCTGATTAGTTTAGATTGCTTCTAAAAGTATTTTCCCCTTAATTTAGGACATAGAATGTACCCTGTTGGAGATGGTGGCCAAGGTGGACAGGTGGGCAGTGGAGGAGACGGAGAACGATGGGGTTCAGACAGAGGACCACGGAGCACCCTCAATGAACAGATTGCAATTGCACTCATACGATTGCAAGAAGATATGCAAAATGTTCTTCAGAGATTACATGCCCTTGAGGCACTCACAATCTCACAGGTAAACATATGTGGATTAGTATCCAAGAAAGTCTACCTATCTCTACAGTGCCACAGTTCAGTGTGGGATATTTTCAAGGCAAGTATATATCTGAATGTGCCCGTGAACTTTTAAGAAGTTTTCCAATGAAAGTAATACATTAGAAATTCTGCATTATTGAATCTGGTGAAGAAATGTCTCTGAAACCATGGGTCATGGATTGTCTACTAGATTACTAAAACTTTCATGTGTCTTTGACTATAACCGCCAATTGGGCAAAATGGTGCCTCATAAGACAATAATTTTTGAATCAAGATACCTCAAATGGGCTTACTGAATGCATTCAAAATCCAGGAACATAATTCATGTGAGATTGAAATTTAGCAAACCTGTAGTTGCTTCAGTGCTGCCACTTCCTGCAGGTTTACTATACTGGCTCCACATTAGCCCTCTGGAGGTTGGGTAGATAGGTCCTATCTTCAGCTGCCAAAGAACAGACAAGCAGGTAGAAAGTTGCTTCCATTACCGTTACTTTTTGGCCCTTCATCCATTGTTTCTATTTAGGAAAAGAAATACTTCTAAAACTATGACCCAACATGACATGGGTTGTCTAGTCTTTCTTAAACTCTTGAAAGCTTATTAGCTAAACTATTTAGCGGAGAAAAGTTTTGCCTTTGAGGAAATCCACTTCCCACCCATAGCCACATACTCCAGCAAAAGGAAAATAGAGATGGAAGACAATTTTGAAAAATAGGGTGAGCTTTATTATACTAATTTTTCTATGAACAGTATCTAAACTATTTAATCAAAGTGAAAAAAAATAATGATTTTCTTAGAGTTTGTTTTGTTACAGAACTATCTGAAAGGTTCAGACCAGAAATGGAAAGTTGGAAGAATATTTCTGAGATGGAATAGGGAGAAAGAGAGAACAATGAAGTTTACATAAAGAGGCAAACAATCTATTGCTTGAGCTAAATTCTTACATGTATGTTTTTTAATAAACATAAGCAGAAACTATACCTGGACAGATCCCCAAAGATATGCCATAATATGAAGTTTTAATTTGAAACATGTTTTTTCAATAGTTTGTTTAATTTGGTTTGTTTTTGTAGGCAACACTACATTCAAATAATCAGCCTGAGGCATCTGTTAAGGTAGATTTTTATTTACTTCTTAATAAATCATTTAATTTTAATGTTGTAGTTTTTCATAAATGTGCAGGGTAGATGAGGTTTTTTTGCACCCCAGTATCTAAGAAACTATTCCAGAAAACATTTTAAATGCTATTTTAACTATATTGAAAAATAAATGTGATTATTGTTTCACCTAATTAGAGGTAGTTCACAGGTTATGACCATAACTGGGACTCAAATTTTGGACCCCAACCAATGATGTCATCAAGTGTCTGGACATGATTTGGGGGACATTTTTATCATAGTCATTGAGGAATCCGGCTTCCTCAGTTGACTTTGCTGATCAGAAAGCAGCTGGGAGGAATGCAAATTGCAGTCATGTGCAACTGTTGTAAATGTGTTGAATTTATACTTACTGACAAAGAAATAAAGGGAGACTAAGTACAGATCTATTTCAAGCTCTAGTCAGCTAGCCTACCCTTCTGGGATTCAAACCTGGGCTTCTTGCATATTAGGTAGACGTATTAACCTCTAAGCGACAGGCTTTCCTCACTTTGTCAGCTATACCAGGGAATAGATTAAGTGTCTTTTATTAGGGCCACCTGGTCTACCCAAATATGGGATGGAGCATACTGCTTTTGCTTTCGCCTTTCAACCCCATCCAGGAGCCTTCATAGGTAGTCGCTTTTGCAACAAACTATATTTGTGTTGAATTTATATTTACCAACAAAGTACTGTTGTAAATGCAAGCTGGTTTCCAAGCAACCAAACTCTGATCATTTTCCAACAAGGATTGGTAAGAAACTCAAACTTTTGAGGATGGATCGTAAGTTACTTTTTCTGAGGCTTTCATAACTTCGGACCACCAGTAAATAAATAGCTGGAAGTCAAGAGTTGTATATACAAAGATTGCATGGCAATGTTTACATCAAAATGGCCAACAAAAATAAATGGAACAAGAAAACCATATTTAACTTTTTAATATATGCTAAGAAACAAATTTGTGTTGCTACATTGGCAGCTGCTCGGAAGTAATTTAAATCTTTCAATGTTTATGACTGTTTATGAACTTACAGAGAAAATTGCAGGACAATTTCAGTAGTCTTAAGTGTAATTTTACTGTGTACATATAAAATTAAAAAAAAATCTTCAAAAATAAGAATGAAGTGTAGGAAAGCAGTGTTTGCTTAGCTTGCGATGTAAACCAAGTTTGGTTACAAAGTTATATAGCAATCTTAAAAGTTTTTGTCTGCAAAACAGTTATTCCAGGGTCTTGGGAGATGATGATCATTTTGGTGGAAGTGTTTTTAAACAGTTTAAACATCTTATTTATGATTTTTGAGTTATATAGGTGATTTTATTAGGGACATTTTAATATTTAATGTTGGAATTTTTATAGCAGATGCTGATTTAATATTTATTGATGAACATTAATTTTATATGCCATTTAGAAACCATCATGGTGGCCCTTTGAGATTTCTCCTGGTACTTTAGCCTTTGCTATTTTATGGCCCTTTGTTACCCAATGGCTGGTGTATTTATATCTTCAAAGAAGAAGAAGGTAAGAATAAGGTATAGATTGGGCTTATGTACACTTTATGTCTTAACATGTAGGAACAACTTAATTACTGCCCCAAGTTTTGGGAATGAAAATAAGAAATTCTATCACAGTATTAAGCATGTTTTGAATGCAAAAGCTTGGCATCTAGGTCTAGGAGAAATACACTTTTTACAAACCTTAAAAGATCAATTCCAGTCAATTAGAAAGTGCTATACCAGGCACCACTTGAATTTAGCCATCTAATATAAACATCTTGAGAGGACTTAGAATAGAATAATAGAGTTGGAAGACCTAGAAAATCTTCTCATCCAACTCCCTGCTTAGGCAGGAAACCTTATACAATTCTAGATAAATGGTTACCCAATCTCTTCTTAAAAACTTCCAGTGTTGGAGCATTTACAACTTCTGAAAACAATTTGTTCCACTTATTAATTGTTCTCACTGTCAGGAAATTTCTCCTTAGTTTTAGGTTGCTTCTCTCCTTGATTAGTTTCCATCCATTGCTTCTTGTCCTGTCCTCAGGTATTTTGGAGAATAGCTTGACTCCCTCTTCTTTGTGGCATCCCCTGAGATAGTGGAACACCGCTATCATGTCTCCCCTATTCCTTCTTTTCACCAAACTAGATATACCCAGTTCTAACAACTGCTCTTTATATTTTTAGCCTTCAGTCCCCTATTTCAGCCTCCAGACCCCCTTCTAAGTCTTATGTGCAAGAAGTACATGGAGAATGGGTAGTGTTTCCCAAGTTTAAGAATCTTTGAGTTTCATTACATTTTTTTTGTCTGTGTGATTTGTTGGACACATCCAGAGTATGAGGCAAGTTACAAAAATGGAAATAAAATAGAAATGTATCTAAAATAGATTAGATAGTATATCCTATAGATATAACCTATCTGCAGATTTTATAGATTACATTGACACACATTTTCATGAATACAGGTAATGGAAAGCATAATGTGTAGTTGAAATGTTGGATTAGAACTGATCTGAAATAATTTCTAATGTATCTTCTACTACGTAGGATCAACAGGATGACCACGGGCTAGATTTTCCAGGTCTTTGAATCTAATCTACCTCCAGGCAGGCCTAGTGTTCCTGGAGGAAAGTTGCATACAGAATCCGTCACCAACACAATTCTGTAAAAGATTCTACTAATTCTTAACACAGCAATCTGCTTTCTTCAAATTTTTATTTTCTTTTTTTTTCCTTTTATTTATTCAGTAATGTTATGCCAGATCAATCAGTAAGAACAATTGTCAAGGGTATTCTCTCCATAAATCCTGATTAGGAGGAAGAGCATTTGTCTGAGTTGTGTTAAAAAAAAAACTTTGGGACTACAGTCCAACTTTGGGAGTAAAGTTCTGACATTTTTTATATGTGTCTGTTTTAAAAAGGCAGAATTTCAATCAATGTGTAATCCTGAATGGAACTGTAACTACAGAGAGGGAAGTGTGCAGTGGGGTACCCCAAGGGCCCCAATATCTTCATAAATGATTTAAATAAGGGGATTGAAGGGAAATTCATCAGATTTGCAGATGACATCAAACTGAAGGGATAAACAAGACTTTAGAAGATAAGCTCAAGATCCAGAAAGATCTTGACAGACTAGAACACTGGGCCAGTTCAACAAAATTGAATTTGGCAAGTAAAATAAGATTTTACACTTGGGCAAGAAAAAACAAATGCACAGGTATAGATTAATCGTTGCCAACCAGTGGGCCTGGGGCCACTGGTGATCCACAAGAAAATTTTGGTGCTCCACAGAGAAATGTCACCCCCCAAAAGCAATCCAGGCTTCCTAGAAACACAAGGCTGCACTGTCCACATGGCCTGTGGGAACACAAGGCTTGTGTCATTTGCATTACAAACAACATGAGGTAGTGAGGGGAGGGGGAAAAGGGTGGAGGGGGGAAACTTGCCCCACTCAACTCTCTTGGCCACTGGGCTGCTTCTTTTCAGTTCTTTCTTCTAATGCCTTTGGCTGCATGCAAGGAAAGCAGCTAAAGTCTTTCTTTCTCTCCTCCAAACACCACCAGAAATGAGTCTTTGGGACCCTGCAAGGCATCCTGCTCCAAGAGGCACTAGTGTGACAAGTCTCACAAAGACTCATATCTAGCGGAGTTTGGGGGAGAGAAAGACTTCTGCTGCTTCTGCTTTCCTTGCATGAAGCCAAAAGTCTCCCTTCCCCTCTCTCTCCCCCTGAGAATGAAGCTGGAGGCGGTATCATGTGATTCCAAATAAAGAATGATCGATCGGGGGAAGGCGGAGCCTCCTCACTGACAGACCGTAGATCGTGACTCTCTGCGGCTATGGTCCATGCTCTTTCATTGGAGAGCACCGATCATTACGATGAGGGGCTGACGCTGCTTTAGAGGGGCGGCGAAGTAAGGGGAAGCCACAAGCCAAGTTGAGGGGAGCCAAGTTGAGGGGAGCCAAGTTGAGGGGAGCCCCCCGGTCTTGGTTTTTTTCCCCCCAAAGATTGCAGTGGTAGTTTAAAATGGCCACCCCGAAGAGGAGGACTCAGCTGGATTAATATTTGTGTAGGAGGGAAGAAAGAAGTGGATAACATCTGAACCGGGACAACTGGGCAATACAACTAAACAGAAGTACCCCGGTACTAAGGTAACATAGAATTTTTAAGAAAAGAAAAGTGAGCGGCGAAATTACAAAGAGACAGGAAAAAAAAATAAGAAAACATTTTTGACAGCTAAGCGGGGCTTGTGAATCGGGAAAGAAAGAAGCCGGAACTAAAGATTTAATTAAATGGGACTAAAATATTTTGGCAATAAACAGGCATAAAATAAAGCTGGACTTAAGATTGTCAAATAATAATAATAATAACGTTTACAAATTGTAGACTGGACTGTGCTGGAAGATCGAGGTTCGAAAAACCCTAAATAAAAAAATAGGGGAAAAAGATGAAGACTTTGTATAATGGAGAGTGCCACCTTTTGACAAAAACTTGAGCTCAAACAAAAAGGAAAACATCCTGTTTCTTAATGAACTTGTGTAGATATAACATTAAAGAAATATTGAAACAAAGTAAGAATCTTAGAAAGTGAAAGCAGAACCAGAATAAAGAAAAAAGCAAGGAAAAACTGATTGTGGAATTGATTGATGTTTTTGGTAAAGACCCTGGGCTGGAATAACTGAGAACTTTAGAAAATTGAAAGAAGAAAGAAGAAAAGTAAAAGTTTTTTTTTGGTGGACTTTAACGATCATAAAATACAAGAGTGTGTAATGATGATACCTCTTCGGGAATTAAAAATGGAACTTAAAAATATGAAAGAATTACTACAGGAAAGAGGCGAATCACTTTGCTCTGTGTTAGAAAAAATGGAAATGGCGATTGAAGAACAAGAAGAAAGAACTTCAGAGGAGGAGGAGTCGATTCAAGGAGAAGACAACTTAGACAATTAACACAAACAATGCTACAAAGAAGTGCGGAAAGAAAGAAGGTTAAAAAGTTGAGACTTAAGAAGGCAATCAAAAGGGGGAATACCTGTGAAGTCAGAAAGAGGCAGAAAGTCCCAGCAAAAAAGAGGAAAGGAAGATATCAGTAAAGAGAGGGATATAAACTGGAATGAGGAAAGTTATGAGGAAAAGAGGGGGAAGAGAAGTAGTAAGAAACAGGTGCATGAAATAAAGAAATACAGAAATAGTAAAATGTTGAAAAGAAATTGTTTTTTAGAGATAATTGATGAATTAAAAAGGGGATTCTGCAAGGTGACAAGGGGTAATAAGAATATTTCTGCAATTAAAATATTTAGAAAATAGGGTAATATAGTTATTGATAACTCTTATTAAAAATTAAGGGGGGAAAATATGCTGAGGAATCCAAATGAAAAGATGTAGTGATTATTATTGTAACTTCTTAAAAATAATGGTTTATTGGGAATCAAGATGAGGGAATAAAGATTTATTTTAATCATTGAGGTGTCGCACTCAAAGCAGCAAAAGGGGGAAACCTATACTTGTTTTTTTTTCTTTAGTGTTAAAATTTGTATTAATCTAGAATTTATAAAAAGAATGTGTAATGGAAAGGGAATATGGCAGACTAAGGAACCAACTAAATTAATAAGTTAATATAGACTATTAAAAGCAAGGAGAGACATTGGTAACCTTTTTTATTATCATTATTATTAGTATTAGGCAAACACATATTGTTTATCTTTATTTTTAAATAAATATTAAAGGATTATATTTGAAATCATTGAAATGAAACAAAAAGATGTTTCGACTGAGATTAATGAAAGAGGCTAGAATTAATGTGTTTGTTTCTCTCCTTACTGAAAATTTGGAAAGAAAAAGGTAATAATAGAATTAAGTATGCATATATGAATGTATAATTGCTGTCATATTTGTATGTAAAGGTGATGACCTGGAAATATGTTGTCCACTAAAAAGTTTGTTTTTAATGTGAAAAACGTAATAAAATTTGTTTGTTCTTTTTAAAAAAAAGAATGATCGATCGGTTAGAAAACGATGTGGGGAATTTTCCTGCAGACTTATTTTGGGATTTTCCCTGGGTCTCTGATCTGCTGGATTTAAAATTATGAGTTTGGTGGTCCCTAAAGCCCAAAAGGTTGGTGACCCCGGAATAGATGACACATCGCTCAACAGCAGTAACTGTTGGAAGAAGCTAGGAGTGTAGTGAACAACTTATTGTGTCCTGCAGCAGCCAAAACAACCAATGCAGTCCTAGGCTATATCAACAGAGGAATAGTGCTAAGATCACATGACATGTTAATATCACTGATGAGTCTGATAAAGGACTGGGGTGATATGTTAACAGGTTTCCGCTATTTGAAGAGCTGTCAGAGCGAAGAGAGAGTCAATCTGCTCTCCAAAGCATTTGATGGCAGGATGAAGAAGCAATGGATGGAAACTTTATCAAGGAGAGTTCTAACCTAGTACTGAGGAGAAATTTCCTGACAGTGAGAACAATCAGTGGAATGGGTTGCCTCCAGAAGTTGTGGATGTTCCAACAACTTCTTTTTTTAAAGAAAGATTGGCTAGCCGGAACGGTATAGATTATCCTGATTGATTGGAGGGTTGGACTAGAACACTTTGCAAAGTCCCTTTCAATTCTGTTATTCTGTGGAGTGGAATAGCAGACTTTGCTGAAGGTTTCCAGTGTAAATAAGACAAGAGTTACAAGATTTGGCCTTACTTGTCAAACCTGAAACACAACTTTAATTTCAGCTGTGAGCATTATTGTTATTGAGCAATGGAGCAATATGCTTTTTTTTCTCTTTTTGAATTCTTTTTCACTGTTCATCTTACTGCCTTTCCACCCATTCAGGGCCTCCAGTAGCAGCCCATAAGGATGTCTAAAATAGGAATAAAGTTTCAAAAAGATTTTTGATATGTTGTTGGATTAGTTACTTAGAAGTGGAAAATAACAAATCCTTATCAGCAGATCTCTGGATGCTGTCTAGTTTTCTGTTTTTGATTCTGGCAGATTATAATCACTAACAGTGTGGAATGGTTTTCACAAGAGCACAGAATTCTTGTTTTGCTATATTAGAAAAGGATCTTCTAACAGATACAAATTTGAAATTACTTAATAATCAAAGACATGCCAGGGTACCCTGTATAATGTTAAATATATAAGGGCTTCAGCAATAGAAATTATGTTGCAAAGAAACCTTTTCTGTTTTAAGATTAAAATGCATAAACTGAACTTTATATATAACATTTAACTTTAAATTATTAATTCTTTGTGTATATGTTAAACTGCAGACTAGGAATAATACCAAATGTCTAGCTCTTGTTATTTACAAATAAAAGAGAAATTAAGGGGGCATTTTGCATGAATTTTGAGTAATAATCCCACTGGAAGAAATACAGTATATGCCTGTATTTTCAGTAGAAATGCATGGGTTTGCACTGAAGTTGGTAATCCTTGTCTCTTGTCTCTCTTTCAGAAAACAGAACTGAGCCTTCCATTCCTGATTTTGCTTAAGAACTGCTTGTATGGAAAGATTTTGAAAAATACTGTAGTTACAGGAACTATAAGCTCTGGAATGATTAAAACATACTTTTCTTTTTCCTTAACATTTTTTCTTTTTCTTTTTGCACTACTGAAGATTCTATACTTGAATGAGACATTTTTCTTATATTTCTAATATAATAAATACAACTGTCCTAATAAGCAGTTATATGAACTACAATTATTCTTGATGAACAGTTTGTATAATGTCTTAGTTTTCAATTCCTACTGGGAGGAAAATAAGTCTTAAGAAAATCTTTGAAAGCATGAATCCCCAGTCCTTAAATTCCATGGTACTTTAACTGTACAATTCGTTTTATGCCAGCCTTTTGGTTAGAAATGCAATATATGGGGTAAACAGTACATCTGCAAAGGCCAAAATAAACAGGATTATTACAATTGCATTTAAGAGTAATGAGGAGTTGCTACTATATGTGATAAAGTTTTAACAAATAAAATTGAGGCTGTTGATTTTGCTTCCACAGATGCCACCAAAATTATATATCTTTAAAAGACATAAAACTATACATAGCCATACATTTCAATGTAATAAAACTCAACTGAGTCTTAAATAGCATAATCGATTCAAAGTAAAGTAGTTCATTGGAGAGAATGCTTAATAAAGAATGAAAACAGTCCCGAAGATACTAAATTCAGTTCAACCTCAGGACAAGTAATACAAGTTATGAACAAGTTATGAACAGATCTATTGAATAGAGAGGCAAGTACTGTCTTTATTTTATTTTTTTTAAAAATCCAATTTAATTAAGTCACAGCTTTTGCATATTAAAAATTTGCTCTGAGATGCTGTTCTGAATTTGTAAAGAAATACTTTGTAAACAGATGCCAGTGGAAAAAGGATGTTAACAGCAGTATCTTTTCTAAAGCTATGCAACCAACACTGCTGGTAAGTTACTCCCACCAATTAATTAGGACTGGGCAATTCCTTGTACCGTATTCAACACTGGAAGAAATGTATCAAATTGAATAAGACTATACTTGCAGGCAGGCTCACCTTAAATTTTTTTTAAAAATGTCTTAAGAGCTTATATGACTGCTTTCAATATTAGAATGGAAGCTTTCAGCCATCATGGCCACAGGGCACTTCCCACCCTTGCCATTTACGATGCCTACAAGGGGGAAGCAAGCAAATCCTGACAGTGATGCAGGAACCCTAAATTTTGTGCCATATTATTCAAAAGCTAGATGCTTTGTTCTCATGACTGAATGTTCATCAGGGTTAAAAAACAACCCCTGCAGTTTGCACTCTTTGTTGATATTTCTCTCAAATTTATAAAATGGTAAATCTTTCAGCGGTAGTCGTTCAGTAGTTGCAGATTTAGCAAGTCTGAGTGTCATCTTGATGAAAGGTAAATGCTTTAAGCCAGATAGCTCTTCATGCAGGTCTGCAGGATATGCAGAAAACTCAAGGTGGCAGCAAACAGTGCAAATGTGATTGAAGTTCTGTTCACATTTTATATAAAATTAGGCAGAATTTGGGTTACATCATTGGCCATATTTTAAACCACCATTCTTTTAGTCCTACTTTCCTGCAATAGTTCATAAATTCACTCACTGTGTATAGATATGAATATTATATGAAGACACAGCTGGCTGTTTCTGTAATGCTTGTGTCTTGCTGAATTCAGAACACCCCTTTTTTACTGTAACAGGTAAGCAAAATGTTTAACTGTTACAGTAAGCTTTCACTGTGTTTAACTTTTCCTTTGTTTTAATCTTTGCTTTCATGGTCCATTCCCCCCCCCCCCCCCATTGCTTTAATATAATTTTTACGTTCTCATTTTACATTTCTGACTATTGATCCTATCTATATTAGGATATAACAGCTGGTAGTTTTCTAAATACAATTAGATAGAAGACAGAAAATAAGGCTAATTTTTTGTTGTTATGATCTTCAGCTGTTTATTAATGCAGCTTAAAGTGATTGCCTCCCGGTTCGGGTAAAAAAGAAAATGAAAATGGGAAAACATTCTGGTCTAACATAAGGTCTCAAAGTTTGAAAATCAACTTTATATCTATAATGTACAAATACTGTAACTGCAGAAGTTAAACACTTCTATATGATATAGAACATGTTTTTACAGTTTTAAATTATTTTAATCTATTGTAAAATAACATTTCGAATAAAGGAATGATAGGAGTATATTACCCTAACATTTGTTAATGGTCTTATATACTGTAAGAGTTTTGGTGTATGATTAAAGCACAGATACTTGTGGACTGAGTTCTAATCCTACCTTAAGCACAAGCAAGCTGGGTGACATTGATACAATCTCTCTCAGCTCTAGCAAACATTTCCAAAGCATTTTGCGAAGAAAAATGTCGTAGCTTGTCCAGTTAAGTGATGGGGTAAAATATTGAAAAAAGCACACTAACACCCACAAAATAATTGTATACCAGTTGGAAACTTTCAGGGAAATGCCAGGATTCCCAGATTAATGGTGAACTCTGATATTAGTTTTACATAAATGCATACAGTAAGAGTTTAAGTGGAGACCATATCAAGTTAAATCTCAACAATCAACTTATTGACAATAAAAAAGCATTGTAGAGTTTCAGTGTAAACCAAGAAAAGGGGGGGGGGAAAGTATTTGAAAATGGTAGAAACAAAAGGTCTATCTCTTCCAAAAATTATTAATTTAATAGAAGCATTTATGTTTGGAAAAATCAGTAAATATTTCAACGGGATCTGGATTCCATTTTTAATTCATATATAGTAGCAATTGACAAAGTTGATACATTCTAAGGATAGTCAAATTAATGGACATGTGCCTTAAGGGAGAGATTCATCAGATTTCTTAGGTGCCTATTAATTAACATTAGAAGTGAAGAATAAGTGATTAGAAAATAACATGGATAGATTACTGGTTTTCTAATATAAATAGACTTATTTTAAAATTGTATTATATCATACTTTTTATTATTAAGATTTTCTCTGACCTTTTTTAGCAGTGAAAGATAACAAATTGCTAATATTTTCTAGGTGTCCATAATATAATTCTTCTGTTTATAGGATGAAGAATCAGATATAATTATCATACATAATTTATTGCCAGGAATCTACCTTGATACAATAGGTAGAGAAAAAAAGTAAATATGCTTTTAATTACTTGAGAATATTGAAGAGATATCCATTAAATTTCAGATGTGCAACCAGACCAATTCAAAATACAGACTGAAACTCTGTTCCAAGTTGATCCTGTAGTACTAAAAGAATATTGCTACCAAACAGTTGAAGAACTCCAGCAGCCATTCCTAAAGTCCTCCTAATATAAACTCTGTTATTAAACTCCTTCCTCCTATTAAACTCCTTTATAGGAGACATGGAAGAAAACTTGAGAAATATTTCAATGTGGAGCTTATTTATATAAATTATTATTTAACAGTAATATAATCTAAAACAAGTAATCTTCAATGCTTAATTCAAAAGACAATTAGAAACTATGCACTACAAAATATATACACATTTTTTATTTTCAAAGCTTTAAATATATAGAAATTGAAATAACCCACTATCTTTTCACTGAATTGCAGTTACACTACATTGAATAAGCATGCATGATGATTTTTTCTCCAGACTGAAATGCAAAGCATTCTCATTTTTAATATTTAAAATGGCAATATATCAAAAACATAGCAATAATTAAACTTTTCTTGTTTTGCTTTTGCCATAGTTTTCATAGATAAACTAGAATGAAAACACTGACAAAATTAGAAACCACCGGGAATACTGATAGTTTAAATAGCAGGATAACTAACACACAAATTATACAAATACCTGAAAACAGACTAACTTCTATTTGGGCTGCACTGACAATACAGAAGTACAACTTCAAATTTATCTAAAATCAGTTTCAAATAGATTCTAATATTCAGGCATCATGTTATAACTATAGGCATAATGATAATTAAATTGTATGTATTTAACTTTCCCTGTTACAGCAAAGATAGTCATTTCCCCATATTTGGAAATACCCATAGCAGCAGAAAAGTAAGTTTTGTTGAGTAGGAAAGTGTCATACCATAATCATATTATTAAGTAATACAATTAATATAAAGTGCAGTATTCAGAGTAAAAATTTAGGTCAGAAGCTATTTTCTGTATAAATATAGTTCAATATAGCTTTTACAGAAAAATATTGAGTTAAAAGCAAATCATTTTTTAAAAAAATGAAATTGTTACAAAATAGGTGTTAGAAAGTTTTTCATGATAAATATGAAATCCTCTTCACAACTCTTCTTTGATTCTACAGACTAAATCCAGACACTGTTAGTTGCTGAGCATTATTCCTGGCTTCAAAATAGGATGTATCTGTTTCATCATTTGGTTGAGGTATAAAGGGCATCGTCTGATTGTGAAGATTATCCCAATCCATACCATGTAAGAGAGGATGAAGCTTCAGCTCTAGAATAAACAATTAAAGCATGTGTTAGATTTAATTATGAGTCTTTCTCATTCTAACTTATGCTGGAGGGGGAACACTGAAAACTGATGTCTAAATATCTTTAACTTGCCAATATTGAGTTTTAATTATACTGGATGATTTTGGATGTTTCCAGAATTCAATCTGGATTAATTACCTGGACTTAATCTCTCAACTGTCTCCTGGTTTAAATTAAACACAACTGATAATAATGTTTGCCAATTTTGTCCTGTATTTAGTTTTGAAATGATGTCTTAACAAACATAATCTCTTGTCAAATGCTTATGTTATCCCTTTTATTAACTTGCAAATTCCAGGAAGCAGTTCTGTGATTTCTGAATTCTATAGGTAAATGAAGCAAAGTATATTTACATTTATAATAGCAAGAGAAGAATTTCATGTAATATTCTGAACTCAAGGAATAAGACTATTGTCCTTGAAAGATTTTGTTTTGTAGTTGTAAAGTATTACACTGAATAGGTTTGTGACCATTTGTATCACTAGATTTTAAAGACAGATAGTTTGGCTCTTTCCTCAGTCAGTTTTTTCTTCCAAACTCTCAGTGGCTTATGAAAAGTTCTATAGCCACTCTGCCTCATGCAGCCTGAAACTATGAATATTAAAATATAATTCTCTAAATTACTGGATTAATAAGAGATAACTAACCCTTGAGTCCAGCTCGCTTAGCACTATCAACAGTTAAAAGAATATCAATGGCATTCTGAGAATTATCTGACAACTTTTCTTCACCTTCAGGCCATGGGATATCTGGAAAGACATGCACACACAAATAAGTATCACAATATTTATGCTAAACAAGGATTCTTTGGATTTGGTTTTGATGGAAGTGATAATTACCCCTTTTAAGAATATTCTGGAATACTTGCTGTGGTGTTTCATCATTGAATGGTGGAATTCCAGTTAAAAACTCAAATAAGCAAACCCCAAGGGCCCACCAGTCTACAGCAGCACCTGAGATAAAAGCAGTTCAAAGAAATTAATACTGATTCCAGGAGATGCATTAAATCAAGTCATATTTACAGAAAGAATTCTAGGAAGATAATGTGTAACAGCTAAACATTCTAGAGAAACAGCAATTTTCTTTTATGCATTTATTTCCTCATTGTATTATTATAGTAATATATATATAAATGCTTCATGACAAAGGCATATTGATGCAAGCCATGTGACTTCCAGAGGCCAATTGCAGAATAGAAAGCTAAACCACACATGCTGAATTTCTCAGGGTTTAAAGGGAAACCAATCACATAAGAAAGATTAAACACAGATCTGTGTAAGAAAGATTTCAGTTTGCTTTTTAAAATCATCTCACTGTTTTAGAGAGCCATAAGTTCTTTAAAAACTGTACACATAAAATAGTTTCCAGTGAGAAGCTTGGATTCAAGTAACAAGTTCTCTTGTATTTAGGAGTATATATAGTTAATGTCTTTACCCTGATAGTTTTCAGGTCATGAAATTCAGCATTGCAATCAGATGCAAAAGCAAGCAAAGCTGCTGAGGCACCAAAGCCATGATTAAGCAACATGCATCTTCCAGCTGTTATGTTACCAAAGCCCAAGAAAGCTCATTTTGTTGGAAGTGAAAAATGCATTTGCTGTGCCAACTTATATGTAGTCCACATACAGATATATCCCCTTGATGTAATAGTTCAGATAAATTGGATGTGCTGGCCAATCACAGTTAAAAAACTTTTGTAGGTTCAAGTCATCTCAAGGATCAAATCAATAAATATGAAATCATTTCATTCAATCAGTGTAACAGTAATTTCAAGCGCTCACATGATCAAGAAATATGTCTGAACCATCTCAACCATATTTACCTAGAAATCCTCCTCAAAAAGAGCACAAAGCCACCTAAATTGAAAGCCTAGCACTATAGTTCAATTTAGTGTTCAATTTTAAATGAAACTATAGTCAGTAATCAGTGAGGCATGTTTAAGAACTTGAATATTCCCCTGCATTAAAATGTCAATGTGTAATTGTTCTCATGCATTGACTTTCTATACAAGAAAACCTATAGTCTATGTCTTCTGTAAGCAGAAGTGGACAATTTTCCTAGGCAAACATACATTTTCCTAAAAGATGTAGTCAAAATCCAGAAAATCCAAAATTTCTACTGCAATTTAACCTTTGTATGATAAAACCATACATTGCCATAGGAAACTAATAAAATAAATTATCACAATTGTTTTCCTCTTCTCCTTCATAAATAATTGAATAAAATAACCTTTGGAATACAAGTGAAAGTATTTCAATTTATCTTGTAACACAGCATATTTAAAGAAGAAAGGAAAGTTGTATTTATAAAAAAAACCGACCCTGAAATGACAGAATATGACTATTTCCTTACCAGAGATGTTAGTTTTTGTTGAACTAGACTAACAAAATGATCATTTTGGAACTATAAACTGTATTACTCATTGTATAGGTCTTTCAATACTTGTCTTGAACAATATGAACTTTGTTTTGTGTGAAGTGCTATAAAAAACTTACCAGTGGTGTAAATTCCTGTATGTAAAAAAAATCAAATAAATATTTTGGTACATTTACCACAGTTGGTATAATTATTACACTGCATTTACTTATTAAATGCTGATAATGTTTAAGTTGTCCATCAATTAGCAATTTTCCAAAGAAAAAGATTCTCCTTAGTTTTTGGCTTTTTATATAAGCCAGAGAAACACCTGGTCTATTTATTCACATATAAGGGGGAATTGTAAATTTCTGAGAATCAAATAAAAATACTTCTGGGTCACTTCAAGCTACAACTGCTGGATTATATGTTTGAATGTAACATTCCCCTCAATATACCTATTAGATATGAGATAAGACTACATCAATTTCTCTGACTTTTTTTTATATGTATGAAAGATATTTTTACACAAGAAAATGTGAATTCTATATTTATTAAAAATTCTGAAGTGCCCCAAATTTAGGAACTTCTAGACAATAGATTAAAATTTGAAATGGTTTGATTCTTGATTAAAATGGTTTGATTCTTATTTGAACCATCTTCATTCAGAGAGCAACAGATTAATTTCAAATACTTCTATAAAAACTGTTAAAAGTATTTTAAAAAAAACCTTTCCCAATAAAATAGATCATTGTTCAAAACGCATCATCAATGATTCATAAATTTTTTAAAACTGTTTTGTTTATGGAATGAACCACAATTAATTCTGTACATATCACCATGTAGAACAGTTAATAAATCATAATAGTTGACGTTATTGCTAGGTGTACTCTGTGAACCTGATTCAGAAGGATTAAACTACTTCGGCAATATAATGAGCAGTCCTTGATTTACAACCACAATTGGATAGGAACATCTGAAACTCAGCAATGTGGTCTTAAGCAAGTCATGTGTGGTTTTCCAACTTTTTTTTATGTAGTTGTTAACTGCAATTAACCAATTAACTGCAGTTAAGTGAAACCAGCTTCTCTTCTCCCATTAACTTATAGCTTGGCAGCAGACCCCTGGGAATGTCACAAATGACAGCCATGTGATCCTGGATGCTATAAGTCGTAAATATATGCCAGTTGCCAAGCACTCAAATTTCCATATGACCAGAGGGACACTATGATGGTTGTAAGTACAAGGCATCATTTTTTTCAGTGCCATCAAAACTTTGAATGGTCCTAAGTCAAGTACAAACAGTCCACAATTTACAACCATTCATTTAACAACTATGATATTTGGATTTACTTAGCAGCCATGTGATCCACTTCAACTGCAGGGATTATCAACAATTTTCTAAAATCAAGCACAACTCACAACTTTATTACTGCTTAATAATAAAAATTCTGGTCCCAATTGTGGCCGTAAGTTGAGGACAATCTATGTTATCCAACTTTTTGAACTAACGTATAATGTATTTTATATAAATAACATAAAGACAAATTAAATGATATAGAACTACAGACAGTCCTCACAGTCCTCATCTAGTCCCTTTTTTTTTTTTTTTTGCTTATATGGGACATGACTTTCAATGAATAAAGACAATGAGATTGTCAGTTGGAAAACTGACAGTTCATGTTTGATACCTAAGGGCTGTGCTCCTGCCTACCTAGCAGTTCAAAAGCATGCAAATGCAAATAGATAAATAGGTACTTCAGTGGGAAGGTAACAGTTGTTCCATATGCCTCGGGGTATGGTCATCAGTCACATGACCACAGAAGTGTTTGGACAGTGCTGGCTCAGATAAGAAATGGAGATGAGCACCACCCTGAGTGCTGATGCTTAGTAGTGGCATGACTGGACAGAGGAATCATTTCCCTTTACCTATATACTAAATTGAAATGGATTCAAATGATATTCTGGATTGAAGGAAACATTTTTAAGATTAAATCTTGGATTTCATTAGGTTGGTAATTAAGGATTTTTAAAAGTCAGAATCTTATCATAAAACTGAAAAATGTAGGTGATGAAAACATGTAATTATCCATAACCAGTGAAAATTAGTTTGCTTACCATGAGTCTTTGCAATGAGAAGCTCAGGTGCTAAATAGTCTGGGGTTCCTAAAATGTGTTCTCTGTCTACAGGAGCAGCCCCTCTTCGCACACTTTTTGGGGTCCTATAGGGTGTACCAACATTTCCCTGAGGAGTCTAATGCAAAAAATAAATATTACATCAGATATAAAGTAAGACACTCAGAATGTATTCATTTTATTCCTTGATTTAAATGATTAGTGGCTGAAAAAAAAACCTAGTTATTTTACCTGCAATGAATTTACCTGCATTTTATTCAATTCCAAAATACTCACTATTATCTCAAATTAAACTGGTTTTCTTATATGTCTCTTTTGATAAGTAGGGGGCTATAATTTATTTACTTTTAATTATCCAAAGGATATAATTGAAAAAGATGGATAGATATTTAGTCCTTTGGGGAAAGACTGGAAATTTTAAAAAATACAAATTAAATGTCTTAAAAATAATTATTATGAACTAGATTGTTTTGGCCTAATTTTTGCTGTATAATTCTGGAGTTTTCATGGATTGGACCAAAGTGATAAGGGATCCACGAATTGCCTATGCTATTGTATAAATTTCATTACAAAGAGTAAATGGTAACTGGCCATGAAATCCTTAATGCCCTTGTGAGAAGTTCCCATTTGAAAAGCACAACAGGTTTTGAGCTTTGAGCTGTACATTCATCATAAAACTAAAACTAGCCTTTATTTACCTATTAGTTAGGCTTCTAATTCATTAATTCTCAGTGGATTAGTAAAATCTCAATTCAATATTAAGGCTAAAACATAGATATTAAACAAAAGAAATATTGCAGGGTTTTCTCAAAGCCTAAACCAAGCACCCCCAATCTTTCTCCATTTTAGCATTTCGACCATCAGATTTTTTTAAGCCTATACAGCTATGTATAGGCTTAAAAAAAATGGGGATTCTGGGAATTATAATCCCAGCACAGCTGAAGGGCCCAGATTGGAGAAGGCTGATAGAAATGATGTGTTTAATTTTTCACTTTATTTTGCAATGATGTGTTTTAATAATGCCCTTTGCACAAATTTCTATATGCAATTCATGTAAATTCATGAAAAAAATTGCTTCTATTTGCTACCTTACATCCAGGTAAAAACTGTCTTAGTTTTAAAAAGTGAACACAACAAGGCTTAACCTACACTTCTTATATGCTAATATTTTGTCTGTTCTTTGTAGTCTCAAGTGGCATTGAAGAAATTTGAGTACACTGAATTACAATTCCAATAAAAACAATATTTAAGTCATGACTAATTACTGACATCAAAAATTTTTTTAAGTGTACGGAAATTTTCTCCCTAGATTTATTGAAGTTACATTCTCTAAAAATGGGTGTGGTGCCAATGTACAAACCATTTTCAAACTAACATTTGTGACTTTTTAAACAACTTAAATATGAAAAAGCCTAAAAGTATGTATTTGTGCTACAGAAGTTCTATAATAATTTTTGATATAATTTTAGCTAAAAAGAGTCCTATCACATGGTACATTTCACAGAGAAGAGGTACTTTCAGATCTGCAAGACCTCTTAATACAGCCTTATGATACAGTAGATTTCGTCCATCTAGTCTGGTTTACCAGGGAAGGCCAAGAGAAAGAGACCTTGAAGATCCAAGAAACATGGATCTAATGTTGAGAGTTACCCATTGTGACCACCTTTGCAAATTTCATTAAACTTTTATCAACAGAGGGATTTTTACCATATATACCAGTGGGATCTAAGGCAGTTCTTTAGTGCCTATAGAAATGTCCTACAATGCTGTACTGTATATTCAATTTGTTCGTTCAGTACCTACCTGATATATCCTATAAGGTGTTCCTTTTTGTGCAGGTGTAATGGTCATTGGATAAGAACCACTGCAGGCAGAGATATTCATTCCTTCTACAGACATCATACTGATTTTTGAAGGCTCAGTCATATTAGAGATATTGATAGAACTATTGTAACTTCGGAAGGCAACAATATTTTTTTTAAGTGCATTCAGCATCTCCATTGGTGAAGAGTGAACACCAGAGTGCTTTTCTGTAATATATTTCAAACTCTTATCTTGATTATGATTCATGGATTTGCTCTCCTGGATAGGGAACATTGGTTCATCTCTGGTTTTCCATCTGGAGCAGCAATGTAATGTTAACATAGTTTTTGACTTTGATTCCTCAAAAGGGACATCTTTATTGCTCCCATTTAAATCAAATGTGGGTTTTTCTAAATAGTTCTCTGTAGCAGAGATCTCTGGAAGGGATAAATCAGAGTCTATACTCATGCTTGCTAAAGGCTTTTCATCATCAATGCTTATGAAACTGAAGTTTGTGGGTTTCCCATCCTTTTCATAATCTGCATCTAGTTCATTCATAAGATTTTTAGCTATTAAAGGGGTCCCTGATTTGTTGCCTTTATTTTCTTCCAAACAATTTGAATCTCTTGTTTGACTTTCCTTTGGGCAGGTCTCTTGCATGCACCCTTCAAGTTTTAAGCAACAGATTTCAGCTGTCAAACTTGTGCTTTGCTTTTCTGGGATCTCAGTAATTTTACAACCACGCTTATATTCGCTATTTTTTTTTTTCACAAGGATACGTTCTTGAGAAGGACTGGTATCAACTAATTCAAAGCATCTTTTGATACCAGTCTTCTGCAACATTGGTCTCTCCTCTTCTTTCTTAAGATTATCCAAGCCCAGATGGGAAAAGTGACAGTTAGGCTTTGCTACCTCCTTGGATTGAGCAGAGTTGTTTGTACAAATTTTTTCTTCCCATTCTTTGTACTCTGAAAGACATTTTCTGACTAGGTCTTTCACATCACAAATTCTTACAGAAGTATCTGATGAGTCAAAATATTCACTCTTTCCATTATGCCTGTCTGCAGAGTCATTACTACTAATAGGAGAGATAGCAGTTTCCAGCAACTTTTGCTTTAAGACTTTACTATTATTGACAAGTGGCATATCTGTGGCCTCATGTATCTCCATTTCATTCATTTGATCTGCTGCAGGGCAGAAATTGTCTTCATCCTGAAAAGCAAGTAGTTTCAAATTAATTAGAAAAACATTACTCCAATCCAACCCAAAATAATTACACACATAGAACCACTAAAATTAAAATAAATTAGAATGAAAGGAAGGATGCATAAATAATATATAAATCTAAAAAGTATAGTTTAGCACCTTAACTGAAAGAGACAAGTCTTTGTTTTTGAGAAACAGATCTATGTACATTCTAGATTCTCAACAGTATATAATCTGTCTGCCATGTTTCAAATGGAAAGGGCCTCTAATTCTGATTGAAACTGAGTGGAAAGAGAGAACGTCCCTAATCACAGCTGCTTCCTAGTTTAATTTCATGTCCAATCACAAAACTATCTCCATGGTGATTGATATTAGATGCTTATTACTGTTAACTCAAAATACTGAATTAAAAAAAATGGCATATTAGTAAACATATTACAGATAACCAGAGTTGGGATCTTATAGCTCATCTAGTCCAATCCCCTGCCCAAGCAGGAGACCCTACACCATTTCTGACAAATGGCAGTCCAATCTCTTCTTGAAGTCTCAACTGATGGTGCTCCCACAACTTCCAAGGGCAAGCTGTTTCATTGGTTGATTGCTCCACTGTCAGAAAGTTTCTCCTTATTTCCAGGTTAAATCTCTCTTTGTTCAGTTTCCACCCATTAATTATTCCTTGTCTGGCCTTCAGATGCCTTGGAAAATAGCTTGACTCCTTCCTCCCTGTGACAGCCCCTCAAATATTGGAAGACTGCTATCATGTCTCCCCTGGTCCTTCTCTTCACTAAACTAGCCAAGCTCAGTTCCTGTAACCATTCTTTATGTTTTAGTCTCCTAATCATCCTGGTTTCTCTTCTCTGTACTTTTTCTAGAGACTCAACATCTTTTTTGTAATGTGACCAAAACTGGATGCAGTACTCTAGATGTGGTCTTACTAAGGCTTTATAGAGTGGTATTAGTACCTCACTTGATCTTGATTGTATCCCTGTGTTAATACAATTTAGGACTGCATTAGCTTTTTTGGCTGCTGCTGCACACTGCTGGCTCATATTTGGCTGGTTGTCCACTAAGACCCTCTCACAGTTACTGCTATTGAGCCTGGTTTCACCCAGTCTATATGTGTACTTTTGGTTTTTCTTGCCTAAGTGTAGTACTGTACTTTTTTCTACATTGAATTTCATTTTGTTAGATATGGCCCTGTGTTCTAGTCTGTCAAGATCCATCTGGATCTTGAGCCTATCTTCTTGGATGTTAGCTATTCCTGCCATCTTAGTATCATCTGCAAATTTGGTAAATTCCTCTTCTAATTTCTCATCTAAGTCTTTAATGAAGATATTGAAGAGTATTGGGCTTAAGACAGAACCTTGTGGCACCCCATTGCTTACATTCCTCCATGTAGACTTAGACCCATTAAGGACTACTCGCTGATTAGGGTTTGCCAGCCAGTTGCAAGTCCATCTAATGATAGTGCTATCTATTCCACTTTTTTCTAGCTTATTATGAAGTAGGTTGTGCTCTACTTTGTCAAATGCCTTGCTGAAATCTAAATAAATTATATCTACAGTATTTAGCTGGTCTACTAATTTACTGCATTTTCCGATATAGAGCGCATTGGAATATAAGCTGCACCCACTAAATTTTAAAAGAAAAATATATTTTACATATATTAGCCGCACCAGACTATAAGCCACAAATATACATGTTGTGAAATGAGATATTTACGCAGAAAGAATGCTTTTCGCATGCAGCCAGACGTCTCCAACATTTCACCATTGATTCATTAACGCCAAGCTTACGTGCAGCAGCTCTATTTCCTTCCTGGATAGACAGATTGCTTTCAACTTAAAAGCTGTATCATATGCTTTTCTTCATGTACTTTCCATGATGTGGGTGTGAAAAATATTTTGTGTTCGTGTATGTCGTGCTGCTTGCGTCGAGCGCATCAAAAACTACCAGTAGCGTCTTCTTCTTTGTTTTGACCTTTGTGTCTGTCACGTTTTTGCATCCTGATGGCAGTTAGCGAAGAAAAATCTATAGATAAACCGCACTGTTGTACAAGACACATGGTTCAAAGTGTGGGGAAAAGAGCGTTGGTACTTACCTGACACGCCCGTTCTCTTTGAGTTGTGAAGAGCATCCAGTAGTAGTCGGAGGTGCTTCAGTCTCCGCATTCATAGGCTGAGCTTGATTTGTGGAACACTCCTCCTCCTCCATGTGATTCCTCCTCAGAGTTTCCTCAAAAGAGAAGCGTTCTTCCTCTTTTGGTGAAGAGAGAAATAAGCACTCTCATACTCATGTTCTAAAAAGTTCATTGGTCGAAACAGGACCCCACCAGATGGAAAAAGGGGTGGGGCTGGATGTCTTCACAGCTCAAAGAGAACGGGCATGTCAGGTAAGTACCAATGCCCTTTTTCCTATGAGCTGTTCAGAGCATCCAGTAGTGGGACATACCAAAGCTTGGCCTGTCCTATGGGAGGGACTCCATCTGGTCTGGAATCTTCTCCTGGTCCTTGTGGACCCGTTGTAGAACTCTTCTGTCAAAGGAAGCCTCAGCGGAGGCAAACACATCAATTTTACAATGTCTAATGAAGGGCAATGGGGAAGCCCAAGCCGCGGCCCCACGTATTTTAGTTATTGGTGCCTGTGTGCCCCATGCTGCCAAAGTTGCTGCGCTCCTTGTTGAATGAGGTGTTATGCCCCTAGGCACCTGCAGAGATTGAGTCTGATATGTTTTTGCTATTGCAGCCCATATCCAACAGTCTATCGTAGATGGTGAGACCTTGTAACCCTGAGTATTGGGCTGAAAGGACACAAATAAAGCCTCTGATTTCCTGAAAGCCGCTGTACGCTTGATATAGATTTGCAGAGCATGCCTCACATCAAGCTTATGCCATTGTCTTTCCATTCTGGGGCAAAAATTTAGAAGAATAAGCTCTTGTGCTCTATGAAAGGCCGAATTGACCTTGGGCATAAATGTGGGATCGGGACGAAGGACCACTCAATCAGCATGAAAAACGCAGAGATCTTGTCTGACAGACAAGGCTGCAATTTCCAAGATACAATGGGCGTAGGTGATCGCTACAAGGAAAACTACTCTGTATGTCAGAAATTGGAGACTTGACGTTTTCAAAAGTTCGAAAGGACCCTTAGTGAGAGCAACAAGGACCTTGTTCAGGTCCCAGGTGGGATAACGGTGCACTGCTGGAGGGCGCAAATTGGTGGCTCCTTGTAAGAAAGACCTTATGCATGGATGATGTGAAAGAAAACTGAGGCCCTCGCAAGTGAGAACTGATGCCAAGGCCACCACCTGCCTTTTTCACGTATTAGGTGACAACCCCTTATCAAGTCCCTCCTGTAAAAACTCTAGAATCTGAGCGACAGAGGGAGAGACAGGATCAATTTGAAACTTACTACACCATTTGCAGAAGGTGGACCATGTGGAATTGTAAATGTGAATTGTTGAGGGGAATCTGGCAGCTAGGATAGTGTCAATAACTCTGTTGGAGACCTTTTCGCTCTTCAAACCACTCCACTCAACCTCCAGACGGTCAATTGTAACCATTGAGGGTCCGGATGTTGAAGGGGCCTCTGAGATTCTGCCTGACAGGATTCTCCGGGGGAGGCTACCGAGAGACTGCAGAGGTCTCCGAACCATGGCCGTCTGGGCCAATAAGGCGCTACTAGAAGTAATTCCGCTCTCTTGTCTAGTAGCTTCTGGATGACCTTGGGAACCAGCGGAAGTGGAGGGAATGCATACAGGAGCCCCGGGGGCCAACGATAGCGGAGCGAGTTGAAATTCTCCACCCCTTGGGATGGGTACCTGGAAAAAAATCTCAGGAACTGAGTGTTGAGAGGGGAAGCAAATAGGTCCACCACCGGCTGACCAAATGTCCGTGCTGCTTCTTGAAACAGGGATGGGTAGATGCGCCACTCCGATTGATCTATGGTGACCCTGCTTAGCCAGTCTGCCTGTATATTCAACAGACCCGAAATGTGTTCTGCTTTGATGGAAAGTATGTTGTTCTCTGCCCAGTGACACAGGCACTCCACTTCCCGCTTTAGCTGTTTTGATTGTGTGCCCCCCTGCTTGTTTATGTGAGCTTTGGCTGTTACATTATCTGTCAGTATCAGTATGTGCTGACTGTGTACCTGGGGGAAGAAGTTAAGAAGGGCCAAGTTCCAGCCAGTTTATGCTGCGTAACTGTTCTACGTCAGACCATTGGCCTTGGGTTGTGAGAGACTGGACGTGAGCTTCCCATCCCAACAGACTGGCATCTGTGGTGATGGTGAGCCTTTGTAGCTTCTTGAAAAGACAGCCTCTGTTGATAACCGGTTTGGACCATCAGAGGAGAGATATGAGAACCTTGAGTGGAACCCTGACTTTGTGTTTGGAGTTGTTTCAGCCGGATCGCTGGTACAGTAGCAGGAACCACTGGAGGGATCTAGTGTGGAGGCGGCCCCAAGGAATAGAAATACATGAGATCATTTTGCCCAACAATTTTGATAGGTCCATTAAGGACACCCTCTTAACCAACCTGATCTCCTTAACCAATTTTTGAATGCTATTTAGTATATCTGGTGATAGATAAAACTTGCCTTCCATCTAAATGGATTATCCGAGTCGATGAAGTTTATTGACTCTTCTTCCAATTTATTAAGAAGCCATGCTCTAGTAGGGATAGTAATTTGTTCTGAGTGTCTATGACTGCCTGATGGGCAGAAGGAGATAAAATCAAAATATTGTCAAGATAACACTGGAGGCGTACAGGGATGTTCCTGAGGTGGGCAGCTAGCGGTACGAGGACCTTGGTGAAGGTCCTGGGGGCAAAGGCTAACCCAAATGGAAGGGCCACATATTCAAAATGGTCGTTATTGTAGCACAATCTCAGAAACTTATAATGAGAAAGCTGAATAGCAATGTGCAGGTACGCCTCTGTCAAATCTATGGACGTGAGCACGTCCCCTTTCCTGATGCCCAGTAATATTGATTGGAGGGTATGCATTTTAAATTTGCGATGTACTAAGAAATGGTTGAGACGTTTCAAATCTAATATTGCTCTCCACCCCCCCAAATTTTTTGGCACAACAAAAAGATGTGAATAAAAACCTTGCCCTTGTTGATTAGTAGCTACTGGTTGGATGACTCGTACATCCAATAGATGTTGGATAGCAGAATCCATGAGATTAAGCTTGATTGGGTCTCTAGAAGGAGGGTAAGACATGAAGGAATCTGGCAGAGTGGATCTAAACTCCAGTGCAAGGCCGAATCTAACCGTATCTCTGATCCAGGCATCAGAGGTAGAGGAGTCCCATTGGTCAGCGAATAACTTAAGGCGTCCGCTAATGGGGATTCAGTTCCGGGAGTTATCTTGGTCGCCGGAAGGGCCTGTTCCTTGCTCCCCAAAAGGATCTTTTGGATTGACCACCCCTTCTACTTCTGTCCACTGAGTCGGACCTATCTGGTTGCTGTCCTGGTCTAACTGCTGGGGGTCTTTGATATCTGGAAGAGAAGGATGCCTGATAGAAGTATCCCCTCTGAAAGGACTGGGGGCTTCTAGGATCTGACTTCCAAAAAAGGGAAAGGAGAATTTTCTTCTTGTTGCGTGTTTCAATTAGTAGCGGATCCAGGGAAGGGCCAAACAATCTATCTCCCACAATGGGGGATGAGGCCAGCTTGGGTTTGTGTTTGAAGTCGGCTTGCCGGTGTCTTAACCATAGCAAGCGACGTGCTGTGACATGTGAGATAATGGCCCTGCGTGATAGGTAGCATTGGCAGAAAATTCAGCAGCTGCAGTAAGTTTGGTGATATCTTGATGCGCCCTAATGTTAGAAAAAGGAACGTGTTGTTTCAAAAGATGAAGCCATCGAAGAGACGACCGTGTGAAGAAGGAGGTGGCCGTGGCTGATCTGATAGCCCACGCGTCAGACAGATGAGCTCTGCGTAGGGCTAGCTCGACCCGTTTTTCCTCCGGCTTTAAGGCCTCCAGCGCCTCACTGTGAATAGAGGGGGATGGTAAAGCCACTATAGGCTCGTCTACCTCAGCGGTACTCACTAACTTTGCAAAATCAGGGTCCAAGTTGAAATATTTCCTATCATGTCCAGTTGGGGAGGTGTACACCACTGCAGAGGCCCACTGCTCTGCACCAAGTCTGAAAACATGGGTGGAACTGGAATTACCTCTGCTTCAATTACCGATTGGTTGAAGATCATGTCCTCTGGTCCCTCCCCTGAAGGGTTAGGTATGTGAGATGGTTTTGGCTTGTTTAAGCCTGCAATATTCTTTGCCTTAAACAAGAGAGATTTGAAAAGCTGTGGCCGGAATAAGCCTGTAAAAACAGGCTGGTCAGAATAAGACCTTCATCCTCAGACATTTCTCCTTCTAAGGGATCTACCTCTGACAGGGGCTCACTATTGTGCATTGATCCCAATTCCAACTCAGCCATTTGAATGATTTTATCTACTTCCTCCTCTTCCTCCTCCTCTAGCCCTTGGAGGGGGGTCTCCCACTGTAAATGTACCTGGGTCTGGTGTTGCTTCGACCTGGTCAGTGACCTCAGCGGTTGGGACTCTTGGTCGGTAGCCATAGGGTAAGGTCTGGAGTGAATATGGCTTCAGGAGCCCGTCTGGTCGATATTCTACACACTTGGACCTGTTGTCCTTGGGGAGTCAAGCTGCGCCTGGATGAAAGGGAGAGATCTAGGGGAGGAGGAACGTGTGAAGAAACTGATGGACTGGAAGAGAAGACACCCTGTGATACAGTGTGGGTCTCTTGAGTATGCCTGTCTATTAGCTTTTGTAAGGCCTTATGGCGCCTTAAGGCGTCCCTTTCTGAGCCTTGAGAATTTCCACTATGTTTTGATTTGGCTTTTGCCTTCAAGCAAAGGACCTTAGAGGTGCTACTATCTGCCATTTTGATTAAAATTAGAATAACAGTAATTGAATATAAATTGTAGACAAGGCGGTTGGCGCACCCAGGGTCCGATCTGAGTCAAGAACGGTTGCCCTGATTAAGTTTTTATTGCCCCTTTTATTTTATTTTTATTTTTTTACTGGTGTCTATACACACACACACACACATATATACACCTATATATAGAATGAGTTGTATCTCAGTAATAATATTTTATTGAAATTAAAATATTATACTGTCAAATAGTTTATTACCATAAGTGATTATTATAATTGTAATAATTATTATATTATTGCTATAATTGCTTTGTAATTGCTCCTATGAGTAGTTATATATATATATATACATACATACATACATACATACATACATACATACATACATACATATATATATATATTCCAATATTAATAAGAGAACAACCAAGATTAATGTATAACCCAATTAGCCAAATAGTGAATGCCTAAAGCCCGGGTTGATGATTGTAAGGGCCTTCAGCAGCTTCCATGCACAGGCGGACACAGGCCTAGGTGCTTGCTGCTGTGCCACTGAGAATAAGGCTGTGAGGGTTAAGCCAATGATTTTTAAAGTGAAGTAATTATCCTCGAGTGCAGGTAGCCAAAACGAGGATAAAATTGCTCTCAGAATCCTGGAGGGATCCTGCTGCTTTGAGCAGAAAATACCTCACACAACTTAGGAAAGGCAGACAGGGCGTGCAGCCACAAGGTGGCACTCAAGATGGCCTCCAGCAGTTAAAGTTTTTGGCGCGCTTCTCAGTGGCAGCTTCCCGCCTTGCAAACAAAGCCGAAGCTCTCAAATTAACGGAATGGCGGAGAAAAGGGGAAATTAACACTAATTAACTTCCCCACTGAAGGAATGGCGTTCGGAGAGGGGGTAAAGGCGATACGACTCGGTTTTTTTTAAAAAAAAAAAAAAATCAAGCCACAAGCAAAGAAAAGGAATTAAAGGCACAGCAGCAACCAAACTGGCAGAGGTAATTGAATTGGCTGTGGGGAGGTGGTGCAGAGTAGCACCAGAAATCTCCTGCTGCCTTTTTTGGTGGTGCAAACGGCGCTTCCCCTAAACAGAACGGTGAGGCTAATTAAAGACTGGAAAGAAGGCTAAAGACAAAACTGAATTACAATCAAACCTGCTGTTCACGAACTAAGATTCCTGTTTCGGTCAAGGAAGCATCAAAAGTATTGCCTGTCTCGCATGAGGCTGAGTAAAAACTGGGGAACGCTGAGGAGGAGTCACGTGGAGGAGGAGGAGCATTCCACAAATCAAGCTCAGCCTATGAATGCGGAGACTGAAGCACCTCCCACTACTACTGGATGTTCTGAACAACTCATAGGAGAAAAGTAGCAGCTTATAGTCCGGAAAATACGGTAGTCACTATGTTGAAGAATGAAATAAGATTGGTTTGGCATGATCTGTTTTTAACAAACCCGTGCTGACTACTAGTTATTACTTTACTTGTTTTTAGATGTTGGCAGATCTGTTTTTTAATTATATTTTCCAGTATCTTCCCGGATATTTCCAGGGTCTGCTTTTTTTTTCCTTTTGTGAAAATGGGAACCACATCAGCTCTTTTCCAGTCCTCTGGTAGTTCCACGGTACTGCAGGATTTTTGAAAGATATGATTAAGTGGTTCTGAGATGACCTCTGCCAGCTCTTTTAAAATTCTGGAATGTATTTCATCAGACCCCAGTGATTTGTGTCCATCAAGATCAGACAGGTGTTCTCTTGCTATTTTTTTTTGCTTATTTTAACTTTTATTTCTAGTCTGTGTTTTACAGTTATGTTTTTGGTGGATTGAGCCTATTACTCAGAAGCCTACTACTTTGAATCTTATTTAGTAATACACTTTTTGTTCCCTTCTCAAGAAATACTGTATGTGGTAACATCAAGAAAAATATTATACTTGTTTTTAAATTCATATTCTACTTAGAGGACCTTGCTTTGAGTCCACGTTTAGATATAGAAACTAATGGGTTACAAAGGGACAGTCTCTTATTTTTCACATGCCATCCAAATCATACAAACTAGTATTTATTTGCATATAAAGTTATGAAATGTATAATAAAGTGTCTCAATTTACTGTCTTCAAAGGAATAAAAGTGAAGACTAGAATATTACTCTATGAATGACATTCTGAGCTCTGGGAAAAAGATAAATATAAATCTAACAAATAAATAAACCACCGAACTTGAAGACAGAATCACCACACAATCCAAATACTATTTGAAAGTAGAACATGTTTTCCTAACTTTGGAGGAGCTTCTGTTTCTGCAGGCATATTCTCTGCTGCTAACTAATGTAGGAATGGAATGTGTTGAAGGGACAAAACAGTAAGAAGAAGGCCATGTGAGCCCAAAATTGCTATCAATTATTTGAACCAACTTTTAGAAAATTTGTATTCCTATCCTTTGTAACAGGGTTGGACAGAACAACCTTCCAAAAATATTTAGAGAACAAAATAACTCAGAATTCTATCTCTTCATCAGAATATGCTATCCATTTCTTGCAAGGTTATCCTATTTGGAAACACAATTTTTAAAACCATTTGAAATGTCCAGTACCAACAGAGAATAATTCAGGTTAGGAAAAAGCAAATTCTTAGAAAAAAAAGTAGTTCTAACCTGGATGTCTTTTTCCCACCTGGGGCTGCTGCAGCACTCTGATTCCATACTAGATAGCTGGGTCCGGGAATGGCTACTGGCACTAGATGTTCCATACCTTCTTCTGGACTGAAGCAGAGTTGGTGTTAAACTTCTTATAGGCATTCCAGGCATAACAGCTGAAGAATCAATGCCTTCAAAAGAAATAGGTCATTTTTGTCTGTTTAATAAAACAATGTCTTAGTGTAATTTATACTTTAATTATTTTATTAATTATTTTATTTAGAATTTGTTCAATTAAAATGATTTTCTGGAAGGTTAGAAAAGGTACTAAAAATATAAAAGTCAAAAAAAAACACTGACATAAATATACATTCATATAGAAAGAGTATAATACAAATAATTATACATCTCATAAACCACACCAATATGAATTTCTAACTTAAATTGTCATGGATTTAGTCTGAAGGATCACAACACTAAGAGCCAGGTTTATTGCAATGGTTGGATATCTGCTTTATAAAAAAGATGGGCAGTGGAACAATGGAAAAACAAAAACAAATGTATTGAGAGTGAGGGCTGCAAGGCAAGAAATCCTAGGGAATCTGATTTGCCTGGCCATTTTGGGGGAGCTATGTAGCAGGGTGGAGCTGAAGAACTTTATTGCTAAAGGTGATAGAATGTTAAGCTCATCAGGTGACAGTGGAAGATGGTGTTTCTTTATGTTACAATTTTATAGTAAAGGTTGCCATAGGGCTCTATTATGAGGCTTCTTTGGCTTAGATAGGATAGCAGGAGGCTTTGTTTCAGGGGAGGGAGAGGCAACTTTGGACTGATGGGATTAGACAAAGTTATGAGTAGGCTTTCGATCTTTGTCATATGTAAAAGGCAATTGTGGGAAGAAGGTGCAGTCTCCATTTTGCTTATTAACATTTATTTTCTCCATTGCAATAACCATAAAGTAGGATAGAATCATTCAGGAATTGCTCAGAATTTAAATGCCATCAAGATGAACAATGGATTTGTCTATTTGGGATAGAATTCCAATAATGGGGCAGGGCACCACTTCAGTGGCCCTTTCCATACAAACTGATCTCTTTAAAAGGATAGGATTACCACTGGTTTGAAAGAGGGGCCACCTACATTAAGATTGAACAACCCGCTTTTAATAGAGGAATACAATACCACCTAATTTCTATTTACAATACTGTCCTTTCAGCAGTTCCAAGAAGGATCCATACCCACTTTGCACTATTGAGGGCACAGATAAATTTCCAAGTGGCCTCAAGGACTCTCAGAATCAGCGGTAATGACCAGATAACTGTAGGATTATAAATCCTTCCATCCTCCACCATTCAATCACAGCTGAAGAAGCTTCTTGGATGAGAAGTGAAACATCTTCGAGGAAAAACAAAGCTTTTGAAAAAGCACCTTTGGAACAACCATGACTTGATGACTGAGAATCTCCATAGATGATAGGATCAAATCCTTCCATTTAGATACTCACATGCTCTCAGGAGCTTACTTGATGCCATAGAGTAATCTTTGCAACTTATGGATAGAGGAGAAACAAATTCTCGAGACAGTTGTGGAATATCTGCAGAAACAGGGCTTGGACTTTGTACAGGCCCTTTCCCTCCAACTGGAGTATACTGTCAAAATAAATATATATTTTTCATTAGATAGATGTATCAAAATTTATCACAGGTATAGCAATTTATAATTTCTGAACTTAAACATAATGCTTGGCTATCTGAATTTTTGTGAGATAGATAAACACAGATACATATAATCTCAAACTTTCTCCCAAAATAAAGCCCTATAAATCAGTTAACACTATAACAATCAGAGTTCCACTGACATGCTGAATGCTAGATGTGTGAATGACAAGCTTTAAAAAGTTTTCTTCAATGCACAGAAGCTAAGCCAGCCAAAATCCTGGGGTGTATTAATTGTTCAAATAGCTAAAATCCACCTCATGTAATTTAGTAGGAATTCTTTGTATTCTCCCACTTTCTCTCCCACTCATTGCTATTTCATGGGTACTTAGTCAGATTTTTTTAGACTTAAGTATTTTATTCTGTAATCTCCAACTTTAAATCAGCAGCGTGATTTTAATTGTTGTAAGAAGATAAGTATGTTAGCTGACAGTTTTATATTTATAAATTTTAATACTGTGTACTCACTATGTTGTAAACAATATTGTATAAATACATTATTTTGAACACTTACAAAACCAAAGGAGCTGATAAGAGATAATACTTGTCCAGGAGTTCGAGAATAGTCTTGCATAGGTTTGGACATTGATGGTGTAGTGAGTATATCTATCATATTTATTTCTGAAAAAAGTATGATCATTAAAAAAGTATTATTAAATACTTGTTAAAAAAGTATTTTGCAACAACTCTGACACATATACAAATTCATAACCACATCAAGATGTGTAGGGCTTACCTCTGTTCAAAGTAACTCTGGACAGTCCAAAGTCTGTCAATTTAATGTGACCCTCATTAGATATCAGCATGTTATCTGGTTTTAAATCTCTAGTAATAAAAAAAATATATTGATTTATAGCCCACCTTTATTACTTTTACAATTAACTCAAGCCGGCAAACATATCCAACACATCTCTTTCCTCTTAAATTCTCTACAACAATAACTCTCTGAGGTGAACTGGGCAAAGAGAGAATGACTGCCCAAGGGCACCTAGCTGGCTTTCATAGCTAAGGCAGGATTAGAACTTTTGTTTCCCACTTTCTAGCTTTGGCCTTAACTGCGAGGCCAAACTGGCTCTTATAAATGAAATATTTATGTATAGTTTAGTGTAATGCACCTTCCCATATTGATGATCACCCATTATCATTCTGGTACATTGAGGAGAGACTAGATTGGAGAATGATATGATTTAGACATTAATTAATGCTTTGCTCTCAGATAAATTTTATACAACTTAATTATTGTTCCAAGATATCTATGCTGGATCAAAGTAATAAAATATTAAATGGTTATTATAAACAAAAAAGTGACCCTGTTTATTAAGTATACTGTACAAGTATACTGTACAGAAAATAGATGCCCTTGTTTCAATAGAAAACAGGTTTTCTGTGCCAGCAATATTCCTATAGTTTATTATTACAAAACCAATCAGAATAAATCTTCTTAGAATGGTTTATTTCATATATAGTGTATACTCTATAATTCTGCATTTCAGAGAAGAACACTAATTTCAATGTTCTTCCGAAATTATATTTCTAATTATTTAAGATAAAAAGTGCCCCAAATTTTTTCTTTTGAAGTCGATCTAAATTTATAAAACTTGAATCTTAAAGCAGCAGATTTACCACAAAAGTTATGATAGATGAGGAGTTAAGTTTCAGCCTTTTGAAATATATATAAACTCTATGGCCTATTTGAAAATATTAAATTGTATGGAAATCCAGCATAGCATGATTTTTACCTATGGATTATTCCATGCCTGTGTAGGTAATCAAGAGCCAGTGCTACTTCAGAAATATACTTTACTGCCGTTTCTTCATCAAAGTAACCACATATATGAAGAAGAGATTTAACATCTCCGCCAATAAGATATTCCATTACCTGCCAGAAAAAAATACCTTTGTAAAACTTGGGAACTAATTTGTTAAGAGCAAAGATAGGCAATATAAGGCTAATGTGAATCCCCCCATTTTTTTGTATAGCCCTAGAGACCATTCCAATTGTTCTGTTAAACTTCGGCAATAGTAACAATAATCATGCTAGCACGTGTAATCTTGGAACCACTGAACCATAGAATGTCAAAGAACCTGGAGCAAAGGGGAATTATTATAGGACTGGAAATACTGACCCTAATTCTGGAAAAGAGCTGGAATGATTCCCATTTCAGAAAAGGAAAAATGGATTCATAGAACTATAGACCAATCAACTAGATATCAATACCTGGAAAGATTCTGCAAATGATAATTAAGCAACTGATATGAATCAGAAGAGAGCTGGAAGGGACCTTGGTGGTTTTCTAATTTAGCCCCTGCCCAAGCAGGAATTCCTATACCATTTCAGACAGTGACTGCCCAGTCTCTTGTTAAAACATCTTTTTTGTAATGTGGTAACCAATACAGGATGCAGTATTCCAGGTGTGCTCTTACTAAGGCTTACTAAAGTGGTACTAATTCTTCATGTGATTTTGATTCTATGCCTATACCAAGGATTGTATTAGCTTTTTTGGCTGCTGCTGCTGCATACTGCTGACTCTTGTTTAAAGGATAGGTCACACTGGCCGACGGATGCAAAACGTATGTAAAAAGGACAGAGTGGCCGAGCAAATTTTCCATCCGTTGTTATCCGCTCTCAAAAGTGCCCCAAATTTGCATAAACAGAGCGGACAACAACGGAAAGGAACGGACATGGGGAGGATGTAGCGGGGATGTAAAGCGGATGTTCATAGGAAGCCTAGCGGATGAAAGCGGATGACACATCCGCAGGGCTTCCGGGGGAGAACAGCGAAGCGGACTCGTAGCAGAAGGAGTGGATGCATCACGGACGCCTATAGGATGCCTATCGGATGCAAAGCGTTCACTGCACATGTGGGGAGGATGAATTGCGTCAGCTCCGCAGATATAAAAGGATGCAGCTCACAAGCAGGTCACCATTCAGAGGAAAGACCTGCTGCCAGAGACATCTTGAGAGAACACCATGGGGAAGAAGAGGAAGCCTGTGCCTACTCCTGCCAACCCTGGCAAGAAGGACAGAACCACCATCCCAATCCCTGGCGTTGACTCTGAAGCTGCTGGAGCTGCTGCTGCTGGTGCTCCTGGTGTTGCTGCTTCTGGTGTTGCTGGTGCTTCTCCTGCTACTGCTGCTGCTTCTCCTGCTGCTTCTCCTGCTGCTGGTGCTTCTCCTGCTGCTGCTGCTGTGATGGACCAGCCCCAAGGCCCTCAAAGCCCTGCTGCTGAAGGCCCTGAAGCCCCTGCCAGAGGGAGGAAGAGGCAAGGCAAGGAGAAGGGGGAGAGGAAACAGTACTCCATTTCCGAGGACCATGAGGAGGAGGTTCTGGAATGGCTGAGGGAGAACGAGTACCTGTGGAGGAAGGGCCACAGGTCTATCGCGACACCAAGCGGAAGCAGGCAGCATGGAAAGAGAAGGCGGAGAGCCTGGGCTACACTTCAGATGTCCTCCTGGGGTGGTGGAAGCATATGCACACCTGGTATGGCAAGCTGCACCTGAAGAGATCTGGGCAGGCCGCTGTCAAGCTCACTGACCGGGAGACCTATGTCATGGCCAGGTGTAGCTTTCTGGAGGGTGAGATCCGCCATCGAGGAGCAGCCCCTCTGTCAACCCTCTCCCTCAGACAGGCCACAGAGAGCCACTCCTCTTCCAGCCAGGAGACAGCTACAGTGTCCAGGCAGGTGTCTTTGGAGGGCCCCACGACAGAGAACCCCCCGACAGCTGCACTCCCCATGCCAGAGGATGTGGAGGATCCCCTGTCTCAGATGGAGCAAGAAGAAGCAGCCACCAGAGACCAACCCACACCCAGCTCCATCTCCACAGAAAGCAGGCAGAGAGGCAGACCGGAGGGACAGAGCCACACTGTGCTCTTGGAGATCAGGGACACA
Source organism: Laticauda colubrina (assembly GCA_015471245.1). Classification (NCBI taxonomy): domain Eukaryota; kingdom Metazoa; phylum Chordata; class Lepidosauria; order Squamata; family Elapidae; genus Laticauda; species Laticauda colubrina. The sequence goes on from BLBF01000043.1 coordinate 7,743,239, forward strand.
ATCAAAGCCAGCACAGATCTCCTCTTCCAGCTGATCCACTTCGACATACCATCCTCCAACCACAAGCCCTTCATCACATACGTGAGCCAGACCCTCATGGACATGCCTAAGGCCCAGTACCAGGCGATGAGGAAGTGGATTACAGCTCTTCTGCACCACCCTCCAGGCCCAGCTGAACCTGCTGCTACCCACTCCAGGTCTGCTCTTCCACCTCCAGGCGATGTCACAGCCCTTCCATGGATTTCAGCAGCCCCTCGCCTACCAATACCAGGACTTCCCACAGCAGAGGCAGCCCTTCCCAGTCCACACCCAGGTTCCTCGGACGCCACAGACGCCACAGATGCCTCAGCTGACCCAGCTGCAGACCAGCAGCCCTACTACACTCTTCCTTCCTCCACCCCACATCCAAGCCCTTCCACAGAACATCTGTCATCAGTCTTGGGCCTCACATCCCAGGTCCTTGAGGAAGTGCCTCTCAACCTCACAAGACTGAGTCAGCTCTCTGAGAGCTTCTTGCACACACCATCTCCTGTTGTACTCTCGGGGCCAGGCACCCCAATGGCGCCTCAGACCAGAACTCCAGCAACAGCCACTTCCACAGTCCCTGGCCCCTTTACATCTGAGACCATGGGCACGCCTCAGAGTGACTGAAAAGAGTGCCAGAGACTGAATTGTTACCTGTTCACCTTATCTTTGCTTAAAGACACTTTACTTGGGTCATTTTGCTTCTTAATAAAGTCATTTAGTTTGTTATTAATAAAGGTTATCTTTGCTTCACACACTTGGTTCACCTTTTTTACTTAATGAAGTGTTGGGGAAAACTTTGAAAAAAGGGTTAAGCCTTTGCATGCTTATGGGATGGGTAAGGATAGCTGTGGGATGGATAGCTGTGGGATGGATAATGATAGCTGTGGGATAGGTAAGGATAGCTGTGGGATAAGGATAGTTGTGAGATAGATAAACCTCCAGTGCAAGCATAGTGGGACTGCATGGTCCAACCTCCCAGCTGCCACACATATGGCCCTTTATTATCAATAACAATTTAATAATTGATCAACACATTTCAACATAAACAAAACTCTTTATTAATGCCCTATTCATTGTAAGGCCATTCAACATACATGGCACAATCTCATCAGTGTGATGAGACAGGCTGAAGGAAGCATCCATTAAGCATCTACCATCCTGTCTTGCCACTCCACCGCTCCAGCTGGGGAGTTGCACCAGTGTTTCAGGAGGTTGCGCTGCTTCTTCCCTCCACGTGAAGCTCTGTTGGGGCCTTGCACATCCACAGTGTCTTATCAGGTTTAGTCCTTGCCTCCATTCACCAGGCTCCATGTCCTCATTGCCTTGTTGACTGTCCACAAGCCTGTTCTGCAACACTGGGTAGTAGGTGCGCATGAGATTGTGCAGGATGCAGCAAGCTTCCACGATGTTCCTCACGGTCTCTGGGAGATGCTGCATGGTGGTGAGAAGTACCTGGAACCTGTTGGCCAGGATGCCAAAGGCATTCTCCACCACCCGCCTTGCTCTGGACAGCCTGTAGTTGAAGATCCTCTCTTCACGGGTGAGGTATCTTGAACTGTAGGGCTTCATGAGGTAGGTTCTGAGGGAGAAGGCGTCATCACCCACGATGAAGTAGGGCATATCTTGTGTGTCGTTGGGTAGGGGGTCTGGATCTGGGAAACCCATGATGAGGTTGCGTTCCAGCCCACCCTTGAGGTCACTGGCGTTGTATATCTGGGCATCTGAAGCTGACTCATTGCCTGAAGCATCGATGTACATGAACTTGTAGTCAGCATCAACCATGGCAAAGAGGATGATGCTGAAGAAGCCCTTGTAGTTGAAATAATTGAACCCTGAGTTGGGTGGAGCTTTGCAGGCCACGTGCTTCCCATCTATGGCTCCAATGGTGTGGGGAAAGTTCCACCTCTGATACCACTGCTCTGCAACTTTCCTCCAGCCTTCTTCAGTGGTGGGGCACTGGAGGAGCTCCTTCACGTATTCTTCGATGATGGCCTGTACCACTTCTCTGACCACAATGCTGATGGTGTTGTGTGGCACCCTCTAGGCATACTGCATGTTTCTGTACGTGGTTCCAGAGGCCAGGTGGCGCAGAGTCAATGCCACCTTCAGTCCAGGGTCCAGGCTAGGATGGAAGTTGGTGTTTGTCTTGGCCAACCTGGGTCTCAGACGCTCCACAACTTCGTTAAACATGGCTGGTGGCATCCTCATGAAGTGCTGGAATGCACGAGGGTCTTCATTCCTCAGCTGCACCATCAGCTTGCCATAGAGCCCAAACTCTACTCTTCCCCCAATCCATCTTCGGACCCAGACAGCTCTTGGACGTCTCCTTCTTCCCCTTCCATAGAAAAGGTGAAACAGTCTGAACAGGGTTTGGTTCTGGTGTTGAATGATGGCGGCTACCAAAAGGAGTGTGCAATGATCCATGGTGGAGATAAATGGATGATGTGGAAGAGCAAAGAGCAAGGCTGAAGAGGTCTGCACGCCAGGGCTGCTGGACTGATAGTGAGATCCACGTGATTTCCTCCCCCTTTTTATAGGAAATGTCGGTTTTCCGCTAGGTGTCCTTCCACATACTCTAGACATCCTCCAGACATCCTAAATATCTGAGACAGGTCCCATCTACGAACGTTTTGTCCGTTTTAATGCTTTATATACGAGATGCATCCGCTTACATCCTTTCTATGTCCGTGCTACTAACGCTGTGTGGACGTTCCGCGTACCTTTCGCTTCCTCCCTCTTTCCGCTTTCCGCTGCAGCGGATGTGAGTTGCGCAGATGGCCAGAGGATGCCGAGATGATACATTGGACGTGTAACGGATGACAACGGACTTAGAACGTTTGTTGCCCATATGTGTCGCGGATGTAGATCGTACGCGGCGGAAAGTTCATCCGTTCAAAAAGTTTTGTGCAGCTCAAAACTTTTTGAGCGGATGAAATATCAGTAGATGGATGTTTTACAGATAGAGAGTATGAAACACGCATGTAGTGAGTACACAACGGATGCATCACGTTTTCCAACGGATGGCAAGCTTTTTTGTCCGTTTTACATCCTCTTTGCATCCATTGGTTCAGTGTGACATGGGCTTAAGTGGATTGTTCACTATGTCTCCAAGGTCCCTTTCATAGTTACTATTTTTGAGCATCTCCTAATATGTACTTGTAAAATCTTGCTTTCCTCCACATTAAATTTCATTTTGTTGCATAGGGCTCATTGTTCAAATATGTCAATATATTGGCTATGCTTAGTGTCATCTGCAAATTTGATAAATTCCTGTTGTATAACATCGTCTAAGTCATTTATGAAGATATTGAAGAGTACTGGGCCTATGACAGAACCTTGTAGTACCACTGTTGATAGACAAATGTGGAATAGACAACTCCTCTTTGCAGACTTCAGTTCAGCATTCAATACCATCATTCCAGACATTTTTCTAACTAAACTAAATCAGCTATCATAAGCTTCCTAATAAGACAGGAACCAGCAGGTGAAGCTAGGCAGAATCACACCTGATACCTGTATAGTTAGCACAGGGCTCCCCTGAGACTGTGTGCTTTCTCCACTTCTCCCTATATACCAATGACTGCATCTCAAACGATCCATCTGTTAAAATGCTGAAGTTTGCAGATGACACAACAGTGATTGGTCTCATTCGAGACACTGATGAATCAGCATACAGACAAGAGGTTGTACAACTTGCCTTGTGGTATAATCAGAACAATCTGGAACTGAACACACTCAAAACTGTAGAAACGGTGGTAGACTTGAGAAAAAACCCTCCCATATTACGTCTTACAATCCTGGACAACACAGTATCAACAGTAGAGACCTTCAAATTTCTAGGTTCTATCATAGAACAAGACCTAAAATGGACATCTAACATCAAAAATGTCATCAAAAAAGCACAACAAAAAATGTTCTTTCTGCACCAACTCAGAAAGCTCAAACTGCCCAAGGAGCTGCTGATCCAGTTCTACAGAGGAATTATTGAGTCTGTCTTCTGCACCTCTATAACTGTCTGATTTGGTTCTGCATCCCAACAGGACAGACACAGACTTCAGAGGATAATTAGGACTGCAGAAAAAACAATTACTACCAACCTGCCTTCAATCGAGGACCTGAATACTGCAGGAGTCAAAAAGAAGGCTGTGAAAATATTCATATCCCGGACATAAACTGTTTCAACTCCTACCCTCAAAACAACACTATAGGGCATTGCACACCCGAACAACTAGATACAAAAACATTTTTTCCCCCAAACGCCATCACTTTGCTAAACAAATAATTCCCTGAACGCTGTCCAACTATTTACAAAGTTTACACTATTACTATTAATCTCCTTATCACCATCCCCTCCCATTTGTGAATGTATGAATGTAATTTTTGTCCCTTGTATTCTTGCAATTTATATTAACTGTTTTCTAGTATGATTTGATTGCTTATTGTACCCTATGACTATTATTAAGTGTTGTACCTTATGATTCTTGACTCATGTATATTTTCTTTTATGTACACTGCAGCATTTGCAACGAGACAAATTCCTTGTGTGTCCAATCACACTTGGCCAATAAAGAATTCCATTCCATTCCATTCCATACCTGGTTGTGATGTTGTCTATTCCAGGGGTCATCAATCTTTTTGACCTCAGGAACCCCCAAACTCATCATTTTAAATCCTGCGGACCACTAATATGTATTTTGACTGACAGTGGTTTGCTGACATTTTCCCAGGATCTCTGCTGCAGAAACCCTGGGAAAATCCCCCAAAAAGTCTGTAGCAAAATTCCCCACCCCATTTTCCTACCAATCAATCATTTATTTATTTGAGATTGCAGCATACTGTCTCCAGCTCCATTCTTGGGGGGGGGGGGGGGAAGGGGAGAGAGAGAGATTTTTGGCTTCATGCAAGAGAAGCAGCAGAAGTCCTTATTTCTCTTCCCCAAACTCTGCCAGAAATGAATCTTTGTGAGACTTGTCTCTTGGAAACTTGCCTCTTGGAGCAGGATGCCTTGTGGGGCATCCCAAAGACTCATTTCTGGTGGAGTTTGGGGGAGGGAAAGAAAGACTTTGGCTGTTTTCCTTGCACGCAGCCAAAAGCAGAAGAAAAAAGAAGCGGAAAGCAGCCCGGTGACCAGGCCAGGTGCGTGGAGCGAATAGGCAAGTTCCCCCCTCTGCCCTTTCCCCCCTCCCCTCATTACCTTGTGTTGTTTGCAACACAATGCCTTGTGTTTCTGCGGGCCATGTGGGTGGCGCAGCCTTGTCTTCCTTTGCAGCCTGGATTAATTGCTTTGGGGGGTGCTTTGGGGGTGCCATTTCTCTGTGGACCACCAAAATTTTCTTACAGACCACCAGTAGTCCCCAGCCCACTGGTTGGTGACCAGTTGTCTATTTCACAGTTTACTTAATAGTATGTTGTGCTCTACTTTGTCAAATGCCTTGTTGAAGTCTAAATATACTGTGTCCACAGCATTTTGCTAGTATACTAGTTTAATAACTTTGTCAAAGAATGATCAGTTTTTAACAAATACATGCTGGCTACTATTTATAACTTTATTTCCAGTTGTTCACAGATCTGTTTTTGATTATTTTTTCCAGTATCTTCTTTTGTATTGATGTTAGACTGATTGGTCTCTGATTTCCTGGGTCTGTTTTTTTCCCTTTTTTTTTAAAGATGGCAACCACATCAGCTCTTTTTCAATCCTCTGGTAGTTTTCAAGTGCTCCAGGATATTTTAAAGATATGATATAATGGCTCTAAGATAACTTCTTCCAGTTCCTTTAGAATCCTGGGATGTCATCCATCAGGTTCTGGTTATTTCATTCATTTATATTCCGCAACAAGCAAAGCCATTACTGGAAGTCAATATAGGTTTGTCAAAAACAGATGTCAGACAAAACTTACTGCATTCTTTGACAGTGAAAGAAGTAGTGGACCAGCTAAATGTTGTGGGCATTTAGTAAGGCATTTGACAGAGTAGATCTCAACCAACTTATTAATAAGATAGAAAAATGTGAGATAGACAGTTTCACCACCAGATGGATTCATAATTGATTTAACAATCAATATGTTGTTTTCAGTGCAACTATATCTACATGGAGGGGTTCTGTCTTAGGTCCAATACTCTTCAACTTCTTCATTATTTATTTGAGGGGATAGAAGAAGAATTCATCAAATTTGCAGATGACCCCAAACTGGAGGAAATAGCCAACCCTTTAAAAGATAGACTCAAGATACAGAAAGATCTTGACAGACTTGAACATTGGCCCTGTCCAACAAAATGCAATTCAGTGGCAAGAAAAATAAGGTTTTACATAGGCAAGAAAACTCAGGTATAGAATAAATAGCAAACATGGCTGAATAACAGTAGAGAGAAATGGACAATCACTTAAATATGAGCTAGTAGTGTGCTGCAGCTGCCAAAAAGAACAAATGCAGTCCTAGGTTGCATCAACAGAGAAACAGAATTAAGGCCAGTGAAGTATTAGTACTGCTTGATACTGCTTTGGTAAGACCACATCTAGAATACTCCCTCCAGAAATAATGCAGATAAGAGCAACTAAGATCATAAAGAAGCTGGATGCTAAAATATACAATGAAGGATTGCAGGAATTAAGTATTTCTTGTCTAACAAAGAAAAGGACTAGGGATTATATGATAGCAGTCTTCCAATAATTAGGGGCTGTGTTAATTCTCCAAAGTACCTGAAGACAGGACAAAAAATAATGGATGGAAACCCATAAATGAGAGATCCAATTAGAACTAAGGAGAAATCTTCTGACAGTGAGAACAATTTATCAGTGGAACAGCTTGCTTCCAGAAGCTTTGGGTTTTTAAGAAGAGATTGGACACCATTTGCCTAACTCTAGAATGCATAGGGTCTCTGCTTGGGCAGATAATTGGACTGGAAAGCCAATTCAAGGTCATTCCAAATTCTGTTATTTTGTTCATAATGCTTTTTCTGTCACACTGAGGATTATTGACATTCCTAGGCTTAAACAGTTAAATAATCTTTATAACTCAAAAGCTGGGCAAAATCAGAAAAATCATAGTTCTGTTTATGTCTGAGATGGTCCTGTCTGCTTTCTCCTCCCCCCTCCCCATCCAGAAGCATCAAAATGATCTGGTGTATTTACTATGGATTATTGCTCACTGTGGCTTTAGAATATAATTTATTTCAGATTATCCTATTCAGTTCCTATCCCTATGTAGTATGGCTTCAACACATGTGATTTAGAATTATATGAATTCAGATTCAATACTTTGAAGGGCACAAACTGAGGAAAGAAAAATAATGAGTTTATAAGAGAATACAGAAAAGTTCATTTGTTTTCAGGAATAATCTGGAAATAGGAAATGGCTACAAAAGGCTAAGGTAAAATGTTACATGGGCCAAAATTGATATTCAGTAAAATTACAAGTTTATAGTATTGATTTAAGATTGGTAATTGAAGTTGATATTCATACAGGAGATGATATGGACACTGAAAAGTAGTATAAATAATGGATTGAGACAACAGCAAAACTACACTTAAAAAGAAACAGGTTTCGAAGACACTAGATTACTCACCAAGTAGACATTGTTGGCAGATTGAAGCGAATAGAATAAGTGTACTATGAAAGGACTTTTACTGAGAGCCAAGGCATCTCTTTCTGCCTGTACCTGGTGAGCCATATTTTTATTGATCAGATCAGCCTTTTTTACCACCTGTAAAAACAATTGTGCCTATAGTGCATTATACTTTTCCACTGCAGAAAAATACATTATAAAGTTATTTTTCCTTATGCCTATAATTCATAAATCCTCCATACTAAGGTTTTTTGCTGAATGCTCCATGCAATTAATGCCAAACAAACTCTCATACCCGATATAGTTGTTAATTATACTATAAATCATTCATGCTGAATATCTTAAGTCTTTTTGTATACTTTCAATCAAAATCTGTGAAACCTCACTCAGGCCCTTAAAAAATTAGGAATTAAACTTTATAAAGTTGATTGTACTCCATTACATGGAAAGATTAGGCATTTATATCATGGTTCATTTATCTTTCTAATAATGAAGCTTGTTAACTTGGTCTATTCCAGCCCATCTAAATGTTTAACTCGATTTTTTAGAAAGCAAATTGGAGGTATTAATCATCTACAGAGACATGAGATAATATAATTTTTTCAAAACCGAAGCTACATAGGGGAAAGACCCCTGACTTTTTATCCATTGCCACTTATCGCACATAACTAATTTCTTCAAAATTCTCAATGCTCCACAAGAAAGTAGACATGGGCAGCAGCTGGGGTGGGGTGGAGGAAGCAATGCCAGAAAAACGAAGGATCCATATTCTTGGCGCATATTTTTCTAACTGTAAATCGTCCCCAGATGCTCTGCAACTTTTAATTCGGCTCCACTGCTATTTGCTTACTTTGCCACTGAAGCCTGTGACAATCAAAATTAAAGCGAACTTTCGGGCTAACTGCATTTTTAACTGCATTCCGCGACAATTGCCGAGAAGAGGGGAGGCTCCGGGCAACCCCACCCGCGGAATCCTCACCTTAACGGCGTAGAGTTTTCCGCCTTTGCGACCCAGATAAACTTTCCCGAAAGCACCTCGGCTGATCGGTTTAACGATGGTAAAGTCCTCGATGGAGGGGGGCTGGGGTACGGTGATGCGCTTCCCGCACGAGGCGCCCTTCTCCTCCTCCCTTCTCACATCATCTTGGGGTGCAGAAGTTTCCGCCATCACGATCGCTAACGCCACAGTCCTGCTCTTCTCCAAGCCTCCCTGCGCCCAGCCCGAACAGCTGCTTCGATCCGCCACAATTCAAAACTAAGTTCCACCCCCCTACTTCCGCCACTTGCACGTCAACCGAAACGACGCAAGACATATTAGCCACCAAGGTAACGCACGGCGGGGTGGGGGCGGACTCACCACCTACATTTCCGGTTTAGTCGCGCCTGCTCGGTTGTCGCTCTCGGCGATGCTTCTCTATGGTCCGGAAAACACTAACGTAATTGTGCCTATTTGTTTTGGGTGTCATTTTTATCTCCCCCCCCCCGCCAAAGTATATTTAAAAACAAGCGCCATCTGTCAAACTGTATCGTTACTCCTGAAATTACGTATTGATCCTCAAATTTATTTCTAACTTTCGTCTTTATCAGTGTGCAAGAATTTAACCCAGGAATTTAAGACTTTCATATACCAAAGAGAATCCTGTGAGGGTGGGAGATTGCGGCGGCATAAAGCCCGCTAGTAAGGTTTAAGAATGGATCTGAAAATCACCAAAGCCAGTCCAGTACTGGCGATCTCTCGAAGGCGGCTTTGATCAAAATAAAACTGCCTTTATTACACACGGGTGGAGAGGGAACTAAATGCCCCCAGACGCTTTTACTCAGCACTAACAATGCCGACGGCGAAGAGGAACGAACAGGCACACAGGGAAAGGATATGGGGAAGCCAAAAAAGAAGAGAAGAAGCGGTTTAGTCGCTTTCCTCCCTGGTTCAAACAATAGCTCGCTTCGGTCTCGTTGGCCTCCGCCACAGAGAGCGCCTCCATTTCACTAACACTTCCTTCTAATTCACCGCATCGCGCGGACGCGAGCTCAATGTCAGCCCAAATTATTTTTTCCTCTGCCGCGACTATTTTACAAAAGGCGGCAGGACTCGCTCAAAGACTCGGCCCTCAACCATCTACAATTTACAAATCTGAGCGCAGGCCCAGCCGGTTGCTAGGGAGGGGTCATGAGGTCACCGGAAGTACTCCTCCATAAACCGTCAGCTGCCGGGCGGGGTTCAGCCGGGCCCGTTCCAAGTGTGAGAGGCGGCCATTTTCGGGAAGAGTTGATAAACCACCGAATCCTCTTCTCCCGCGAAGAACGAGGCCGGAGGAACCGCAGAGGAAGAAGCGTCCTCGGTCTCAACCTATCTGGCCGCTTGAGTGGCGGGAAGGATGCTTTCTTTTTCTACCACGGTGCAGCCCCAGGTGAAGGCCTCCCTAAGAGCAGCTGTGGAAGCCGCTATTGTTCTGCGTAGTTAGGAAGAACGAGGGCGGGAAGGGAAACGGGACCCCGAAGGAATGGTGTGAGCAGGGAGATTCCGCAAGGGGGAGGACGGGAAGGCGAGGCTTCCTTGGCCCAAGAAGTTTATTAGACAATTTGCGGGAGAGGAAGCAAAAAGCCTTTGAAAATGGGCTGGATTTTACCTTCATGGAAGTTAGTCGAAGCCAATGAAAACATGCAAGACTGTAGCCCATTCTCTGAAATGTAAAGGAGTACCGCTCTTGAAGGGCGACGCCTTCTCTAATTATCCTTTATTTCATTTTTTTTAAAAAAAAAGACTACTTGCCTCCGATCGCTTTGTGGAAATAACTTCCGTTCGTTTAACGATGATATACTTTTGTTCTGAGCCTCCTGATTTCCAAGTTTACTGGGGTGACTATGAATTGAAGAACGCATAGATGTTCCGTTTCTTAATGTTACAGGGTCTGGCTTAACATTTTCGCCATAATCTCAAGTGTCCAAAGCAAATACTTGAGGTTTTGAGCACATCATTCAAATGTTAAAAGTACCTTATTAAGCTGCCTTTTACTGGAATCAAGGTCTTATTTTAGGTTCAAATGAGATCTGGGGAAAGTTTTTGGTAAATTCCAGGACTATGCATAATTCAATAGAGAATCTGTAAAATAATATGGTAAATAACCACTTTAATTCTTTTTTGATCTTGTATCCTGTTGAGTTGGGTCACCGCTCATAGTTCCTGCTCAAAGTGGCTAATTAGAGAAGTTTCCCTTGATATAGAACCAAACATTCTGAGGTCAGAAGGATACAAACTAAGATAATCAGAATCAATCTATCAAAGATCCAGGTTTTGTATTACAGTAAAAGATTGATCTTTCATTCTTTAAAAAACATATTTTTTTTTATTTTGGCCAGTTGGCCAGAGCCAGTTTGGTTTGGTTATAAGGTCACTCTCAAACTAACCCATCTCACAGGGTTGTGGGGAGGGACAATAGGAGGAAGGTGTGCTGAATAAATTTTCCACCTTTAATTACTTTGTCAAAGTAATAAAGGTGGGATACAAATAAATAAAAATATACTGCCAAAAGCTGTGACAAGTTGCATGTAATCTTTAATCTCAATTGATGAGAAAATGAGATGATTTTTAATGGAAATTACAAAAAAGGACAGTCCTTTTACCTCTATTATTTATTTGTTTAGTAAACTTATATGCCACCCATGTAAATTTAGAATCAAAAACTAAACCTTAAAACAATAAGCAATAACACTTAATTTGATTTAATATTGACAAGATGAGAAGGAAGACAGCAAAATGTGCACAGGGAGGAGATGGCATTTTATCTTTAACCACCTGACAGAGCAGGTCTTAAGATTCTTTCAGAAGGCCAAAGAATTGGGTATAAATCTCATTTTGGGGGTAGGGCACAATGTTCATAAGGACAAGGCAAGCCACGGCAGAAAAGGCTCTTGGAGCTGCCAGTTGGAATTCCTTGACCAACAGGGTCCATAGCACACACCTGCCAGCATGAGTGAAATTGGCAATCCCGTTAGGATGAGATGGTTTCTCAGGTAGCTCGATCCTGTGCAATAGTGGCCTTTAAAGGTGCTAATCAATACCTTGAATTGGATCCAGGAGCAAATTGGTAACCAGTGCAGCTTGCATAAAATCAGTATAACATGGGTGCCATAGAGCCCCACAAAAATGTTCACATAACTTCTTTCTGCACCAGCTGTAGCTGCCAAATATTCTTCAAGAGTGTAGCCATGTACAGGATGTTGAAATAGTCCAACATGACATGACCAGGGTTTAAGTGACCGAGTGCAGGGATTTCTGATCTAGGAAAGGGTACAATTGGTGCACAGTACATAGTTGGATAAGCTATCTTGGCCACAGCTTCCATCTGCTCTTTGAGAAGTTGCAATTCCAAGAGAACTCCCAAATTGTACATTGGATCTGTTTGGAGCAGTGCCACTCCATCCCAAAGTGAAGTTGTTACAGTCCTGTTCTAAAACTCCACACTCCAAAAGCCTCTCCCATCTTACCAGGGTTCAGTCAAAGTCTGTTGTTCCCCCACCCAAACCTCATAACCTCAGCAAGAGAGCAGTGACAGCAACACTTAGGCCACTAGAGTTGGAGAGGTAAAGTTGAATATCATTAGCATACTGGTGGTACTCCATGAGAGCGGATTATCTCACTCAGTGACTTCATGTAGATTTTAAAAAGGAGTTGGAGAGAGTACTGAATCCTGCAGCACACCACAAAGGAACAGTTGTGGACTGGACTTCTCATTCCATGTCAACACAAATAGAGACTAGCCTTGGAGAAAGGAGTCAGATCAGACTGCCCAGTTTCAAATCTCATAGCTGCCCCAAAAAGGATACCATGGTCAGTGGTATTGAAGGCCATTGAGAGGTCAAGGATGGATACACATGTCCCATCCCAATCTTGCCAGAGATCATCAAGTGCAATTAAATCTGTTTACGTCCCATTAACTGGGTCTGAACCCTGGCTGGACATTGTGTATTAAATAGAATCAATATTCTTCATTTGTATTTACATTATTCTACTAATTGTCTTCTAAGAGTAACATTGTGCATTAATAGGGTTGGCTGTCAAACTCCCAGCCTGTGGATTGAATGTGTCATGTGCTGGCCACGCCCACACCTGGTTTAACAAAGGGGAAAAGACCTGATAAGAGTTTGACACCTCTGCTGTAGATGAAATACAAACTGTAGACAACACATATCCTGCACAATTTATCATTCTGGTCTAAATATCAGTTTCAAGGCTCATACATAGATTGTAAATATTTTCAGTAAAATTATTGTTAATGTAACAAACTTTCAAAAATCTTTTATAATATTTTTTCACAATTGGGAGAGGATATTAAATGTTCAAAAATATTTGGTGTCAGTAAGTATTCTCTATTTCATATTAGATAAGATACCAGCAATACATGCTTTGCTTGTTTTCAGATAGTTTTGCAAACATGATAAGTAAGTACATCATTATTTTCTATAATGTTATGCATATTCGCGGTTTCAGTTTTCTAATTAGGAGCAGTTACAAGAATAATTTATTTCACAAAATCAAATATTAAAGTTAGTTTTGTGAAGTAAGAGGATTTTTTATACAATGTGTTCTGCAGTAATGAATTGATTGCTTCTGAAAAGTTTGTAAATATTTGCAAAATTAAACTAGTTTTTTAGTTTCAGTGTTTCTGTTACTAAAATTTCTGTGATACTGATTCAGTATTTAAACTGTATTTTGAAATGTGCAGCAACAGCTGTTTACCTTATAAAAGCAAACATAGACTTCTACATTATTCCTGGAAGCTTAGGGATTTTACAATTATTTAAGAACAACCAAATTATATAATATCACATTGCAGCCCTGGTCAAAAGGACCCAGCAGAGATTATACTACCTGAGACTTCTCAGGAAACAACAACTGAGTGAAAAACTGCTGGTGACTTTCTACTGCTGCACCACAGAGAGTATTTTAACTTACTGCACATGTGTATGGTTTGCCAGTTGCACAGTGGTAGATAGGAAAGCATTCCAGAGAGTTAATGTTATTGCCCAGAGGATCATTGGTTGCCCTCTCCCCTCTTTGGAAAAGCTTTATAGCTCCCACTGCCCTAAGAAAATTCAAATCATTCTTAGCCATCTCATCCTGGACACCTTTTTTTTTGAACTATTACTATCTGGCAGACGGCATAGGATAATAAAAGCAAGGACAAATAGGCTGAAAAACAGCTTCTATCCCAGGATAGGAACTCTATTGAATTCTAGCGTGTAGTACAATGTTTCAGTTCAATTGTATAGATTGTGAGGGGTTTTATTTTTATAGTTATAATGTACACTGAAGATGGCATTTAATTTTGTTGTATGAAGTGCAATGACAATAAAGTAAACCTAAACTAAACAAAACCTGTGACTTAATATACCTTGTATTTTACCAGGTTACAGTTTCTTTGAGCCACCTCATAAATGCATTTCATTCACCCAAAAGTTTAACACAGTCTTTCATCCCAACATCCACCCAATCTGTGCAGAAAGAAACACCACCTGAACATGATGTGTTGAGCCCTGAAGTAAGAATCCTTGAATGGTGTAATTTATTTATGAATATTTTTCATATAATTTATACTTTACAAAAATATCAATAAGTGTACGTGATTTTTCTATAATATAAAAATGTTATAAACTTGGGTTGGAATTATGCGCCTCTGAGAAAAAAATTCTATTATATTGATAGGAATGCCTAGCTTTAAATATGTGTCCTTTGGATTTCAATATGAATTCACAAAGAAATTAAATACTTCTTTGAGATTAAGTGTTCATTAATTTGATAGCTTACTCTGAAAGAGACACTGCATGACTATTAAAACGCATCTGAAATTTACACTCCCATGTTTATTCTCATAATTTCCTATTGTAAAATAATGGTACAATATTTTAATAGATACTGAATATGAACACATGTTTCAAATAGAATAAGCAAAAACATAGCTTTTTATAAATCTGGTATTTAAAAACATAAGAATCATAGTTATAAGATTTTAAAAGTTAAATGTTATTTTTGAAGTAATCCAATCTTTAATTATAATTTGAATCCTTTATTATTTTTACAGCCATTACTTAATCTACGAGACCTAGGATTGAGTGATTTGAAAATTAGCCAGCTTGATGAAGTAGTGAACAAACTGATTCCTGGCTTTGGCGAAAAAAATAAAATACCCTCACATTGGCAAACGTCATATGTATCAGCAGAATCTTTCTTTGAAAATAAATATGGTATGCTTTGGGGTTATATTTTAACATCTGGGCAGTAATTTAATTTATTCCTAAACTATATCACCCATGGGTAATGCTTCTGTAAAGTGCTTTAATTCTGTTACTGTTTCATTGTAATGCAGTTCCAAATGCAGAATTATTGCTAGTTTTATTTCTAGCTTTTGCCATTCCTCATCTAGGGTCAGCTTATTCAACACTATCTTGTTTACATCATATAGCTTGATTATACTGGATTAATCTTGATGACATTGATTGTAGTATCAAACATAGTTAACTATAATTTGTAAATAAGGAAAATGATACAGAAAATCATTATTTTAAATAAATAAATAGCAGTGCCAGGCCCAAACAACCAGAACTATACTATAGTTGGCAGTTTTACTGCTCAAGCGTTTGCACATAAATTTTCTTAGATTGACAGTTTGCATCTGGGTGATACTAGATAAAGTTTCACAGCATTCAAGGAGGGGTTGAATGCTTCACCTTGTGTTTACATAAAGATTCTAAACTAAATCCCTGTTTGATCCTAGCTTAGCCAGTCTCTTTCCTACAGGCAAAATTTTGTCTGCTCTTAGCCCCTTAATCCATCTTATTTCTAATGCTGTTGTATCTGAAATATCCCTTGTGTTTATTTATAGAATTTGTATTCTTTCTTCAACATAATATATGCCTTTTCCAAATATTAAGTAGACCATATTTGTGTATCTTCTTCAAAACTGCTACACTAATACACACACACACACACAGACAAACACTCTCTCTCACACACACACACGCACGACAGGATTGTTAGAATGAAATATGTCTTCCCTTAACAACTAGAGAAAAGACAGGATTGAAATATTAAACATGTAAACAAATAATTTCTCATTTATCTGCTTATTCCATCCTACCATGTACAGTGAGTCTGTGATATCATGTCTAAAGTTTTGGACTGCCATTGGAGAGACTTACAAGTTATAATCCTCTTAACCATTCTTCCTGAGCCCAATCTACCTCACAGGAGTATTGTGGGATAAAATGAGAGGATGAAGTATGGCACACCACTTTCTGTTACTGAATGAAAGATGGAGTATAATTCAAAGAATGATATGGCTTTTGTTATGATAGAAGTTTTAGTAAAAAGTCATAATTATTCATTAAAGATAGGATGTTTTTATAACAGGAAACCTTTATCACGTGTTCTTCCATTTTATAATTCCACATAACTATTTGCAACTACATAGCAAAATTATTGTTGGAATTTGCATGTACAAGTTACTCTTGAGATGCTTAGCCCAGTTATACTTAAAAATCTATATTCACTCGTTTTCACGTTTAGAGCTTGCTAAGCTCAGTTCCCTGTTCAATATATGGTTTGCACAAAGACAATTATTACTTATCTGATGACGTGGGTTCATAATAGCAACCAACAATAGCATTTGGACTTATATACCACTTTACAGTGCTTTACAGCCCTCTCTTAAGTGTTTACAGAGTCAGCAAATTGCCCATAACAATTTGGGTCCTCATTTTATCCACCTCGGAAGGATGAAGGCTGAGTCAACCTTGAGCCTGGTGAGATTTGAAATGCCAAATTGCAGGCAGCCGGTAGTTAGCAGAAGTAGCCTGCAGTACTGCACTCTAACCACTGCGCCACCATGGCTCGTGGTGGATAAACTTTTGCTATATTACAAATTTCTAATGTAAGTAGCATTTGGGAAGCTATATTCAAACCTAAATTAGCACCTGCTATTTTTAAAGAGTTTTTGCTTTTTGTTTTTACACAGTTACTTAAAATTCAGATATAGTTCATTTATATATAGTTCATTTTCTCCATTTCATCTCCCATCTTTGGTTCTACTTAGAGTAGGAATTGGTCCTCAAGAAGCCTTCAATCCATTAATCCAAATTTTAAACAAGGAATACATAGCTTATATCATGTTTAACATTCACTTTCCTGACTTTTGAGAGAAAAGTAATCTGTTTATTCATACACAAATATTCTTTGTTCTCTTTCAGCTATCATAGCACCATTATAACTAAACATAATATATTCAGAGTGATCTTTGATTTTGCAACCTGTATATCATCATTGCAAAATTGCTTATTTAAGGGACTGTATTAGCACATTGTCTAATTTACACGTATCTGGGATGTACGTATGTATATAATTTAAAATGTTTAAATGCACAAGATCTTATTTCTGTAAGATTAGTAAATACTAAATAAGCTTTTTATTCTTTCTTAGGTTTTGCAGATACATTTAAGGTTTTACGTTCCTCTTACCTCTACAGACAGCATCTTAATCCTCCCCACAGTGTATGTTCCAGTCTTCAACACTGGCCAGGTAGGAAGTAAAAATGTTTCTTTTTCAAAAGTAAGAGAAATATAATTGGATCCAGAGTTTCCATAAGTAGATCATGTCTTCCTTTATATAAAGGAGTTCTCTAAAAGCTTTTCCAAAGAAGAATAATCCCTTGTATTTCACTATATAGAAGGAGAACTAGTTCATAGTATACTACAGAACATGCAGTCCTTGTCTTATAATAGTTCGTTTAGTGACCAAAGTTATAACAGCATTGAAAAAAGTGACTTGATCGTTTTCACACTTGCAAATGTTGCCGCATCGCCATGGTTACGTGATCAAAATTTAGATGCTTGGCAAATGATATTTATGACAGTTGCAATGTCCTGAGGTCATGTGATCAACTTTTGCGACCTTTTGACAAGCAAAGTCAATGGGGGACAGTCAAATTCATTTATATGTGTTGCTAACTGAACAATTGCATGATTCAATAAATGTGACAAGAAAGGTCATAAAATGGGCAGCGTTCTCTTAACAAATGTTTTGTTTAGCAACAGAAATTTTGGGCTCAGTTGTAGTTGTAAGATGAGGACTGCCTGTATACAAAAATATTAATCATGCAGGCAATTATGGCCCTGTAGAGATTACTGAATTATAATTCCCAGACATTCCAGTGAAATGATGTTGGTATTACATGCAATTCAATACTTTTTGGAAAATCAAAAACATTTTATCACCAATATAGAAGGTAGCATTTCAGCCTTGAAGGTATTTTTAACATTTTAAAGTACATCTAATTAGTTATGCGATTTTTAAAAAAGTATTGCTATAGTATTCAATAAGACTGATTTAAGGCAGCACTGTATCATTTCTGATACCTCAATTACAAGTGTATTTAAGGCCAGGAATTCACATGTATACCCATTCCTCCAAGTATGGAATACACATCATTTCCAAATGCAGCAGACATTGCCAAAGGTAAGCTACCATTTCCAAGAATAACAGATTGTAATTTTTTTGGCCAGCCAAATGGGTACAATTAGTAAAGGAGAGCTTACATTTGGCAACCAATTCAGTAAAATGGTAACTTGCATAAACGGGAATCATTTCATCAGTAGAAAGTCATTTCAAGGTCATTTATGTAAGAATATTCAGAAAGACTGCAGAAAGAAAATTATATTTACGATATTAGAAGAGTGACTATGACTATCTTCTCTTTTTCCTTCCCTGAAAGCAGTACAGATGATCAATCAAAACATTAGCTATTAACAACAAATCGCATTGCCAATATAGGACCTCACTATCAAAATTACCAATCAAAACATCTCTGAAAAATATACCTGTAACCACAGTTGAGCCTAAAATTTCCACTGCTAAGCAAGACAATTGTTAAAATGAGTCGTGCCCTGTTTTATGACCTTTTTTTGTTAAGCAAATTATTACAGTTGTTAAGTTAATCTGGCTTCCCCCATTGACTTTGTCAGAAGCTTCCTAAAAAGATTACAAATGACAACCCGAGGACCATGGAACAATGCAACCACAGAAAATGCACACCAGTTGCCAGCATTCAAAGTTTGATCACACAACTGGAGAGATGTTGCAATAGTCATAAGTGAAAACTGGTCATAATTCACTTTTTTCAGTGCCACTGCAACTTTGAGCAGTCATTAAACAGTTGTAACTCAAGAATTTCCTGCAGAAGTGAATGCAAAAACAATATTTAAAAATAGTATCTTTTTAACTGAGACAAACATGACATTCTAAAAAAAGAGTTCTGAATTTGCAAAGGGCTGTCTTATACATCATTGTTTTAGGTTTTTTTTCTCTTTGCCAGTTTTTAACTTCCTGTGTGCTTAGGTATTTTCTGATGCCTTTCTACTCCTCAGCTGCGTATCATCTACCTCTCTCTTTCTCAGTTCTGAACTGAATTGGTCACTTATTTCACAGGCATCTCCTGCAGGACTTGAAACCTACACAAACACAAAGTTACAAAAAATTTTCCTCTTATGCAGCTTATCACTAACATGCTTAGAGATAAGCATGATGACGGTTGGCAGGTTGTTTCCATTTATTTTCTTTTCCTTGCCTCGTTGCTCTCATATCCCTGCATTTAACCATGAGATCCCTCAGAAAAAAAAAAACCTTTAACCTGTATATGTATATTTTAAAAAAAATCAAGTTCTCAAAAATGGTAGCTCACATTGTTACAATGGTACTTAGGTAGCTATTTTGGTATTGAAAATGTGAATCTTTGCATATAGAATTGAGAAATGATTATACAGCTTTTTATGTTACAGTATGCTGTGAACCCTTGATTAGGCCATGAGGTTGTCATGTATAGTGCACAGCATTGTATGCATGATCTTGATACTTAGTGTCACGCCTTGTGGACTATTGTTCACAATAGCATGTTAAATATATATATATATATATATATATATATATATATATATATATATATA
>BLBF01000043.1:7762829-7836697 GCA_015471245.1 Laticauda colubrina
TATATATATATATATATATATATATATATATATATATATATATATATCAATTAAGGATCAGTATCTAAGCAGTATTCCAAATAAGCTATTGCACACATCTCACTGTTTTCTCTCACATGTTCTTGAAGTATAATATCTCTTTTTCTGTATGAAGTTTTCATTCAGTCTCGAGGTTTTAAGACTCTGAAATCAAGAGCAAGACGGCTACAATCCACATCAGAACATTCAGCAGAAGCAGAAGATGTAGCTCCCTCATTTGTAAAGGTAATTATGAGAATGTGCACATTATGTTGACAACAGAATCTTACACCTTCTCCGGTGACTGTTACCATGTAATGTCGCCCACATACATACAGTTGTACATTTGAAGTTAGAAAATGTAGTCAAATGTCAAGCAGTTCTTAAGTTCCATAGAAATATAAATATTATCAAGTGTTAGGGACTTTATGCATCAAGTTGGTTGTGCAAATAGGGTTAGATTAATTATATTTTTAAATAAGTAGTACAGACAGTGAAGAATTAAAATGTATACATAAGTGAATATGCAAAATAATTCCTGTGAAATACTTGGAACAAACTGTACCTACTTGATATTTGCTAGATATATTAGGCTTCTTTCTACTCCCATAATAGCATAGCCAAGGATATCAGCTTATGGGAAGCAAAACTAAACAATTAGATTTCATAATTAATATATGACTTTAATTCAAAAGTTAGTAATCTTTGCATCTTAATATATAATTTTAAAAGTATTTTTTAAAAGACCAAATTATCACAAGATTGCCACCAATTGTAAGATTTTGGTACTCTTGCTTTAAAATCTTATAAAATATTGATAGTTCTCTTTAAATCTTGGGACAGTTTATTGTCATTTTTAAAGATTTGTCTATTTAAAATTATTTAAAATTTCTAGGATTCTCAAAAATGTGGATGATAGTGTTACGAATCCATTCTTTATTTAGTTACATGTTTATTATAGTTTATTAATTTTATATGACAAGCACATTTCCTTGATCAGTAGTTTTAAGATTTATTCATGTAAGGAACTAAAACATGTTTATTTGGGGAATACACATTAACTTAAAAGTTCAGTAGGAGTTCTTGGGTTTAAGAACTGTACTTTTGGGGGAGGAAATCACCTTGTAAATGTGTGTGTGTGTGTGTGTATTGCTAAAATTAATCTGTGTATGTGGAATGGAACAACTCTTCCTGGCCATCTCACCAGAGGTAACTTGCCATAGCCATCTCGCCATGGTTGACTTACCATGGCCAACTCACCAAGCGACAATTCAAGGTGAGTTAACTCAAGAGGGAAGAGTAGAATTGCAGCTCACCTCAACCTCAAGAACTTCTATCTTGAGAAGATTCAAATCTAAAGCAAGATAACGCAATTCACTTGTCCCTCTCTTGAATTATCCCATGTTGAATTGTCCTGTGCGAGTTGGCCAGGGGCGAATTGTCCCTGATCTGTGTAAAGCTTTTTAAAAACAAAAGTTTGAATAATGCCATGAAATTACATATGACAGAAATATAAACTATAAATACTTCAGATAAATTGTGTTTTAACATGAGATTTGGTAATTTTTAAAAATAATAAATATTTCCTGTTTTGTTCTTAGGGTCTTTTACTGAGAGAGAAAGTATCTGAGATTGAAAGTTTAGACAAACTGATGAAAAGAAAAAACATACCTGAAGCTCATCAAGATGCTTTTAAAACTGGGTTTGCAGAGGGTTTTTTGAAATCACAGGCACTTGCACAGCGTACAATTGGTCAGTTAATCTGTTTTGTTAAAGTAGATTTTGTAATCATTTGTGAACTTCCTTTCCTTTTCTTATTAACTTTTTATTCTATAAATTTCCTTTCCTTTTAATATTGGGAGAACATATTTCAAATAAGTTAAATTAATTCCTTCATGTCTGTTTTGTCTAGTGATAGGTAAGTACATTTCCTCTCCATGTCTTCATCACATGTAAAATGATCAGTGTTTGTTTGTAATAGTTTTCTTGTTCCTTTGAGGGCAGTTCCAATTGGTGTTACCAGATGGGAAGAGACGTAGCTATAAGCCCCTGCTTTGTATTTTTTGCACAGCTTGACTTCCCATTCCTAATAGACTTCTATGTGAAGTTGCTGGGTGAGGTTATCTCTTGATACAAGGCTAAGTATCAACAGTGTTCATACTCAGCTATACATCTTTATTTCAGGCCATCTAAGTTATTAGTCTGTAGATATTCTCAGTCATCCATGTCATGGTTGACAAACAAGATCTGGATAACTGAGAATCTACAGATTCGGGATGAACAGCCTTCAAAATGTGTGGGAGTAGGGATGGATTTCCAAAAAAAATTGCAGACTACAGGAACTCAGATGATCCCGAGGACACAGATAAAGCTCCAAGTTCTTCAGCGACCCTCTAAAAGGATGCAAATGGCCAGCTGTCTGCAAGGAATATAAATCCTTCCATTGCCCACTATCCTGTCAAGAGTTGAAGAAGCTTCTTGGATAAGAAGCAAAACGTCTTCAAAAGAAAAAGCAAGAAAGTCCAGTTGCCTTCTGAATAAAGCATATTTGGGGCACCCAAAGTTACTGTTTCTTTCTCAATGTCTGGAAGCTTTGAGACTCTGGTTAGGGAAAAAAAACATTGTTAACCTAGAGAGGATAACATTCCCCAGACTAAGTTGTGCAATCAGAGGGTTACTGCTTGAGGGGTGGATGGCAGCTATAGCCAGGCATAGCTGTACCATGCACTGTACTATCTTGAGCATCAAATGTCCCATTCCTACATTGGGAGGCCCTTCCTATAGTCACTGAAGACATATTACCCAATTGAATTATTGCAGTATAATGTATGAGAGGGGGGCTTCTCTTTAAAAAAAATGGAAGGTGTGAAACAGTGTCAGTTTGAAGGACCCAGGAGGCATGCCTTCCCTGTTATATTGCCAGTCATTTGAAAGATTCTCTGTCCAAGTTTCAGACAGCCCTGATCCTTGGGAATGTTCTGGAAGATCTGCTTTTTTACTCAGAGGCCAAAAGATGAAATACGTATGTTTGGTTTTTGTATTGTCAAAGAATCGGTAAGGAGTCTCAACATTTTAGTTTTAAATTGGGTGTTTATGATATTTTGTGTTGTGTTTATTTCAGTTTTTGTCAGCTGCACAGATTAATGTAGTGAATATGTGCACCATAATCAACTGACTAAACAAATATTTTTTTCTCTTTCAGATTCCTTAAGACGAACTCGATTATTTGTCTTTCTAGCAGTGTTGTTTGGTATTTATATTGTGTTAAAAAGCCAGTTCTTACCTAAAGGCTCCTTTTCTGATGCTGGTTTGTTAACTTTTCACTCTACGAAATTTTTAATTTATTATTATTTATTATTTTATTATGCTGTCCTAGACTTAAATTTAAAAGTCAAGTTATTCTATGTCTGATTGTTAAAAAGTATATTTTAAGTAAAGGAAAGAATTTCCTGAAATATAATGGAGAAAATAGAAAGAGATTATTTTTATATCTGTATGCTTTATATCTGTTTGAAGTATTTTGAATAGGATATAAAGAACACAGCTTGCATATTCTTCAGATTAGATAAATAATCCCAGCAGGTTTAATACCATAGTAATGCCTCCTTTGTTTTCCAGTATCTATTTATTGTAGTATCAGTCATTTCAGAACTTATATATTGAACAATAACAGAATTTTAATTTTGAATGACATATTTTGTATCTTCTTGAACCGTTGGGAAGTCTTTGATCAGTATTTTAATTTTAGAAAAATTGAAGATGTTCTTATTGTAGCAATCAGATGCCTGGATGATATGAGTCTAACATTTGATATGAGTGGAAAAAATTCTAATTGAGTAAAGAGCTGCTAATGGTTTGTATAAATACTGAGACTGAAGCATTGCCAAAGCTGGAGGTATTGGTATGTATGTGTGTGTGTGTGTGTGTGTAGCCACTTTTGGATCCCTTGTAAGAGTAAAAGGAAAGTATAGTTTTTAAAGAATATCGGGTAATTCTGCATTATTATGGTATTTTATTATTTGTTTATTAAATAAATTTATATAACTGCCCAGATCATACAAGGATATTGTTAAAGATGAAAATTTCTTACTTATGTATTTATTTAGATTGTTATTTAAATGGCCACCTATCTCTG
Organism: Laticauda colubrina; assembly: GCA_015471245.1. NCBI lineage: Eukaryota > Metazoa > Chordata > Lepidosauria > Squamata > Elapidae > Laticauda > Laticauda colubrina. Next base: position 7,766,983 of record BLBF01000043.1, read on the forward strand.
GGTAGCTAAGTAGCTTTGAAACACCAATGTATGGACAAATAGCAGCAATTACAATATATTGTACAAAAATGAAATAAATGACAAAATTTGTTTGATCAGATACATTATTTTGCTTGCAGTTCGTTTCCGAGCAAGTTCTGGGCTTGATGCAGCAGTGGATCCTATTCAAATGAAAAATATCACCTTTGAACATGTGAAAGGGGTAAATTCAAAAGATTGGGTATCTTCCAATTATGCAAATAAAATTAAAGCAATCAGATAAAACATAAATATCCTGATAAATCTAAAAGGCAGGAGTCAATCCACATAAACATGTTACTGGGACAAGAAAAGTAAAGTGAATGAATTATATTGTGGATGAATAAAACAACTTATACTTTTATTTGGAAATGGTATAATATATCTGAATGGCAGAGTGGCCCAATTTTGCTTTACTTAAGATGAACATTTGATAGTTGGGATGTCAGAACTGTGACCTATTTGAATTTTTTTACCATTAATACTTGCCAGTATATTCTCTCCCATGCTGCTAAGCATCTGGCTGTGTGTGTGTGTGTGTGTGTGTATTTTCTGATATATATATTTGTTTTTTTAAGCTTTCGTGGGTACTTACATGTGTGCTGTTTAGCTTCCTTCGGGTATTATCCCACGTCATTGTAGTGCTGTTAAAGTTGTAGCAACGTTTCAGCAGAATCCCATCTGCCATCATCAGGCTTCTATATGGATGTGTGTCTCACAGCTCCTGGTTTCAAATTCGAGGCTGGTCCATTCTGCTTGGCTAGGAGCCTGGGTCTGTGTTCACTGGACTTGGAGTTTGATTGATTGGTGTTTCTGGTTTCTTCTGTCTGTTTTGTGGCTTTGATTGGCTGGGAACACTCTGTTCCTGTGTTGGAGGCTTTCAGTGCAGCTTGGCTTCGTGTGAAAGGACGGTTGCTATTCATTAGCAAGCTAGGTTTCACCTGGGTGCCTGGTGGGGGGGTGTTTGAGTTGGAGGCATCAGAGGGAGTCTGTCTGTGCTCAGGTGTTTGTCTGTTTTGTGGTGTGGAGATCTTTCTATTTGAGAGTGCAGGTTTCCAAATGATTGACAGTCTGGTGGAATCATCTTTTCTAGTCATGCTTTCAGGTCTTTTTTCAATCTCTATGGCTTCTCTGATGATTCTATGGTTGGGGTTTTCTATAGTGGCTAGGGTTTTAGTGCCATTGAAGTTGATGTTGTGACCTGTGGTTTTCATGTGTTGGACTAGTGAGGAGGTGTGTTCCAGCTTTTTTACTGCATTTTTGTGTTCATCTAGGCGGGTACTTATTCTTCTGTTGGTCTGTCCAATGTATGTGGCCGGGCATGATGTACAGGGAATTTCGTATATGCCTTGGTTTTCCAGGGTCAATTTTATCTTTGGGGTTTCTCAGGTTTCTCCACACCACAAAACAAATGCTTAAATTTGAGGCTAGCCTATTATTGTGGCAGGATGTTTTTTTTCTACATCCTGATTGGTTGGGAGTCTTGGTCTGTGTTTATTGGTCTTGGAGTTTGTTTGATTGGTGTTTCTGGTTTCTTCTGTCTGTTTTTGTTTTGCTACAACTTTCAAAGCACTACAATGACGTGGGATAATACCCGAAGGAAGCTAAACAGCACACATGTAAGTACCCGCGAAAACTTAAAAAAACATATTATATATATATATATATATATATATATATATATATATATATACATATACATATACATATACATATACATATACATATACATATACATATACATATATATATATTTGTTTTTTTTAAGTTTTCGCGGGTACTTACATGTGTGCTGTTCAGCTTCCTTCGGGTATTATCCCACGTCATTGTAGTTGTGCTTTTAAAGTTGTAGCAACGTTTCGGCAGAATCTCATCTGCCATCATCAGGCTTCTGTCTAAGTCTAAGACTCCCAACCAATCAGGATGAAGAAAAAACCATTCTGGCTCAACAGTAGGCTAGCCTCAAATTTAAAACTGAAACGGCTGTGATAACCTGACTCACAGACAAACTCAATACAGAAGCCTGATGATGGCAGATGAGATTCTGCCGAAACGTTGCTACAACTTTAAAAGCACAACCACAATGACGTGGGAAAATACCCAAACAAAGCTGAACAGCATACACACCAACACACACACACACATACATATATTTATTGTATCTAAGTACTTAATGCTGTCTAAGTACTGACTAAAAGTACCCTGACAGCCAACAGCTTCTACAAAAGCAAAATCACTGGCTTAATCCCCAAAAACACACTAAAACATAATAGAGACTTAGAAGATGAACAGACCTATGGAACAGCTGTCCTGCCCTACATAAGAGGTCCAACAGATTAAATCAGTAAGATACTACACAGGCATCACATCAAGACTGCCTTCAAAACAGACAGAAAAATAGCAGCCATCCTTAGAAACCCCAAAGATAAAATTGACCTGGAAAACCAAGGCATATACGAAGTTCCCTGTGCATCATGCCCAGCCACATACATTGGACAGACCAATAGAAGAATAAGTACCCCCCTAGATGAACACAAAAATGCAGTAAAAAAGCTGGAACATACCTCCTCACTAGTCCAACACATGAAAACCACAGGTCACAACATCAACTTCAATGGCACTAAAACCCTAGCCACAATAGAAAACCCCAACCACAGAATCATCAGAGAAGCCATAGAGATTGAAAAAAGACCTGAAAGCATGAATAGAAGAGATGATTCCGCCAGACTGTCAATCATTTGGAAACCTGCACTCTCAAACAGAAAGATCTCCACACCACAAGCCAGGCAAACACCTGGGCACAAAGAGATCCCCCCTGATACCTCCAGCTCAAACACACCCCAACCAGGCACCCAGATGAAATCTGGCTTCCTAATAAATGATAGCCGTCCATTTAGTTGGAGCCAAGCTGTACTAAAAGCCTCCAATACAGGAACACAATGTTGCCAGCCAATCAAGACACAAAAAAACCCACAAAACATAGAAGATATTAGAAACACCAATCAAGCAGAACACAGCAAACTCCAAGACCAATAAACACAGACCAAAACTCCCAACCAATCAGGATGAAGAAAAAACCATTCTGGCAACACAGCAATAGGCCAGCTCCAAATTTAAAACTGAAACAACTGTAAGATTCTGACTCACAGACAAACACAATGCAGGAGCCTGATGATGGCAGATGAGATTCTGCCGAAATGTTGCTGCAACTTTAAAAGCACAGCTATAAGGACATGGGAAAATACCCGAAAAGCTGAACAGTATATGTATGTATATGGATGTGTGTGTGTGTGTGTGTGTGTGTTGCCCAGATGTATTCTACAGTTACCTTTTATAATGGAATCCACTATTTAACTTGAAACATTAATGAGTTTTTAAGGACATATAATCAGAGGAAGTTATTTTTCACTTTCCAAATTATTTAAGCATTAATATAAACTCACAGGATTTGATTTGTGCTTCTATCAGCACTGTTCCAAAAAGTTAATGAAGCAATTAATTCAATTTCCCTTTTTACCAAGTGTACATTTCACAATATTTTTAATGCTAGTAAATATTTCTTCCGAATTTTCTCTCATGGGCTACAGATACTGCTATTATACTGATAGTATCCAGTGGGGAATAATTATTTCTTTTAAATAATCCATTCTGTTCTTATTTTGCCTAAAATTACATCACCTGGGATAATACAGAAATGTCATGCTTAATGTGTTAAATGGCATAATGAAGTCAAATCCTGAAGTCAAATTTAATAGTTACATTAAAGGAAATAACTTTAAAAGTAACTTTATGCAAGACTATATAATTAACATGTCAGAAGCATATTAGTATGAAATTATTATAACCTTCAATAGTATCTTCTTAATTGCATTCAGGTAGATGAAGCTAAACAAGAGTTACAGGAGATTGTAGAATTTCTGAAAAATCCCCAGAAATTTACCATTCTCGGAGGTAAACTCCCTAAAGGTAAGTGTGAACCTTTCCTTACTATTACTATTATACCTTACTATATTTTGTTCTTATTCTGAATTATCAAGTTGGTTTTAAATCTTGGAGTGGGGATGAAAGGGGCAGGCGAGATTGCCTACAGAAATCTTTTGTCCCCCTCCCAGCAGAGATTGGATAGAAAGAGATTTGCTGATTGCGACCACATGATCACACTGCTTTTGATACACAGGAGAGCAAACATTTGAACACTTTATTCTTTCTTTTCGATCCACAAGGAGGAACAAAAATGGCAATCACATAACTGAGGGTCATAAATTGGCCGTAAAGTTATTTTTTCAGCACTGTTGCAACTACAAACATGATCAGATGAATGATCAGTGAACCGGGACTACTGTACTTGTAACTAATAAATGTTTATTTAAAAAAATTACAGAACTCAGGATCAATGTTGATAACAATACAGTTGGTATACTTTAGCTTGATATTCTTTTCATTTTTATAACTTTCTAGGTGTTCTGTTGGTAGGCCCACCTGGTACTGGCAAAACTCTGCTTGCCAGGGCTGTAGCAGGAGAAGCTGATGTTCCCTTCTATTATGCTTCTGGGTCTGAGTTTGATGAGATGTTTGTTGGCGTGGGAGCCAGCCGTATTAGAAATCTATTTAGTAAGTTTGGGTTTTCCCTTGAATCCCTTTAGTGAAAATAGCATCAATGTCTCAATAGCTTATTAGTAAATAGCATCAGTTCCTTATTAGTAAACGGGTAACATTTTTTTTTGTTAACTACATTAGAAATTAGTGAACATCACAAAAATTCAAATGTGTTATCTTTCAGATTATTTGCAGTGTCTCCATTGTAAATGAAAATGTAAGTGAAAAAAATAACTCCATTGGTATGGGGTTTATTCAGAGAATAGCTTTTGTGAATAAAGAAAATACATAATGATAGTCAGAAAAATCTCCTGACTTTTGCACTGGAACCCAATGGAGACAAAGATTCTAAAGAATTTAACATGTTACTTTTTTAGAGGAAGCTAAAGCAAATGCACCTAGTGTTATATTCATCGATGAGTTGGATTCGGTTGGTGGCAAACGAGTTGAATCTCCAATGCATCCTTACTCAAAGCAGACTATAAACCAGCTCCTTGCTGAAATGGATGGGTAAGCGTTAATTCTTCTTCTGACAAAAATTTTAGTTTTATTTTAGTAAGAACAGTGGGTGTTGAACCAAGTTATACAAAACATTTTGGATTTGAAATGTTTTGTGGACGTCTAGAAGAGGAACATGGCCCATAAAATTGAGAAATCTTTTTGTTTTTCTTAGGAGGAAAGGTTATTTCTTTTTGCCATAGAATCCATAAACTGTCTTCTGTGATTAAGTATCTAGATTTTGGGGATTTGTGGTGAGGGCAAAATCCTACTCAAGAATTAAGGACAGTGCAGACATTCAAGTAGGGAAGTAATATTAAAATTAGACATAGGTGAAAGGTTTGCATTATTAAAAATGATTCAGCTTAAGTATTTTGAACCTTATATAAGAAAAGCAGCTTTCTGATACTTGAGAAATTTGCTCATTGAACAATGCCTATATTAATACAAGGTCTGTAATTTCTAACAATTCCCCAAGCATGTACATCTGTATTCAAAAACTAATTTTCAGTTTTTTCCCCTATTTCCTTCATTTTAAAAGTTGAACTGTCCTTTTGTTAAAATTCAGCTGGTGTTGGCTGCTATTGCATGCACTGAATATGACTAAAAATAGTTATTGTATGATGCACAAAGTCACATGATCAAGGAATTTCCATTTCAACTGGGGAAAAAAATCCTCTACTTCTAGATTTGCCCTATAAAATAAAAGAAACATTCTGTGAAAATCCACTGAACGAAATATGACTTGCTAGATCTAAATAGCTATGGAATAATAACTATAAGTATATTAATTACTTCTTTTTCTTTTGAAGCTTTAAGTCCAATGAAGGAATCATTATCATTGGTGCAACAAATTTCCCTGAAGCACTAGATAAGTATGTCTGTGTACATGTGCATATGTGTGTAAAATATCTTAGCATTATTTGATTTTGTGTGAATATGATTTTGGTAGTTTAGGTCAGTAATAAAGATGCATAATTAATAATCTTGTCAATATTCCTTGTCTTCACAATTAAGTAATTAAGAAAATAGCTATATATATTTTGCTGAAGCAACCATTCTAAATGGAAGCTCTTAACTGAAAATAAAACAGATTTAAATGCAGTTAGTACTCTTGGAATGTAACTGTGTAATGTTAGTCCTTAAGTAGTTTTGCAAGAGATTCTTGTGCTTACAATTATTGTGAGATTTTCTTTGGAAAACATGTATTATGCAAAATGACTGTGCGAATTACAAATGCACTAGCAACTTTTCTTATTATATTGCCTTTTAAAATATTTTAATATAAAAAATAACCAAGATTATAGAATAGAGATGAAAGGGACCTTGGAGGTCTTCTAATCCAGCCCCCTGCTCAAGCAGGAGACCCTATACCATTTCAAATAAGTGACTGTCCAGTCTTTTCTTAAAAACTTCCAATGATGAAGCACCCACAACATCTGAAGGCAAGCTGTTCCACTGATTAATTGTCTTCACTGTTAGGAAGTTTCTCCTTAATTCCAGGTTGCTTCTCTCCTTGATTAGTTTCCATCCATTGTTTCTTGTCCTGCCCTCTGGTGCTTTGTAAAACAATTTGATCCTTCTTCTTTGTGGAAGCCCCTCAAATACTGGAACGCTGCTATCATGTCACCCCTAATACTTCTTTAGACGAGCCAGACCCAAAACCTGCAGCCATTCTTCATATGGTTTATCATACATGGAAATCATTCACAATATCTTTTTCCTCTGGTATTTAGTGCTTTGTTACGCCCTGGCCGCTTTGACATGCAAGTTACAGTTCCCAGACCAGATGTCAAGGGACGAACAGAAATTTTGAAATGGTATCTGAATAAAATAAAGTATGATAAGTGTAAGTGTTGCATTTTTAAAATAAAAACATTAGAAAATTGCTAGCAAGCTGGCTGCATAAGAAATGCATGTTGATTGAGATACAAGATCTTCTCGTTAATATGAATATTTGTGCTTATTAGAATATGCTCAGTTAAAGGCTAGAGGTCTGCTATTTAAGGATTTTATAATTATCCTTACAACTAAATTTTATCAAGTGAAAACTGAATTAAAAACTTATATAAAACTTTGCTGCACTAAAGAATTGCCTAATATTTTTAAGAAAAGAAAAGGAAATTTGTTCAATCATTTGAACAATTCTATTTGTTTCTCATGTCACAGTTTTTATTCCCACATTATTATTATAAAGATGATAAATTCTTAAAGCTGGATCATCTTAAATAGTGTATGCAATGCAAAACTGCATCTTTATGTTTATTGTGTATGCTGACTTGCCTGAATATTAACATCAGTATGGATTGACAAATGCAAAAATGTGTCTTACACAGCCATTAATCCAGAAATCATTGCAAGAGGGACAGTAGGATTTTCTGGAGCTGAATTGGAAAACCTTGTGAATCAAGCTGCATTAAAAGCAGCAATTGATGAAAAGGACATGGTTACTATGAAGGAGCTAGAATTTGCAAAGGACAAAATTGTCATGGGTAGGTAGTATATTTTAAAATCACTTACTTACATATTTTTGACCTAGTGATAACAGTAACTTTTATTTTGATATAATACAATATAAAATAGTATAATATAATAAATCCTCATCTTAACAGACTAATTAGGAAAAAGATGTGCATGCATGTTTGTTAAATAATTGTGTTAATTTGATCACATGTGACATCACATGAAAGATCTTATGGAAAAGATAAATTTAGGACATTGCATATGATCAAGTTATATCAAAATATCCAGAATCACTCTATGAGATATATTTTACAGAGACATGAGATTCTTACATATGTTGAATTGCATTAGTGAGTTAAAAGAAAGATTTATTTGGATTGTTTATTTTCAGGGAAATCACACAGTTGTTATAATAGTTATATATTAACTTTCAGAAATAAGTTTAATTAAACAGACCTTACAAATAATGCTACTGAGAGAGTGAGAGGCAGGGAATATAAGGGGTTTGTTTTAGGCTCTGTGTTTAAGACTTTTCTATGCTGTGCCTGTGTGGCATATTTAGATTTTGTGGTCTGCCATAAGTGCTGCTGGTGTGAAGAAGACATGGAGTTCATGTTGGCCATGAAAGGTAGCTGGGTTAAGTCATGAGGCTTTTAGCAAGCTGATTATATGGGAGATTTAGAATAAGCTGTGGTTTAGTAGAACCCTAAAAATGGTTCTCCCCTAAATGGATAATGTTTTGCCTAAGCTAGACAAAAGTCAAGCAGTGCTGAGCACACTCCACATTATTTTTCTTTTTCTCTCTCTTATCAATCCTAGGAAAGGAAGAGGGAGGCAGAAAGGAAGAGAAAGTAGGAGAAGTTGAGGGGAAAAGCCCCTGGTAGGGAGACATGGGAAGTTACCTAACATACTTGCACTGTTTGTTGTTATCATTGTTGTAAATATCTTCTGTGAATACCATCTATAACAAAAAGACTGCCATGTGTTTCTCTGTCCATTGCCATTTTTGCTTTATAATATATTTGCAAAAATGAACCTAGCCTGAAATGCAAACTTGAAGCCTCTCAAATGTAATAAGCGTCCAGCAAATCCAGAGTGAACACAAATCTTTTGAGTTCTTATTGTCAGTATCAATTATATACAAAATGGAAGTTTTTATACATGATATATAGACCTGGGATTTATAGAAATGTAGACTACCTTAGGAAAAAATGAAACGATGGAAGGGAGTGGAAAAAAAGCAGTCCTAAGAATGTTCATTGTTAGTGGAATACTGACTGGCAAAGGGGACAGGTGGCATGTAACAAGAGGAAAGGGAATGAATACAACATAAGTGAATCACTAAAATCCTGAAAGAGAGATACTGTTTAGTTTTTATCAATATCTTGTAATTGATAGTTTGTTAAAGTTCTCTTGGTTTATTTTTAATTTCAGGTCCTGAGCGTAGAAGTGTAGAAATTGGTGACAAAAATAAAACAATTACAGCATATCATGAATCTGGGCATGCCATTATTGCATATTATACTAAAGATGCTATGCCAATCAATAAAGCCACAATTATGCCACGAGGACCAACACTTGGACATGTAAGATTTTGAATAATGGACAACACTGCCTACCTTGTTGATTTTAATAGGGCTGTGCAGTGCTTTAAGTTTGAAGGGATTCATTAAGAATGTAATTTGATGGGTTATATGATTGTACTGTATACATTTTTCCTCCTTTGAATTTGGTATAGTGTATAGCTCTATAGTTTTAACAATTTTTATAATTATCTGGTCTTAGAAATTTCTTCTCATTACAATGCCAAAGACTTCAAAGATAGTTTTTTTCTAAGAACTGGGTTGCTTGGGCACTAAATCACCTTATTTAAATATTTATGATTTAAAGCTTAATATGTTAAGTTATCATAGTGGTTTTTATTGGTAAGATTCAGGGAGAGCATTTCATCTGTTTCAATTGTTTCAAGATTGCTGCCCATTAATTACCTTGGCACAGTTTTGTATAACACTGTAGGACTTTAGACTGCAAAGTTACAAGGATTATTTATTTACAAAGTAAACTTAACTGAAAATTATTAATAACAGTAAACAGTTGTATTATAAAGAATTATTTCTTCTTGGGTTACTGTACTATATTTATAGTTACTGTAACTATATAGATTATTTTGAAAACAGAAGTGTTTAGTACATTTCTTTAAAGTTACAATATTTTCTAGTTCCTTTCCATAAACATGCTATCTGTCAGTCCCACTATCAAATGTGCTGGATTTGGTTTTTAGGAAATAGTGAGGTAAGACAATAAGCAAGAATACTGGCAATTGCTCATCTCATTTGATTTTGTGTGACAACACCATCTCAAACCCTTTTGATATACCATAACAAAGCAAATGTCTTTGTGATATTTTTGGAGACCTTCATGGATTTCTTACTTGCAAAATATGCTGTGAAAAAACAGCATATTTTACAAACAATTTGAGTCCCTACAGAGGGCTCAAAAAATGTAAAGGCACTTAGAATCCTTAAGCATTATCACTTTAGCAAGTAGAACAAATAATCTAGCAGCCATTAAACCTGATTTATTGGTTTTGCTTAACTTAATGTGTAATTTTGTATCAAAGGTTTCTTTGTTGCCAGAAAGTGACAGATGGAATGAAACTAGGTCTCAGCTGCTTGCCCAGATGGATGTCAGCATGGGAGGAAGAGTAGCAGAAGAACTCATATTTGGCAGTGATCACATCACAACAGGTTAGTCAAAATTAAAGTGTGCACAGAATGGAAAAATATGTTTTGTTTCAAACTTGGAACAGTTCTTTCTCTGGGATTATACAGTTAGTCTTCAATTTACAACCATTTGTTTTGTGACTATTCAAAGTTACGCCACTGAAAAAAATGACTTACGATCACTTTTCAGACTTATGACCATTGCAGCATCCCTATGGTCACGTATCAATATTTGGCTTGGCAATTGGCTCATATTTATGACAGTTTTAGTGTCCTGGGGTCATGTGACTTTTGCAACTTTCTGACATTCTGACAAAGTCAATGTCAAATTCTCTTAATAAGCATGTTACTAAACTAGCAGCTACAGTTATTCACTTAACAATTGTTGCAAAAAAAAGCCATAAAATGAGACAAAACTCATTCAAAACTCACTTAGCAATGGAAATTTAGAAATGGAAATTTGGATCTTAACTGTGGTCATGAGTCTAAGACTACCTGTATAGAATTTTTTGGGTCAGTTACAGTTTTATCAAACCAGAACCCAAATCACTTTAGTTTTAGATGCAACAGACAAGATGATTAAGGCAAGGCTAGTATGCATCACTCCTGGTTTTCTCTCAGCAGCTTCTGGTGTGGCATATATCACTATCCACACGATTTTCCTAATGTCTTCCCTTCCTCCTCAACTGTTACCAGTGTCTCAATTTGGCTTACCCCAACAGCTATCCTCCTTCTTGCCTCCTTCAGTCATCACAGTCAGTGTCCCAGCACAGCACAATTATATATCTACTCATTCTCCAATCTTCCCAGTATTTCACTTCCCTTCTTCATGGTCCCACTCATACATCCTGGTCTTTTCTTGCATTCACTTCTCTGAACATTCATTTCTCTCTGGAACAACTGCATTTGGTTGTATGACCCAAATTAATTGGACTCATGCACTTATAACAGAAATTTTAGCTCAGGTACAGATTACTCTAATACTTTGTGCATTCCTAGTCAAAACAAGAAATTTCATAATTCATGTGTAAGGACTTTAGCTTTTACAAATTAATGTTATGCTTTTTATAATTATCTAGGTTCTTCTAATGACTTTGAGAATGCTACTAGGATAGCACAACTCATGGTAACCAGATTTGGAATGAGTGACAAGGTACAATTACATGTACTCTTCTTTATAATGAAGTTGCAATATTTTGCAAAAAAAAAAAATTATGTTGTAGTTGTGCAGGTATACAGTGCAGTCAGAAAATATTCAGACCCCATTTGTCAATTTTGTTATGCTGCATCCTGATTCTACAGTTAAAATTCATTTTTTTCTCATTTTTTTTCTCTATACTCTGTACCCCCCATAACAACAAGTGAAAACAGAATTTTAGAAATGTCTGTAAATTCATTAAAAAGAAAAAAAACTGGAATATCACATTGGCATAAGTATTCAGACCTTTCACTCAGTACTTTGTTGAAGCATCTTTGGCAGCAATTACAGCCTTGAGTCTTTTTGGGTATGATGCAACAAGCTTTGCACACCTGGATTGGGGGATTTTCTGTCATTCTTCCTTGCAAATCCTCTCAAGGTCATTCAGGTTGGATAGTGAACATCCGTGAACAGCCATTTTCAGGTCCCTCCAGAGATGTTCAATAATATTCAAATCAGAGTTCTGGCTGGGCCATTCTAGGACGTTCACAGAATTGACAACTGTGTTGTCTTTGCTGTGTGCTTAGGATCATTATCATGTTGGAAAGTGAACCTTCGGCCCAGTCTGAGATCCTGAGCACTGTGGAACAGGTTTTCATTATGGATATCCCTGTACTATGCTCCATCCTGCTTTCCCTCAACTCTAACCAGTATCCAGTTCCTGTTCCTGAAGAACACCCCTACAGCATGATGCTGCCATCACCATGCTTCATGTTGGGATGATATTGGACAGGTGATGAGTGGTTTCCTCCAGACATAATATTTATAATGGAGGCCAAACAGTTCAATCTTAGTTTCATCAGAGCAGAGAATCTTGTTCCTCATAGTCTGAGAGTCCTTCAGGTGCTTTTTTGCAAACTCCAAGCAGACTTTCATTTGTTTTGAACTGAGAAGAGGCTTCCATCTAGCCACTTTGCCATAAAGCCCAGATCAATGGAGGGCTACAGTGATAGTTGTCCTAGAACTGTGTCCCATCTCCACACAGGATCTCTGGAGCTCAGAGCAACCATCAGGCTTTTGATCACCTCCTCTTATAAGACCTTCCTTCACCAATTGCTGTGTGACTAGATTGTGACCAGTTCTTGGAAGAGTCCTAGTTGGGCCAAACTTCTTTCATTTAAGAATTCTGGAGGCCACTGTTCTTAGTAAATTTCAGTACACCTGAAATTTTATTATAGCCAGATCTGTGCCTTGAAATAATTCTACCTCTGAGCTCTGCAGGAAGTTACTTTGACCTCATGGTTTTTGCTCTGCTACCATATGCATTGTCAGCTGTGAAGCCTTCTATAAAGAGGTATGTGCCTTTCCAAATCATGTCCAATCAAATTAATTTACCACAGATTAATTCCAGTCAAAGTATAGAAACATGTCAGCAATGATCAAGAGAAATGGGAGGCATCTTAGTTAAATTTCATGTGTTGTTGAAAAGGATCTGAATACTTAGGCCAATGTGATATTTCAATTTTTTTCTTTTTAATAAATTTACAGACATTTCTAAAATTCTGTTTTAACTTTGTCATTGTGGAGTACTGAGTGTAGATTAATGACAAAAAATTGCATTTCAACAACTGTAGAATCAGGCTGCAGCCTAACAAAATTGACAACAATGAAGGAGGTTTGAATACATTCTGAATACATAAAGGTTTGTTCTTATGGGGTAAATACAGTGTAGCTTGAATGCATGAGGTTGTAATATTTTCCTACGGTATTTAAAAACAGTTATTTCAACAAGTTTCAAAGTCAGGAGTAGCTAAATGTGAAGGAAGAGGATGCTAGAGGAATAGGGACATTTGTTTAAGCACAATACATGGTCTTCTCAGTTTAGTGGTACATAAAGAGTTATGCAAGACTCCGATTGACAGATTTAAAGCAACAGCAGGAGGGGAGGAAGAAATCAACTACAACATTGAGCAAATACAATGTTGCTAGATGGAAGCATCCAATAATTTTAATTTCTAGATACATACAGGCCCTTGTCTAATTTTGTTTAAATATTGGTGTTTTTTAATCTATGGAACTATATTTATCAATAGAAAATAACCATCAGCAAGCGCTCTTACCAATTTATCTGGACACTGAAAAAAATAAATAAAGATCCAACAACTTATAAGAGCAATATATTAGATCTCTTGATGCTCTTTTCTAGGATAGAGTTGTTAAGGAGAAACATATCAATCTTGGGGATCACATAAAACTTAACATTTTTTAATAGGATAGAGAACGTATAGCCCAGATTATCAGCCTTGGTCATACAAAGCCATAGGCAGCTTTTCTTGCTAATTGTGATTAGAGATAGAAAGCTAAAAGGGGGCATGTTACCTGAGTGAATGCTTATGAATGGAAACTAAACTGACTTTTAAAAATAACAACAAATAGATGATGAATGTGTGTGAATTGAATACAAAAGTGAGTGACCAGTGCACAAGCAATACATTTGCTTATAGAAAAAGAATGAATGTGGACTAAATTGCAAAAGAGATATATGAAGGTAGAGTGAATGGGTTGAGAGGATGAGGAAGATCAAAAAAGTGATGGTTGTAGCTGATGGGCTCTTTCAAATCAAGGAGCAAACAAGACACAAGTCATTTATTTACTTAATAGCTAGGTAAAGGTAAAGGTTCCCCCCACACATACGTGCTAGTCGTTTCTGGCTCTAAGGGGTGGTGCTCATCTCTGTTACAAAGCCGAAAAACCAACGCTGTCCAAAGACGTCTCTGTGGTCATGTGGCCAGCATGACTAAAAGCCAAAGGTGCATGGAACGCTGTTACCTTCCCACCAAAATGGTCCCTATTTTTGTACTTGCATTTTTACATGTTTTCAAACTGCTAGGTTGGCAGAAGCTGAGATGAGTAACAAGCTCACTTGGTTACGCAGTGCTAAGGATTCGAACCACCAAACTGCCGACCTTTCTGATCAACAAGTTAGCGTCTGAGCCACTGCGTCCCTGAATTTGACTACTAGTAGACTCATTTTACTTGCAGCATTTCAGACTGGGTACTTAAGCTAGGATGAAATAAAAGACATTGCTGAACTTCTAAGAAATGTTATCTTCCCTTTCTTTGCATTTATTTTACAATTAGATGGCTTAAATGCATGAATCTTTGAAAGTTTTTGAAATAAAAACAAGTTATTAAGGATGACTCATAAACCTGTTTAAAATTAATTATATGTAACGCATGTAACTAATTAAGATTGATTGATTGATTGGCTGCTCATCTTCAAGATAACTCTGGGTGGCTTATAATTATAAAAGGTAAAAAACTGTATAAATTAAAACATAAATAACTTAATTCAAAATCCAGACACTACAAACCAATTAAAAGACAGGGAAGAGCAGGATGGGAGCAGATGGAATGTGTTGTTAGTCAAACAATCACCTCCACTGTGCAATTCTAGTCACACAAAAGAGAAAAGTCCTACAGATATACTCTTACACAAATATAGAACAGCAGTATTGGTGGTTTTTTTTTTGTTCAAATAAACAAGTCAATTTGGAAAGATGAGTTGCTCTCAAATATGAATAAGACCCAGTGGTCAGATTCTTCAAAATTCATGGGATAAAATTATATTTCTTACCAGATGCATGGTGATTAAATTATCTAACAATTATGCTGCATTTGATTTTTTGAAAATGCTAAATAAATAAGCATTTTCTTCTCTCTCAAATCATTTTCTTTTTCCATAAGCTTGGTGTTATGACTTATAGAGAGACTACAAATTTTAGCCCTGAAACCCAATCTGCAATTGAACAAGAAATAAGAACTCTTTTAAAGGTAAACATTTTAATTCTTGATTCAAAAAGTGGATACTTTCTAGATCCCTAATTTTGTTGAATGTATTAATATGATGTACTATAAAAATTAATCAGAGCTAAGGATCTAAAACAATATGTTATGTGGCTACTACTTTATTGCTTATAAACTAAATCATAAATTATATCAGTAAAGTTGAGATTCTGTATATATAAGTTCAAAAATGACAATAATTGAACTTGCTTGTTTCTCTGCTAGTTTTTAAAATTATATTTATGAATGCTTATTCTTTATACTTTTTATTCCATTCCTTGGTTGTGTTGAAATACACTTCAAGAGGACTTGATGTATTGTATGAAGCATATTTGAATAAGCTACAAATGTTTTAGATTAATTATAAATAATGTTAGTGGTTAATCTTAGCTTTTTTTCATTTCCAGTGTTTTTTGCTATCTTTCTTAATTTGCCTTTTTTGTGGTAGGAATCATATGAACGGGCAAAGAGTATCTTGAAGGCCCATGCAAAAGAACACAAGAATTTAGCAGAAGCTTTATTAACCTACGAGACCTTGGATGCCAAAGAAATTCAGATCGTTTTAGAAGGCAAAAAACTTGAAGTGAGATAACTTCCTTGTTGAGCTGTCTAACAGTCAAAGTAGTGGCCACTTTATACGGTGTAACTTTCTTTCCTGCTGGATGTATGTGTGCTAATAATCATATTTTTAAAAGATAAACAAGTTGTCTTGTGAGCTTTTGTTCCCCTTACAAGTAGTCCTCGCTTACTGATTACAGTTGAAACCAACAGCTCTGTTGCTAAGTGCTAAATCATGACTCTGTCAGATTTATGATGTCACTTCTATTTTTGGTTGTGAACAAGTGTAAGAGTCGAAAAGGCAAATCTGGGAGGTGGAGTTAAATGTCATCAGTTTAAAATCCTTGCATTGCTACAAGAGATCTAAGTCCAGCCCTTCTTGAATTCTGATGATCCTTATCTAGCACTAATTTAGTGCTGATCATTAGTTGACCAGATTCTTTTCTATAGGTTCGACTAAATCTTCTATGCTGCAACTTTATGAATAATCCTGATTCTTCACTGCTTTAATTAAGCGAGACATTGTGTGATTGATTGAGTATTATAATTTCACTTCCATGTTCTCCATTCTGCTGGTTGAAAGTCAGTTGTGACGCTTGCAAATAGTAGTCACATGGTCATGGGATACTGAAACAATTGTAAATCCAAGGATTGGTTGCAAAGATATTTTTCTTCTAGCTACTATAACTTCAAGTAGTTGCTAAACAAGGTAGTCAGTAAGCAAGGACTACCTGTTATTTAATTTTGTTTTTTCTTAGAAGCGAGGTTATAAAAGTAATTTGTCAGGGGTTCACCTACTTTAGAAATCCTGAATGCTAAAACAAAAGAGTGAATTGATATACCTTCACTGCTAGCTTGTTCGAGTGTATAAGAAGAGGAACTGATAACTGCTAGTGTTTACTCTGCGAACTGGGGCATTTGAAACTGCAGAACATACAGTTACATGAAAGTAACCCTTCTGTTTTTAAACCAACATTTTATAAAGCCTTCATTCATAATTTATCATACTACAGGAACTTAAGGGCAGGCACTATACTGTAGTAATAGTGCTCTGTCTTCCAGTTGACCTTTAATAAGTGAGATAAGGAGTTTGTACTCTAATGGCCACAAAAATAATAATGTTCTTCTATTCTGGAGATAGAACTTAAGAGTGAGTGAGCGAGTGAGTTCACTGGACAGTAATATTTGTGACAACTAGAAAAATTGCATTGTCACCTCTGAGATAGTGTTGGGGAAATGTTTTCAATTTTATGGAGGTATGATTTTAGTGCTCCTGTGAAACTTTTTAAATGGAGAATAGTTATGGAAATTTGAGCCCGTCATTGTGTACTTGGCAGGCTCTTTTTAAAAAGTACCAATTTTGATTTCAAAATTTTAATCCATTTAATTTGATGGCACATGCCATTAAGATATTAAGTGACAATTAAGACATGTTCTAAAAACTGAGATGAGGGTTAAGTTGATTATAGCAATTGAGAATTGCTAATGATAATTACACTGTTTTGCAGGGAGGTTTAAGTTGTTTAATAGATGGCTCTGTACAATTTTAAGTTCTATACTAATTTTAAAAAAGAAAGAAAATTCAGTGAGAAAGATAAAACAATTTTAGCAAAGAATTGGATTTTGAATTAGGGCTTATAAGGCATTTTGATGCCTTGTTGACAGTCCAATTTCATTTGAATTTGTAGAGAATTCATTTTCTTTTAGCAATCCCTGTATTTCAATGGAATTCTTTTCTGCTTTTTTCATATAGTAAACTAGGAAGAACTTCAAGTTCATTTTATTATTGGAATTCCAAACTACTATACTGTTTCATTACAAATGTACACTTTTTTTAGCAATAAACAGTAAAAGATGTGCTAATGCAGCATGTTTACCACGTTTGGGAAATCATATATTTTAATTATGCAAAGTGCTTTTTAAAGTTTTCCTCCTATTGTAAAACTGCTTTTACTCTGGTTGCCCTCATATGTAAATTGAGGTGTATAAAACATATTTTAAATCTGTAAATAAATTTGAGAGTTAAGCAAAATGTGTAATTTTTTAATAGCAAGTTTCCATCAATCTTTTTTTTTGTGAGAATTTCTGCTACTTTGCTGCTGCTACTTTACTTGTTCATAACTTTACAATTTAAAATTGAATTGTTAAATAAATTTCATATTGTCAGTATTTAGATTCTTTGGAATCCTGTAACTTCTAATGCATTTTCTCTTTCATGAAACCTTATTAAGCTTTGAGATGGCGAGAATAACTTGCTAGCAAGTTTCATATGTATGTTCCTGCAAAAGCAAAAAAATAAAACTGTATGTAATATTTTGCTTCAGATTTTGTTGCATTCACTATTCCCCACACAATGTTTTTTTATTTTATTTATTTATTAAATTTATATAGCCTCCTGTCTCATGACTGACCTTGGGAATACTATACAATATGCATGTATTTCACCGTCAAGCAGCAGTTTGTAAGGAACAATACTGAAAACAACCAATGGTGATTGCCTTAATGCCAAGATTTCTGAATACAAACTGATGAAATCTTAGCTTGTGACACCAGATTTCACCGTGGCTTAAAAGAAGAAAATATGGATAATTCATTAGGCAATAATGGGATAATAGAATAGAAAACAGAATTGGAAAAGATCACGAAGTAATAAGACTTGAAAATTCAAAGATCATGGCATACACCAGCCATCTGATCTTGTATAGATAGTCCTAGACTTATATCAAATTGAGCTCAAAATGTCTTGCTAACTGAGCCATTTGCTGAGCTTTGCCATATTTTATAACCTTACAATCTTTCTTGCCATAATTGTTCAGTGAATCACTGCAGTTGGTAAAGTAAATAACACAGTTGTTAAATGAATTTGGGTTCCCCATTGACTTTATTTATCAGAAGGCCGCACATGACTCCAGAATGTCTTAGATATGAGTCAGTTGCCAAGCGTCTGATTTTTTTATTATGTGACCATAGAGGTGCCACAATAGTTGTGGTCAAAAGTCACTGTTTTTGTAACATTGTAACTTTGAATGGTTGCAAATGAATTGTTGTACGTCAAGGGCTAACTTAGTTATCCGCACACTTGGAGTCATACCAAAAAATCTTGGACAGCAGTTAAAAAATCTGCAATGACAAAATTCCCATTTGACAGATAACACTTCTTGGATCCTGAACATATATTAAGCCAATATATTATGACATCCTAGGTTCTTGGGAAGAACTTGATGTGTATGAAGGTCAACCTCAGCTAAAGAACTTCAAGCCCTGATTTCCTACACTTAATAAAACTTGGATCATCTTACATTCTGTGATAATGCCATCAAACAACACTATCTGCCTATCCAGGTACTTGGAAAGAACTGGATAAAAAATATAGCCCACTGAAAAAATTACATTAGCAAGCACTTAAAATGAATGCGCAGAACAGTCATTACAGGGACTGAGTCATTATTTGGGATTTCTGTCCTATCCTTTTCATTTCTTTAGGTAGCAAATGCCACCTTCTAGCTTCTCTGATCTGTAAGAGGTAGAGGGGATTTATATATCCAATTTATGTAGCTAAGAAAATCTGAGCATTAAAAGAAAAGCAGAAAATTTAATTAAAATAAACCTACTAGAATTGCTTTGAGACTCAATTAAAAAAAAATACTACACATGTTCTTCAGTGCCAGAGCAACTCTGCTAACATCCTGGCTCCAATTTATTAATTTATTAAATTTATTTGACATTCATCTTGTCATGGAGGCTACTCTAAGAGGATTGTAACAATAGAATATAAAATTACCATTTTTTAAAAAAAATAACAATGTAAATATAACAAAAACAAGACAAATAACAGCAATATGAATTTAAAAGGATGGGCAGGGGGGCAAAAGGATGTGCACAGGGGGAGGAAGGAATCTGGTATTCCTCGAACAGCCACTTCCAGTGTGGCACTCCCCTCACTGGGTCACCAGGGCTACCAGCAGATCCAGGTCTTCCAGAAGGAGGGTAGAGACAGACTCACCCCAGGGAGTAAGATGTTCCAAAGGGATGGCACTAAGGCAAAAAACAAACAAACAAAAAAGGCTCCTCTCCTGGATCCCACCAGCCAGAGTTCTTTGAGCAGTGGGATCTGCATTCAGATTCCCCTTCTCGCATGAGAACAGGCCTATCTTAGCCGGATGAGACAGTTCATCAAGTTATCTGAACCTTAAGTCACACAGGGCTTTAAAGGTTATAACCATGGCAACATGGGCCATTTTAGGGGTCCCATTAATAGTTTGCACTGTTGCACTCTGCACCAATGCCTGACAGCTGAACCACCCCGCTTTATGCCTTATGTTACTCTATAAGCTTTCCCACCAGAGGTGGGTATTCAGCAGGTTCTGATCAGTTCTGGAGAACCGGTAGCAGAAATTTTGAGTAGTTCAGAAAATCAGCAAACACCACCTCTGACTGGAGATTTTACAGTGTCCTTCCCCTGTCACGCCCACCAAGCCACACCTACAGAAGCGGTAGTAAAAATTTTTGAATCCAACTTCTGTTTCCCACGTCTTTATTGTGTCGTTTTCATGTATCTTTTTTTTCTCCGCTTTTAAAATAAACAAATCAATTTAAATCAAACTTAAAAACAGGATTCTTCAGGGTACAATGAATTCTCTTTCCACCTGCTGACACTCATTTCAGCATGACATACCAATGAGACCATCAAATGAGACTCCCCATTTTTCAAGAAGAAATCCTGTTAGAATTTCCACTTTATTTCAATCTCCACATACCTTTAGACTGCTTAGGTTACTTGTGCCTGCCATCTGCTGGCATGCCTTGTGCACTGCAAATTTATTTCTAGTTCAAAACTAGTTAGGCATCAGAGGTTCATATTCCCAACTTTTTTATTTATTAATTATTCATATGTTTATGATATCCTGCTGCTCATTCACAAGTCAAGGCAGAATAAGAAACAATTCTTCTTGTTTTATTTTTACAACAATAAACCACAGAAACTAAAGATATGAGTTACAAAAAAGCAATAGTTTTATTATTATTTAAATACATTTATTTTATATCAACACAATTCATTATTTCTTTCCATATTTTTTCAACCTTGTCAATCGTAGGGGAATGTCATGACATGGATAGGACAGGATTTTGAAAAAGAAGTTTCGAATGGGGGGTGAGGTTGTATTTCTTTTTAAAACTTTGCTAATGTAATTCATATAATTGTAATTTATATTCTTAATCTGTGGTTGAGAACTATCAGTCATCAAAGATTATAGACAAAAGGAGCTCCTCTTGTAAAAGTTTGCCAAAAAATGGAGCTTAAGGGTCTTTGTCACAATGCAATAAGAAACAAAGGGTGTTTTATTTTTATTGTGGCCAGAGAGTGCCACAAGAATGAAATAAGGTGATGAAAAATGACCTATTTATACAGTATTTCAGAGGAATTTGTAAAGTGACATATTGTAAATAGCTAAACACATTTTATCTTCTTTGGGAAAATTACTTTATTCAGTATTCAACATAAATAGAAGGATTAAGAAAAAATGGCAGATGAGAATGAAATAGTTATTGTGGGAATATTATTATTTAGGAGATAAGAATCAGTTTAAAAATTGTACCAAATATTAGCTAACATGTATATTAATAAAATATTGTATATTAATGTTTTTTCCCAATTGTTTTTAACAAACAATATACGCAGATATATTGTTCAATATATCAAAGGTCTTCAAGAGGACCTTTGCTGATGTAAAGTACTATATAATACTGTTCTTAGGACAACAAAGAATAACAAAAACCAAAGCTTAACATAAGTTCACAACAGCTGCAATATTTTTAGAGATTGTTTTTGGTTTATATGCAAAATTTGAAAATAATGTTTGAGTTATTCCTTCATATCCATCTATTTTTTTCTGTAGTGTGGCAGAATGCAAATACCACTTGACATGACATTTCACTGTAGTCAGGTATAAAAGAAGGAGAGACTATTTGTTTTCTAGGTTTGAGATTCCATTGTAATTCAGTTAATGTTATATACATTATGTGAAGCTAAATTGATGTAAGACAAGGATGTTTCTTGTAAGCTGGAAAGCAAATCAAGGAATCTGTGCTGTGGAGGTCTTTAGTACGCACCCCTCTACTCTAAAAGTCATGTTCATAATTGGAAGATATTGTTAGATTCAACTTAGTCTGAGGTCCTAGATTGATGGGTAAAGGGTGATTTAGACTTGCCCATAGTTGCCCATAGCCATTGCTGCATAACTATGCTGTGAAGGGGTTGATGGTTGAGTGTTGTGTTGCAGAGTGCTGCGAACAGACCAATGTAAACAGTGGTGGGATTCAAAAAATTTAGCAATCGGTTCTCTACCCTAATGAAGAGTTGGGTAGGCGTGGCTGGATGGTCATGTGACTGGGTGGTTGTGACCAATTTGACATAACTCATGTTGAGGGGTGCTTCTCCTTGCCTGGCCTCTCCTGACCGTGGGGATGCTGCAATGGTGTGGAAAATAGTCATAAATCACTTTTTTCAGTGCTGTTGTAACTTTGAATGGTCACTAAATGAACTGTTGTAAGTCAGGGATTACCTGTACAAAAATACAAAAAGTTTCTTTACTTACAAATAGCTGCCCTAAATACAGTGGTGGGATTCTGCCAGTTTGCACCTATTCGCTAGAACCTGTTAACTTTCTAAGTTCGGAGAACTGGTTGTTGGAAATCTCCTTTTGTTTTTTTTTCCACTTTACAGGGCTAATCCTGTAAGGCATTCAGGACTGAAACATTCTGGTGTTGTTTCTAACCTAATCTTTATTGCCCTGCTTATAGAAACTGCCTCTCAGTTAACCTTTATTACATTCCTGGCAGTATGCCTAGACTTACTGTTGCCTCTGGAGCTTCTCCTGAGTTTTTTTTTTTCTTTTCTTTGCTGGTACTTTGCTGAGACTTGACTTTCTTAAAAGGGAAGAGTTGTTTTAAGCTTTTTACACTGTTGGAAGGAAATACTCCCCTGCTGGAGTTCTTCCAGGCATGATGCAATGATCAGCACTTTGAAAAACTAATTGAATAATGAAGTAGAGCTGCCGGAAAGCTTTTGATGACAAGGAACCAAGACGAGTGACATTCAGCAAGGTTTCTTAGCTAGCTAGATTGACATTCAAACGTGATTTTACATACCCTTTCTGAGAAAATTATCCCATCAATAAACACAGGATTAAACATCACCAAGCACAGAATTAAACTTCACCAAAAACCAGTTTTAGACGAATAAAACTGGTTTTTGGTGAAGTTTAATTCTGTGTTTGGTGATGTTTAATCAATCCTGTGCTTATTGATGGGATAATTTTCCCTTTTCAGCTTTGGAAGGAAAAAGGTTGATCTCTAGTCCTGAAAAGAAATTGGGTTGAGAAATCTGGCTAATTCCAGTGTCTATTTGTTCAGGTAATTGGTTTAACAAGGAACAGCTACCGTGTTTGCTCTTTTGCTACATTCTAGTGCTAATTGCTTTCTTTGTAATTAGGCTTATCTCAAGTGTTTATACTTGAGCTTGCCTGGGGTGCGAACTCTGGCAATGACCCAGACAAGGCTTGTATTTTAGTTTTAAAAGTATTTAAATTGTTGTGATTTAGTTATTTGTATTGTGTTTGAATTTTTTCCTACCACATGGTTTTTCTATCTGGGAAGTGGGTCTTCCTTCACTGCTTTAGTGGTTCCTGGCACTGTCCTTTTGGGTTGTACTTCCAAGAGACAGGATGCAAGCTTGGCACTGGTTTTTTTTATTCCCTTTCTGGAGGGGCATGTGATCTTTCCTTAAATCTGGATGATTTCCTTAGGATATTTTGTGAGGTGAGAGAGACCAACTGGTATCTTTAAGTGATACAAATAGATCTAAGGATTGCTTCTCCTGGGTGTGCTCTTTCTGGAGAGCTTAAATGACCTCTCTGGTAAAGAGTTTCACTTTGTGAGCAAGAGTTCGCTGCTGATAGTTATCATTGCATTTTAACTATTTTAATTCCTCATGGTTCTCTGGCATCCTGCCTGATTTTAACTCCGGCTTGCAGGTCTTTTTAATCTAATGATTGGTATTTAATACAGGCATCTAGTGGAAACCACAATGCATCAAGATTCATTTTTTCCCATCCCCAACAACCTGTGCCTTCAGTTTTCTTAAGCTTTCAGAAGAAAACCAGGATACAAATCTAATAAACAAATAAAAGCTGCTATAATTTTTATTGAAGTGGAATCATTAGTGTGTAAAGTATTTTGGTAATGAAGAGTCAGACCACCATTATCAAAATCATATTTAAATAGGAAGTGTGGGCACATGTAATACTGAAGGGAAAAAAGTTAAAAATCAGCTAAAGATTAATTTCTTTGCTCTAATTAAGTCTTCATCACACAGTACAATTTAGTGATATTTGCTCTTAGATAGCTAATAGTCAAGTTTGAAAAGAGGGGGAGGAAAATCTAGGTATGAATGAAATAAATAACAAATTTTATCATGAAGATCTGAATAATTTACTTCAGCTTTCAGATTTGTGAAAAATTTTATTCTATAGATGTTAGGCTTTATTTTGCATTGGATACTTTTAATATAAATACAGTATCTTCAACTTATAAGGAATCAAATCTATGATGCTTGCCAATATTGCTAACAGCTATCTTGTCTGGAAAACATATTGGGACAATATAACAAGTCTGGATACAATAGAATTACACATAAATGCATCTGAAAGTCCCACCTTGCAATTTCTGTAGCCATAAATTATCCATTTGTGATTCATTTGGAGTTACCATACTACCTAAATATGGTACATTGCTTCTTTTAGCCAAGATAAGCTGCAAAGAGAAATTTAAAAGAATGGATGGATTTACTTTAGATGATCCAGACATGTTAATTATATAGAAGTTGTAATAAGCACATGGGTAGTTTGCAGCTGTTAGTAATATTTATGATAAAGGTTCACATGCCAGAAGGCTTGCTTCGTTGTTAGAATATGGCCTGCTTGTCCCCATTACTGATGGGCATGAAGTATGAACTGAGAAAACGTACAATATAAACTCCCTCTATTTACAAAGCCTTACCTCAATATCATATGAGTCCAGATTCTTTATGAATCTGATTTGCAATGCCTTATGATCATGATACTGCCAGCAATTCCACACTACTTTTTGTACTTAATTGCATTCTTCCACATGTACTTTGTGGCAATCACCACCATGTGGCATTAAATAAAATGGTTTCTTTTCATCAGCATCCGAACAATCTTGATCCCACTTTACATTAATCATGAATGCCTAAATAATTACACCATAAGAATTGTTCTAATAAATCTTCAATAGCTTATTATAAAACAGCCTTCAACTGTCCATTTCTTCTGATTAATGTACAATTCATTAGAACATCATGAGCAATTTGATCTTCCTGACATGGGGGAAATTTTAGCTTATGTTTTTTTCCCTATTAGTAGTTACCAGTCCCATGTTTTCATTTAAAACAGGTTTCTTATGACACTGAGAAATTTCCATAGCATTGGCCATTGTTTTGTTTGTTATCTATTTGAAAATCAAGTACAATAACTAAAAAATGTTAAAAACACAGGGATGAACATGAGACCATGAAGAGTCCCAAATGTAATAACAAGAAACATTATCTTAAAGCAAGTCCTAAAGACATATGTAGCTGCCATAGACAGAACGGAAATTCCTACAAGGGTGGAGGCAGATGCCTGCACAACTGGGTAACCCAAATGGAAAAGAGCATCTATTGCCTTTTCACGTGCACTGATTTTACTATTGGAAACATAGGCATAAGATATGTGAGCGGAATAGTCTACAGAAAATCCTATGCAAATAACAAGATTGATCATAGATATGGAATCAAGATTCACATGCCAGAAGGCCATATAACCAGACACACCTACAATAACAGAGCCAATAGTAAAAGTTACCCACAAAGAACAAACAGGACTGGGAATCAGCAGCAAAGAAATAATTAACATGGCCCCAGCTGCAATCAGAACATTTTGAATGGTATTTTGATTTATAACAAGGTACTGATCAAAGTGTATAAAAGCTGGATGATAAACCATTAGTGATATCTTACAGTCCTTAGCAAAATGTCTTAGCTGCTTTAAAAGATTTTTCTCACTCAGTGAATTTTTAACATTGATGGTCTGTATAAAGAACCGTGAAGCTACTATTTCTTTTGCACTGATATTAATATTCCACTGAGAATTGGGATCTACTCTGAATAGAGCAGGTAAATTTGTAATGAATACATCATGATCATTTAAATCTAGAGACATGTTTTTAGCAACATTTTCATAAATTCTTAGCCATGACTCTGAAAAATTCTTTTCCACATAGTATGAATTTTCGAAAACATTCATACAGTTATCAAGATCTGTACGAACAGATTCATTCCAATATTCTATACTTTCAGTAACTATTACCATAACCCTTGGACCATATGTTGAAAGATATTGATCTTCAAGGTTGTAGTATGGAATGATATAAGAATCATCAGTTGCTACGTTTCGAAGATCTATGCCCTCTTGAAGTGCAAAGCATCCAAGTAAACTAGTTGCTAGGTATGTGACATATAACACTACCACAAACACCTTAGTCCAGCTCTGCATAAGGAAGGGGCCATAATACTTCCTGAAGAAAGAATTCATGGGATGTTCAATCTCAGTTCCAGTTGTTTCATCATAAAGTCCTCCTGTACAACATCGGTTATACATATGGCCCCGGGAATCCTGGGGCTCTGAAAACACTTTCATGAATGTCAGCCAATGCCTGTTACTTTTTTCTCTTCTACCATTTAGAGCTAGAACAGCCCCAAGAAATGTCAGGTTGTATATATAGCAAAAAATGAAAGCCGTTCCTGTATAGATACAAAATGATCTAATTGATGGAAAAGAAGTTGCAATTCCAATGTAGAAAGCTAAAACATCTGTCATAGTTGTGATAGTAACTGATACAGCTGCTTCTGAATAAGTGGTAGCCATCCGGTCTGTGACACTATCCTTTACTTTTGTGTGCTGCCAACATGATACCAGGATGAACATATCATCAACACCAATTCCTGTATAATGGTAGAAAGAGGAGTCAGTTTTCACATGACATAAAAAGAGCAAATTACACAAGACACATGATCAGCAACTAATATTTTTTTTAAGATAACAAATCTTGAGACACATCAACCTGTTTGAGATAAATTCAACAATCCAATATTTTCACTTGGTGCAGAAAAGAAAACAATTCCAGTGGTTATCTAGTTATAGGGAAGAAAACATTTCATACCCAAGAAGATCCTGTTTCGTTTATATGCCATCATGTGATACAGATAAAAACAATGCCCAGGAAAGTAGAGATAGTCCTCAATTTACAAACACAATTGAGTCCAAAATTTCTATTGCTCAGGGAGACATTTAAGTGAATTTTGCTCCATTTTCCTTCTGTGCCACAGTTGTTAAATGAATCACTGCAGTTAAGTTGGTAATACAGTTGTTAAATCTGGATTCTCCATTGACTTTACTTATCGGAAAGTCACAAAAGGTGATTGCATGATTCCAGGACACTCTGATTGTCACAACTATGAGTTAGTTGCCAAGTGTCTGAAATTTGATCATGTGAGCATGGGGATACTGCAATAGTCGCAGATGTGAAAAATGGTCATGTCACTTTTTAAAGTGCCATAGTAACTTTGAATAGTCATTAAATGTAAGTGGAGGACTACCTCTATGAACAGGCAGAAATACTCAGATACTGTGATTTGAAACAATTTTTGTGTTACTAAGATGATAGCAGAATAAATATGTGATGAAACCAAAATTAAGAATAGCAAAACAGATTCAGTTCATTTGTGTGAAGCAGAAAAATATCAGAGAAACTGAATAAATATTTAATTTTATTTATACCTAGCTTTCAAAGCAATATATAAAGACAAAATAATTATTGTTCTATATTTTGCAAAGAATCAGAAAGACTAGATGAGTGTTACATAAACTGTAGTTCTATTAATGCATATTACTGATCAGACTTAGGTGAGGCACCTATTTTTCCCTCTAGCTGTCACTGACTGGTAATTTTGATGAATGAATTCTTTATTGGCCAAGTGTGATTAGACACACCAGGAATTTGTCTTGGTGTATATGCTCTCAGTATACATAAAAAGAAAAGATACATTTGTCAAGAATCATAAGGTACAACACATAATGTAATCATAGGGTACAAATAGGCAATCAAATCATACTAGGAAACAGTCAATATAAATCGTAAGGATACAAGCAACAAAGTTACAGTCATACAGTCACAAGTGGGAGGAGATGGGTGATAGGAATGATGAGAAGATTAATAGTAATAGTAATGCAGACTTAGTAAATAATTGAACAGTGTTGTGGGAATTATTTGTTTAGCAGTGATGGCGTTCGGGAAAAAACTGTTCTTGTGTCTAATTGGTTCAGTGGTGGGATTCAAATTTTTTTACTACCGGTTCTGTGAGCATGGCTTGATAGGCATGGCAGGGGAAGGATACGTAATCCCCAGTCAGAGGTGGTATTTGCTGGTTCTCCAAACTATTCAAAATTTCTGCTATTGGTTCTCCAGAACTAGTCAGAACCTGCTGAATGCTACCTCTGAGTTGGATGTCTTATGTCATCTCATTTGGAGATGACATAAGTAACTGTTCGAATTAATAAACATATACAGAGTAACTATATAACTATATTTAAGTTATATAATTAAAATAAATGAAATACAACTTATTTTTTATCCTGGGTCATGCACTTATTTCTGTTTGCCTTTTACTGAAGTTCAAGAAAAATTACAAATTACACCTGGGTATGCATTATATCAAAAAATCCTATGGTTCTTTTGAATATAATATTTGAATAGAAATCAAACAACATATATAACTAATCTGAATACAATTTGTTATTGAAGAAAAAAAATCTATTACAATAGTGAAAAAATTAAGAAAAAAGAAAAATTTGGATCAAAGTAATGGATGACAAAGGTGGAAATGGTATGGCCTGAATTAAATGTTAATGGTACAGGTGAGAAAAAGACCAGTTGTTAGACTTTGTGGTAGTCAAAAAAATAAGAAATTACCAGTGTGGTAGAATTCATGAATACAGAGATGTTCACAGAAGTGTGTATAGGTGGAGCTCAAAAGAAATTATATTATGTCAGGGAAAATATTTTTCATATGTAAGATTGTAACCTTAAGCTAATCTTAGAAAGAGCTTCAGAGAAATCTAGAACATCTGTCAGAACTATCAGTTTATTTTCATAGTCATAATGTACACTGAAGATGGTATTTAATTTTGTTGTACAAGTTGCAATGACAATAAAGTAAACTAAAACTAAACTAAGGAGAAGTATAATTGGGAGAGATGGAACTTTTAGCCCATACGTATTTGTTGAAAGCTCAAAGGAAGATATATATTTATTACCTACCAAGTATAAGAAATGGCGAATTTGCAGCTGTGATGACAAATGGCACCCCATAAAACAGCAACAATCCAAAACTGCTGATCACAGATAAGCCTGCTGAAAAAACTCCAAAAAATGCAACCCAGAGTTTTGTTCGGACACAATCTAGCCTATAAAAACGACGGAGAATAGCTGAGCACTACAGTTTCTGAATTTCATTCTGTATTTCTAATATCTTCCAAACAAAGAACTCACGTGCAGGTATTAAATATTTTTTAAAAATGCAGAACTTGTAAATTGCAGAAATATACTTAATTTTAGAAATGGACAATTGTATTCTCAAAAACATTAAGTCACTTAAATTAATCATTAAATTATCTGTAGGCTCCCGTGTGAATAGTAAGCATTTGCTATTCAGAACATGTAAGAACACACAGATACTGTATTTCTGACATTATTTCCATGCACAGAATTCACACAATTTCATATTTCACATAGGTTTGTGGTAAAGCCAACTTATTAATATTATACAGGTGAAACTCGAAAAATTAGAATATTGTGCAAAAGTTCATTTATTTCAGTAATGCAACTTAAAAGGTGAAATTAATACCGTATATGAGATAGGCTCATTACATGCAAAGCAAGATAGTTCAAGACGTGATGTGTCATAA
Source organism: Laticauda colubrina (assembly GCA_015471245.1). Lineage (NCBI taxonomy): Eukaryota > Metazoa > Chordata > Lepidosauria > Squamata > Elapidae > Laticauda > Laticauda colubrina. The sequence goes on from BLBF01000043.1 coordinate 7,796,907, forward strand.
TTGAGATGATTATAGCTTACAGCTCATGAAAACCTGAAATCCACAATTTCAGAAAATTAGAAGATAACATGCAATCAATAAAACAAGGATTGTACATAAAACACTTTCGGATCTCTGAAAAGATATGTACTCAGTACTTTTGGGCCCCTTTTGCAGTAATTACTGCCTCAATGTGGCGTGGCATGGAAGCTATCAGCCTGTGGCACTGTTGAGGTATTATGGAAGACCAGGATGCTTCAATAGCGGCCTTCAGCTCTTCTGCATTGTTTCTCATTGGTCTCATGTCTCATTGTCTCGCATTGGTCTCATGTCTCATCTTTCTCTTGGCAATGCCCCATAGATTCTCTATGGGGTTCAGGTCAAGAGAGTTTGCTGGCCAATCAAGCACAGTAATCTCATGGTCATTAAACCAGGTTTTGGTGCTTTTGGCAGTGTGAGTAGGTGCCAAGTCCTGCTGGAAAATGAAGTCAGCATCCCCATAAAGCTCGTCTGTGGAAGGAAGCATGAAGTGCTCCAAAATCTCCTGGTAGAGGGCTGCATTGACCCTGGACTTAATGAAGCACAGTGGACCAACACCAGCAGATGACATGGCTCCCCAAATCAACACAGACTGTGGAAATTTCATGCTGGACTTGAAGCATCTTGCAGTTTGTGCCTCTCCATTCTTCCTCCAGACTCTGGCTCCTTGGTTTCCAAAAGTTGCTCTCATCAGAAAAGAGGACTTTGGACACTGAGCAACAGGCCCCTTTTGTTTTTCTTTGCTCCAGGTAAGACACTTCTGATGTTGTTTGTTGTTCAGGAGTGACTTGACAAGAGGAATATGACATTTGAAGCCCATGTCCAGGATCCGTCCGTGTGGTGGCTCTTGATGCACTGACTCCAGCCTCAGTCCACTCCTTATGAAAGTCCCCAACACTTTTGAATGGCCTTTTCCTGACAGTCCTCTCCAGGCTGTGGCCATTCCTGCTGCTTGTGCACCTTTTTCTTCCACGCTTTTCCCGTCCACATAACTTTGTATTAATGTGCTTTGATATGGCACTTTGGGAACATCCAACTTCTCTTGCAATTACCTTATGAGACTTTCCCTCCTTATGGAGGGTGTCAGTGATGATTTTCTGCACAACTGTCAGGTCAGTGGTCTTTCCCATGATTGTGCTTCCTACTGAACCAGACTGAGGGACCATTTAAATGCTCAGGAGCCCTTTGCAGGTGTTAATTAGCTGATTAGAGTGGGATACTTTGGGCCTAGAATATTGAACCTTTTCACAATATTCTAATTTTCTGAAATTGTGGATTTGGGGTTTTCATGAGCTGTAAGCCATAATCATCTCAATTATGATAGCTTGAACTATATTGCTTTGCATGTAATGAGTCTATCTCATATATTAAGTTCACCTTTTAAGCTGCATTACTGAAATAAATGAACTTTTGCACGATATTCTAATTTTCCAAGTTTCACCTGTACATCCACTGTGACTGTTCTCTTGATAAGAGGAAATAACGGCTGACTACATTCAAAAATATGGGTGTGTATTTGGGACCAAACAACATTAATTTCAATGGGACCAACTTTTAAGCATATCTATGTACTGACAATATATACTTCATCCATCTGTAACAATTCCAAAACTAAATTCTTGTGGGGAAATGTAAAAAAAAACAAAACATTTTTATCCCAAAGGATGAACTGAAAGTTCTTTCTTTGACTCACATTAAATGAAAGAGGAAAGAATCCAAAAACCAATAAGTGTTAACCACATGACATATCCTGGGGAAACACAATATTTTTTAAGGGCACTGTGTAAACTAGAAAAATAAATAAATAGAAACTGTTTGCAATTAGATTTGCAACTTTATGTTATTATAGCTAGTAGCAAACATAATTTTTATCTTTACCATAAATGTAGTTTTTACCTTCAAATTTCTTGGTTTATTTTACCTAGTGGGGCGAACAGTTTCCTTCAGTGCCTTTCATTCATTACTCAATTATGTCACATCATATTCTGCTTCCTTTCATAATCTGGCCAGCAATCTAAGAAAAGAGCTATGATTTCATTCCTTGGGATTGGGATAGGTTAGGATTAGGAATGGGAAATATACCTTATTTGCCTGTGCATAATTTTTCTTCCTATTTTTAATAAGCATACCTGCTATTTAACAGACAAGCTAGGTCATGCAATAATTGTACCAATTGATGCAGTCCTATTGTTTATAATTATAAACATTACTGGGGAATATTGTAAGTCTTTAGAGGAAAAAGAATTACGTACTGTTAAGGCTGCATCCTGTGTAGTTCCTTGGGAGTAAGTTACAGGTAATCCTCGATTTACAACAGTTCACTTAGTGATGACACAGAAAAAATGGCTTATAATTTTTTTTTCACACTTATGACTGTTGCAGCATCCCCATGATTTAATGTGGATGCTTGACAACTGACTCACATTTATGACGGCTGCAGTGTCCCAGGGTCATGTGATCTCTTTTTGCAACCTTCTGATAAGTAAAGTCAATGGGGAAATCAGATTCACTTAATAAGTGTTACTAATTTAACAACTGAAATGATTCACTTAAGAAATGTGGCAAGAAAAGTCATAAAATGTTTTAAAAGTAATTTAAAATATTTCTTACTTAGTAATGTAAATTTTGGGCTCAATTAGTTCAGAACTACCTGTATATTGATTTCTATTTCTGACTGACTTTATTTCTAAGTAGTCATGCAGCACATTAGACTGTACTGGCAGGACATTATATTTTATTAGTCATACAGGTAGTTTCTGACTTACAACTGGTCACTTAATGACCTTTAAAAGTTATGAGCAACCTCCCAAAAGTCCTTATGGCCCGTTTTAAAATTATGATGATGCATCCCCCCCTCTACAGTTATGTGATTGCTTTGGGGAAGTTTAGCAACAGCTCATTTTTATGGTTGTTTGTAACATCCAGCAGTCATGTGACTGCAATTTATGACATGTTTTCTTTGTTTCCAATGTTTATTTCCAGTTTCTGGCAAAAAACTCACTGGAAAAAACAAATTTGCTTTATAACTGCAGCATTTGCTTACAACTAACATGTTCATTTAACAAACATGGTATGACTGCAACAAAAAAATATTTTTTAAAAATCAGATTTGGTCATGTGATGCCTCAACTTATGTCCATAATTCCAGGCTCAATTATTATTGTAAGTCGAGGTCTACCTCTACTATTGAAAAATGTTAAAGGCCCTGTCACATCGGCCGACGGATGCAAAACGTATGTAAAAAGGACACAGCAGACGAGAAAATGTTCCATCCGTTGTTATCCGCTCTCAAAAGTGCCCCAAATTTGCATAAAGAGAATGCACAACAACGGAAAGGAACGGACAGGGAGAGGACGTAGCGAGGATGTTAAGCGGATGCTCCACGGAAGCCTAGCGGACGGAAGCGGATGGAAGTGGATAACACATCCGCAGGGCTTCTGGGGGAGCACAGCGAAGCGGACGCGCAGTGGAAGGAGCGGATGCCGAGCGGATGACGCGGATGCATCACGGATGCCTAGAGGATGCAAAGCGTTCACTGCGCATGCGGGGAGGATGCATTGCATCAGCCCCACGGATATAAAAGGATGCAGATCGCAAGCAGGTCACCATTCAGAGGAAAGACCTGCTGCCAGACACATCTCCAACCAACAACCATGGGGAAGAAGAGGAAGCCTGTGCCTACTCCTGCCAGCCCTGGCAAGAAGGACAGGGCCACCATCCCACCCCCTGGTGCTGACTCTGCTTCTGCTGCTGGTGCTGACTCTGCTGGTGCTGGGGCTTCTGCTGGTGCTGCTCCTGGTGCTTCTGCTGGTGCTTACTCTGCTGGTGCCGCTCCTGGTGCTGCTGGTGCTGCTGGTCCTGCTTTTGCTGCTGCTGCTGGTCCTGCTTTTGCTGCTGCTGCTGCTGGTGGTGGTGTAGTGGACCAGCCCCTAGAACCTCAAAGCCCTATTGATGAGGGCCCAGAAGGCCCTGCCAGAGGGAGGAAGAGGCAATCGCGCGATAGGGAGAGGAGACAGTACTCCATCGAAGAGGAACATGAGGATGAGGTGCTTGAATGGCTGAGGGAGAACGAGTACCTCTGGCTGAAGGGACACAGGGTCTATCGAGACACCAAGCGGAAGCAGGCAGCTTGGAGAAAGAAGGCGGAGAGCCTGGGCTACACTTCAGAGGTCCTCCTCGGGTGGTGGAAGCACATGCACACCTGGTACAGGAAGCTGCACCTGAAGAAGTCTGGCCAGTCCGCGGTCAAGCTCACCGAGACCTGATGTGATGGCCAAGTGCAGCTTCTTGGAGGGTGAGGTCCGCCACCGAGGAGCAGCCCCTCTGTCAACCCTCTCTCTCAGGCAGCCCACAGAGAGCCAGTCCTCTTCCGGCCAAGAGTCAGCTCCTGTGTCCAGGCAGGTATCTTGGAGCGCCCCATGACGGAGACCCCCCCGACAGCTGCACTCCCCATGGCGAAGTGCGTGGAGAACCCCCTGACGCAGTTGGAGCAAGGAGAGGGCGCTGCCACCAGAGACCAACCCACCCCCACCCCCTGCTCCACCTCCACAGAAAGCAGGCAGAGAGGCAGACCAGAGGGAGAGAGCCACACTTTCCTGCTGGAGATCAGGGACACCATCAAAAGCAGCATAGATCTCCTCAGCTGGTACAGTCCAACATACCTTCCTCTTACAGAAAGCCCTTCCTCACCTACGTCAACCAGACCCTCATGGACATGTCCGAATCCCAGGTGATACCAGGTGATCAAGGAGAGGATCACAGGTCTTCTGCACAACCCTCCAGGCCCAACTGAACCTGCTCCGATCCAGTCCAGGTCTTCTCCTCCACCCCAGGTGATGTCACAGCCCTTCCAAGGCTTTCCACAGGCCCTCACCTACCAAGGCTATGGCTACCAGGAATTCCAGCAGCACAGGCAGCCCTTCCCAGTCCAGGCACAGGTTCATCGCACGCCACCGGTGCCACTGACGCCACAGATGCCGATGCCACAGATGCCACCCACACTTCACCTCGCTCACCTGCAGACCCCCCTACACTCCTCCTTCCTCCACACCACAGCCAAGCCCAGCCTCAGAACATATGTCATCGGTCTTGTGACTGACATCCCATGTCATGGAGGAAGGGGCTCTCAACATCACAGGACTGAGCCAGCTCTCTGAGAGCTTCCTCCACATACCATCCCGTTGTCCTCTTGGGCCCAGGCACCCCAATGGTGCCTCAGACCAGCACTCCAGCCACTGCCACCTCCACAGCACCTGGACCCTTCACCCCTGAGACTATGGGCATGCCTCAGAGTGACTGAGAAGAGTGCCAGAGACTGGGTTGCTACCTGTTGACTTTATCTTTGCTTGGGACACTTTACTTGGGTCATTTTGCTTTTACAGTTTGTTATTAAGAAAGTTTATCTTTGCTTCACACACTTGGTTCAGTTATTTTAGTAAATAAAGTCTTGGTGGAAACTTTTAGAAATGGTTTAAGCCTTTGCATGCTTGTGGAATGGGTAAGGATAGCAGTGGGATGGGTGGGGATACCTGTGGGATGGGTAATAGCTATGGGATGGATTAAGATAGCAGTGGGATGGGCAGGGATACCTGTGGGATGGGTAATAGCTGTGGGATGGGTTAGGATAGCAGTGGGATGGGCAGGGATACCTGTGGGATGGATAATAGCTGTGGGATAGATAAACCTCCAGTGCAAGCATAGTGGGACTGTATGGTCCACCCTCCCAGCTGCCACACCTATGGCCCTTTATTATCAATAACAATTTAATCATTCATCAACACATTTGAACATAAACACAACTCTTTATTAAATGCCCTGTTCATTGTAGGGCCACTCAACATACACGGCAAAATCTCATCAGTGTGATGAGACAGGCTGAAGGAAACATCCATTAAGCATCTACCATCCTGTCTTGCCACTCCATTGCTCCAGCTGGGGAGTTGCACCAGTGTCTCAGTAGGTTGAGCTGCTTCTTCCCTTCACGTGAAGCTCTGTTGGGGCCTTGCACATCCACAGTGTCTATCAGGTTTCGCCCTTGCCTCCATTCACCAAGCTCCATGTCCCCATTGCCTTGTTGACGGTCCACAAGCCTGTTCTGCAACACTGGGTAGCGGGTGCGTATGAGATTGTGCAGGATGCAGCAAGCTTCCACGATGTTCCTCACGGTCTCTGGGCGATGCTGCATGGTGGTGAGAAGTACCTGGAACCTGTTGGCCAGGATGCCAAAGGCATTCTCCACCACCCGCCTTGCCCTGGACAGCCTGTAGTTGAAGATCCTCTCTTCACGGGTGAGGCATCTGGAAGTGTAGGGCTTCATGAGGTAGGTTCTGAGGGAAAAGGCGTCATCCCCCACGATGAAGTAGGGCACATCTTGTGTGTCGTTGGGCAGGGGGGCTGGATCTGGGAAGCCCATGATGAGATTGCGTTCCAGCCCCTCCTTGAGGTGACTGGCGTTGTATATCTGGGCATCTGAAGATGAGCCGTAGCCTGAAGCATCGATGTACATGAACTTGTAGTCAGAATTGACCATGGTGAAGAGGATGATGCTGAAGAAGCCCTTGTAGTTGTGATAAGTGGACCCTGACTTGGCTGGAGCTTTGCAGGCCAGGTGCTTCCCATCTATGGCTCCAACGGTGTGGGGGAAGTTCCACTTCTGATACCACTGCTCTGCAACTTTCTTCCAGCCTTCTTCAGTGGAGGGGCACTGGAGGAGCTCCTCCAGGTATTCTTCGATGATGGTCTGCACCACTTCTCTGACCACAATGCTGATGGCGTTGTGTGGCACCCTCCAGGCATACTGTACGTGGTCCCAGAGGCCAGGTGGCGCAGTCAGTGCCACCTTAAGCCCAGGGTCCAGGCTGGGCTGGAAGTTAGTGTTTGCCTTGGTCAACCTGGGTCTCAGCCGCTCCACAACTTCGTCAAACATGGCTGGAGGCATCCTCATGAAGTTCTGGAATGCACGAGTGTCTTCGTTCCTCAGCTCCACCATCAGCTTGTTATACAGTCCATACTCCGCTCTTCTCGTGATCCATCTTCGGACCCAGATACTTCTTGGACGCCTCCTTTTCTTCCCGTAGAACAGGTGAAAGAGCCTGTAGAGGGCTTTGCACTGTTGTAGAACAATGGTGGCTACCAAAAGGAGTGTGTGACGATGCATGGTGGAGATGACTGGATGCTGTGGAAGAGCAAGAGCAAGAGCAAGAGCAAGGCTGAAGAGGTCTGCACAGCAGGGCTGCTGGACTGAAAGTGAGATCCAGGTGATTTCTTCCCCTTTTTAAAGGAAATATCATTTTTCCGCTAGGTGTCCTTCCACATACTCTAGGCATCCTCCAGACATCCTAAATATCCGAGATACGTCCCCTATACGAACGTTTTAATGCTTTCTATGTGAGCTGCATCCGCTTTCATCCTTTCTACGTCCATGCTACTAACGCTGCATGTCCGTTCCGCGTCCGTTTCACTTCCTCCGTGTCCATTTTCTGCTGGAGCGGATGTGAGTTGCGCGGATGCGCAGCGGATACCTAGCGGATATAGTGGATGCGTAATGGATGATGACGGACGTATAACAGATGTTCCCCGTGTGCGTAGCGGATGTAGAATGGACGCGTTGGATACTTTATCCGCTCAAAAAGTTTTGTGCAGCTCAAAACTTTTTGAGCGGATGAAATCTCAGTAGACAGATGCTGGACAGATAGAGAGTATGAAAAACGGACGCAGTGAGTACAGAACGAATGCATCGCGTTCACCAACAGATGGCAAGTGTTTCTCTCCGTTTTACATCCTCTTTCCATCCGTTGGTGCTGTGTGACATGGGCTTAATGGAAAGTATATTCTTTTCTCCCAAAACAAGTGCAGTTTGCTAGTTTTTGCATTTCTTTTTTTATATATAGCTGCTTACGTATATAAATATCATTTGATGTTTATGCATACTTATTTGTTACATTTATTCCCTACCTATCTTGCCACATGTGTATGTTGGTATGTAGATATACTTTTTAGAATATGAAAACTTTTTATTCTACAAGAAAAATATATAAAGTTAAATAAGAACAGGTGAGGGAAAATTTACCTTGTACATGAAATAATTGAGAATGCTATCGTTAAAAGATATGCGATGGAGACCAATGGGATCACACCCTTAGCAAGGTTTTCAAATTCATTCTGTCTTGACAATGAGGTAAAATAGGCTACCTGCCAGGTTAAAGGGGGAAGGAGAGAGAAGGAAGACAACCTTTCAATTATTTTACCTGAAAATGTATTTTAATTGATCTATTTAAAAACAGGCTGAGATAAAAGTATTTTCATTATTATCCAGTTTTTGTATGCTTTAACATATATATTACAAAGACAAGTTAATGGAAATTTTTACAAGTAGTCTTTGACTTAAAACAACTGGAATGGAATTTTCATCTTGAAATTATGTGGTTAAACATCTTGGTTGCTATTGTTAACCAAATTAACCAACTTGTTATTAACTGACTATTAGGTGGCAGGCCAAGTCAAAGAGGAAATCTGGCAGGAAGTTGCAAGTTCCAAATAGCTTGCAGACAGGTAAGTGGTTGCAGCTGGATTGGGGCTGCATATGGAAAAGGTTCAGGGAAGGTGCTAAGAAGGTATGGCAAAATTTGGGAAGGTTGCATTAGGGTATTGAGAGGGGCACAGCAAGGGCTGGAGAAGGTCCATGGGGGTGCAAGAGAGATGCAGCGAAGCTTGGGAAAATTGTATAAGAGCATGCAGTGAGGCTGGGAATGATTAGTGGGAAGAACAGCAAGGGTAAGAGAAAGTACACAAGGAGATGTGAAAAGACTTAGGGAGGGTGTGTAGGAATATATGAGGAAAGTGTGGCAAGTCTCCAGGAGGGTGTGGAAGGTATGTAGAAGACAAAGCAAGAGTTAGAGAGGATGCCCGAGGATGGCACAGGAAGAATCGGGGAGTCTGAGAGTGCCAAGCAACAGAAAAGTTGGGAAGGGTGTGTGATAGGAGAGCTTTACCTAACTACTTCTTAGTCCACTTCCACATTGATTTTCTAGAGAAGCCAGAAGGGAAGGTCACAAATGGCAATCACATGATTGTAAGGCACTGCAACTGGGAGTAAGATCACAACCACATGATTGTGGGAGTGTAAGAATACAGCATTTCTTCATTTGTTTCAACTTTAAATGATTGCTGGACAAATGATAATTAAATTAAATTCTATCACAAAAAATGCTATAGAAGTGTACGTTCCAGCATAACTCTGGAACACTTCGAGCAATTTCAACCAAATATGGTACAGAGATGTCTTACCCTCTGGAAAAAAAATACTGTGGGGGTAAGACACTCCTAACAACCTTCTCTGTGTGTGTCTGTGTGTGTGTTCCAGCATAACTCTTGAATGCTTGGGCTGCTGAAATGAAAAAGAATGAATTATGAATTATAGTGTCAAATCATAGTACTTTTGACAGTGATCGTGTGCATTTTGGATTCAAGTGCTGTTAAGATACAGCCTGTTGTGCCTTAAAATGGCTTCTACTGTACAGCACAGTGAAGTTGTCATGATGACAGCTTCACAATACTCCACAAGGGGGCTCCCTCTGATAAGGGGGATTGGTTCTTAAAAACAACAAACATCCTAGGCCCACAACTTCAAGCAAAGAGTACAAGTTGTTGGGGGAAGTGCCTGCTAATGCAGATAATCACCTCAAAGGCTGTTCCCTGTAAAAATTTTTCAAGGCTGTTGGCCAGGGCAATTAGGTCTCTAATTCTCACTACAATAGTAGAGGTTACAGGCCCAGGCCCAAGTGCCTTTTTCTTACATTTACTTTATTGTATTCCATAATAATATATTTCATTACTTAACAATGCCTCCAAAGAAACATCAGGAGATTGGCCAAGTGCAATCGAAGGCTACAAAAATGAAACACCAGCATAGACAAGAAACTCCCAAGGAGAGGAATAGAAGACTTGCAATGTTGTGTGAGAGAGCTGCTACATCTAGAACTTCAGAGATAGTACAACAGTGGGAAGCCTAACTAAAGGATAAGAGAGATAGAGCTACTACATCAATTCTAGAACTTCAGAAACAGTACAACAGTGTGAATCCCAACTACAGGATGAGATAGAGCTGCTACATCTAGACATTCAGAGGCAGTACAACACTGTGAGGCCAACTACACTATAAAAGAGATAGAGCTGTTACACCTAGAGCTTCAGAGACAGTACAAGGTGCAGCCCGCCTTCAGGAAAAGAGAGAGAGAGCCAGACGATCATGGACTGCACAACATTTAAGCTTCGCATTGGAAGGATTCCACTCGAATCCTGCACATAAATTGGAAGGATGCACATAAAGATCACTCACAGCATGCAAGTGTTAGCACTGGAAAAATGGAAATGGTTTGTAGTTACTGTCAATCCAGAAAGTTTACATCAGAGTCTCCTGGAATTTACTTCAAAAATGAGAAAATTAAACTCTACAACTAGAGCCACCACCACAAGAACTTTTGACTAACACATCAGCAGATACATCACAGTCTAAGCATTTTCTTAGTAACATCAGAAAATACAATTCATGTTTCAAATCACATAGTTTGGTACCACAGGTTGTTCAACAGCCTGGATTTGCATTGACATTCACAGTGCAAAGGTGGGATCGTTACTTTAGCTACCAGATCAACCACAAAAATTTCTACAACTATATTTTATTGTTAACAAACAAATGGAAACCGACCCGAGGTGCGCCTAAATCTCAGGAACAAGATGTCAGATTGTTTTACACTGACAAAGGATGTTTCATGAGCACAACCATCTTATTAAAACTTTTAAAACAGCATTGGAACGTATGCCAATGGATGAATATAAAGTAGGCACAGGAGTAGACCAAACACCAGTAGACCAAACACCAGAAACCACAAGGGATTGAAGGTGCACCAAATCCTTGCCGGACGAAGTAAGAGGGTCCCTGTTCATGTGCCACTTGTTGTAATGATGAGGCAGTCGAGGTGTTTGAGCATGATCAACTAAATCATGATGAACTTTATTGGAGTCATGTATTTATATACATTTTTAGTTATTCTCCATCATTGGTTAACTTTGTTTGCTGCTTAACTTTCGTTACTGTTTAGTATAATAGTAATTAACACAATTAATTATCTCTTGCTAAAGTATAACATGTTTACTTCCTGTCTCTAATCTGCCTTTAGATTAGTGACTTTGTTTGCCTGAGTTGTAATTGCTTGTAAACATTCTTTATCTGAGGTTTGCCATGCGAGATAAGAGCATTCCTGCAATTACAACTCTACATATTCCCGTTTTTTATTTTAAATGGAGGATTCAAAGATTTATGAATGTATCGCAATTGTAGAGGATTAAGAAAGGGGGAAGTAGGATGAAACAATGCGAATAAATTTGGAATACATTGAATAAAACAACAGGTTGCAATTAGTACAATAATAATTATAACATAAAACAAAAACTGTTTGAGCCAAGACCAATCAAGGAGCCAATTGGTTAGCCACTCAAAAGGTGAGTAATGAGCATGGATATTATTTTGAATATATGACTGTAAATTGGCAAGTTCACCCTCAATAGTTTTATTCAAAGAATGAAAATGCACAGCACATCCATGGCGTCCAACTAACGTACAGAACCCTCCCTGATGGGCTAAAAGATAGTCTATAGCAAAACGTTGCTGTAAGACATCTTGATTTAAGTCTTCTATTTCATGCTGCAAATCACAAATAATAGCAGCGGTAGCATTGATGGATTTTTCAAGTCTGCAGGTGAGACCAAGAATAGATCGTCTGTTTTCTTGAGCAATTATGCCAGGATAAGAGCCTAGAGAAAGGACTCCTGTAATGGCCCCTGCCAATGCACGGCCAAATGTAGAACCGGAAGACAATTGTGTCAATAATGACTTCATCATTACATCTAGGCCCCAGAGAGGATTGCCGCTGTTGAGTTGATGAGAGCGTACCGATTTGAACAGGTAGAATAAAATAACCTATAGTTTCACACTGATAATTCTGAGGATGAACATTAGTAGCATATTTATCAAAAAAAGAACTACATATTAGGATCCTTAAGCTGCCAATCAGCACATATCGATCCTGTATTAGATTGATCAGAGGCATTAAAAAGGAAAATTGTCAGGATACGTATCAGGAGCTATATTATTGCCACGCAAAGAAGAATTAAAGGTACCTGACAACCAATAGTAGTTAGAACAATAACTATAATTCCCTAGCTTTTTTAATATGTGCTGAGCAGCATCATAATCTGACCAATTATGAAGCCAAGTGTGTTTAGCATTGACAACAGAAACACAGACCCCTTGTAAATTGACTAACTTTCAAGTAACACCAACGGACAGAATTCAATTGCATGGGAGGTTTAGAAAATAGCCAGGAGTTTGAAATAGATTGTACTTGTGAGACAATAAATGTAGAAGACATGATCAAGTTAGGGGTAAAAGAAATTTGACCAAATGCCACTGGGGGCTCATAGTATAAAGTAATATTTGTGCCATGGGTCATAAACATGTATTGGACATGACAAACCCACAAATTAGGTAAGACGAACCACAGAAGTGTCATTTTGAGCAGAAACACTATTAACCATAAACAAGAAAATACAAAGTAAAATTGTAACAGAATTAGCAGTAATAATAGCAAAAACAGCAGCAACAAGATTTTCAGGAGTCTGAGGTAATGAGGCCTGTTGCAGTTGTTGTTGGGCTTGATATGTAGATTTAACCTGACCCCAAGTGATGGGTTGCGGGCGCTTTGACCTCGGAAGACAGACTTCTGTGTTCAGATGAAAATTGCAATCCGGAATCAGGTTGTGAAGGCTCTGATGCCATGCCATGCGCTGGAACCCACACTGCTTGTCCAGTAGAAGGATCTTCCATGGCAGCGTAACTGCGACCCCAAGTGATCAGTGGTGTAGGCCTTTCCAGGTTGGATCTGGAGCTTGGAGATACTTTACCAAAGGCCTTGCTAAAGATTCAGTAGTTCGAAAATGTTAATTAACAGGTGAGTCTGCAAGAGAATCTAAAAAGGTTAAATAATTCCAAGTATATAATGCTACAGCAATGAGATTTTGAATCTTTCGCAGATGGTAAGGGCCAGACTTTGTAATTGTTTCTGAAGCAATGCCTTAAAAGTCCGATGAACTCAATCAACTATAGCTTGACCCTGAGAGTTGTAAGGAATTCCGTGCACTAAAGTAATATTCCATTTCTGACAAAAGGTTTGAAATTCCTTACTGATATAAGCGGGGCCATTGTCAGTTTTAAACTGAGAAGGCTGACTCATTACAGCAAAAGAGGATAGGCAATGAGAAATAACATCTGAAGTACATTCATGTTTTGAAACAGTAACCCAAAGGAAATGTGAATGAGTGTCAATAGACGTGTGAAGATAACAGTATGGCTTAAAGGTTGAAAATTGAGTTACATCCATTTGCCAAATTTGATTAGCTTGGGTTCCTCGTGGGTTGACACCCACTGGAAAGGGAACTGCCAGTTGCTGACAAGCTGGACAAGCACGGACAATATCCGGGGCTTGAGATAATGAAATTTTCAATTGCTTTGCTTTTCAATTTGGCATTTTGATGAAAATAAGAATGATTATCAACAAACAAAGAGGCAACATCCTTTAAAGATTTATCTGCCTTTCGACTTCCTTCAGTCAAGGCATTAGTAAAGGGAGTATGATTTCGAATGTGTTCTACATACAAAGAATACAAGCGAGTTTCCAAACTATTCTTTAAAGATAAAAACAAGGATAACAAATTCTTATCCAAAGAGAGAGCACAATAAGAAAAAGGAAGAGAGTGCATAGCTAAATACACATATTGAGTATCAACGATCAAATTAATAGGTTGGTCATTGAACAATTGTAAAGCCAAAATCACAGCAGCCAGTTCAGCACGTTGAGCTGAAGTCTGTGTGGCAGTAAATTTAGAATACCATTGTTGTTGAATCTGCTAGACAACCACACCCCTTGTAGGTGATCCATCAGTGAAGACTGTAAGAGCTTTAGAAATAGGATTTTGCACAAAAATAGAAGAAAAGGCCAGATTTAAAGTAGTAGTAATCACTATTCTAGGATCCTTGGGTAAAGAATACAAGAAGTTTCCACATATTGAGAAAAGGCTATCTGATATGATTCTGAAATCATCAAATGCTCATGTTCAACTTTTGCACGAGTGAAAACTATGCTAATAAGATCCTTCCAAATATCGATGCTTAAACTTATTCAATATTTCTCGAAGGCATATTCTTTGAGGATCAGTTAATACAACTAGATCTCCTGGTGATTGTGCTCCCTTCAAAGACTGAAATAAGGGCAACATATCACCAGTTGTAATACAGAAGAATGGGCGTGCCCAATTAATAATGCCAAGTAATTTTTGCCATTGTACTAATGTATATGATTTCTGTACTTGTAATTCAGGAAGAATTGGAATGGAAAAATTGTGCAACATTGTATGTCCTAAGTAGCTATAAGGTTCTACCTTTTGAATTTTGTCTGAGGCTATATACAATCCCTGTTGTGCCACAATATCCATTAACTCTTTTAACAATGTAGATTCATCAAAATCCGGGGCTGCTATCAATATATCATCCATGTAATAATAGACTAAATAGGAAGGAAATTTATTCCGAAAGGGTTGAAAGGCATTATCCATGAAATATTGACAAAGTGTAGGGGAATTAAGCATTCCCTGAGGCAACACTCACCAATAATATCATTTTGCGGGCATGCTATTATTAAAAATTAGGACAGGAAATGCAAATTTTTTTTTGTCTTGAGGCTGCAAAGGTATGGTAAAAAAGAAGTCTTTAAGCCCATGTCACACTGGCCAACAGATTGAAAACAGACACAATGGACGAGCAAAATGTTCCATCCATTGTTATCCGCTCTCAAAAGGGGCAAAAATTTGCATAACCGGAGCGGATAACACGGACGCGGGGAGGACGCAAGGCGGATGCAAAGCGGATGCAGAACAGAAGCCCAGCGGATGGGAGCGGATGGCGCAACTGCAGGGATTCCAGGGGGCCTCAGCGAAGCGGACGCGGAACGGATACAGCGGATGCAGAACGGACGCCGAACGGATGAAGCGGATGCACAGCGGAAGCCTAGCAGATGCACAGCGGAAGCGGAACGGATGCCGACTGTTAATTGCACAGGCGGGGGGGAAGTATTACGTAAGCCCCCCGGATATAAAGGGAAGCAGCTCGCACGTGGCCAGCATTCCGAGGAAAGACCTGCTGCTGGACACTTCAAGTTCCTTGCCTGCTCTGCCAGCCTGCCTTCCAGCCAGCCTTGGTGCCTGCTAGCCAGCAACCCCACAACCATGGGGAGGAAACGAAAGTCTCAGCAACCTGCCGCCATCCCTGGCAAGAGGGACAGGGCCAACCTCCCGCCCCCTGCCCCTGACTCTGCTGGTGCTGGGGCTTCTGCTGAAGCTGCTCCTGGCGGGTGTGCTTCTGCTGTTGCTGGGGCTTCTGCTGTTGCTTATTCTGTTGAAGCTGCTCCTGGTCCTGCTCGACCTGCTCGTGCTCCTGGTCCTGCTCGTGCTCCTGGACTTGCTGGCCCTGCTGGTGCTTACTCTACTGCTGCTGATCCTGGTCCTGGTGTTCCTGCTCCTGCTGCTGCTGCTGCTGATGATGATCCTGCTGGTGAGGATGCTGATGCTGATTATGATCCTGCTGGTGAGGATGATGATGATGATGATGATGATCCTGCTAGTGCTGCTGCTGGTGGTGTGGTGGAGCAGCCCCTACTACCTGGGAGCCCCTCTGATGAGGGCCCATCTGGTCCTGCCAAAGGGAGGAAGAGGCGTATGCGACAACGGGAGAGGAGGCAATACTCCATTGTGGAGACGCACGAGGATGAGGTGCTGGAGTGGCTGAGAGAGAACGACTATCTGTGGCGGAAGGGACACCGGCTGTACAGGGACACCAAGCGGAAGCAGGCTGCTTGGAGAGAGAGGGCAGAGAGTATGGGTTACACTTCGGAGGTGCTCCTCGGCTGGTGGAAACATATGCACACCTGGTACGGGAAGCTGCACCTGAAGAAATCTGGCCAGGCCACTGTGAAGCTGACAGAAAGAGAGACCTACGACATGGCCAGGTGCAGCTTCCTGGAGGGTGAGATCCACCACCGAGGAGCACCAGCAGCCCCTCTCACTACCCTCTCTCTCAGGCAGCCTGCTGCCACCCAATCCTCTTCCAGCCGAGAGTCAGTCCCTGTCTCCAGGCAGGTTTCTGTGGAGCATGCCACGGCGGAGAACCCACGGACAGGTGTGGTAAGAGTGGTGGAGTGCATAGAGGACTCCCTGGTGCGGTGGGAGAAAGGAGACATTGAGTCCACCACAGTCCTAGCCGCATCCACCCAATCCCAGTTCTGCCTCCGCAGAAAGGCAGAGAGCCGGACAGCTGGAGGGGAAGAGCCACAATGTCCTGCTGGAGATCAGGGACACCATCTGCACCAGCATAGATCTCCTCTCTCAGCTGGTCCACACCAACTCCACATCCTCCAACCGCAAGCCCTTCCTCACCTATGTCAACCAGACGCTCAAGGAAATGGCGGATCCACAGTACCAGCAGGTGAAGGACCGGATCACCAAGCTGTTTCACAACCTTCCAGACACAGAGGAACCTGCTCCCACCCAGTCCAGGCCTGCTCCTCCACCCCAGGTGATGTCCCTCCCATTCCAAGGCTTCCCACAGCCCCTCACCTACCAGGGCTACAGCTACCAGGAGGTTCAGCAGCACAGGCAGCAGCCATTCCCAGTCCAGGCACAGAGTCATTGGGCGACACCGTTGCCATCTGTTTCACTGATGCCACCGATGCCACCCACGCCAATGATGCCACCGACGACAGCGATGCCACCCATGCCAGTGATGCCACCCATGCCAATGATGCCACCGACGACAGTGATGCCACCCATGCCAGCTGCAGAGCAGACAGCCCCACTACACTACTCCTTCCTCCACCCCACAGCCAAGCCCGGCCTCAGTACATCTGTCATCAGTACTGGGGCTGACACCCCATGGCATGGAGGAAGGACCTTTCAGCATCACGGGGCTGAGCCAGCTGTCCGAGACCGTTCTCAACACACTGTCCCCTGTTGTCCTCTCGAGGCCAGGCACTCCAGCACCACCCACCACCACAGCACCTGGACCCTTCACCCGAGACTGGGCACACCTCCGAGTGACCAAGAAGAGTGCCAGAGACCGGCGAGCTGGCTACCTGTGGACTTTATTTGGACACTTGACTTGGGTCATTTTTTTACAGCTTGTTGTTCAATAAAGTTTATCTTTGATTCACACACTTGCTTCATTTCTTTTTTTGTAATAAAGTCTTGGTGGAAACTTTTAGAATTGGCTTAAGCCTTTGCATGCTTGTGGGATGGGTTAAAATAGCAGTGGGATGGGCAGGGATACCTGTGGGATGGGCAGGGATACCTTTGGAATGGGTAATAGCTGTGGGATAGATAAACCTCCAGTGCAAGCTTAGTGGGACTGTATGGTCCACCCACCCAAGTGCCACACCTATGGCCCTTTATTATCAATAATAATGTAATCAATCATCCACACATGTCAACATAAACACAACTCTTTATTAAATGCCCTGTTTATTGTCGGCCCACCCAACATACATGGCCCAATCTCATCCGTGTGATGAGACAGGCTGAAGGAAGCATCCATTAAGCATCTACCATCCTGTCTTGCCACTCCATCACTCCAGCTGGGGAGTTGCACCAGTGTTTCAGGAGGTTGCACTGCTTCTTCCCTTCCCGTGAGGCTCTGTTGTGGCCTTGCACATCCTGAGTGTCGATCAGGTTTCGCCCTTGCCTCCATTCCCCAGGCTCCATGTCCCCATTGCCTTGTTGACGGTCCACGAGCCTGTTCTGCAAGACTGGGTAGCGGGTACGCATGAGATTGTGCAGGATGCAGCAAGCTTCCACGATCCTCCTCACAGTCTCTGGGCGATGCTGCATGGTGGTGAGAAGTACTGTTCTCCACCATCCGCCTTGCCCTGGACAGCCTGTAGTTGAAGATCCTCTCTTCAGGGGTGAGGCATTTGGAGGTGTAGGGCTTCATGAGGTAGGTTGTGAGGGAGAAGGCGTCATCCCCCACAATGAAGTAGGGCACATCTTGTGTGTCGTTGGGCAGGGGGTCTGGATCTGGGAAGCCCACGATGAGGTTGCCTTCCAGCCCCTCCTTGAAGTGACTGGCGTTGTATACCTGGGCATCTGAAGATGAGCCGTAGCCTGAAGCATCGATGTACATGAACTTGTAGTCAGCATTGACCATGGCGAAGAGGATGATGCTGAAGAAGCCCTTGTAGTTGAAATAAGTGGACCCTGACTTGGCTGGAGTTTTTGCAGGCCACGTGCTTGCCATCGATGGCTCCAACGGTGTGGAGGAAGTTCCACTTCTGATACCACTGCTCTGCAACTTTCTTCCACCCTTCTTCAGTGGAGGGGCACTGGAGGAGCTCCTCCTTGTATTCTTCGATGATGGTCTGCACCACTTCTCTGACCACAATGCTGATGGTGTTGTGTGCCACCCTCCAGCCGTACTGCATGCTTTTGTAGGTGGTCCCTGAGGCCAGGTGGCGCAGAGTCAGTGCCACCTAGAGCCCAGGTTTCAGGCTGGGCCGGAAGTTGGTGTTTGCCTTGGTCAACCTGGGTGTCAGGCGCTGCACAACTTCATCAAACATGGCTGGAGGCATCCTCATGAAGTTCTGGAACGCCCGTGTGTCTTCGTTCCTGAGCTTCACCATCAGCTTGTTGTACAGTCCGTACTCTGCTCTTCTCCCGATCCATTTTCGGATCAAGACGCTTCTTGGCCGCCTTTTTCTTCCCATAGTAGAGTTCACAGAGCCTGTAGATGGCTTCGTACTGTTGCAGAAGGATGGTGGCTGCCAAAAGGACTGTGGTACGATCCACGGTGGACATGACTGGATGCTGTGGAAGAGCAAGAGGCAGATGAAGGCTGCAGAGGTCTGCACAGGTGGGCTGCTGGTCTGAAAGTGAGATGCAGACGAGTTGCTCCCCCTTTTTATAGGCAGTGTAGGCGTCCCTTTGCATCCTCTAGGCATCCTCTAGACATCCTTAATATCCGAGATAGATCCCCTCTGCGAAGGTTTTTTCCGCTTTAAACGCTTTGTTTCCATGCTGCATCCGTTCTGTAACTGTTCCGCGTCCGTTCCGCTTCCTCCCTGTGTCCGGGCATATGCGAGTTGCGCGGATTCGCAGCGGATGCCTAGCGGATATAGCGGATGCGTAGCGGATGCAGAACGGACGAACTGGATACATTTTCCGTGCAAAAGTTTTAGGCAGCCCAAAACTTTTGGAGCGGATGAAACGTCCATAAACGGATGCTGGACGGATAGAGAGGATGAAAAACGGAGGCAGTGAGTACAGAACGGATACATCGCGTTAACCAACAGATGGCAAGGTTTTTTGTCCATTTTACATCCTCTTTGCATCCGTTGGTTCAGTGTGACATGGGCTTTAAGATCAACTACCAATAATTTATAAAAATTAGGAATTAAGTTAGAATTTGGTAGACCACATTATAAAGGCCATTTCCCATTTTTCTTTTTTTTATAACAAAAACAGGAGTATTCCAAGGACTATTAGAAGGTTCTATATGATCAGCAGCCAATTGTTCTTGAACCAATTGTTGTAAAGCAGCGAGTTTTTCCCTTGATAATGGCTATTGTTCCACCCAAACCGGCATAGAACAGAGCCATTTAAGAGGAAGAGAATAAAATGGGCGTTAAGAAGAGAAAGGATATCACGGCCCCAAATATTAGTATGAATTATCTAGAATGTATGGTTGTAGGAAAAAGGACTTACCAGCAGATGTTGTAACATTAATTTCCTGAACATTCTGCCAAGCAGCTGTAGAACCTCCTATTCCCCACAATGAAGAAACTGTCAATTTTGGCCGCTGTACTGGCCACTGTAAAGAGATGACAGTAACATCGGTTCCAGTATCCAATAACCCTTGAAATGGTTGTTTATTAAGGAAGAGCGTTAACAAAGGACGAGAGTTCAGCTGATGAAGTAAGCCTACAGATAAAGAAGTTGATCCAAATCCTGCATCCCCACGATTACTTATACCAGGAGATGGAATTTAATATGGAAGAAGAAGCAACTGAGCAACAGAGGAATTACAAAGAAGAACTTGAGGAAGATTCACCCAAATCTGAATCATGATACCAGTGTAATCTGAATCTATTACCCCAGGTACAACAAAACAGCCCTTTTTGTGTGCAGAAGAACGAGGCAAAATTAAGCCAATTAATCCTGAAGGAAGAGGACCTTTAAATTGAGATGGAACTATTTTAACTTCCAAGGGAAATTTAAACTCAATTTCCTCTTGAGTGATTAAATTGATCCCAGCGCTACTGGCTGTGGCTGGGGAGGAGTGAGAGAGATTGCTGGAGGAGTCAGTGATGGGAAAGGCACGTTTTGGATTCTGGGTGGGTGCCACCCATTGTCTGTAACTGCCTTTTTTAACTCTAAGATCTGATTAGACAGACCCTCCAATTCTGCTACTTGCAGTCCAAGCTGTGGCTCCTGATCAGGACGATATTGTACTGGACAAACAGACAGTAATTCTGCAAGCTCTGTTCCTGAGACAGAGGCATCCTTTTTACAAGTCTCTATTTTCTGAAAAGAAGACTGAACAATAGAGTCAGAAGGCTATTGCCCTGCAGCTGCAGGAGCAGAGGGAATTGAAGACATATATTTAGGTGAAGAAGGGGGATAAATGACAGCATTAGTATCACATGAAGGTGGAGGTGTTAAAAGAGAAAGTTCATTGTGGCCAAATTTTTCAATTGTATGTCTACATAAATGCCACACCTGCAAAACTTCTATTTTTGCTCAAGGTTCAGTATGCAATGTTTTCCCTCCACCTTCCCAATCAGTTAATTTTAAAGACCCCTCTTTTGGATACCATAAGCACTGAGCTGCAATCTCCTGGACCAGCCTGGAGAGATTTCTCTGTGGTACCTCAGTTTTATTTTTCTTCAACAAATAGCCTAACTCATCTACGTGCTTCCTTTGTTCCTCAGAAAGTGAAGACCCCATACTTACAGAAACCAAAAGGTTGAAGAAACAACAAAGGGTTGAAGGTACACCAAATTCTTGCCGGACAAAGTAAGAGGGTCCCTATTCATGTGCCACTTGTTGTAATGATGAGGCAGTCAAGGTGTTTGAGCATGATCAACTGAATCATGATGAACTTTATTGGAGTCTAGTCATGTATTTATACACATTTTTAGTTATTCTCCATCATTGGTTAACTTTGGTTACTGCTTAACTTTCATTACTGTTTAGTATAATAGTAATTAACACAATTAATTATGTTTACTTCCTCTCTCTAATCTGGCTTTAGATTAGTGACTTTGTTTGCCTGAGTTGTAATTGCTTGTAAACATTCTTTATCTGAGGTTTGCCATCTGAGATAAGAACATTCCTGCAATTACAACTCTACACACCAGCAGGCGAACATGAGCAGCACTTCAATGCTCCTCAGGTAGATGAAGTTGCAGTGGGTATATCAGACGATGAGTATGATCAGTCAGGTATTTTAATTCAATGGCAAAGCAAATCATTGCAGTGCATTTCAGAAACACATCTATCTTATGATGGTTTACAGTACCCACTGATATTCCCCCGTGAAGATGGATATCATTTTAATCTGAGGCACATGAACCCAACAGGTGAAGCAATCAGCAAGAAAGTTTCAGCAATGGATTTCTATGCATACATACTCATGGTTTGAGAAACTCAATAAAACCATTGTATGGAGACCAGATTTATTTATCACCTTCACCTGCAAGGACATGCTTACCAATGGTCAATTACCCAGTGACCGCTGTGACTTGATTGCGAGAGTATTTAAAAGAAGCAGTTGAAAATGATTGATGTTATAATGAAGGGCCATGTGTTTGCAGTGACAAGCTGCTGGATATATATGATTGCATGGCAAAAGCGAGGACTGCCACACAATTTAATCTGGTTGGCGAACAAAATTCATCTCACACAAATTGATGATGTTATATATCTGCTGAGCTGCCTGACCCAACACAAGGTCCTGAACTTTTCACACTGGTAACTAAAAACATGATCTGTGGACCATGTGGAAATATCAATCCCAGTACTCTGTGTATGAAGGACAGAAAGTGTACCAAGAAATACCCAAGAATATTGATTAAAAAGACACAAACTGGAAATGGTGGTTATCCTCTATGTAGACAGCGAGCTCCAAAAGATGGAGGTTCACGGTGAAACTAAAGATATGCAGTAACACAGAAATAGAAATCGACAATAGGTGGGTTGTGCAATTTTTGCCCCTGCTGTCAAAAATGTTTCAGGCACACATTAACGTGGAGTACTATAGCAGTGTAAAAAATTGATCAAATATGCATGTAAGTATGTTAACAAAGGTCGCAATATGGCTGTTTTTGGCATAAGTACCAAGAGAACAAAGTGATTCAATATCAGTTTGGCAGGTCTATTAGCAGCAACAACGCAGTTTGGTGAATCCTACAATTTCCAATTCATGAAAGACACCCTATTGTGGTTCTCCTCAACGTACATTTAGAAAATGGTCAGAGAATTTATTTCACAACAGACAGCGCACCTACAGTGGTTGATCATCCACAAAATACTACCTTAACAGCATTCTTTCCACTGTGTCTACAGGATCCTTTTGCAAGGACTTTGTTGTATCCTGCGATACATCGATATTACACATGGAATGCATCAAGGAAAGTGTTCTGTAGAAGAAAAGTTGGCCAGATCATCCCTGCACACGATGCAGTTGCAACTGACATCTTGGATCGAGTGTACACAGTTCACTCCAATAACGTCAAATGCTATTTCCTAGGATGCTTCTTCACTCAGTTCGAGGACAAACATCTTTTGCGGAGTTAAGAACAGTGAACTGTGAAGTATGCTAGACATTTAGAGGCCTGTCAGAAGTTGGGTTTATTGGAAGGAGACCAGCACTGGGATTACACATTGTGAGAAGCCAAATTGATCTCCTTCCCTGAGCAAATCAGAAACCAGTTAGCTATTATATTGATTATATGCTATCCATCAAATCCAAACATTTGATGGGAAAAATATAAGAAGCCCCTAAGTGAGGATATACTCGCCAGGTTTCAGATGGAAAAACCCAACATTAGAAATTACGTTTGGTCCGGACATTTTCAACAAGCCTTTGATTATTCTTGAGGACAAATGTATGGCCATGATCAATAAAACATTTCTGCAACTCAGCCTGTCTGCATCATGACACTGACATGATGTACTCCATGTTGATTGCATACAAGAAAAGACCTACAACATCGAATGGCTTAGTGCATATATCGCAGACAAGAAGCCTAAATCAAGATCAGAAAAAAGCATACCAAATGATCATAGATCAGTTAGCAAAACAAGGTGGTATCATTTTTCTTGGCGCTTCTGGGGGCACAGAGGAAACATTTTTAAACTAATTTAATCCTCGCCAAAATAAGGGCTCGGGGAGAAGTTGCTTTTGCCATTGCCTCTTCAGGAATTGCGGCGACTTTAATGCAAGGAGGGAGGACAGCCCATTTTTGCACTTAATTTTCCACTTGAACATTGCCAGGTAAGAAAATCCTACCTGCAACATAACCAAAGCAAGTGTTGGTGAAGTTGCTCAAAACATGAAAAAATAATTGTATGGGATGAATGCACACAGCTCACAGGAAAGCTCTCGAGGCCCTAGAAATCACTATGAGAGATCTGAAAGGAAATTACAATCTGATGGGAGGAGCTCTTGTACTCCTTTGTGGAGAGTTTCATCGAAGTCTGCCTGCCATTCCAAAATCAACACCAGCTAATGAAATCCACTCATTTTGTGGAGACATGTGTGAAAGTTAACTTTAAACCAAAACATGAGAGTTGCTGTTAGTTGTGAAGTTGTGTCTGACCCATTGCAAACCCATGGACAATGTTCCTCCAGGACTTCCTGTCCTCTACCATCTTCTGAAGTTCATTTAAGCTAATGCTTACTGCTTCAGTGACTCCATCCAGCCACCTCATTCTCTGTTGTCCCTTTTTCTATTGCCCTCAATTTTTCCCAGCATTAGGCTCTTCTCCAGTGAGTCTTTCCTTCTCATTAGGTGGCCAAAGTATTTGAGTTTCATCTTCAGGATCTGGCCTTCTAAAGAGCAGTCAGGGTTGATTTCCTCTAGGACTGACCGGTTCGCAGGAGTCTTCTCCAGCACCATAATTCAAAGGCCTCAATTCTTTGGCTCTCAGCCTTTCTTATGGTCCAACTTTCACAGCCATACATTGCAATTGAGAAAACTATAGCCTTGACTATATGCACTTTTGTTGGCAGGGTAATGTCTCTGCTTTTAATATTGTGTCTATATTTGCCATAGCTTTCCTCCCCAGGAGCGTTTTTTTTTAAGTTTTTGACTGCAGTACCTGTCTGCGGTGATCTTGGAGCCCAGGAAAACAAAATCTTTCACTACCTCCATTTCATCACCATCTATTTGACAGGAATTGAGAGAACTGGATGCCATGATCTTAGTTTTCTTAATGTTGAATTTCAAGCCAACTTTTGCACTTTCTTCACCCACATCAAGAGGCTCTTTAGTTCCTCTTCATTTTCTGCCATTAGAGTCTGCGTATCTGAGGTTGTCTCATCTGCGTATCTGAGGTTGTCTCCTGGCAATCTTAATTCCAACTTTTGATTCATCTACCCCTGCTTTTCTCATGAAAAGTTAAATAGGTAGGGTGACAGTATGGTGCCTTGCTGGATTACTTATTCAATTTTGAACCAATCAGTGGTTCCATGTCCAGTTCTCACTGTTGCTTCTTGATCCGCAGATATCCAACAGTGACCACAACATGATTGACTTTTGTCTCAACATACATCCAATAATCACAATGATGGAATCCCCAATTATAATCACAAAAAAGGCAACTATGATCTTATAAACAACGATCTCTCATCCCTTGATTGGAAATTTCTATTCTCTGGATGCAATACTGTAGAAGACCATTACAGCATATTTTCACTTGAAGTCAAAAGAGTCATCAAACTATATGTACCATTAACCACTCCCAAAATCAGAAAAAAAAATTACCCCAAACAATTAGGAAGCTTCAATCCAAAAAGAAATCATTTTGGTGGAAAAACAAATCTGGTCACATTGCCTACTTCATAAGCCGATACAAAACTGAATGTACCAATTATCACATTAAACAAGAAGAAAACCTTCTATGCACCAATTCCACCCGCGCTTTCTACAATTTTGTAAACAACAAACTAAAAGACTCCATCCCACCCCTGAAAGGCCCTAATGGTAAACACTGCAACGACAACACTATTAAAGCCAACCTCTTTAACACATTCTTTGGCTCAGTATTTGTAAACAGCAATGGATCATGCCCAGTATTTCCTTGTTGAACCACAGACAACTACAATGATCTAATACATATCAATTTTACAGAAGACAATGTTGAAAAAAGCACTACGCAATCTAAAACCATCTCGATCTATTTGACCGGAAGGAATATGTGCTTACTTCTTTAAAAAGCTACCCACTGCAACAGCCGAACTTCTAAGCATAAACTTTGAAAAATCTTTCAGGACCAGCTCCTTGCCAAAACTATAGTCACAAGTCATCCCCATCTTCAAAAAGGGAGACCCAACCTAATTGAAAATTACAGACCAATCTCTTTATCCGCATCACCTGTAAAGTCATGGAATCAATTATTAACCAATCCATCATCTTCCACTTAGAAACAAACAACCTACTCTCTAATAAACAATTTGGTTTTAGGAAAAAACTATCACGTAATCTGCAACTCTTACACTGCAAAAACATATGGACTACACAACTTGATCAGGGCAAAGCAATAGATGCAATCTACATAGACTTCTGTAAAGCCTTTGATTCAGTGGTTCACGACAAACTACTCCTAAAACACCACTGTTGGCAGAATTTGATAGGACGCTCCCAATTTTGACCATTTGTTGTCTGTTTGACAGGAATGCTCCTATCCAATTATGCTGGTGTCCAGAAATACCGTAAGATTTTAGTTTAGTTTGGTAGGCAGAGATGGATATAATCGATGAGGATAGTTTAATCCTGCAAAATAAAGCTGATGAAGTTGCTGTAGATATAGGAATGATATTTAATTATGAATATATAATTTAATTATGAATAAAAGAGCTAACTTTTAAATCAGGAAGCATGAACTGATGCCATCCAGACCAACCTTTTGGACCTCAGGGACCACCAAACTCATAATTTAAAATCCTAGGAACCACTAACCAGTTCTGTGGGCATGGCCTAATTTGTGGGTGTGGCTTGGTGGTCATGTGACTGGCTGGGCACAACTTGTATGTAAATATTATAAATATTTATGTAAATATTGATTTTTTTATTAAAAAAACCTTTACCCAAAATCAGACAAAGCAGGCAGATTGAGTTGCTCACAGAATCAGATTCAGAGATCTATCTACCATCAGTTAGTTCAATCTGTCACATAAAATTTGCTTGCAAGCAAACTCATAAAATTAGCTCACAACACACCACGTATGTAAATATTGAATTTTTTATTTTAAAAAAGAGCAACTTTTACCCAAAATCAGGCAAAGCAGACAGGCAGACTGAGTTGCTCACATACTCATTCAGTGATCTATCTATCTACCATTGGCTAGCTCAGTCTATCACATAAAATTTGCTTGTCATGAGTATGCACTGAATCATACAACCTTCAGTCCTAAGGGAGGTTTGGCTGTGCTTAAAAGCAGAGCCAAAGATCTAAAGACTAGCTAGAAAGCAAGAAATCCAAACATTTCCTGCTTCCTAGCTAATCTAAATCTCCTGCCACAGCAGAACAGCTGATGGTCGGAAAAAGGAAAAATAGCAATTTAGCAGGCAAGTTTGCGAGGTAAGGAGTGAGAATTTAGCAGGCCATGTGGGCAACACAGCTTTGTGTTTCTGTGCAGCCTGGATTAATTCCTTTGTGGGGGATGCTCTAAGGGTGAGATTTCTCTGCGCCCTATCAAAATTTCCTTGCAGCCCACCAGTGGGCCACGGCCCATCAGTTGGCAACCACTGATTCAGACTATTGTGCACAGACAGATGACAATTTCATGTATGCTCTAGCAAATAGTGAAAATGAAAGGATTTGGCGTGAA
Organism: Laticauda colubrina; assembly: GCA_015471245.1. Classification (NCBI taxonomy): domain Eukaryota; kingdom Metazoa; phylum Chordata; class Lepidosauria; order Squamata; family Elapidae; genus Laticauda; species Laticauda colubrina. The sequence continues at coordinate 7,824,133 of BLBF01000043.1, forward strand.
CATTAGTAAATACTGGAACACTCAGAGTTAAGTATTGGGAGAAATTGTATTCTCTTAAATGAAATTGGTGAAGGAGAGAAAACACAAAAGAAATGACTGGGCCATTTGGAAATCTAAGAATGAATGAGGATTTGTAAATTATCTGCTTAGAAAAAAAAGTTCTTTGGAAAATATGGTTTAAGCATATAGGTAGTTTCAATTTATGACAACTTGGACTCGAGTTGGTAGTGTTGCAGTTGTTAAATTAATCATCACATGACAGGATCTAATTTTATGACCATTTTCTTGGAAACAAATTACCACAGTGGTTAAGTGAATCAGATGGTTGTTAAGTGAATGAATCATATAGCTATTAAGTGAACCCAGCTTTCTCAATTGATTTTGTTTGTTGGATGGTTACAAATTGTAATTACGTGACAAGATGCTGCAACCATTGTAAATTCAAGTTGGTTGAAAAGTACTGACTTGTGACCACATGACTGTGGGGGCGATATGATGGATATAAGTTTGAGGCCTATTTCCTTTTTGTCTTAATTGTGGCTCTTGTCTCTTCCTCCCTCCTTATTTCTACCTACTATATGTAAGTTAAATAGTGCTCTTAATAAAGTAGCTGTGTAAAGACTACATCTGTACATGACAATTGGAAGAGTGCTCTTATTATCCTTCTTTAGGTCACTCAAGAGATGTACGGATGTTGACTTTCATCAGCTCATTGAGAAATATATGAAGAAAGTGAGAAAGTTTAGATGAAACATATGATAGACTGAATGATGGAACATTCAAAAAAAGGAGGGGGGAGGAATAGGCCCATGAAACTACACATCAATCAGCCTGACATAAATACCTGGAAAGATCCTGGAAAAGATAATCAAGCAACAGATCTGTGAAAACCTAAAAGCAAGCAAACGAGAAGGTAACATGAGTTTGCCAAATAAATCTTATTTCATTATTTGACAAAGTAACTAATTTAGTGGAGCAGTGAAATGCAGTGAACATAGTATATTTGGATTTCAGTAAGGCATTTCATGAAATAGACTAGATCTCCTTCTTGATAAGTTAGAAAAATGTGGGATAGACAGCATCATCAATAGATGGATTTGTAATTAGCTGACAAATCACACTCAACATGTAGCCCTTATTGGAATTATATCTACATGGGGGAAAGTAAGCAGTGGAGTATCCCAAAGTTCTGTTTTAGGTCCATTACTCTTCAATATCTTCATAAATAACTAACTCGATACCTGTGTTTTGCTACAAAACTTTATGGTCAGGCTTAGTTTTTGAGGAGGAAAATAAGGGGAAAAATTCTGCTTATGCCTATCAGCATCCATCGGTATTCATCTGGCTGGCGTCCTGTCAGTGTATGAGAGAGTTGAGGGTCGTTTGGAAACTGAAATAGTATTTGCTGTGTGAGCAAGGAGACAGCAAGGAGCCTGGGTGTGGCTTAGTTCAACTGTTCTGTACTAAAGTTGTGCAGTATTGTGAAACTAAACTGAAACAAACACCTCCCCTCTGCTTGTGTTTTGCATTTGGAACAGATTTCTTTTCAGGTGGGGAGGGGATGTAGAACCCCTTAGCATCAGAATGTGTTAATAATAATATGCAAAATACTAATGCTCTGATGGTCATTTCAAAAAATCCTTTCTTAGTGAGCACCTAGAAGCCAAGAGGAACATACGTGCCAAATTTCAAGTTTGTAGGCTTTATGGTTCTGGAGATGTTGTGATGATGTGTGAGTGGTATTTCACTTTTATATATATAGACTTAGATGAGAGAATAAAAGGGGAACATCAATTTGTAGGCAATACGAAGCTGACAGGAATAGCCAACACATTAAATAATAGGTTCAAGATTTAGATGGCTCTTGACAGACTTGAATACTGCGCCCTATCCAACAAAATGAAATTCAAGGTAGAGAAAAGTAAGGTCTGACACTCAGGAAAGAAAAACCAAAAGTACAAATACAGATTAGGTGAAACCTGGCTCAATAGCAGTAATTGCAAGATGAATATTGGAATCATAGTGGACAGTCATTTAAATATGAGCTAGCAGTGTGCAGCAGCAGCCAAAAAAGCCAATGCAATCCCAGGATGTCCCAAAGGTGCTTTTTTCAAGAGGCAAATGGACTTTGTTTTTCTTTAAAGATGTTTTGCTTCATTCAAGAAACTTTTTCAGGATCCCAGGATGCATTAACAGAGGAATAAAATCAAGATCACACGAAATACTAATACAGTTCTACAAATCCTTAGCAAGATCTCACTTGAAATTGGGTTTGTCTAGTCTAGTGAAAAGAACTAGTAGTGTTCCAATATTTCAAGCGCTGTCACAAAGAAAGGGACATAAATCTATTTTCCAAAGCATCCCAAAACAACATCCCAAAACAATGGATGGAAACTAATCAAAGAAAGATCCAACCTAGAACTAAGGATAACTTTTTTGACTGGGAGAACAACTAACCAGTGGAATGGCTTGCCTTTTGAAATTGTTCCGTCACTGGAGGCTTTTAAGAAGAGATTGGATAGTCATGTCTATGAAATTGTATATGGTCTCCTGCTTGAGCAGGAGGTTGGAGTAGAAGATCTGCAAGGTCCCTTCCAACTATGATATTCTATGTTTCCAAAACTTCCATAAATAGAATGTTGTTTGGTTGCTGAACGCTGGAATTATTAAAATAAGGCATTAAATTAAATTTTAAATCAATGGAATGCTTAAGATTAAATGGAATAGTGAATATATGACATTAAGCAGGGAATATAACAAAGATGTTGCAGTTGAATATATTCAGGAGTAGGTATACTCTATCAGGAATGCTTTGGTAAAAGTTTCATATATTGATCAGTTTGCAGAGGAGTGAAAGTCTGTCTTATTTTGGAGAAGGAGTGTGGATCGCTTTTCTATTTGGATAACATTCTCTTTACTATTACTTTACATCTTTTTACTATTTGGTAAGCAACATTCCAATCAGTATGAGAAGCTGTTCTCCAAGGACCAGTTTTAAAGAAATGAGTGCTAAGATTATTTAATTATACAGAGCAATAAATGGAATAAAACTATAAAAAAGCATGAAGAAAAAGTGAATAGGCCAAACCAAGCCAAGTGAATGGCTGGAGAGGACAAGAAACTTTGCAAGAGCCTAAGGAGATCTCAAAAACTGAGGTAAGGAGTTTACAAAACTGTTGTATGAAAGTGTTGCTGTAGGCAAGGGAGCTTTGCAAGAATATTGCTTAGGAACAACTATTAAGTGTTTTCCATAACCTGCACATACTCAAAAAAGATAGGCAGATTTCACTTGAAATGAAAGATGGGGGGAAATGTTGAAAATAATATTTCCTAATTCAGCCCTACCTTGAGAACGGTAAGGTTCAGGGCGCCCAGAATTAGGGGGATGCGCTCCAGAAAGGCCTCCAGCCAGAGGGTGCTGGCCTCCCGTTTCAAGGGGTTATCCTCCTGCAGGAAATAGATGAGGCGCACCGCCTGGGCCTCGAGAAGTGGGCGCGTAGGTTCATTGCCCGGGCCCAGCAGGACGCCCCCAAAGAAGAAGCCCAGGAACACCCGGTCGCGGAAAAGCGGGAAGGTTAAATTGGGCAGTAACACCTCGATGTAGGCCGGGTTGTCGTGGATGAGGCTCAGGATCGGGTTGGGGCTGAGGCAGTAGTCGTAGTTGCGCGCGCAAAGCCGATCGAAGGAGAGCCCCGCCGCCTGGATGCCTCGCACCGCCCGGTCTAGCTTCAGCAGCTCGGCGAAAGCCCGCCGCGTCAGCACCGAGTCTTCGTATTGGGACGCCACGGCGATTAAAGTGGCATAAGCGCCCTCGGTGCTCAGTCTTTCCGGGGAGAAACGATGGGCGTCATCGGCTTGAAAGTACTTCTGCACGAAACTTCGCTCGGTTTTGGCGGGGCCTTCGATGGGCGTGAATTGCTCCTCCAGGTCGTTCGGTTGGCGGCTAGGTAAGAAGATGAAGCCAACTGAAAGGACTGCCGAAAGCACCAGAGGCACCAGGAGATAAGGCCACGGGTGGGTGCCTACGGAGGCACCTAAGGCACGGACCGCGCGCGAGAGAGGCTCCTGGAGGCAGTCAGTGCGGTAGAAACGAACCGCCATCGCCACTTCGATCCTTTCCCCTCAGAGCCCGGGCGCGGCCCTTTCCTCGCCTCGCCGCCTTTTCCCGCCCTCTGGCTGAGCGACCGTTATTCGCGGGATCTGAGTACGTTCCATTGGTCGCGGTTGTCCTCGCGCTCGTGAATACGCGGATTTGGTCCCTGAGCGAGGCCTTTGGGAGAAGGAGCCTGTTGCCCAGTTTGCTCCCTGCTTCGGTAGTTCTTGTACAAATACCATATTCTTCCTAGCCAATTCCCGCAGATGCAGGGCCCGCTTTTCTTATATACAAATACCGTGTAGGTTTAAATTCCCCACGCAAGGGAATCTTTTATCTTCTGCTCCTCCATCACTCAGATCCTCCGGCCACCTGGAAAAAATTCATACTTCAGTGACACTGATTGTAGGACAGTCACTATTATGAATAACGTTTTTGTCCTGGGCTGAAGTATAAAGCAGTGTTTTTTTTAAAATGTGTCCTAAGAAGAGTGGGTGTCCCACAAGAGCCTTTTTCAGGGGCCTGCGAAATTAAAATGATTTGTCAGCCTGTTGCAAAATAATATAACATTTAAAATACAATCAATCAATTTCAAGAAATTGCATCAAATGCATTAATTTTTATTTTTCAAAAATGTTTCCCAAATTAAAGAAAAATAAAAGTTAAGAAATATTGGTATAAATATTACTTCTGTGGTCAAAAGTACTTGTATTCAGAAAGTGGAGAAAAAAACATACATTTTCAAGGTGGCTTTTTCAAACGCACGATGAGAGAAGTCCCAATCTTCCTTAGCAGGAAAAACAAGATACAGCAGAAGGAAATTATGTTATATTTCATTTTTTACTGCAGGAAATGAGTATGGAATTATATCAAGCAAAGTGTTTCTTGGAAAAAAATCTATGTACCTTCCCCTTTCTAGTTTTCTCTCTTCATATTAAAAAAACAACAACCACCTTTTTTATGGAAAAAAACTTACGTTCAGGAGGGCATCTACTTTGCCTTCCTGCAGCGGTTTTTCTCTCTCACCTAGGCTTCCACACACTCCTAAGGACAATCATCACACTAAAACTCACACGTGTATATTTTCATTCCAGCGTTCTTTGTGAAAACTCTTAAGAAGAGAAGGGCGTTTTCTTCCGGCGGGCGATCTTTTTATTTTGGTCCGCGCGAAGTTCAGAGCGAGCAAGAGAGGGAGACTGCGACGCCTCCCATCCCGGATGGCAATCTCACAACGCGGCTTGGAAGCCCGAATCGGCGGGAAACGACGGCGATCTTTTTGGAGCGAGAGGAAAGGGAGAGAAAAGTTGCGAGGCGTAATTTGCAGGAGGAAGTGGGTATACCCCACGGCAGGGAGCCCAAGGAAGAAGGGCCGCTAGGCAACGGAAAGCGTCCCGTAGCTCCGGAAGCAGCCGAGAGGCGCGCCCGGGAAGAGAGGCGCCGATGCTTGCCTTGTGGTCCCCAAGCCAACTGCGTCCGCCGCCTTTAGTTATGTGCGCTCCGCGCTTTGGGCATCTCCGTGTGATCGCGACCCTGTCCTTTCCACCTGGCGCCCTTTGCTGCTTTCTGGCTCTTTAGCAACCGGCTTCGTGTTTCTGCCAGGAGATAATTCCTTGTAGATATTGACTTGGAGAGGCAATAATTCGCGCCTAGTTAGGGTCCCGGTGCAGAAGCTGAGTACCGAAGGCTCCTTCGCGTCCTTCACCTCGGTAGCGGCAAAAACTCACTGCTTACTCGGGCGGCTTTCGCCAAGCTGCCGGAATTAATAGCAGGGTATAAATAAATAAAGACAAGTATTAGCTTTATGTGTGATTGCCTGTGGGTATTGTACGATAATTATCTCGGTTTTAGCAAAGAGAAGATCTGGACTGAATAGAAGGGGGAAAAATCCTTCCTTCACTGGGTTTTCATATTGTCCAATGAGTAACTTGTCCTTGAATCATGTAGTTTGGTTATTTAGTACAGATAGCCCTCGATTTACAACAGTTCACTTCGTGACCGTTCCAAGTTACAACAGTACTGAAAAAGGTAAGTTATGGCCATTTTTCACACTTATGACCGTTTCAGCATCCCCTATGGCCACATGATTTACATTTGGATGCTTGACAACTAACACACATTTATGATGGTTGCAGCGTCCATGGGTCATGTAAGTCCCCTTTTGCAACTTTCTGACAAGTAAAATCAAGGGGGAAGCCACATTCACTTAAACAACCAGGTTACTAACTTTAACAACTGCAGTGATTCATTTAGCAACAGTGGCAGGAAAAGTTGTAAAATGGGGCAAAGCTCACTTAACAAATTTCTTATTTTAGCAACATAGATTTTGGCTCAATTGTCATCATAAATTGAGGACTACCTGTGTAAGATTAAAATACAAAGTATGGGATTTTGAATATATAGGAAGCCTAAACAAATCCATAACATTCCCACTAAAAAGTAGCAGTCTCTTTTCCCTTGAATTTATGTTGGTGCTCTGTGCACTACCTAGGCTTAGCTGGTAGAGATTAATCTGCCTGCTTTGTCACTATTAAATCATAAAAGAATAATTAATTGTGGATTGAAGCAGCAACAGATTATCAGACCAAACATAACATAGCCAGAAGCACCCAATCATGTAGTTGGAAGATGTGTAACAATCTGCTTCTTTATTCTCCTGCTTTATTCCTTTATTTCTCCTGCTTTATTCCTTCGTTCCTAATCTCAGTATGCTAATAATATCCAATAAATTTCCTGGACAAATTGTAAAAAATAAGAGTATAGGAATGTAGTAAGATCTCACAAATAGATAGAATCATCGTCATTCTGGTGTTTTTCCTACAGGTGCAGGGTTGGTTTATACAAATAAGTAGAGTATAGTAGTACTCGACTTACAACAGTTCATTTAGTGACCATTCAAAGTTACAATAGCATTGAAAAAAGTGACTTATGACCATTTTTCACATTTATGACCTTTGTAGCAGCCTCATGAACATGTAGTCAAAATTCAGATGCTTGGCAAATGACTCTCATATTTACGACGGTTGTAGTGTCCCGAGGTCATGTGATAATCTTTTGCAACCTTTTGACAAGTAAAATCATTGGGAAAGCCAGATTCACTTAACAATTGTGTTACTAGCTTATCATCTGTAATGATTCATTTACCAACAGGCAAGAAAGGTGGTACAATGGGGCAAAACTCACTTAACAATAGAAATTCTGGGCTCAGTTATGTTGGTAAGTCAAGGACTACCTATAATGGCTAAATATTTTTCTGTTTAACTTTAGATACAAAACAGGCTAAAAGTTTTATTAGGTTTTTTTGAATGTTGGAAAAATTTAATCTTATTGAGCTTTGGGTAATACTTTCTTTCTATTCCTACTCTTAGTAAGATGTAAATATGTAATAAACTTTCACAGGCGTGAGAGCCCCTGCTTATATTTCTGTAATGAGGAAGGAGTGTTTCAACTTTGTTTTTATAGACCTGTGATACTAACCTTTTCCACGTCAAGTGCTGAAAGTGCGTGCATGCACGTGTGCATGCTCACACACCTGAACCCATGATGCAATGTGTGTGCACCTTCCCGCTCCCCTGTGCATGCATGTGTGATTCCCTGGGTGCGCAACACAAACCTCTGCGCATGTGCACACGACCCCCATGCCGCACACCTCTGCGCATTAATGCGCATGTCCCACCCATGCATTTCCCCCACAGATGTGTGGCAGATACCTGACAATCATCTGGCTGGCGGAGGGGCGCATGTGCATGTGCAGTGGGGCTCTTCCAGGCGACCTCCAGGTGCCAGAAAAAATAGCTCTGTGTGCCACTTCAAGCATGTGTGCCACAGGTTTGCCATCATGGTTATAGACAGATTAGCCAAATCACTGCAACTTTGGGCTTTCTAGTCTGGTTTCCAAAGCCCGCCCAATTTATGGGAAGTAAAAGTTCCCCGCCAGTCTCCACTACTTCTCTGAAGGCTTCCTTGCCTCACTTTCCAGCCCCCCACATCTCTCTGCCACCCCCGCCGTGAAAGACAGGCTGAGTGGGAGTCATTGTTTTACACACACACACACACACACACACACACACACACACACACACACGCACCATTCCAAGCTTGCAGACCTTTATCCTGAGCAAAGCTGGCAAACAATTTATTGTGCTATTAGAAAAGTTTGGATTGCCTGTGGAATAATGCTCTTTATTTCCCTGCTGCGGAATGAATAACTTTCACTATTGTATCTGTAACTAAGAATGTAGATAGTTTCATGGCCTGGAATGTGCATCTTGATTCTATATCTGTGATTATGCTGGTTACTTACGTAGGATTTTCAATAGATTCATCTGCTCATATTTCTGATAACTTTATTCTCAGTGACAAATGTAAAGTTAATGACAAGGCAGTTGATGCTTTGCATCTCCTAAGTTACTCTTTTTTTCAGAGCACAATTTTTACAATTATAGGCATAATTTTGCTTAAAATTGGCTCTTGTACTAGGGAAAAGTAAAAGAGGGCAACAATGAAACTTTGCCTCCACGATTTAATTTCAGTGTGCTAGTGTTTAGCTTTGGAAATGTTAAATCAATTCATTAAAATTAATATTTTTAGAAATTAAAAAAAAGAGTTTTGGAGAAATACCAGAATAATTTGGAATGTAAAAGGCTAGCCTCAAATGGAATTTAAGGTTTGTTAGTATCTAGAATTTGGCAAATTTGATTATTACTATTATATAAATGTACCTGCAAAGTCCTTTTCTGAAGTTGAAAGAATCCTGGTCTGGATGTATGTGTTGGATTACAGAACTTCTCAATTTCTCAACTGTTCTTGGTTTAAATTATAGTCCAAGATATCTAAAATGAGTAACATTTAGGAAAGTGTAATCAAGAGAAATGAACTGGTGATTTTCTTAGCAGAAGGAAGGGCTGTCCCAAATATCAGGTTAGTGGCTGTGATCAAAGCCATTTTATTTTTATGTGCTTTGCATGCACTCCCTTTTTAAACTCCTTTTTTATGACCCTGCAATCTTTTAATCTGGAGTTAAGTCAGAGCGATTGAATGGAGCTGAGCATTTTCTGGCTGGATGCCCTTCCTGACATCACACAGAGTTTGCAGCAGATATTTTTTTTCTTTGCATCCTAAGAAACAAACATTTGTTGCTGCCTAGGATTGAATTCTCAACCTTCCCAGGGAGAGATGAGTGTCTTCACTACTAGGCCACCATGCCACTCATCTGCTTTGCATGCACAATGGTCATAAAAAGAGATCAGGATTCCATCTTATGGTTATGGCCACATCTTGACTATTTTTGACCCACCAGCAACAGATATACAATGTAATATGAAAAGCATGATCCATAATAGAGATGGGTTATAAGGGCAATACAGCCAGAGCTCTTGGGCCTGGTAAATTAATGAAAGAGGTTTCAAATCATAATGGCTAAAGAGTTACTCATTCATTAGCTCTTCACATGCAAATGTTTTAAAGATTCCTGCAAAAAAATGAAATGGTATTTGTAGAGCTGAGTAATAAATGTGCCTTAAGGCACATTTCAGGAGCCTCTAAGGTGAGAGAAGAATCAACCATTCTCGAATATCTGTAAGAAGCATTTTTAAGAATATCTCTCAAAACATATTAACCTTAGAAAGGCTACACAAAATGAGTGACACGTTCAGACCATGGGATGTTTACCTCACTAAATCAAATTTACTGAGGTTTATTGGTTTATTTAGTGGTAGTGCATATTTTAATTTTTTGACACTTTAATATTAAGCAGAGTAACACGGGATTAAGTTCCTCTTTTTGGAGTTTGTAAACCTGTTTTTCATTGCATGCTTACAGCCTCAAAGCTTGTATTTGTGAGGATCACACTGTCCCTGATTGCTTGTTCATTACTGGATAGTGGGTGCTCATGTTCTTTGACTTTTACCTGGCAAACTATCTCTGAACCACTTTTTACTTCAGATTCACATTATGAAGGATTATTTAAAGAACTGATGTCAGAACAATTTCTAAACCCTCAGAGAACTGCTTTTTCACTGATGAAAATGTAGTATAGCATTTAAAATGTAAAGCTGGGATTGTGGAGTTGCAGATTCAAACCCCTCAACCATCAAGATTCACTGAGTGACTTTGAACCACTCATTCTCTCTTAGCTCAATTTTCCTCACATGGTAGTTGCTATGGAGAAATGTTGGACAAGAAAGTGCCTTACCTTACATGCCACTTTAGCTCCTAAAATAAAAATTTATTTACTTTACAATATTTTTAGCTTGCCAGAATTCTAAAGTACATTAGTGGAACACAAGAAAACCCACAATATACCACTAAAGAAGAATATTTGTAGCTCAGGATTGAAGTGAGGGATCCTTGGTACTCTCTGAGCCTGGTTGTTTCCCTGCAGATGTTTCATTACTCAAACCAGGGTTTGCTAACAATTTTATTCTAGTGTCTTGCCCTGTCAGTGTTGGTGGGAGAGGTCTTGGAGGTTCTGTGATTGGGCTGTTTCCTATTAGCTTTTTGGCAGTTTCTTGATTGAGACAGATACAGATACAGATAATCAGAGTTGGAAGGGACCTTGCAGGTCATCTAGTCCAACCCCCCGCCCAAGCGGGAGACCCTAACTATTTCTGACAAATGGCAGTCCAATCGTTCCTAGAAAGTCTGAAGTGATGGCGCTCCCACAACTTCCAAGGGCAAGCTGTTCCATTGGTTGACTGTTCTCACTGTCAGAAAGTTTCTCCTTATTTCCAGGTTAAATCTTTCCTTGTTCAGTTTCCATCCATTATTCCTTGTCTGGCCTATAGGAGCTTTGGAAAATAGCTTGAGCCCCTTCTTCTCTGTGGCAGCCCCTCAAATATTGGAAGACCGCTATCATGTCTCCCCTGGTCCTTCTCTTTACTAGACTAGTCAAGCCCAGTTCCTGCAACTGGGTTTGGCTAGTTCGTTGTATGTTTTAGCCTCCAGTCCCCTAATCATCCTGGTTGTTCTTCTCTGTACTATTTCTAGAGTCTCAACATCTTTTTTGTAATGTGGTGACCAAAACTGGTTGCAGTACTCTAGGTGTGGTCTTACTAAGGCTTTATAGAGTAGTATTAGTACTTCCCTTGATCTTGACTGTATCCCTCTGTTAATACAATTTAGGATTGCATTTGTTTTTTTGGCTGCTGCTGCACACTGCTGGCTCATATTTAGCTGGTTGTCCACTAAGACTCCAAGATCCCTCTCACAGTTATTGCTATTGAGCCTGGTTTCACCCAGTCTGTATGTGTACTTTTGGTTTTTCTTGCCTAAGTGTAGGACTTTACTTTTCTCTACATTGAATTTCATTTTATTAGATATGGCCCTGTGTTCTAGTCTGCCAAGATCCATCTGGATCTTGAGCCTATCTTCTTGGGTGTTAGCTATTCCTGCCAGCTTTGTATCACCTGCAAATTTTGTAAGTTCCCCTTCTATTCCCTCATCTAAGTCGTTAATGAAGATATTGAAGAGTACTGGGCCTAAGACGGACCCTTGTGGCACCCCACTGCGTACTTCCCTCCATATAGACTTAGACCCACTAAGGACTTCTCGCTGAGTAGGGTTTGCCAGCCAGTTGCGAGTCCATCTAGTGGTGGTGTTATCTATTCCACTTTTTTCTAGCTTACTAAGAAGTAGGTTGTGGTCTACTTTGTCGAAATCTAAATATATTATGTCCACAGTATTTTGCTGGTTTACTAATTTAGTCACTGTGTTGAAGAATGAAATAAGATTGGTTTGGCATGATCTGTTTTTAACAAACCCAAGCTGACTGCTAATTATTACTTTACTTGTTTCTAGATGTTGGTAGATCTGTTTTTTTTTATTATCTTTTCTAGTATCTTCGCAGGTATTGATGTTAGGCTGATTGGTCTATAGTTTCCTGGGTCTGTTTTTTTCCCTTTTTTGAAGATGGGAACCACATCTGTTCTTTTCCAGTACTCTGGTAGTTCCCCGGTGCTCCAGGATTTCTGAAAAATATGGTGCAGTGGTTCTGAAATGACCTCTGCCAGCTCCTTTAAAACTCTAGGATGTAATCCATCAGGCCCTGGTGATTTGTTTTCATCAAGATCAGACAGGTGTTCTCTTACTATTTTTTTTGCTTATTTTAACTTTTATTTTTGGTCTGTCTTTTACAGTTATGTTTTTGGTGGGTTGAGCTATAGTTTCTTTTTGCATGAAGACCGATGTAAAGAATAAGTTAAGTAGTTCTGCTTTCTTTCTGTTGCCTGTTACTTCCTTTCTGTCTTCTCTCTTTAGCGGAGAGAGAGGAGTGGAGAAACCGACTGTTTCCTTGATTTTTTTCTTGTTATTTATATGTTGGAAGAAACTTTTTTTATTATTTTTGACTTGTTGCAAGTCTTTGTTCATGCTGAGCCTTTGCTATCCTGACTTCATCTTTGCAGATTCTAGCTATCTGCTGATATTCTGCCTTAGTTGTATGTCCTTCTTTCCATTTTTTGTACTTGTCCTTTTTTT
>BLBF01000043.1:7842202-7967134 GCA_015471245.1 Laticauda colubrina
ACACCAGACCCACACCCACAAGTGCCACACAAGATGCTACCACCACATTTCCACGTAGAAAAAAGACTCACACCCACCATGAAGATGTAGCACGACCACGAACACGAATAACCAAAGATCCACAAATACCCGCGAAAACCTCAGAAAACAAATATATATATAATTTCTAAAAAATGTTTTAAAATGGTCACTAAATGAATGGTTTAATTTGACACTATTTGTATAAATATACACAAACATAAATGTGGAAGTGCATGCCCAAATTTTTCTGCTTGCTTTGATTTTTGACACTAGATTTTTTTTCCATTTTTTTGTAGTATAGTTTTCTATTTTTCCAAAAGAAAAAGAAAAATGATGAATAGCATTATATATGTTTAATACCATATTACATTTTTAAACATAGAATAGAATAGAATTCTTTATTGGCCAAGTGTGATTGAGCACACAAGGAATTTCTCTTATTTTTAATTAGCATGGTCTTTAATGGACCACTTAAAAATACAGTTAAATCTGCTAAACCATGGGGTACAAAAATAAAAGTTAAATTACCTAAGATGGTCTCTGTGTTTGGAAAGTATGTTTTTATTTTAAATAAATACATAGATACATTCTTTCCTCTGAAATCTCATTTAGTAAAGTTTGCTTGTAACATTTTATAGTGTATATCGTTTCTTGATAGCATCACTTATTTTATCTTAATTATAAAACTTATGGAAATATTTCATGACATAAGAAAAGATGCATTTTCTTCCTGGAACTTTGATTAGAGTTAATGGAAATTGCATGTGTGAGTATGTATTTGGCAGTGGCTACCACACTTGTTTAAATTTCAGGCTAGGAATTCAAATCAGAGAAGATTAGCTGAGGAAAGTATCCAGAAAGTACATGAAAAATAAGTCAGTCATGTTTGAAATTATGGCCAGATTCTGATATGATAATTATATATGACAATGGTTAACCTCTTGGAAATGATACATGGAGGGAAAAAGATAAACTACCTCAAAATTGTATGACTCTTCCTTTGAATGAATTATTGTTGAAGGCCAAGCCAATTAAGAGTCCCTATATTGATCCAATCCAGTTCAGGATTCTGATGTTGGGAGATAGCAGAGATGATAACGAAGCCTTTAACTCTTTGCTTTCCATTGCAATTCTAATCAGCAATTTTCAAGGAGTGTTCTTAACACAGGAAAAAAGGTTCCAAGTAGGAACATCAGTATAAATGGGTGTGGACCCTTCAGTCAGGACTTGATAGAGGTAGCATATACAAATGTTCAAAGGCTCAATGTTCTCTGTTAAGTCTACTGCTCCTCAGTCCTTATTTATTTTTCGTTATTCCTGGAATAAAGGGAAATAGTGATTGAGCCTTAAGGGGCTGAGAGTGAGAAGAAGGCAATGTTGAGAGATAGGTGGGATGGGACAACTGATATCATAAAGAAATCCTTGTACTTTAATTGAATGCCAGGGGAATGTGACTATCCTAAAAACAGTTTTGCGTATCCAGTTTGAGATGATTTTGGGGGAGGAATTAGGCAAGCCACACCACATGCAAGATGATATTACACAATATTTCATATTTCACACAGGTCATGTGTTGTGATTCATTTTTTTGTTCAGGACTGTGTTGTGTAAAGTTTGTAAACCATATTTTCTGACTTCTTGGCTTTGTGAATAAGCGATTGTATTCTTTTTAACAGCTCATTAATCAAACTAAATTTTAGCATAACATCTGAACCTAGTTCAAAAGGTAAACATTTTGGGGACTTCCGGTGGCGCTTCCGTTGATGACAGTCAGAGACCACGATTATGCGCTGCATGGGTCCATGTTTCCCTTGTTGGAAGGGCCCCTATGGGACCGGTGTCATCCTGACCCACCTTGGAGGGGTGGGCAAAGAGGAGGAGACTGCCAGCTGGGTTGAGGGAAGCCACATCTCTCCTCCCTGGCTAAGTATTACTCCGCTGGAAGACAAGGAGAAATGGCAGTTTAAAATGGCTGCCCTGAAGATGGAAAGCTGCCAGGATTTAAGTTTTGTGCTGGAGTGAAGAATTGGTGATTGACATGCAACCAGATAAAAGAACTTGATTTTTTTTTTCTTAATAACCCCGAGAAATAGAAAGAAAGTGTCCTTGCCTAAGAGTAACACAATGGTGAACAGAGAAAAGGAGGAAAATACAAGGTAAACAAAATTGGTTCATAAAAAGCTATAATGAAGTCAGAGACAAAAGTTTGAATAATATAAATTGGCATGAATTAGGCATTGGATTAAATGCTGGACTTGCCTGAAATTGGTTAATTAAATGTTGGTCTTGCCTGGAATTGGTTAATATCAAGAAAATTAATTGTGGAAATGGTTGGAAATTATTGTTTAATATAACTAAAAGAGAAAAGAAAAGGACTTTAAAAAGTGGAAAGTGATACAGAGTACCACCTAATAGTCAAATATTTTTTCTCCTACAAAATTATATGGAAAATTACTGGACTTATAACTGTTATAAAAGAAAAGACAAATAAAATAATAAGACCCCAGAAATTTTGAAAAAAGAGAGAGAAATTCTACCAAGAGGATATATAAATGCAATTGCCTGGGACCATTGGGTGTTGATTGTCACAAGGAGACAGAAGGATTAACAAAAAAAATAAAGATGAGACTTTTGGCAAGAATTGCAGAAAAAGACTTTAGATATTAATAATTTACTATAAAAATGGAAGTAATAAGCAAAGACTTTAAATTGGAATTACAAATGGCAAAAGGAATGTTGAAAGAAAGAAGGGAATTATTGGAAATATTGGAAAAGAAAATAATGGTGATGATTGAAGAACAAAGAAGCGAGGCAGAGTTAAAGGAAGAAGAAAGAGACTCAGATAGACATGGAGAATAAGAGAAATTGCCAAGACACTAAAGGAATTAAAACTATGATATTGATGACTGAAAAAATGCTCCCAGGATTAATCAAAAGAAGAAGAAATTATCCCCTTGTCTCTTAATCTCTACCCTCTTCTGTATTCTTTTCTGTTGCTTTCTGACATTGTGTCCACTTTTCACCTTATTTTTCCCTTTTTTGGTTGTTTTTTTAAGTCTTAAATTCTCCATTCTCTTTCCCCCCTTTCCCCTTTCTTTCCCAGATAAAATTGCTTGTTCATTAAAGATGGCTTCTTCTTCATCCCAATCTTCTTGTTCTTGTAGTTTCTCATACATAGAAATCACCATTTCTAAAAAATGAAAAACGGAGCCAAAAGATCCCTTCCCTTCTTGTTCCTCTTCTTTATATTTTATAAATTCCATTTTCAGTTCATCCACAAATAATGCCATTATAAAAATTTTTTTTAAAACAATCCAAATGATTTTAATCATTCAAATAAGAATAAGAAAGTCACCAAACAGTCCAAATACACAGTCTATTTCATTTAACACTTTCTTATTTTTTTCATTTTCTCTTCCTGGGGTTGTAATTCAGTTACAAAGTTCCAATTAAAATGTGTCTTTTAGAAGTCTTGTTATGATTTTGTTCTAGTCTTTTAAATTCCAAGCAGTCTTCTCCAGCCAAATCTTAATCTTAATTCTTATCCTCTCCCTTCCCACTTACAGCATAAAAAAAATTTTTTCCAGTGTTCAGAAATCCTTATTGTCCCCTTGGCTTTAATTTTCCAGTTTGATTACCTGCTGATGCCAAAGCGGGTTTTTCCAATTTCTCATTCATCTGCTGTCACCGTAAGGAAGGAGAGTGAGAAAAATAACAAACTTTCCCTTTTCACTTTCATTCGCTGCTTCTAGATCTTCTTAGGGAAAGATGTATCTTTTTCCAAAATTTAAATTCCAGGATATCTTGGATGTTGCTTCTCCTCCCGGTCAGCCAAAACTTTCACTTCTCAGCTTCCTCCTGCACATTCTTTTCCGGATGAAAGCTTCTTTGTGGTGGCCATTTCTGACCGTCGCTCTACCGCTTTAGGAAAAGGGAGTTAAGCCAGCTGAGGAGGGGGGGTGCGGCTCCCTCTGACTCCTGCTAGGTCTCCCCTGTCTTCAGCTATAGCCCCAGGTACATACAGGGTAGCTATAGCCCCGAAGCCAGTTGGGTCGGGGCACTCCAGCAGCGAGGGCAGCAGAAACTGCGAACGATCGCGGATTCCTGCCGCCACCGAGCCTTGCAAACCAGAAGTCCTCAAGGGTAGAGTGGAGAAGCAAGGGAGGAAGGAAGGGAAGAGAAGCTATAAAGGTTTGAAACAAGATGTAAACAAACAGGACTTATTTAGAGATAATGGGTAAAAATATAACTGAAAAAGAGATTCTGCAAAAGTACATAAGATTGTATTGTTGTATTTGTATTAGAAATAATGTTAGAAAATTTGGAACAACATATGATTATAAAATGTGATCAAATATTCAACATAATTTTGTGGAAAAATTTTTTTAACAAAATAAATGAAATGAAATATGAGAGAATTGAATTAAGAAGGAAGGGGAACATTTTAATTACATAATGTTTTTAAATATAAGTGAATTGGGGGGGGAAGTAACTACGCAAAATTTATAAGTGTTCCCATAGAAGTATGATACCTATTTGAAAAGGAATGTATAAAACGTTTGAGATTTATGAATAGTAAAGCAACAGAAAAGAGGAATACAGAAGAGGGAAATGAAGATGAAGATTGAAATAAGTTGAAAAGAAACAGGATTTATTTAGAGATAATGGGTAAAAATATAACTGAAAAAGAGATGCTGTAAAAATACATGAGACTGTATTGCTGTATTTGTATTAGAAATAATGCTAGAAAATTTGGAACAACATATGATTATAAAATGGGATAAAATATTCAGTGTAATTTAGTGAAAATCTTTTCTCCTTTGAACAAAATGAATGAAATGAAATATGAGAGAATTGAATTAAGAAGGAATGGGAACATTTTAATTACATAATTCTTAAAATATAAGTGAAGTGGGGGGGAAGCAACTACATAAAATTTATAAGTGTTCCCATAGAAGCATGATACTTGAAAAGAAAGGTATAAAATGTTTAAGATTTAAATAAATATTAATTTTAACGATAGAGTTCAATTGGTATGGATTGTTGTTGTAATTATATTATATATTTATAATTTTTGTCTTTTTTTAAAATATAGTGTTTAGCTTTAGAATGTATGAAGCAGAATCTGAATGAAAGTTATGTATTATTTTAAGTGTTAAATTTAAGGGAAAGATATAAAGGCATCACACTCCAATCAGTGATTACAGGAGAAATTTTGTGTTAATGAGAAAACATCATAGACAACTGAAACAGGACAGACAAAGGATATAACTATAATAATTTAAATTGAGATGAAATAAATAAAATAGAATTAAGAGAGTGAAAAGAGGGGAGAAGCCATATAGAAAATGTTGAATGGTAATAAAATATGGAATAGTATATAAAAGTGAGCATGAACTTGAATTTATGTCTGTACGAAGAGATGTAACCCGGGATCAAGCTGCTTTCAAAAAAGATGTTTTATGTTTTTATGTTATGTGTTTTGTTTGTATATGTTTGTCTTTTAAAAATCAATAATTTTTTTGAAAAAAAAAAAAAGAAGAAATTATACAAGAAGAAACTTCAAAAAAAGAGAACAGGAAAGGAGACGGGGAGAGAAGATGGGTGAAATGTTAGAAGGAAAGAAGGAAGACCAGCGAAATTTAGAAAAGGGAAAGTTGGCTAAAATTAAAATAAATAATAAAGCCAAAAAATTTAGAGATAAGGGTTAGGGATTCTATAAGGGGGATACCACATGGAACAAATATTGGTGTTTAATTTAAAACTTGTAGGGAAATATTTTAGGAATGTGTACTTACATACATACATACATACATACATACATACATACATACATATGCTGTTTAGCTTCCTTCGGGTATTATCCCACGTCATTGTAGTGCTGTTAAATGACGTGGGAAAATACCCAAAGCTAAACAGCACACATGTAAGTACCCGCGAAAGCTTAAAAAAACATATATATATATGAATTTAAAAAAAGATATGATTATCAATGATTATAAGTAAAGTGAAGATAAAATGAGAGATATTAAGAAGCTTACTTCAGTAATTTATTGGAGGGGATGTATACAGTTGAATATATATACAGTTGATTATTTAATGGATATTAGTATTGTATAATGAGAATATTCTATTATGATTAAACTAGGGGAATGGGAAACACCATGTGGATCCTAAATATATTGGTTTTATCTATATTTTTACTTGTTTTAGATTGTTTATTATATATCGGCTTAGAGAAAACTAAGGATAATAATGATGTGTAATGTAAAATAAAATAGGTGGTAAGCTGAAAATGGAAATAATAGGTGATAAAGATTTGAAAACGTATGTATGGATGAAATGATAATGATATTGAATTAATGAATTGAAATATTAATTCAAATTTATTTAAAGATAAGTGAAATGGATAATGATATGAATTGATATCATATAAGATTAATGGAAATGAAAATATGACTATGTACAAGTGTTATAACCTGGAACCATGTTGCTCACGTGAAAGGATGCATACAATTTAAAAATAAAAAACTCTTGAAAAAAAAGGTAAACATTTTTATCTTTAATATATGATTACTTAGTTGAAATCTCTCTCCCTGCCCCCAAAATTATTGTTGGATCTTCCTTGTTCCTCTCTCTCATACACATATTGCAATTGTGCATAAATCCTAGTTGAAGGCACACAAGAAAACAATATGCAGTAGTAGTATTATCAGTAGGTGTAATTTTTTTAAAAAAGGTAAGGGTTTCCCTTGCTCAATCATGCCCAACTCTAGGGAGTGATGCTCATTTCCATTTCCTAGGGAATCAGCATTGCCCTAAGATGCTTCCCTAGCCAGCACGACTATATATGTTGAGGTGCATCTGTAACACTGTTACCTTCCCACTGAAGTGGTACCTATTTATCTATTCACATTTTCATGCTTTTGAACTGCTAGGTGGGTGAAGAGCTGGGGCAAGAATGGGTGCTTACCCCGGATCCTAATTTATTTTCCATCACAGCATTTAGAAAAGTTCTATGTAGGCAATTTTCTTAAGTACATCCTACAATGATTACTTCGTGCTCTTCTTGTGTAAGAAACTCTAAAACTATATTGTGTAATGCATTGAGTAAAAGAATTGTGTGATACCATTTCTTGTATATTGGGAAAGCAGTTATTATGCTGGATATCAATCCAGCTGTTTCAGTGTCATATGGTATTATAAAATAAAAGGTACAGTATTAGTTCTTTTCAGAAGAATTCTAGATTTTTTTCAAGTAATCCAGCTTTATTGTTGCCATCTAAAAGCTATAAAAAGGCCCTTCCCTCTTTTGAGGAACATTATAGTAATTTGATTAAATCTTGTCTTCTCTCTGAAAGAACATGGAGAACCAATGGAAGACTTCTTGGTGGAAATGGTTGTTTGAGGAAAGAACATTCTAGCCACCCTCTTGCATCACGACTTCATATTACTTATCCAATACAAGATAGTGTTGATAACATAGCTGTCCCTCATTTCCACCAAACAACTCATAGACCAACTGTGGGACTAGACATGTGTTGAACATGAAAACCTGCTTACACGTAAAATTGAGAAATCAACTCCTGGGAATGAAATGGCCATAGTGATGTCTGAGTATGTCCATAAAAGGAGTGGGGTGGTATTGCCACTCTCCTCCCAAAATTCCCAGATCACTATACCTTCCTTCCAAGGTAAGCAGTGGACAAAGCCTTATACCAGAGATGGTGAACTTTTTTGTTGTGGTGTGCCGAAACTGCGTGCATGTCGGCACCCACAATGCAATGCAAGGGGGCCCTGCGCATGCATGCTCAAAACCCCACCCCACCCCCTTACCTGCACTGCGCATGCATGTGCCCATTTGAGGTTTTTTTTGCCCTCCTAGAGGCTCAAGAGAAGCCTCTGTAGCCTCAGAAGGCTGAAAATGGGCCCATTTCGGCATTTCCAATATTTCCGAAAGGCCCGTATTTTGGCCTCCTTAGGCTGTAGAGGCTTCCCTTGAGCCACCGGGAGGGCTAAAACGGCCTCAAACGGGCTGAAAATCAGCTGGGTGGCATGCACATGTGCAGTGCAGGTAAGTTTGGCTGGGGCTTGCGTGCCTGCACAAATGGTTCTGCATGCCATTACGGCTGTATGCAATTTCAACACCTTGAATCGTTTTCAAAAAAGAATCAGATTAAGGAGAAAAATAACCCAGTGACCAACTTTGGGTATAGCTATAAACAATGGTAGGATTCTAGGGATATCATAATATCCATGGATGACTTTTCCTAGATTTGCAAAGCATATGGAAATTCATTTAATACAATGTAGGGAGGTCCACAAATGTGCCCCCCCCCAAAAAAGACAAAGTCAGCTGCAACGGTGCAATCAAAGCATATTAAAAATGGATAAAGGTTTGACTGAGCTGTTGCAGTCATCCTCCTGAGATTCTTTTAACTATATCTTGTGGGTATCACTCCTGCAATGGGGACCATTTCATGACATTAGGAGTCTACTTTAGCTCCAAGAATTCTTGATTTGAAAAATGTTTGCATCTGTCTGAATGTCTTTTCTGATAAAAGCCAGTAGGGGGCGGTGAAGAATCATTAGACATATCTATATTGCTCCTGTGTTATATCAGACTGACAGTAAAACTTTGTCCTGACTGCAAGAAGAGTTTGCTTTGAAGTTCTTTACCTAATCTCTCCAAAGCTATCATTTTTCCAATGGAAACATGTACAACGCATCCTTTCCCTGCAAACAATCACATCAGCAATTACCTTAATGGAAAATCAGATGGCTACTTACAGCCTTTGTCTGCTGAATCCATAGTGGAAATTGTCCAGGAAAAATATATTGGCTCTGTTTTTGCATCAACATGTAGCATTAATAGATTTTGGCTGCTTTTTTTGTACCAAGTTGTAACACTAATATATTTAATTCTCTCTGGAGAGACCTAATTCTAGACTTGATTCAGCAAAAGACTGTGTTACTCTTACATTTTTTTTAAAAAAAATCTTGGTTGGAAAGAATTGAGATGCTAATAAAGCATATTAAGACCTCAAATATTTATATGTCTGGTATGAAAGGTTTGACTAAATTGGCAATTTACTCACAGGGTGTGGGATGTAAGAATAACTTATTTAGATGCAAAATTTATCTCACTTCCTCAACAGGTGCATAAAAGTTCAAGAGCAAAGAAAGAAAAGAAAATCAAAGATGACATTTATTTTTTGCACAGGACAAAGAGGCTATTAAGAACTAAGTATTTGATGTTGTTTCAAGACTGTCAAGACATGAATGTTTGCAGCTGGAACAGGATGTTCCAGATGCAAAAGTATTCATTTATAAATTTGCCTCATGTATTCAATGGAAAACCTTAATTATAAATATGAAAATGGGGCAAAAGAAATGCATACACATGCACACAAACACACACACACACACACACACCTCCTTGGAAAAAACAATAAAAGAAGAACTTAAAAAAATAATGAATTCCTTTTTTCTTTGCCCTTACCAAAAACGGTAATCCACTTACTCTTCTTTCTCTGTCCTAATGGTTGCATGATTTGTTATTTCTTTATTTCTATGGGATACAGCCACTTTTAAAGATTAGTAAATTAGGACACGTTTTTAAGAATGGTTTCCAATCTTGCAAATTTTGAATCTCCCCCCTCCTAAATTTAAAACTAGACTAGAAAGGTGCAGGAACAGTTCTCAAATCGACAGCCTTGGGTGGTCAAATTGCTGTTCTTAGAAGTTACACTTTTCCATTAAGAATTTTTTTTTTAAAAAGAGAGAAGATAAGTACTTTGTTATGTGTACAAAATAAAGGAATTTTTTGTCAATCATGGTTTTCCCTGCCATCCTCCCCTTGAACTTAAGCAAAATTTTTGCTATTTGTTACATTAAGAAACTGTTTAAAATGAAACATTCATATAGACTTTACTTTGGTTTTCAGAGGACTATTTTAGTGTTCGGTCACTGATATAGGAAGAAACTATCACCTGTCTTCTAAGATCATCTGGAACACTCCCTTAAATCTTGAACATCAAGGAATAATGAAAAAAGACATATAAAAGACATCTAGATATAAAACTGCAACTTTGGTTTGTGCACTTTTGGTCTCTTTGTGTCTAAAAGGATGAGGAATCTGAATTAGTTATTCTATAATCATTGCCGTTT
Source organism: Laticauda colubrina (assembly GCA_015471245.1). Taxonomy (NCBI): domain Eukaryota; kingdom Metazoa; phylum Chordata; class Lepidosauria; order Squamata; family Elapidae; genus Laticauda; species Laticauda colubrina. Next base: position 7,852,394 of record BLBF01000043.1, read on the forward strand.
TTAGGTTCTATAAGCTTATTCCAAGAAATTGCCATCCTCCATATGGAATGTACATTTATTAATAAAACAGATTGTGTACAATTCCATGCAATTGCACAATTAAAGACTCATTTAGAAGCACATTAACATTAGGTTGACTCTTTAATGTTGATTTCCAAGCCAAGAGAAGATGCAACCGTTTTGTGAATTACTCAGTGCCTGTTGCCTATAGTTCCTTCCTTTGAAAGAGAGAACTCTAGTGCCTAATTCACAAACCTTAATATTCCTTGTTTGGTTAAATGGTAGCAAGAGGGAATAATCCAAATAGCCTTGGGAATCTTTTGCTACTTGGTGCTTTTCAAAAGAGATTGGACTTCCAAATTCTGGCCAAAAACCTAGGTATTAGGTCCAGGATGGGAAACCTATGGCATGCATGCCAGAAATGGCACGCAGAGCCACTTCACCGGGTGCCAGCCATTGCCTTTTGCTCTTCTGGGTTCCAGCACATGCATGTGTGCCGGCCAGCTAGTCTTTAGACATGCATGCATGTTAGAAACCAGAAAACCAGGTGGCCGGTACGCATGTGCACACTGGGAAGCTGAGCTTCCAGTTTCTGATGCTCCCACGTGCATGTGCCAGGGAGCTGTTTTTCCAGTTCCTGGTCCACGTACTTCCATTTTGGCACTTGGTGCAGAAAAAGTTTGCCACCACTATACTAGGTTGAACAAGGTACTCTTAAGTCTCCTAAGAGTCTTCATTTGGAAAAATAATGTAATCCTGCCAGAAGAAGGTGCACACGCTCCCTTCCTCACCTTAAGGACACTTTTCTGTGGAGAAACAAAAACGCATATGATTTGCAACTGTGGGGTCAGTGGGCCATGGTGCAGCATTTGTTGCTAGGTCTGCAGATTTTCTGATCTTTTTTTTGTCTATCTACAAGTATGATAGCCAAAAATTCTGGCCTAAATGGAGAACAGAAACCTCTAAATGTCTCATAGTAGTGCAATAAAAGAAGACGTTACTGACAGACTCATTTTACCTAATAATGACAGTGTGTTTCATTTTAGTCATTTAAAAGGCATCGTTATTTCTGCAGAGGAAAGGGAGGGGACCTCTTCTAAGATTTTAAAAAGTAAACACATGCTGACATTAATTATTGTAATATTTATCTGCAAAACAGATGGTAATGTTTTCCAAAAACTAGTGAGCAGTGATCAGAATGAATTTATGGAAGTGGTACAACATCTCCAGTGTCTCATCTAGGTGTAACCTTGGATTCTGGTCCATGCAAAGTGCTGCTTTTTCAGCAAAGTTTTACCAGACAGATGGAAAACATTATTAACTACTGTTTTCCTTTCTTGTCAGAAATGTTTTGTCTAATCATCACATAATTACACATCCATATTGTAGTAAATCACACTGTATAAACATTTCAAACAGAGTGGAACTATTAAGGTGAAATACAAAATATTCCAGATTTTAAAACAAAACAAATATGAAATGGACCATGCCGAGTAAGGAAAATGTTAAAATCAGGGTCAGAGAAAAATGAAACTTCACAATTTTGGCACCAAATTTTCAGAAAATGACACTGTTCATCATGACAATCGGGGCCTGGGTGCTCAGAATGGTTTTTTTTTTTTTATAAAAGTGAGAAAAGTGTCTCAATCAGCCCAATCTTTGCATAGATTTCTCAATTGATCTTGAGCATAACTTCTGAAAATCTTCACTTCTTCAGGGTGGCAACATTTTTGTGCTATTAATTTATCTAGGAATAGCAACTTCTTCAACTCAAACTCCAAGCTTTTGAAACTTCTATTCTTCCTGTAATTTGTATTTATTTTCCCTGCTATTGCCAAGAATTTGAATTTGAACAGGGACTGTTAAGGTACATATACCACATAGCTACTCCAAACATGGATTATTGAACAATACAGGTAATCCTGTATTCCAGGACACTGCAACCGTTGTAAATTGGCTGTCAGGATTCCGGGGATTGTCCTAAATAAATCATGAGCCTTGATCCAAGCTTCAAAAGAATTCGAAAGATTTATTAGGAGCAACATGCTGGCATTGAGCCATATCAAGCCAACTCTGCCACACATAATTTACAGTCACCTGTGACCCTGTTTCCACCCTCCCTTTGGGTGTGTCATAAATTAGATTCTCTAACAAAGCATGTTCACGGGCTGGATGTCATCAATCACATTCTCCAATGAAGGATTTTCTCGGGCAGAAGTTCCAGTAGTGTAGGCTATAAACTTCACAAGATAAGTGTGGAATGTACTTCTGTTTTAATTGCTGTACTGCTCCTTCAGGTTTTTCCCCCCACCTGCTTATGGCAACTCGAAAAAAGGCATAGGAATGCTTTACAAGTTGACATATAAGTCAATTGCCAAATGTCTGAATTTGGATCACAGGACCAAGGGGATACTGCAATGTCTGTAAGTGCGAAAAATGGTCATTAGTCACTTCTTTTGGTTCACTGGGTGTATGTAGCACTTGTCACATACAGATAGTCCTTCAGTTACAACAGTTAATTTAGTGATCATTTGAAGTTGCTTTGAATGGTCACTAAATGAACTGATGTAACTTGAGGACTACCTGTTTGTGACAAGTGCTATATACATAGTTTACTCATTAAGTGTGTGCACACACATACTCCAAGGCGAAATGGCTTTCAAGGACAAGAACTACTATCAAGGCATAGTCAGATAAAAGAGAAGGTATAAGAGAAGGTATTTTAAGTAAATGTCTCATAAAGCTCCAACCTAGTTCACAGGAAATACAGTAAAATGAAGGGGGAAGCACAATCAAAGTTGGAAGATTAAGGCATTAAGAGTTGTTAATCTAATCCTGCATAGTTTTTTCTCTGGTAATATGACACAACTAACGCATACAAAACATTTGCTAGACCAATACAGCTCATCAGTCTGGAACCCACATTACGTATCAAACATAGTTGAGAAAGTCCAGAAATATTTCACAGGAAGAGTTCTCCGCTCCTCTACTCATTGCAGAATACCTTATGCCACCAGACTTGAAATTCTAGACCTAGAAAACCTAGAACTACACCATCTTTGGTCCGATCTAAGTATAGTATATAAAATCATACATTGCAATTTCCTACCTGTCAATGAATATTTCAGCTTCATCCATAACAATACAAGAGCACACAACAGATACAAACTCAAGGTAAACCGCACTAAACTTGATTTCAGGAAATATGACTTCAGCAACAGAATGGTCAATGTCTGGAATACTCTACCTGACTCTGGTTTCTTCCCCAAACCCCAAAAACTTTAACCTTAGACTGACTACTATTGACCTCACCCCTTTCCTAAGAGGTCTGTAGGGGGGGTGCATAAGTGCACCAACGTGCCTACCGTCCCTGTCTATTGTTTCTTTTTATTTTTTTTATATGTATCCATTTCATGTATTCATAAGTATATTATACTTATACCTGTTATCTTATAATCGCTTGACAAAATAAAATAAATAAATAAAATAAATACTGGACTGCTTGCCATTTGTTCCTTAATCTGGTCCACCTTGAAGGAGTGACAGTAAGGTATACCTCATGTTATCACTTGGTGTGTCTTTTGTCCTTGCATTCTGGTTTGCCTCCAGCTTGTTCCTTTTGGTTTTTTGGTTCCTTTAATTTAGTTCTGGCTGACGCTCTGCACCTCTGTCAGGATTCTCTATCCATGGCTACTAGTTTTGGACTCATGTTAACTGCCCATGGTTCACTAATATCATCTGTGCTTTGGATATCTGCCAATATACTCCATACTAAATCATTTGTCCTGTATTATTTACTATTCAAATCAGATACACCCTTAGTCAGTAGCTAAAGCAGTGTTACTTCACAAGCTCTTCCTCTTTTGTATGTCTAGCATGACACATGCAGAAAAGGACCAGAGTTTGTTGTGTGACAGTACATCATTTGTTATGATATTTAAAATTAGTGGCCATAATAGTAGGATTGTATAATGAGCCAGAACACACAATTGTAATTGACTGCTTGGACATAATTGTCCAGGAATACACTGCAACTTCCAAAAGGAAGGGTGCAATTGAGCAATCTTAACACATACAGGCATTTCAAATGCCCGGAAAGATGGAAAAAAATATGATATCACATTTCTCCATAACTGGGAGATGGGCTGCCTAGATTGCTTTCCTTCCTTCTTTTGCACACAATTATTATATAGCTCTAGGTGGAAATTTGTGTCTTTATTTTCCTCCTCCTCCTCCTCCTCCTCCTCCTCCTCCTCCTCCTCCTCCTCCTCCAAAAATGAATAGAGCTAATGCTTATACAATAGCATTCACATTTAAAAGCATATAGAAAATATAATAAATAAGTAAGGAATCCCATGAAAATGTTGCATTATTTGAATTCACATTACTGAAAGAGATATTCTATATAAAACAGGGTAATTGGTTCCAGCTCAAGAGATATAGGTGATCACAATTTGAATAATATTTTATATATTTATTAATATAATGAAAAAAACGATAAACCTATATTCAAGGCATACTTGCAACTTCTTGTATCTTGCTATAGTTCTTCAAATGAGCCTCATTTTTTTGAGTTTGCTGAAAGAATACCTTCCTCCTCCATTTTGCACAAAGAAGAGTTAGTGCCTAAAACCACAATGGCAAGTGTGCATATGCTAGCCTCAACCACATGCTTTAACCTCTCACTTTCTGATTTTTGGCTCATATGTAACACATCTGGTATCAATTTATATATTGCATTAAATCAAACATCACACTATTTGAACTTGCATTAATCACAACCTAATAAGCAAAAGAGTACAGGTGGATAATCAACAAATCTTGAATAACAAGCAGATATAATGTATTATATGAATAATATATTTTAATACATCATTTACAAAATACTATAAGACATTCCTTGTAGTAGTTTGAGTTGTTTTGGAAAAACTAAATGTGCAGGTATAGAATAGGAAATACCCATAGTAATTATGAGAAGGATCTAATTGTCCTTAGGGATCCCGACTTAAGTATGGGCCAGCACTGTATAGTGCAGCTGTCAAAAAAGCCAATGCAGTTCTAGGCTGCATCCAGACAGGAATAGTCTCTAGATCAGTGGACTGGATTTAGCCCATGGGGTGCTTAAATCTGGCCTGCGGGACCAGCTTAGAAATAGCAAAAGACCCACCCACAGTGCCTTTGCTAACAAAAACAGGGTGGGGGAGGGCACACGCATCACTCACACCCCATTTTCAGTCTGGATGGCCTCCTGCAGCACCCTGGTGGCCAAAACGGGGCATGGAAGACTGTGTGCAGCCTCCTGTGCCCTGTTTTGTCCAGCAAAGTGCTGCAGGAGGCCGGCCATCCCGTTGCCCCACCCACTACAATGCTGATCCGGCCCTTTAAGAAATCCAGTTGAAGAAATCCTAGCTGAAACCCTAGAAAGTGTGTAGAGAACAGCAACAAAGATGTTAAGGGGTGTGGAAGTCATATGACGAACGCTTAAGGAACCTAGATATGTCTAGCCTAACAAAAAGAAAGTTTATGAGTGACATGATAGCTGCCTTCTGTTATTTAAGGTGCTGTCACAGATAAGAGGGTGCCGATTTATTCCGTAAAGCACCTGAAGACAAAACAAGAACTAATGGGTTGGAGCTCATAAAAGACAGATCCAACTTGAAATAAGGAGAAAATTCCTGATGGTGAAAACAATTAATCAATGGAATAATTTACCTCCAGGAGTTGTGGGTGTTTCATCACTGGAAGTTTTCAACAAAAGATTGGACAGCCATTTTGTCTGGGATGGTATAAGTTATCCTGTCTTGGGCAGGAAGTTGGAGTAGAAGGGACATAGGTCTCTTCCAGCCCTATGATTCTGTGAAATAATTATGCTTGTAATTCTTTTGCACCAGCTGATCCCAGGACTTAAACTGTGAATGATGGCAAGAGGCAACACACAAAATACAAAAGAACAAATAAAGGAAAAGAATTATTGGTATGGGAGGAATATTATTGGAGTCTTCTCTATCTGCTGCCCTTTATATGTGTTGGACCACACAACACAGAATTCCAAATCAAGACATCCATGTAAGCCGGTGAATGATTATGACTATATTGTTCTGTATATAGAATAGTAGACTCCTAACACAGGATTCTGATTGGCTAAAAAAACTGAATAGGGATTGGTTCAATAGGAACCAATCCAAGAAACTGCTCAAAAGGTGGCAAAACTAAATACCTGTCATTGGCTACAAGCCGGCAGGCAAATCCCTATAAAAAGGCTGCCGCAGCTTGAGCCAATGTTCCGTTTTTCCACTGTTGTATATAAAAAGACGTGTTGTTGGAACCCAGTCTACCTCGCGTTTTTCCGGACGGAACACTGGCGACAAGGATGGGATCGTCCTAAACGCGAGACTGAGCACGCGGCGACAAATAAAACTATGGCAATAAAAATAAAGCACGCGGTGACAAAGAACTATGGCAAGAAATAATGCGTCGCCCGCACTCTTCAATCCCAATGAAGAGGATTGGGAATCCTACGTAGACCGTTTCCAGATGTATTTGGAAAGTAACGAGATGGAAGAGATCTCAGACCAGCATAAGAGAGCTGTTTTCTGACACACTGCAGGCCCACAATCTTCAAGATGGCCAAGGCTTTGGCGAAGCCCCGAGATGTGAAGCAATTGACTTGGCCAGAGCTCCAAAGAATACTAAAGGCTCACTACGCACCGTTGGTATCAAACCTAATAAAGCGGCACGAGTTCTACCAAAGAGACCAGAAAGAAGGCGAGACCATCACTGACTTTGTGGCAGCCCTCTGACAAATAGGGGGAGCGTGCGAATTTCTAAATTTAGATGAGACAATGCGGGATCGAGTAATACTGGGTTTAAGAGACTCTAATATACAGAACAAACTGCTAAATAAACCCAACATAACCGTAGCCGAAGCCATCGCCGAAGCCACAGCCGCTGAAGCCGCGAAAAAATCGGTGGTCAAAATGAAACACGAACAATGACGAAACGAGCCTGGACAGAGGGAAGAAACAATTTCCCACCACCACTCACCACGAGGATATTGATGAGACGTCAGAATCCAGGGAAGAAGATGACGAAGTCCACCGCCTATACACCAACAAGAAAGGGCGCAAAAAAAAGAATTGGCGGGAATGCGCTGGCTGCAGAGGGAACCATCCTCAGGCCGATTGCAGATTTCTCAATGCCATTTGCAGGGCTTGCAAGAAAAGAGGGCATATCGAGAAAGTCTGCAGGAACAAAAAAAATTACAGCCCAAACAGATGCAGAAACTCCCCCGCACAAACTGAGCCAAAACAAATTGAGAGAAAGTGGCAGCGGAACAAGTGAGCCACTAACCGAGAGAAAGCACATCAGACTTTCACTATCGGAAGCGCTCAGACGGAAAGTGGGAAGAAAGTAAAAATAATCGTAAAAATAGAAGGCAGCCCCTGTGAAATGGAGGGAGACTCTGGGTCTTTCCTATCAATGGTATCATGGGACACCATCAAACAACTGGTCCCAGATATCAAACTCAAAGAACTCCAGAAACAAAAATTAACCCTGAAGGACTACCAAGGAAACCTAATTCCTGTGGTAGGCCTAGGACATTTCCAAGTCGCCTACAAACAACATGTCGAAGTACTACCATTGACAAGAGTCGACTGAGACCGACCAAGCCTCCTGGGCATCGAATGGTTCACACCATTGGGCATCAGGATGACCGGAGTAGACCGGGTGGCCGCAACCGACTGGGAAGAAAGCCTGATCCACGAGTTCCAGGATGTTTTCGACGGCTCCCTAGGCAAGTATCGGGGGACCCCAATTTCCTTTAGTCTAGACCCCCAGGTAGCCCCTAGAAGACTAAAGGCCAGACGAGTTCCTTTTGCTCTGAAAGCAAAAATAGAGGAACAACTAAATAAATTAATAGACCAAGGGGTTTTCGAACCTGTGGACCATGCTAAGTGGGAAACGCCGATCGTAACACCAATTAAACCAGACAGGTCGGTTCGAATTTGTGGTGACTACAAGGCTACCCTGAACCATGCATTGCAACAAAGTGCATATCCGGTGCCAGTCGTACAACACTTATTACATTCTCTTGGGGGAGGAAAAGTTTTCGCTAAACTAGATCTAGCTCAAGCTTACCAACAGCTCCCAGTAGACCCATTAACGGCTGAAGCACAAACTATAGTGACCCACAAAGGGGCATTCAAGTGCAACAGACTCCAATTTGGAGTGAGTATAGCCCCAGGCGTTTTCCAGAGCCTCATGGAACGCCTATTAAATGGTATAAAAGGGGTTGTACCATATTTCGACGATGTCCTAATTTCGGCCAAAGATGCGACCCAACTAAAAAAAAAGACTAAAAGACGTACTAACTAAATTCAGAGAATCTGGTCTGAAAGTTAAAAAAGAAAAATGCTGTTTAATGACTGATCATGTCGAATTCCTGGGCTACTTAATAGACGGAGAGGGTATACACCCTACTGAAAAAAAAGTCAAAGCTATTAAAGATGCACCAGAACCAAGGAACAAAACTGAACTACAGGCATTTTTGGGACTAATAAATTTTTATAACGTGTTCCTACCCCACAAAGCGACAATAGCGGAACCATTACACCGATTACTGGATAAAAGAACAATTTGGACTTGGGGTTATAGAGAAAAGAAAGCCTTCCAAAAAATAAAAAACTTATTAACATCAAACACCGTTCTTATCCAGTTTAGTAACACACTTCCATTGACGGTGACCTGCGACGCCTCACCGTTTGGAGTCGGTGCCATCCTGAGCCACCAATTGCCAGATGGGAGAGAGGCACCCATCGCATACTATTCAAAGACTCTGTCTAAAACCAAGCGTAATTATAGCCAATTGGACAGAGAGGCCCTGGCAATCGTCGCCGGAGTGAAACGCTTCCACGAATATCTATGTGGAAGAACATTTTTTATTGTAACGGACCATAAACCGCTACTGGGAATTTTGGCGGGAAACAAGCCGACACCGAACATTTTGTCCCCACGAATGACTAGATGGTCAGAATTCCTAGCAGCCTACTCGTATACTCTGACACATCGCCCCAGGAAACAAATTTCCCATGCAGACGCGTTGAGCAGAGCACCATTACCGAATATAGAGGAAGACCCGGCGCCGACGATGAACACCTTGCAGATAGAAACATAACCCGATCTACCCATATCTGCAAATGATGTCGCCAGAGCCACTGCAAAAGACCCATTGACTGCCCGTGTACTGAACTGGGTAGGTAAAGGCTGGCCGGAAAATCAAAAAACTGAGAACTTTAAACCTTTCCGGACCAGACAAACCGAACTCTCAATTCAAAAGGGTTGTTTGTTGTGGGGTGATTGGGTAATTATTCCCTCCAAATTACAAACTAAGGTACTGGGTATGCTTCACGAAGGCCACCCTGGAATTGTTAAAATGAAAAGCCTTGCTAGAAGCTATGTCTGGTGGCCAGGTATAGACAGGGACATCGAATACTGGGTAAATTCTTGCAACAAATGCCAAAGAACCAGATCTTCCCCACCAAAAGCACCCGTTAGGTACTGGGAAACCCCACGAGGCCCCTGGTCACGAATTCACATTGACTTTGCGGGTCCCACTAAGGGGCATACTTTCCTAATTGTCGTAGATGCATACTCAAATTGGCTGAAGGTTAAAATTATGCCATCTACGACAACAGAAATCATTATTAAACAACTTGGCAAACTTTTTGCAACCCATGGCCTGCCGGACATCCTAGTGTCCAACAACGGGCCACAATTAACAAGTATCCAATTCAAACAATACCTAGCCTCCTTAGGTAATAGACATGCCCTGACCGCGCCAGCCCACCAGGCTGCAAACGGTAGGGCAGAGACAATGGTCAGGTTTACCAAAGAAGGGTTTGAAAAAATGGACATTGGGGATGTCCAAGAAAAAATAAATTGCCTACTCACCCTCCAGCATATTACACCGGGTACGATAACAAACAAAAGCCCAGCTGAATTACTAATGGGGAGAAAACTGAGGTCGCATCTAGACAGATTGCACCCAAACTATACGCCAGAAAATCCCCCCGACTCCTCCACCTGTTTCAGGACATTTGAAATAGGCGACTTAGTCTATGCAAGAAATTTTACCGGGGACCCATTATGGCTTCCAGGTACAATAACACAAATTACAGGCCCCCGGTCCTACCGACTAACCATAGACAATGGCAGGGAATGGAAGCGGCACATAGACCAGCTTCGGTCCCGAAACATAGAAAGAAGTACAAACACACAACTACAAATATTAAAAAACGACAAAAATCAAACCAGGGAGGGGGGGGAAATACAAGAAAATAATAAAGAACCGTTTAAATTAAACACAGAATATGATAACAAACAAAAAGAGTAAAAAAGAGACTTACAGTTAGAATAAAGTTGTGAGAAGAGTCCACTCGAAGGGGCCAGCCAGGCCAGCTCGACCTGCCCGGAGAAACCAGGAGGGAGCGGCAAAACCGCCGGCCTAAGAAACCCAGGCGGCAGTAAAATGGCTGACTCACCCTTCCAGGCAGTTCCATGGAGAAGGACCGGAGAGACAGCAACCCCATCCGAACCGGTCGAAGTCTTCAGCAGGAATGAACCACGCAAGTCCAGTCAAGTCAAAAGAAGCCCCACCTACCTGCGTGACTACGTCACCACGTAGGACTAAACCAAGAGGGGAGGGGTGTTCTGTATATAGAATAGTAGACTCCTAACACAGGATTCTGATTGGCTAAAAAAACTGAATAGGGATTGGTTCAATAGGAACCAATCCAAGAAACCGCTCAAAAGGCGGCAAAACTAAATACCTGTCATTGGCTACAAGCCGGCAGGCAAATCCCTATAAAAAGGCTGCCACAGCTTGAGCCAATGTTCCGTTTTTCCACTGTTGTATATAATAAAGACTTGTTGTTGGAACCCGGTCTACCTCGTGTTTTTCCGGACGGAACATATATAGTCCCAATATCTAGACAATACTGAATTGTGGAAAAGTACAATAGTCCACAACTTACAACCATTTGCTTAATGACTGTTCAAATGGTTACAGTGGTACTGAAAAAAATCACTTACCACTGGTTGTCACATTTACAACCATTGCAGCAACCCTATGGTCACATGATCAAAACTGGCATGTGTTCACAATAGTTGCAGCATCCAAGGTTTATCCAATTGTCATTTGCAACCTTCCCAATCACCTTCTGACAAAACAAGGTCAATGGCTAAAGCACTTCAATACAGTGCGATTCACTTAATAGTTGCAATGATTCACTTAGCAACCATTGAAAAAAAAGTAAAATCACGAGTGACTCATTTAACAACCACTTTGCCTAACATTGGACATTCTGGCCCCAATTAAAGTTGTAAGTTGAGGACCATTTCTATGCAAGAAATGGTTTGAACCTGATGTTTATTAAATAGGCTATCAAGCTAATATGCATTATCATGTAGCATTCATTGTCCAGATTGTCCTGAACTTGCCTGAAAGTAGACAATTCAAGAAATGTTGCATTGAAGAGTTGAAGATAAACATAGAAAATTTTTAAATTGCAATCTGACTTAATATTGCATGCAGAAATCCAGTTTCCAGAAATATATAATAATGAGACTCTTGATAGGAGAACAACAAGTGTTTCCTAGTTTGTTTTCATCGGAGGAATGTTACCAAATATGTGATTGAACAAACTTTATCCTATCTCATATTTCGTATTTCCTGTGTACACTGCAGGCTTTGGGCATACTAAATCAGTGTAGTTGATTTTCAAAGAAACAAAACTTCTATGTTTGGAAATGGCTCTAATTCTATCTGCAGTGCTGTCCCACTTGAAAATTCTGTTTATGAATGCTAGGGGGAATTTCTCTCCCTTTCTCAACTTTATAGAGACAAGTCATAGTCTGGGCTTGCAATCAGTATGGGATGGAGCAAAAAGAAAACAATTATTGAGAAGAGAGAAAAATTGTATCTCCTCTCCCCTCTTTTCTGCCCAAAGGCAGTCTACAGCTAGACCAATTCAATATGTAAGAAACAATTTATGAACCTATAACATTTCCCATCTTTAGCAAAAAAATGAAGTGGAACTGTCTGGACAAATCTCTTATTTCACCCACTTCAACAGCCCTCTTGCTGAGTTGAAAGGCAATGCACGAAACAGAAGTCTTGCTAAGTTTGAAAAAAAAATCAGACTGGGAAATTATTTAACAACTGCACCTTGTTTACAAAGGCCAAGGCCCAGAGTTTGAACTAGAATTCCTAACACATAAACTACATGAGACAGAAGTAAAATTTTCATTTATGAACTACTTATAAAACTAATATGGGTTTGGAGGCTGGATATTTAAAAAATTATCTGCAAGAAGTCTTCTCTGTTAAAACTGGATAATCGTCTTTCTTAAATCCTACTATGAGTGGACTTGGGATTTTGCAATGAAATCTGATAATATGGTCTTTAGCTTCGAGGTCTGATATTGAGATCATGATTTGGGTGCCCTAATAATACTTTGACCACATGGTCTAAAGCTTTTGAAAATATAAGATCCATACTAAAGTAATCTATACCCCTTTTCAAGACAGAGGTGTAAGTAGTAGGTATAAAATTCTTTTCATCCATTCTGAATTCATCTTTTAGTTTAGGAAATTGTACTGTGTAATACAGAATTCTACAACCTGGTACCTGCTAGATAAATTGGATCACAACTTCTTTTAAACAGGAAGCAAAACGTTTTATTTGGCTGAAATACATCTATTTATTTTCCAACCCTTCCCCAACTTCTGGTGATATCACTTCATTGATGTCAAGTCCTTCTATGGCCCTTGGTGGCCAAAAATAAGAATCCCAAGAAGTTATTATTTATTTCATGAGTGATGAGAAAATAACAGAAAAGAAGTAAACATACATAAAAGAAGTAAACATGCATACAATTATAAGTAAAATATCTATGGGAGTGTGGCAGTAGCCTCATAATTAGATGTCCAATTCAGTTATCCAGACGATATCTGCTAGCATTGCTTCATGAAGATCTTCTTGGGAACTAGAGAATGCACTTCATGGGCAATTTTACTCAATATGTTACATAGTTTGCATCTCACCACCACAACCACAACAAGAGGAATCTTTTCATTCCCAATCATACAGGACAGAGGCATTTCTTCCAATATCATTCTCAATTCAATTTCGATCAGACAAAGCAAGGCAGGTCTAAACCAGGTGGTTTGGCAGAGAGATCACTAATGGCCAGGCCATAAGAAGATACATTGGACCACTTCTTTCTCCAGGCAATCTAGGGATTAAACTGGCTAGATATTAAGCCCCTGTCACACTGCACCAACGAACGGAAAGAGGATGTAAAATGGAGAAAAACACTTGCCATCCGTTGGTTAACGCGATGCTTCTGTTCTGTACTCACTGTCTCCATTTTGCTTCCTCTCTATCCGTCCAGCATCCATCTATTGACGTTTCATCCGCTCAGAGGTTTTTGAGCTGCTCAAAACTTTTGAGTGGAAAATGTATCCAATGCGTCCGTTCTGCATCCACTAGGCATACGGGGGACATCCGTTCTGCATCCGTTACGCATCCGCTATATCCGCTAGGCATCCGCTGCACATCCGCGCAACTCAATCTGCTCCAGCAGTAAACGGATACAGGGAGGAAGCGGAACGGACGCGGAATGGATGCGCAGTGTTAGAAGCACGGACGGAGAAAGGATGAAAGCGGATGCAACACGCAAAGAAAGCATTTAAAATGGAAAAAACATTCGCAGAGGGGACCTATCTCGGATATTAAGGATGTCTAGAGGATGCCTAGAGGATGCAAAGGGACACATATGGGAAAACCTATATTGCCTATAAAAAGGGGGAGCAACTCACCTGGATCTCACTTTCAGACCAGCAGCCCTGCTGTGCAGACCTCTGCAGCCTTCATCTGCCTCTTCCTCTTCCACAGCATCCAGTCATCTCCACCATGGATCGTAACAAACTCCTTTTGGTAGCCACCATCCTTCTGCAACAGTGCGAAGCCATCTACAGGCTCTGTGAACTCTACTACGGGAAGAAAAAGAGGCGGCCAAGAAGCATATGGGTACGAAGATGGTTCACCAGAAGAGCAGAGGATGGATTGTACAACAAGATGATGGTGGAGCTCAGGAACGAAGACACTTGTGCATTCCAGAATGCCTCCAGCCATGTTTGACAAAGTTGTGCAGTGGCTGACATCCAGGTTGACCAAGCAGAGCACCAACTTCCAGCCCAGCCTGGACCCTGGGCTCAAGGTGGCACTGACTCTGTGCCACCTGGCCTCAGGGACCACCTTCAGGAGCATGCAGTACGGCTGGAGGGTGCCACACAACACCATCAGCATTGTGGTCAGAGAAGTGGTGCAGGCCATCATCGAAGAATATTTGGAGGAGCTCCTCCAGTGCCCCTCCACTGAAGAAGGCTGGAAGAAAGTTGCAGAGCAGTGGTATCAGAAGTGGAACTTCCCCCACACCGTTGGAGCCATAGATGGCAAGCACGTGGCCTGCAAAGCTCCAGCCAAGTCGGGGTCCACTTATTTCAACTACAAGGGCTTCTTCAGCATCGTCCTCTTCGCCATGGTCGATGCTGACTACAAGTTCATGTACATCGATGCTTCAGGCAATGGGTCAGCTTCAGATGCCCAGGTATACAACGCCAGTGACCTCAAGGAGGGACTGGAATGCAACCTCATCATGGGCTTCTCAGATCCAGACCCCCTGCCCAATGACACGCAAGATGTGCCCTACTTCATCGTGGGGGATGACGCCTTCTCCCTCAGAACCTATCTCATGAAGCCCTACACTTCCAGACTCCTCACCCGTGAAGAGAGGACCTTCAACTACAGGCTGTCCAGGGCAAGGCGGGTGATGGAGAACGCCTTTGGCATCCTGGCCAACAGGTTTCAGGTACTTCTCACCACCATGCAGCATCACCCACTGACTGTGAGGAGGATCGTGGAAGCTTGCTGAATCCTGCACAATCTCATGCGCACCCGCTACCCAGTCTTGCAGAACAGGCTCGTGGACCTCCAGCAAGGCAATGGGGACATGGACCCTGGGGAATGGAGGCAAGGGCGAAACCTGATAGACACTGAGGATGTGCAAGGCC
Organism: Laticauda colubrina; assembly: GCA_015471245.1. Classification (NCBI taxonomy): domain Eukaryota; kingdom Metazoa; phylum Chordata; class Lepidosauria; order Squamata; family Elapidae; genus Laticauda; species Laticauda colubrina. The sequence goes on from BLBF01000043.1 coordinate 7,867,530, forward strand.
CCAACAGAGCCTCATGTGAAGGGAAGAAGCAGCGCAACCTCCTGAAACAATGGTGCAACTCCCCAGCTGGAGCAGTGGAGTGGCAAGACAGGATGATAGATGATTAATGGATGCTTCCTTCAGCCTGTCTCATCACACTGATGAGATTGGGCCATGTATGTTGAGTGGCCCTACAATGAACAGGGCATTTAATAAAGAGTTGTGTTTATGTTCAAATGTGTGGATCAACGCTTACATTAGTATTGATAATGAAGAGCCATAGGTGTGGCACCTGGGAGGGTGGACCATACAGTCCCACTATGCTTGCACTGGAGGTTGATCTATCCCACAGCTATCTTAACCTATCCCACAGGTATCCCTGCCCATCCCAAAGGTATCCCTGCCCATCCCACAGCTATTACCCATCCCACAGGTATCCCTGCCCATCCCACAAGTATCCCTGCCCATCCCACAGCTATTACCCATCCCAAAGGTATCCCTGCCCATCCCACTGCTATATTAACCCATCCCACAAGCATGCAAAGGCTTAACCATTTCTAAAAGTTTCCACCAAGACTTTATTGACATAAATAAATGAAGCAAGTGTGTGAAGCAAAGATAAACTTTATTAATCACAAGATGTAAAAGAAAAATGACCCAAGTTAAGTGTCCAAATAAAGACTACAGGTAGCCACCCGGTCTCTGGCACTCCTCTTGGTCACTCGGAGCTATGCCCAGTCTCAGGGGTGAAGGGTCCAGGTGCCGTTGAGGTGGCTGCTCTCGGACAGCTGGCTCAGCCTCGTGATGTTGAGAGCTCCTTCCTCCATGCCATGTGGTGTCAGCCCCAGTACCGAGGACAGATGTACTGAGGCCGGGCTTGGCTGTGGGGTGGAGGAAGGAGCAGTGTAGTGGGGCTGTCTGGTCTGCAGCTGGGTGAGGACTGGCATTAGTGGCATCTGTGGTGTGGGTGGCATCAGTGGCGTCGGTGGCATCATTGGTGTGGGTGGCATTGGTGGCATCGGTGGAACCGGTGGCAATGGTGTCGTCTGATGACTCTGGACTGGGAAGGGCTGCTGCCTGTGCTACTGGACCTCCTTGTAGCCGTAGCCCTGGTAGGTGAGGGCCTGTGGAAAGCCTTGGAATGGGAGGGACATCACCTGGGGTGGAGGAGCAGACCTGGACTGGGTGGGAGCAGGTTCCTCTGGATCTGGAGGGTTGTGAAGCAGCTCGGTGATCCGGTCCTTCACCACCTGGTACTGGGGTTCTGCCATGTCCGTGAGGGTCTGGTTCACATAGGTGAGGAAGGTCTTGTGGTTGGAGGATGAGAAGTCGGTGTGGATCAGCTGAGAGAGAGGAGATCTATGCTGCTCCGGATGGTGTCCCTGATCTCCAGCAGGACAGTGTGGCTCTGCCCCTCCTGTCTGGCTCTCTGCCTTTCTGTGGAGGTGAAGCTGTGGGTGGATGCAGGTAGGGCTGTGGTGGACCTGCCATCTCCTTTCTTCCACTGCACCAGGGAGTCCTCCCCATGCTCCATCACGGTTAAAACACCTGTCCACGGATTCTCCGCCATGGCACGCTCCACAGAAACCTGCCTGGAGACAGGAGCTGACTCTTGGCCGGAAGAGGACTGGCTCTCAGCAGGCTGCCAGAGAGAGAGGGTCGTGAGAGGGGCTGCTGCTGCTCCTCGGTGGCGGATCTCAGCCTCCAGGAAGCTGCACCTGGCCATGATATAGGTCTCTCTGTCAGCTTAACCGTGGCCTGGCCAGATTTCTTGATGTGCAGCTTCCCGTACCAGGTGTGCATGTGCTTCCACCAGCTGAGGAGCACATCCGATGTGTAGCCCAGACTCTCTGCCTTCTCTCTCCAAGCAGCCTGCTTCCTTTTGGTGTCCCTGTAGAGCCTGTGTCCCTTCCGCCACAGATAGTCATTCTCTCAGCCACTCCAGCACCTCATTGTTCCTCCTCAATGGAGTGTTGCCTCCTCTCCCATTCCCGCATATGCCTCTTCCTCCCTTTGGCAGGACCAGATGGGCCCTCATCAGAGGGGCTTCCAGTTTGTAGGGGCTGCTTCTCCACACCACCAGCAGCAGCAGCAGGATCATCATCATCATCATGATCATCATCAGCAGCAGCAGCAGCATGAGCAGGACCAGGAGCACGAGCAGGACCAGCAGGACCAGCAGGATGAGCAAGACCAGGAGCACGAGCAGTACGAGCAGTACGAGCAAGTCCAGGAGCACGAGCAGGATGAGCAGGACCAGCAGGATGAGGAGCAGCTTCAGCAGAGTAAGCACCAGCAGAAGCACCACCGCCAGGAGCAGCCTCAGCAGAGTAAGCACCAGCAGAAGCACCACCGCCAGGAGCAGCATCAGCAGAGTAAGCACGAGCAGAAGCACCACCGCCAGAAGCAGCATCATCAACTCCTCCAAAAGCAGAAGCAGCAGAAGCCCCAGCCCCAGAAGAGCGAGCCCGGGCTGCAGAAGCCCCAGCAGAAGCAGAGTGAGGGCAAGGGGGTGGGAGGGTGGCCCTGTCCCTCTTGCCAGGGCTGGCAGCAGATGGCTGAGGCTTTCTGTTTTTCCCCATGGTTGTGGGTTTGCTGGCTGGCAGGGAGGCTGGCAGGATGGCAGGCAGCAAGGCAGGCAGCAAGGCTGGCAGGATGGCCGGCAGCAAGGCAGGCAGGCAAGGCGCTCAATGTGTCTGGCAGCAGGTCTTTCCTCTGAATGGTAACCTGCTTCCGAGCTGCTTCCCTTTATATCCGCGGGGCTGATGCAATAAATCCCCCCCGCATGCGCAATTAATGCAAGGCATCCACTAGGCTTCCGCTAGGCTTCCGCTCTGCATCCGCTTCATCCGCTGTGCATCTGCTGTGCATCCGCTTCATCCCTTCTGCGTCCGCTCTGCATCCGCTTCATCCATTCCGCGTCCACTTTGCTGAGGTCCCCCAGAAGCCTTGCGGATGTGCCATCCGCTCCCATCCGCTTCCATCCATTAGGCTTCCACTTTGCATCCGTTTTCCATCCACTCTGTGTCCTCCCCCCCGTCCGTTCCTTTCCGTGTTATCCATTCTGGTTATGCAAATTTTTGCCCCTTTTGAGAGCGGATAACAACGGATGGAACATTTTTCTCATCCGCGGTGTCCTTTTTACAAATGTTATGCATCTGTTGGGCAGTGTGACAGGGCCTTTAATAGCTGTTTTCAAAACTGGCCTGTGGGATTTCAATTTTGTAATAGGCGGGGCATTGTCTTGGTCAATAGGGAGAGCCTTGTTGTTCAACATCCTTGACTATATAGCTGAATGAGAGCTTGTTGTCTTCTAATATGGGTTGGTATGATATTGCTAAATTCTGCTAACCAGTGAACAGGAATGGGATGCAATCTTCCTGAGATGATATCCATTGTCTTCTGGAGTTGGCCATTTGGGTGTGAGCGCTGTTAAGCCATACACTGGTGTAATATTCAGCTGTGGAATAAATCAAAGCCAAGGCTGTTTTTGTAGAGTGTGAGCATCAGTGCCTGAGGATGTTCTAGCCAGTCTGTTCAGGAAACTGTTGCAGTTTTTCTATTTTTCAGCTGTTTTTTCCAGTTATTGCCGGAAGGTTCGTGATCTAGCCAGTTTTACCCTCAGGTATTTCAGAGACTTATTACATTGTAAAATCCAGAACTTCACTGATAATTTGCATACTGTTTGCTGAGGTGGAATGTGACTACTTCTGTTTTTGTTAGGCTTGGTTAGAAGCACTATATTTTGAAGTAGTCATCAGCTTCTGGAGATCTTGAGAGAAGATATCTCAAGATTATCCCAAGAAGTATAATTCCAGCATGGATTATTTTCTTTTTACAATGGAGAATGCCAAAGTTTTTATAAATGTTGGCCCTTTGATGGGTCAAATAAATAGACTGCTTGTTGGATAGAAGGGAGAGCTCTTGCATGCTTGTCACTATTTGGTACTGAAGGATTCAATCTTGATGTTTTCAAGGCAGAATGTATCAGTCTTTATCATGGTGGTAAAGTCTGAATTCCACACTGCATGTATTTTCGGTGACATTTCTATTTTAAAAACATATTCAGTTCAAATACTGAATTAATGAAATACTAGAACTGATGATGTTGCCTAATTTGGATAATGAAATATCTGCAAGAAAATACACAACCAAACTCAGAGAGCACTATGGACTCCTCAATTCAAATATTTTTAATATATTACCTGTGAAAATTTCCTAAGAGTTATTTATATTTTGCAAAAGAGGACACTTAAGGCAATGCCTCTGTCATGGTTCCGAGTAATGCTTCAAAGTATGGCTTCAGCTAGAGTCATTTCAAGAGTTGACAGTCTCACTTGAATCAAACTTGATTATTAGTGACTTTGTTGGGCATTTTTATGCAGTTCTTTTGGCAGTAATATAGTAGAATTCTGCAACTGCCTTCCTTCAGGAGATTTTATCAATTTTCATGTCTATCTTGAAGTTCTGGTGATTTCCCCTCCAAGTACCAACTAGATCAAATCCTGCTTAGCTTTTCAAAACCAGTTGAAAAGAACCAGTTGAAAATAATCCAAAACAAGGGGACAAATAATTATCACAATTAGCTCATCCCAACATTCCCTGATATTAGTGTGTTCATAGAGATGGATCTAAAGAATTTCAAAATGAAAAGAAACCATTTAATCTAACTCTGTTCCATGCAACTATACAAATCAAAGCATTCAAAACAAAAGATTGTTTAAACCAGGGGTGTCAAACTCAAGGCTTGTGGGCCATAGCTCACGGGGTGCTTAGATCATCATGGGAACAGTGAAAGATCGGTCTGCGAAACTTCTGCCAGAAAAAACAGAGCTTGGGAGAGCCACACACAGCCCCCCCACTCTATTTTTGCAGAGGGCTGAAGGAGGCTGTCGTGGCTGAAAAGACCGGCCCTGTGACTTCCGGTTTGCAAGGCTTCAGCAGCGGCAAGAATCGGCGATCGTGCGCGGTTCCTGCTGCACTTGCCGCTGGAATGCCCCTGATCCAGCTGGATTTGGGGGCTATAGTTACCCCATAGAGGTAACTGAAGACAGGGGAGACTCAGCAGGGGTCTGGGGGAATCACAACCCTCCCTCCTCAGCTGGCTTAACTCCCTTTTCCAAAAGTGGTGGAGCAGTGGTCAGTAATGGCCAGCACAGAGAAGCTTTCATCTGCATAAGAATGTGCAGGAGGAAGCTGAAAAAGTGAAAGTTTTTGGCTAACTGGGATGACCAGTAATACCTAAATGCCCTGGATTTTTAAGTATTATTAAAGATACATCGTTCCCTATGAAGATGGAAGAAATGGCGAATGAAAGTAAAAAGGGAAAGTTTGTTTTTTCTCACTTTCTTTCCTTACGACGATAGCAAATGAATGGAGAAATCGGAAAAACCCATTTTGGCATCAGCAGGTAATCAAATTGAAAATTGAAGCTAAGGGGACAATAAAGATTTCTGAGCATTGAAAAAAAAATTTTTTTTTGCTATAAGCGGGAAGGGAGAGAAAAGAACTAATACTAAGATTTTCTTGGAGGAGGCTGCTTGGAATTTACAAGATTAGAGTGAAATTGTAACAAAACTTCTAAAAGATATATTTCAACTGGAGCTTTATAACTGAACTATAATCCCAGGAAGAGAAAATATAAAAAGAAGAAAGTGCTAAATGAAACGAACTGTGTGTATTTGGATTGCTTAGTGACTTTGGGACTTTTTGGAAATTACTATTTGAAAAACTAAAAATATTTGGGTTGTTTAAATTTTTTTTTACAATGGCACTACTTGTTGATGAATTCAAAATTAAATTTAAAAAGCTAAAAGAAGAGGATCAAGAAGGGAAGAGCTCTTCTGGATCTGTTTTCCATTTTTTAGAAATGGCGATTTATACCTACTAGAAACTACAAGATCAGGAAGATTGCGATGAAGAAGAAGCCATCTTTAATGAACAAACAATTTTAGCTGAGGAAGAAAAGGGAAAGAAGGGAAAGAGAATGGAGAATTTAAGATTTAAAAAAACAACCAAAAAAGGGGGAAAAAAGATGGAAAATCGATATAATGTTGGAAAGCAACAGAAAAGAGAAATACAGAAGAAGGTGGAGATCAAGAAGGTGGAGATTAAGAGACAAGGGAGTAAAAAGACAGGATTGCAGAAGAAAGGAAGGGAAAAAGGGAAGAGAAGTTACAAAGGTTTAAAACAAGATGTAAAGAAACAAGATCTATTCAGAGATAGTGGGTAAAAATATGATTAAAAAAGAGATTCTGCAAAGTACATAAGATTGTATTGTATTTATATTTGAAATAATGTTAGAAAATTGGATTTAATAATTCAGCTTAATTTGTTATGGATTATTGTTTTAACTGTATTATGAACTTATTCTCTTTTATTTTATAATATAGTAAGTAGTTTCAGAATGTACTTAGCAGAACCAGAATTAAAAGTATATAAAATTATTTTAAGTGTTAAATTTAGGGGAAAGATTCAAAGGCGTCATACTTCAATCAGTGATTACAGAAGAAATTTTGTGTTAATGAGAAAAGATAATAGAAAATTGAAATAGAACAGAGAAAAGAAATATGTATAATGATTTAAATTGAGATGAAATAAATAAAATAGAATTAAGAGACTGAAAAGAGGGGAGAAGCCATATTGAAAATGTAGAATGGTAAATAAGATATGAAATTGGATAAAAAGTGAGCATGAATTTTGAATCTATGTCTGTATAAAAAGATGTAACCCAGGACTAAACCACTTTCCAAAAAGAAGTTTTATGTTTTGATGTTTTGTGTTTTGTTTATGTATGTTTGTTTATTGAAAACTAATAAAAATTTGTAAAAAAAAAAAAAGAAACTAAGAAAGAAAACACCGGCCCTGCAAGCTCAGTTTTCCCTGACAGAGGGCTACAAGAAGGCTGTTGTGGCTGAAAATGGAGCTCGGGACCCCATTTTTTGCTAGCAGAACACTCAGGCTACCACAGATGCCCCTTACATCATTTTGGCCATGCCCACCCTGGCCCCCAAGGTAAAAAACAACCCTGATGTGACCCTCAATGAAATCGAGTTTGACACCCCTGGTCTAAACTCAAGCTGAGGATATCCAACCCACCATTTTAGTATTTAGTTTTACTACCAAATTTCTGGTATTGTCATGAACTTTATCTTAATTTGCATCCACCAGAATCTATCTTCTGTTTGTAGCTTGAACCATTATTTCAAAACATAACAGTCATACTCTTCTATATTTTATACCCAATGCTTGAAGCATGCACTGTATACTTTTTTTTATACCTTTAAATTATTTCACTATGTGTATGTATCACAAAAGAGGCTCTCACAATATACGTATCAGTTGTCCTCACATCAACATATGAGGCAGATGAAGTTGAGGGATGTATTCTGTTCTGTATAAAATAGTTTACTCCAAATCCTCGATTGTGATTGGCTAGAAAAGCCAGCATAGGGATTGGTTCACTAGGAACCAATGCAAAAGAGCTGCCAAAAGGCGGCAAAACCAAGTAACCGTCATTGGCTACAAGCCGGCAGGCAAGCCGTATATAAAGGCTGCCGCGGCAAGAGCCAAACTGTTCCGTTTTCACTTCACTGTTGAAATAAAGATTTTTACTGTTGGAACCCGGTCTACCTCACGTTTTTCCGGACGGAACACTGGCGACGAGGATGGGATTGTCCTAAAGTGTGAGACTGTCCATGCGGCGAATTGAAACCCAGGCTTGAAGCGATGGCCAGAAATAATGCACCACCCGCACCCTTCAACCCCAATGAAGAAGATTGGGAATCCTACGTAGACCGTTTCCAAATGTACTTAGAAAGTAAGGAGATGGAAGAGATCTCAGACCAGCGTAAGAGGGCTGTCTTCTTAACACATTGCGGACCAATGATATTCAAAATGGCCAAGGCATTGGCGAAGCCCAGAGACGTAAAACAAATGACCTGGCCCGAACCCCAGCGAATGTTGAAGGCTCATTACGCACCAGTGGTGTCAAATCTCATCAAACGGCACGAATTCTACCGAAGGGACCAAAAAGAAGGCGAGACCATTGCTGATTTTGTGGCAGCCCTCCAACAACTGGGGGGAGCATGTGAGTTCCTGAACTTAGATGAAGCCATGCGAGTTCGAATAGTATTGGGTTTAAAAGACTCTAATTTACAAAGTAAATTGCTAAATAAACCCAACATAACCGTGGCTGAAACAATCACAGAAGCCACAGCTGCAGAAGCCATGAAAAAGTCAGCGGCCACCATGAAACAAATGAACACGAATGACGACGAAACGAGCCTAACCAGAGGGAAGAAGCAATTTCCCGCCACCACACACCATGAAGATTTTGACAAGACATCAGAATCCGGAGAGGAAGACGATGAGGTCCACCGCCTATACGCCAACAAAAAAAGGTGTGAAAAAAGAAACTGGCGGGAATGCGCCAGTTGCGGAGGAAACCACCCTAGAGCTGATTGCAGATTCCTTGATGCCATCTGCAGAGCTTGTAAGAAAAGGGGACACATCGAGAAGGTTTGTAGGAATCGAAAAAATAACAGCCCTAACAGACGCAGTAACTCTCCCCCACAAGCTGAATCGAAACAAGCCGAGAGAAAGTGGGAGCGCAACAAACGAGCCAGTAACCAAGAAAAGACACATCAAACTTTCACTATCGGAAGCGCTCAGACGGAAAGCAAGAAAAACGTTAAAATCATCGTAAAAATCGAAGGCAGCCCCTGTGAGATGGAGGTCGATTCAGGGTCTTTCCTGTCAATGGTGTCATGGGACGCAATCAGACAACTGGTCCCAAATATTAAACTAAAAGAGCTCCAGAAACAAAAATTAACTCTGAAGGACTACCAAGGGAATCGAATCCTTGTGGTAGGTCTAGGACATTTCCGAGTCGCTTACAAGCAGCATGTCGAAGTCCTGCCTCTGACAATAGTCAACTGAGACCGACCCAGCCTCCCGGGCATTGAATGGTTCGCACCATTGGGCATTGGAATGACCGGAATAGACGGAGTGGCCGAAACCGACTGGGAAGAAAACCTGATCCACGAGTTCCAGGACGTTTTCGATGGCTCCCTAGGCAGGTATCGGGGGACCCCAATTTCCTTTAGCTTAGACCCCCAGGTGGCCCCTAGAAGATTAAAGGCCAGACGAGTTCCCTTTGCATTAAAAGCAAAAATAGAGGAACAATTGAATAAATTAATTGACCAAGGGATTTTGGAACCTGTTGACCATGCTAAATGGGAGACGCCAATAGTAACACCGGTTAAACCTGACGGGTCGGTACGCATCTGCAGAGACTACAAGGCTACCCTGAACCATGCGCTGCAACAAAGCGCATACCTGGTGCCAGTCGTACAACATTTGCTACACTCACTCGGGGGAGGAAAATTTTTTGCTAAACTAGATCTAGCACAAGCTTACCAACAGCTTCCAGTAGACCCCTTAACGGCTGAGGCACAGACAATAGTGACTCACAAAGGGGCATTCAAGTGCAACAGACTTCAGTTTGGAGTGAGTGTGGCCCCAGGCATTTTCCAAAGCCTCATGGAACGCCTATTGAATGGAATAAAAGGGGTAGTACCACATTTTGACGACATCCTGATTTCAGCTAAAGACACGACCCAACTAGAAAAAAGACTAAGAAATGTACTAACAAAATTTAGAGAATCCAGTCTGAAAGTTAAAAAAGAAAAATGCTGTTTAATGACTGATCGCGTCGAATTCCTGGGCTACTTAATTGACGGAGAGGGTATACACCCTACTGAAAAAAAAATCAACGCCATTAAAGACGCACCACAGCCAAAAAACAAAACAGAATTGCAGGCATTTTTGGGTCTAATAAATTTCTATAACATATTCCTCCCCCACAAAGCAATAATAGCGGAACCATTACACCGTTTGCTGGATAAGAAAACTAATTGGACTTGGGGTCATAGAGAGCAAAAAGCATTCCAGAAAATAAAAAATGTATTAACATCAAACACTGTTCTTATCCAGTTTAGTAACACACTTCCATTGACGGTAACCTGCGACGCCTCACCGTTTGGAGTCAGTGCCATCCTGAGCCACCAATTGCCAGATGGGAGAGAGGCACCCGTCGCTTATTACTCAAAGACTCTGTCTAAAACAGAACGTAACTATAGTCAACTAGACAGAGAAGCCCTGGCAATCGTCGCCGGAGTGAAACGTTTTCACGAATACCTTTATGGAAGAATATTTTTGATTGTAACGGACCATAAACCGTTGCTAGGAATTCTGGCGGGAAACAAGCTTACACCGAACATTTTATCCCTACGGATGACTAGATGGTCAGAATTCCTTGCAGCATACTCTTACACATTGACACATCGACCCGGGAAGCAAATCTCCCATGCAGACGCATTAAGCAGAGCACCGCTGCCGACGACAGAGGAAGGCCCGGTGCCAACAATGACAACCCTGCAAATAGAAACATGCCTCGAACTACCAATATCTGCAAACGATGTTGCCAGAGCCACCGCAAAGGACCCAGTGACTGCCCGCATATTAAACTGGGTAGGTAAAGGCTGGCCAGAAAACCAAAAAACTGAAAACTTTAAACCTTTCCGGACCAGACAAACCGAACTCTCAATTCAAAAAGGTTGTTTATTGTGAGGTGATCAGGTAGTAATCCCTCCTAAACTACAGACTAGGGTGTTGGGTATGCTTCACGAAGGCCACCCTGGTATTGTAAAAATGAAAAGCCTCGCTAGAAGCTATGTCTGGTGGCCTGGTTTAGATAAAGATATCGAATATTGGGTTGCCACTTGCACTAAATGTCAGAAAACCAGGCCTTCCCCACCACAAGCACCCATAAGGGACTGGGAGACCCCACGAGGCCCCTGGTCTTGGATCCACATTGATTTCGTGGGTTTTACTAGGGGCATACCTTTTTAATTGTCGTAGATGCATACTCAAATTGGCTGGAGGTTGTAGTAATCTCATCTACGACAACCAAGGCGGTCATTAAACAACTGAACAAACTTTTTGCAACCCATGGATTGCCGGACGTCCTAGAGTCCGACAATGGGCCACAATTAACCGCCATCCAATTTGAACAATACCTAGCCTCCCCATGCACTGACCGCGCCGGCCCACCCGGCAGCAAATGGTAGGGTGGAGAGAATGGTCAGGTTTACCAAAGAGGGTTTAGAGAAAATGGACCTTGGGGATGTCCAGGATAAAATCAACCATCTACTCACCCTCCAACATATCACACCCAGCACTGTAACCAACAACAGCCCAGCGGAGTTATTAATGGGAAGAAAACTTAAGTCACAATTAGACAGGTTGCACTCACATTACACGTTGGAAAGACCCCCCGACTCCTCCAGCCATTGCCGAACATTTGAAATCGGCGACCTAGTCGACGCAAAAATTTTTACTGGGGACCCCCTATGCCAGCCACAATCCAGCCACAATCACACAACTCACAGCCCCCCGGTCCTACCGACTAACTGTAGACGATGGCAGGGAATGGAAGCGGCACATAGACCAGCTTCGTTCCCGAAACATTGAAAGAAATACAAACGCACAACCACAAAAAGTAAAAATCAATGAAAACAAAACCAAAGAAGGGGGGGAAATACAAGAAAATAATAAAGAACCTTTTAAAAATAAACCCAGAACATCTAATCAATCAAAAAGAGCAAAAAGGAAACTTACGGTTAGATGAGACTTGCGAAAATAATCCAGACGAAGGGGCCAGCCAAGCCAGCTCGACCTGCCCGGAGAAACCAGGAGGGAGCAGCAAAACCACCGGCCTGAGAAACTCAAGCGGTAGCAAAATGGCCAACTCACCCTTCCAGGCGGTTCTATGGAAAAGAGCCGGAGAGACAGCAACCCAATCCGAACCGGTTGAAGTCTCCAGCGAAAATGAACCGCGCAAGTCCAGTAGAATCAGAAGAAGCCCCACCTACCTGCATGACATCACCACATAGGACTAAACCAAGGGGGGAGGGGTGTTCTGTATAAAATAGTTTATTCCAAATCCTCGATTGTGATTGGCTAGAAAAGCCAGCATAGGGATTGGTTCACTAGGAACCAATCCAAAAGAGCTTCCAAAAGGCGGCAAAACCAAGTAACTGTCATTGGCTACAAGCCGGCAGACAAGCCGTATAGAAAGGCTGCCGCGGATAGAGCCAAACTGTTCCGTTTTCACTTAACTATTGAAATAAAGACTTTTACTGTTGGAACCCGGTCTACCTCGCGTTTTTCCGGACGGAACATATTCTAAAGAAAGTCAGTTAATTTCCATAAATAAGGATGGAATCCAACACCTCAACTATACCATTTTTAAAAATGTACTTCATTTTTGAGAAAAAATGTAGGAGACAAATTATATATACACATGTAAGTGCACTCCTAATTTGTTACATTCATATATGAATGTATTTTCATTTTTACTTAAATCCATCAGTTTCTTTCATTATGGGATTTTGAATCCTGGATAGATAACATTATTAGTCCCTTTCACAATTTGGTATTGCTGAACGTTTTAGCAATGTACATGTGTCCACTATTTCAGACAACATAATTATTGTTATTGTGCTTGTATAGAGCCATTAATTGGTAATTATACTCCTTGAAGCAAACAAGGCTAAAGTTAAAATAGGAAGAAATGCTTCAGATCAGTATACTTACCTATCTATTCTTCAACTCAGTGTATATATTTGTTTTTTCCCTTTTAATTTACTCATTGGTTCTACAACATAAAAGGTTTTTAAGAAAATCAAATCAATATTCTATCTGAAAGAATAATTATTTTGTCAAACAGATATTTTCCCCTTCACTTTTTTTTTTCTTCAACAGAAACCTAATGTAAAATAATGCCTCAAATAACTGGAATTAATCTGTTATTATGCTTTGGTAATTTCCACTTAATTCACAATGGCTAGAGGAATTACACACTAACACGTACACACAGAGCTTCAGGGGTATGCTTCAAAATTTTTAGCAACGGGTTCTCTGCCAGGCTGGTGGGTGGGCATGGCCATGGTGGGTGTGGCCTAGTTGGCCTCCTGTACCACAGCAGAGAGGCATTTTTCCAGAGGCTTTCCTGGAGCCTTCGGGAAGGTAAAAATGGCATGCCCGGGCTCCTGAGACTCTCTGGAAGCTGGAAACAGGCCCATTTCTGGCCTTCCTGAACTTCTGGGAGCCCCCTTTTTCACTCTCCCTGAGCCTCCCTTGCACGACTTATTACCCAGATTCAAAGTTAAGATGGCTGAGCCATTGATTGCATTTGGGGCACCCAGCAATTGGCTCTCACTTCCATTTGTTTGCAGTACTTCATAGTCCATAACTCAAATTTATTATATATTTTTGCCCAAAACCAATGTTTATGTCTAGTTTCCAGCAAAAAATGGCCATGGAGGACAATGGATTCACTTAATGACCACAGTATTCACTTAATGACCATGGTAATTCATTTAATGATTGCCACAAAAAAAGTTGTAGAATCGGATATAGTCATGTGGTGACTCTTTTAATGACTGGCATGATTTATGACCATAATTCTGGGTTCAATTATGGTTGTAAATCGAAGATTACCTGTATAAAATTAGGAAAAATTTTATCCACATTATCTTCTTCTGGAACATCTTCCAGTTGTGGTTATCTGGCTACCTGAACTCTGAAATGGAGAAGTGAGCAATGTTTGACAATGTTTATTTGGGGTCCCCAGTATAATTAAGAAAATCTTAAAGAGGGCAGTATGTCTAAATGTTTCTCAATTAGTTTATTCATTTCCAAATCAAAATATGGTTTTTATTAATTTCCAAAGCAAAATATGGTGCTCCAAGTGAGGGACAGTTTCACATGGTTTTGTTGGTTTGTTTATCTTTTGTTTTGATGCATGCAACAGGCTAGTTATGTGCAAAAAGTATCATGAAAGTACCAGAGACATCTGTCTTCCATTGCAGGATTTGGAATAACTGCTATGTTGCCTTTGGGGTGATATCATTTAAATGATCTTGGCTGATATAGAAGCTAACCAGTGTCAGCTGTGGTTAGCACTTGGATGAGGAATTACCTGCAAATTTCAGCTTACTGGCTAGACTAGAAAGCCAGAAATACATTTTTAGTGAGGCCAATGCAAACCACATTGATAATATTGCCAAGAAACTTGCATAGATATAAGCACCACGAGTCCACTTCAACTCAGAGGTACTTTTATCTTCCATAGTTAGCTGAACATGTGTGGTCAGATGGTTTCTTAGCAATCACATAAATATACCATCTCCAGGATTATCTGTCCCTAACAGTTTTTCTTGGCACATCCATCATTATAACCGTCTGTTCATTTTGCTGTTGGTTGTCCTTTTTCCTTCAAAGCATTATAGATTTCTCAAGAGAGCTTGGTCATCATAAATAATGTATTCAAAATACTGTATGATAATCTAAATCTAGTAATTTCTGTCTCAAATGAGAACTTTAGAATGATACATTCTGATCCTTTTGTTTTGTAACACCAAGTTCAAAAGTGTCTATCCTAGTCTTCAAAGTCTGTATTTTTGGTTCCATTGAATAACAAAGGCAAATCAATGCCTGTATGATTCTTATTTGTTTGTGTACACACATCATGGCATGTTTTTTTTCAAGCATAATTATTTACAAATTGAAAATCTTGGGACTTTGAGCCAACATTTTGGTGAAGCTGGTTGGGAACTGAAGACCCAACACATCTAGAAGACACTACAGGATGCTATAATATGAAGGAGCAACCAGGATGATCAAGGGACTGGAGACTAAAACATATGAAGAACGGTTATAGAAACTGGGCTTGGCTAATCTAGTAAAGAGAAGGACCAGGGGAGACATGATAGCAGTCTTCCAATATCTGAGGGGCTGCCACAGAAAGGAGGGGGTTAATCTATTTTCTAAAATGCCTGTAGGCCAGACAAGGAATAATGGATGGAAATTGAACAAGGAGAGATTTAACCTGGAAATAAGGAGAAACTTTCTGACAGTGAGAACCATCAACCAATGGAACAGCTTGCCCTTGGAAGTTGTGGGAGTGCCATTACTGAAGACTTTCAAGAAGAGATTGGACTGCCACCTATCAGAAATGGTGTAGGGTCTTACCAGCAGCTGCCAAAAAAGCTAATGCAATCCTAAATTATATTAACAGAGGGATACAATCAAGATCAAGGGTAGTACTAATACCACTCTATAAAGCCTTAATAAGACCACACCTAGAGTACTGCATCCAGTTTTGGTCATATTATAAAAAAGATGTTGAGACTCCAGAAAAAGTACAGAGAAGAGGAACCAGGATGATTAGGGGACTGGACTAAAACATATGAGGAACGGTTATAGAAACTGGGCTTGGCTAATCTAACAAAGAGAAGGACCAGGGGTGACATGATAACAGTCTTCCAATATTTGAGGGGCCGCCACGGGGAGGAAGGGGCCAAGCTATTTTCTAAAGCGCCTATAGGCCAGACAAGGAATAATGGATGGAAACTGAACAAGGAGAGATTCAGCCTCGAAATAAGGAGAAACTTTCTGACAGTGAGAACAATCAACCAACGGAACAACTTGCCCTCGGAAGTTGTGGGAGTGCCATTACTGAAGACTTTCAAGAAGAGATTGGACTGCCATTTGTCAGAAATGGTGTAGGGTCTCCTGCTTGGGTGGGGGATTGGACAAGATGACCTACAAGGTCCCTTCCAACTCTGATTATCTGTATCTGTAAGGAAAGCCAATAAAAATTATGTTGTATTTTTCTCCTGCAACAAGCATCTCCCTAATACATCTGCCTTCAAATTTTTTTTCCACAGATGAAAAAAACAGCTGTGCACTCCTACAGAAAAGTGCAACATCAGTATGATGCAAGCCAATTTCTTAAAACATGGGTGTTCAATCCTTCTGAATCCTTCAAATATGTTAATAAAACATTCCATGATGGCAGACAAATCTGAAAAGCCCAGTGCAAGTGGGACAGTGGTGGGGTTCAAAATTTTTACTACTGGTTCTTTGGGCATGGTTTGGTGGGTATGGTGTGGCTTGGAAGGCTTGGCAGGGAAGGATACTACAAAATTCCCATTCCCTTTCCACCCCACTAACCTGTTTTCTAGCTCCATTCTCCTGAGCAGGGCAATAAAAGAAGACCCAGCCAATCAGCTGGGACTCGGGAGGCAGAGAATAAATGGGGTGGGGCTAGTCAGAGCTGGTATTTGCCAATCTCCGAACTACTCAAAATTTCCACTACCAGTTCTCCAGAACTTTAGCTATTTATTTGTTTTGTCAAACGATTATTAGATAACAGGTATAAGCATAAACACGGTTATAAATGGATACGAATAAGAAAGAAAAGAAATAATAGGACAGGGATGGTAGGTACGTTGGTGCATGCCCCCCTATAGACCTCTTAGGAAAGGGGTGAGGTCAATAGTAGACAGTCTAAGTAAAGTTTTTGGGGCTTGGGAAAAAAAACAGAGTCAGGTAGAGTAGTCCAGACATTGACCACTCTGTTGCTGAAGTCATATTTCCTGCAATCAAGTTTGGTGCAGTAAACTTTGAGTTTGTATCTATTGTGTGCTCTTGTATTGTTTTGGTGGAAGCTGAAGTATTCATTGACAGGAAGGACATTGCAATATATAATTTTATGTACTATACCTAGATCAAACCAAAGGCGGCGTAGTTCTAGATTGTCTAGGTCTAAAATTTCAAGTCTTCTACCTTCTGGAGAGCAAGCTAAAGATTCCCTAGAATACACGCCATTAAATGGAACAAATTAACCCTAGCTAATCCCGAAGGTGCTTTTTTTTTTTTTTTCTTCTTCAAAAGGCAACTGGACTTTGTTTTTGCTTGAAGACTTTTTGCTTCTCATCCCAGAAGCTTTATCAGAACTTCTGATGAAGCTTCTGAGATGAGAAGGGAAACGTCTTCAAACAAAGACAAAGTCAGCTCAGTTACCTTTTGAAAAAGAAAAAAAAACACCTTTAGGGCAACCATGACCTGGATTACTGAGAATCCTCATAGACCTACAACCCTAACTAATAGGTGAGGAAATTGTCAGGCGGTAACTCAGTTTATGTACGTAACAGCAGACTTTGCAACAACAGCCTGATGACTCACGCTAAACAACTGTAGCCAAACCCTCCTTTAAAGCACGCCATCCCGTGACATCCGGGTTCCTCCTCCTCCTTTTGCTGCCAGTCTCAACAAGCAAAGTAATCGCTCCCCAGCCGCCTCCTCCACCAGACACGATGTGCGCCTGCGCTACCGGAGCTCCAGACCAGCAGGAAAACCTGGACACAAGTGAAGGGGTGGGGTCACGACCAAGACGCGGAAGGCGTCCTCGACGCGTGCGCACACGGCAAGACTTTGGCGTCGCCAAAAGGGCGGTTCCGGAGGGGCGCATGCGCAGAAGACGTGGCATCTGGCGTAGAGACTGAGGTGCCTCCTGTGCTTGGTGGGTGTCGTTGGCGGTCGGGATGGACGAGGACATTTTGACCACGCTGAAGATCCTCATAATCGGCGAAAGCGGCGTGGGCAAATCCAGGTGAGCTCTCCCCTTCTTCACTCGGGTCAGTTTCGGCCTTTTCTCCCAATGCCAGGCTTTCCTTGCCACGCCCCGCCTGGGCCCAGTCCGGGCGCCCCTTCCAGCCAAAGGGCGTTTTCTCTTTGCGGTCCTGGGGCGACCTTTTATATCTATTTACTCGCCAGAAAGTCGTACCAAGTGTGGTGGGACTCGGCTCTCCACGAAAAGGGTCCTGGGGCGGGGCGGGGCGGGGTGTCGCCTGGAAATTGGGGGAAGGGGGAGATCTAGGCAGGGAAGCCCTTCCTTCATGGAAGCCGCGACCCCGACTCTTTGCCGGTGTAGCTGCTTTCAGATGCGGCTCGGAGAGGAGTGTCGCACTCTGCGAAGGCTCAGAGGCCGTGCGCTTTTCGGCACGCCTTTATTCTGCTTTGATAGACAGACTGAACTTCAATCCTATAGTTGGGGTAGGGTGAAGGCTCACGATTTTTTTTGGGGGGGGGGGTTTCCTGTAATGTTGCCCTTGCCTGACTTAACAGAGGAGTGGTCTTGCCTTTTGGGGATGGGTGAGGGTGGGGTGGGGAGAAGGTTAGGGGTTGGCGGTTTGCACCTGGCCGCCCTTCTCAGTCCATAGTACTGCACGTGACTAGTGATCCTTGGATTGCTTGCAATAACCTATGCCTTGCTTTTGTGATGTGCTTCTTTCAGTCCCCTTGTTATTACTTGTGGTGGAGTCATATCTCGTATTGGTATGATGACATGGCTTAGCTTGAAACTGCTATGAGTAGGGTGTGGATCCAGATTTTATTTTATTTTTTAAGAAAATCATCTGCAAATGAAAAACATAATACAGTGGTGGGGATGTGGGGGGGGGGTAGTGATTCTTAGTTTAATTTATAGGTCACCTATCTTGAGGTAATAACTCCTTGTTGCTAACAATGTTAAAAATATAAAAAATGAAAAAGAAAAAACCCCAAAACAAACAAACGAAAAAAAGTACCAAGAATATAAACAGATCCACCCATAACAATTAACATTGCCAATGCATTATCTCAGCCCCACCTCTTGACCCCAGGCTTGGTGACAGAACCAGTTTTTTTTAAAGTTCTTTGGAAAGGCTTGAGCAATGGTAAACTACATAACTAATTTATCCAGTGTTTGTATTAAGTTGAATTGCTATTCAAGATGTTTTGGTTGTCTGTCATTATTTGCTAGGCCATATGTTGGCTATGTGGTAAAATAGTTTCTAATACCTAACCTACAATTCAGAAATTACCATACACAAATGAAAATGGGGGGGATACATGCATGCTTGTGTATATACGCACACTCCTCATCTCCATTGCCTTTATATACTGTAATTTGTTGCAAGTGCTTTGGTAGCAGGCAGAATTTCAAAATACCTTTTATATTAGATCATCCCCAAGTATATGGCTTTAAAAGTTTACATTTTGCAAGCTATTGTTTATCTGTAAGTAAATAATGCAAGACATACTGCAAGCTTCAGAGTCTCTAGGAAAGTAAGCTGAGATTGCACTAGGGATAAAGTTAAGATACTTTGTGGAATATTTAATTCCTTTAGCACTGGAATAAGACTGGAAGAGGTGTTTTTTTTTAATGCAGAGTGTATTTACTTAAACATGAAGTGATGTATATTTGAGTATAACTGAACAAGTAGAACATGATCTCCTTCTGTGGATATTCTACTATATTCTACTATAACAGACTCCCAGTGGGATGAAATAGGCAACATGGTGTTCCTGGGAACAGCAACTCATGTAATCTTTACTTGTTAGATATGCTGATTTATGGGGATTTTCTCATCTAAAAGATATAGCGAGCAATGAATTGCCTATCCCTGGAACAAACTTTGCCCAGATGTGTTAACCTATTGTTAAATACTTATTTGTGCAGCTGTCCTTCAAGATTGATTCACATAATCTGAATGTCTTTGGTATAGTGAGGTTGCAGGGGTTTTTTAAGTACATTGAAAGAGTTTATAACTTGGATCAGCAAGATGAACTTCCCAAATTACTGGGAATTATTATTTCGATTCCATGAGCATCTGTAGATATTGTGTTCCAGTGGGTATCTATAAATATACTGTTGACATCTTAAATCTTAACATTCAAGTACCACTGTAGCTGTTGTCTGATAAATTGGCATTGACGTTTTTTTAAATATAAGTGGGTTTTTAAATCATAAATATTATAGTGTAATGAGAAAATTGTATAATGACATAACTTGAAGCTGAACCAAGCCATAGTAGTAGTAGGGTTACTGAAAAGAAGAAAAGCTCCGTCTCCACTTAATATATAAGGTTGATGCCTTAGAAATCATATTTCCTTTTTAAATTGATAACATCTGAAATGCTAAGAATGTACTGTGTGCACAATTACAAATGACTGTTTTTATACCTGTGGCCAATCATAAATTGATCATAATAGGGCAGGCTAATAAGATTGTCCTAAGACATGTTTCTCAATTTTTTCCATTACCAGCAACATGCCCAGCCCCTCTTTTTGGTGGATGTATTCCCAAATAGAATACTGGCAATATACATTTGTTTTCGAATAATGGCAATGGGGGGCATTATGGAAAGGAAAGATTATTCACAATGTGCTAGTTTACTATTTCCTTTTAATTTTTCAAATCTGTAATACAAATAAGGAGGGACTGGTTCCAGATGGACAAGTATGCAGGGGATCAGTCTGTAAGGATGTTGGACCCTAATTTTTGAAGGATATCTACATTGAAGGAGAAAGTGCTCTTCATTAAAACTATAATGAACTTGTTTAATAGAATATAGAATTGGTAATGAATATTTCCAACAGAATTTTTAAAACTTAATTTCTTTCTTTTCTCTTTTGCTTTGTACAGCCTTTTGTTACGGTTTACAGATAATACATTTGATCCAGAACTTGCAGCAACAATTGGTAAGATTGTATAATTGCATATATAATTGCAACAGAATAGTGATTAGCCCCTTTAGATTACAAACTTTAAGTGTAGACATTTTGCAAAATTTAACTCTTCTAACAGAATAAAGAAATTAAAGATGAAGCTCTGCTCTGCCATGTAGTTATTAATCTTATAAACATCTCTATTTATGATAATTGTTTGCCCTTGAATATATCCATATTATTTTAAATACAGGTATCTGGATATATCATTGTATACAATTTTAGTTATAATGTGAATAGAACCAAAAAAAAAGACTTGATCTAAAACAAGTGTTATTTTGATATATCTACTCTTAAACCATTAAGCTTGATTCTAAAGTGCCAGGCTAATAATTGTACCCAAGCCTTCACTTTGCATATGTTGGTTGAATAGTGATTGGTTTTTTTTTTGCATTCTTTTTTATTCTACATTATCTGTATATGCATTTAGTATATTAATTTATGTCGTGTTGTAAACTTTTGCTTCCCCAAAAAAGCAAAAATTAAATCCCAAAATAAAGACAAAATCTAATTCTTGATTTGTTTACATGAACCAGCTGTGCCTATTTGTCTTTTAAGAAATTTTTTAGTATATAGTCTGATGCTGTGGAAAGTCGAAAGAAATATCTTATAATTTGCTTCACAGAAAGCTGACACAATGAAGCATGGTAAGAATTTGGCGAATTATGTACTAATCAGATAATTCTCCTATTTTATATATTTTCCAATGCTTTTGAAGAATTTCTACAATTTGTGAATGTATAAATGTAACATATTAGTTGAATTTAATCAGCAACAGGTTAAAAGCCAATTTGGAGCATATAAATAAAAGGCATTGACTTTATAATTGTTTGGTATTCAACCTATTGCTATGATTATTTAAATTCAACTGATGTTAAAAGATTTCACAAATTGTATAAATTTTTCAAAAAGCATTGGAGAATGTATAAAACTCTTTTGTATTATTAAGTGACTTTTATGTGCATGCATGCAAAAATAGCCCTGGGCAATTATGTAAAAACTGTGTCTAATAATTTGAAGGGAGCTATTTCATTTGCACTCTCATATATTAAAAATCACCTCTTTTGAACAGTAGGCAGCTCTGCTATTTTTTCCCCTTTTATCTTCATTATTTGTGTAATATAAGAGTTTGTATGTTATTGGAACTTTAATGTTACCCTTCCTTTATTTATATAAAAATTTTATTGGGATTTTCACAAAACATAAGTACAATTTCTTTTTTTGAGAATAGCATGGTCCCGGGTTATCACTTCTCCATACAGACATTAATTCAATTTCATATTCATCTTTGTGTTCTATTCCATATCTTATTACTATTTTAACATTTTCTCAATAATTTTTCCCTTCCCTTAGTTTTCTCAATCTTACTTTTAATTATCTTTTTTATTTCTAAATTCAATTATATATATCTTTTTCTAAGCTTCAATATCTTTCTAGTCATTATATTTATACTTTTGTCTGTCCTGTTTCAATTTCATATTTTCTTTTCTCATTAAACAAAATTTTTCTCCTGTTGTTACTAATTGGAGTATGACACCTTTGTATCTTTTAATTTTTATCCATTCAACTCTTATTTAAACTTCAGTTTATGCCTTTGCAATTATAACATTCAATATAACACATAACTTCCAGTCGAATTTTGCTTGGTACATTCTTAAAATACATACTAAATTCTTAAGGAGAAAATATATATATAAAACAATAAAAAATAAAATATTCTATTCTGTTCCAATTCAGCTCTACCACTGATGTTAGTTATAATCTTTGACATCTTTAACATTTCTTTTCAATAGGGTATCATACTTCTAGGAACACTTGTAATATTTCCATAATTTTTTTCATGTTTCTTTCATGTTCCTCTTGACTTAAATTTTTATAACACATTTATAATAATTAAAATGTTCCCCTCCTTTCCTAGTTTCATTCTCTCATTCTCTTTATTTTGTTTATTTATTAAACATTACATTACAATGAGTATTTTATCATTTTAATCACACTTGTTCCATATTTTCAAAGTTTATTTTTATTTCTAGTATAACAATACTATCTTATGTACCCTTGCAGAATCCCCCTTTCAATTAAGTTTTCTCCCATTATCTCTGTGTCTTCTAAATAGGCTTATACCCTTAATCCTTGTACGTTTTCCCTGTTTCTCTATGTCCTATTTCTATCCTTTATAACTTCTTTTCCTTTCCCTCTTCTCCCTCTTCTTCTCCCTTCCCTTTTTGACCCCTTTTCTCTCTAATTCTGATTCTCTCTTCTGTAATCCTCTCTTTTGTTTCTTCCTAATGTTGTAATTTTCAAACTATTCTTTTTTTGGGATGTTTTTTCAAATCTTAAATTTTTCACTCTCCCCCCTTTCCTTTCTTTTCCCCACATAGAAATACTTGGTCATTGAAGATGGCTTCTTCTTTGTCCTGTCCTTCTTGTTCTACAGCCATTTCTTGTTGTTTCTCATAGTTCAGGATCTCCATTTCTAATGGAGATCTAATTGAAATATGAAGCCAAAAGAACCTCTTCCTTCTTGTGCATCTTCTTTCTGTTTTTTAAGTTCCATTCTCAATTCTTCCAAGAGTGATACCATTTTAAAAACTTTTAAACAACCACCCGATTAATTTTAGTCCTTTAGATCCAATAGCCAAAAATCCAAAAATCATCAAGTAATCCAAATAATCCAAAGCTGTTTCTTCTTCTTTTTTCCACTTTCTCTTCCTGGGGTTCTCTTGTTACAAAGTTTCAGTTAAAATATATCTTTTAGGAATCTTGTTAAAGTTTCACTGTTAATTCCTTTCACTTCCAGGTGGTCTCCTCCATTTTTCCAGATCCCACCCTTTTTTTCCCCTTCTTTTAAAAGTTTTTGAGAATCCAGAAGTCTTTATTATCCCTTTGATGTTTTATTTTCAGCTTAAATACCTGTTAATGTCAAAGTGGATTTTTGCCGGTTTCTTGCTTAAATCTCTCAGTTGTCAATATAGGGAAGAAAAGAAATAAAACCAAATCCTTTCCCTTCCCTCTCTCATTTGCCGCTTCAAACTCTTCTTTGGGGGCAATGTTATTCTTTATAATTCAAATTCCAGGGTACCGTATGTTGTTGCTTTTTCAGTTCAGCCCGGTCAGCCAAAACTTTCTTTTCTTATCTTCCTCCTGCACATTCTTTTCTGGTTAAGGTCTTCTTTGAGGTGGCCATTTCTGACCACTGCAACCTTCGGGAAAGGAAGTAATGGCCAGCTGGGGAGGAGAGATGCGACTCTCCTCAACCCTGCTGGTAGTCTCTCCCCTCGTCACCTTTCCAGGGTGGCTTAGCCCCGAAACCAGCTGGCTCAGGCTACTCCAGCAGCGAGCACAGATTGAAACTGTGCATGATTGCAGATTTCGGTCTGTCGCCGAAGAAACTCAAACTGGAGGCTTCAGTGTTTAGCCTTTCTTGATGATGAATATATTAATATACTAAACAGGCCAATTTTTTCTGATAGTAATTTTGAAAAAAAAGGTTACCATGAACTAAAGCTGTCATTACAGGATGACCTTTCCGACCTAGTTCCATAATGTTAAGCTATTGCATATTTTACTGTAATTTACTGTAATTTTGTTTTATTTTATGCCTTCAGGTTACTGTTCACTCCTAGCAATTGTCCCTGCAGTTTCCTTAGTAATATTTCAAAAGTGATTTTTCCTTGTCTTCTTCCTACTGCTGGTCCAAGTTGACACTGGTGGATTCATGGTTAAAATGAGACTAGAACCCGTGGTATTCTAATTTCCAACCTGGTGCTTTACACGAAATTGGCCCCTGTGATGACCCGTAGTCTCTCAAAAAAAAACCAAAACATACATTAAAGTCCAGTAATGCCTTCAACTTAACTTAGGCACTGTTTTATTAGGCACTGTTTAAAGTCACAAAAGGAAACAATGAGGCAAAAGAAAACCAAATCAAACCACATTGATGATAGTTCCGAAGCAAGCTGAGATAATTAATCATACATTCCAGGAAGATAACAGGGAGAGTGCATGGGAAGAACACCAACAAAGATAAACCTCTTTCAAAGGAAACATAAAACTTTGACTCTAGCAATTCTGACTACGCAGTTACAAACTTATATACATAGCTCCCAGCTGCAAGCCATGAGGAGGATCATGGTAATCTCCTGAGTAGACCTTGCTTTTCCCTGATTTTCTCCTCTCTGTGTGCCCTAGGATGGGTAGGGGATGGGCCTGGACCCTCCTTTGACTGCTCAGCCAGCCTCTGCTCTTCCCCAGCCTCCACCATCTCTGGAGCCACACTCCTACTCCTTGTTGGCTCTTCTTCTTCCTCAGAGTCAGTCTCCACCAGGGGCATGACACTATTCGCCCCCCCTGCAGGGCCCCCTCTCCCGGGACCAGTTGGACGAGGACATTGAGGGAACCGAGCGTGAAAATTCTGGACCAAACGAGGAGCATGAACATCAGTGGCATTTACCCAGGTGAAGTCCTCTGGTCCATAATCTTTTCACGCCACCAAATACTGAAAATGGCCCTACAACTGAAAATGACCCTCCTCTCCCAGAGGGGCTACTGGGGCCGGCTGTGATGGAGTCGGTCTATGCGGACCGTCGGCTGAGGCAGGGACTAACAGGGAAGGATGAAAAACAGGATGGATATGCATGGTCCATGGCAGGGAAAGACGATAAGCCACAGGATTGATCACTGCCTGGACCGGAAAAGGACCCAAGTAACGGTTGATTGAGCTTTTTCGATGGTCACATTGTTGGTAAGTATCGAGTAGAAATCCAAACCTGATCGCCTACCGCTAACATCACGACAATGTTGGTCTGCAACCGCTGTTTATAGTCCTCAGCTTTCTCTAGTTGATCACGGACCATATGGTGCACGGCTTTTAACTCCTGCAAGAACACATCAACTGCTGGAACTGGGGAATCGGACGGAGCTAAAGGGATAAGTTGTGGATGAAACCCATAGTTAGTAAAGAAAGGGGACATACAGGTGGATGCATATTGAGCATTGTTATAAGCAAATTTTGACACCGGTAGCACTTCCACCCAATTGTCTTGTTGAGTATTGCTGAAACAGCGGAGGTACTGCTCCAAAATAGTATTCACTCTCTCTGTCCACCCATAAGTTTGATGATGGGTGGACGATAGACACACCTGAACCTGCAGTTTCACGAGTAGGGTCTGCCAGGAGTGTGCTGCAAATTGTATCCCCCAATCTGATACCATTCGGTCTGGTAACCCATGCAACTGGAATACATGGGAGATAAACAATTGAGCCGTAATCTTGGCCATCGGAAGACCTGCACATGGAATAAAGTGGGCCATTTTAGTCAGCATATCCTCCACCACCAAAGTGGTTGTAGCGCTCTTCTATGGTGGCAACTCAGTAATGAAGTCCAATGAAACCACCTCCCAAGGTTTTTCTGGCGTGGGCAAGGGCTGCAAGAGACCAGGGCACACCAGGAGCATACTTGGCTTGTCGACAGATCCCACAGGATGTCACATATCCAGACACATCATGTTTATGTCTCGGCCACCAAAATGTTCTAGAGATTAGGTGCAGTGTTTTGAACACCCCAAAATGTCCCACTGCCGGACTATCATGACATTGACAGGCACATAAATGCAATCACGGAACTTCAACAGGTCCCTAATATACGCCCAGGGAGTCTCTTGTCTCCCATTCTCATCCAGTTCTCAATGTTGAACTACCACAAATGGGTCCTGCCGCTGCCCCTCCTGAATCCTCACTTGAAGGTCCACAGGTTCCTTGGCTGCAAACTGCTTCAGCGGAATCACCGTCCAGGGTAAGATTTTATCCTTCCTTCGGGTATACTCGGGATAGGGTGTCGGCGTGTTAATTTCCTCCACTTGGAGCATAGGTCACCCGGAAATCAGATCGAGCAAAGAATAAGGACCATCGCACATGACACTGGTTCAATGTCCAAGCTGTACGTAGGTGTTCCAAATTGTGAGATCCATCTGAACCTTGATTTGGTGACAAGCTCCCTCCGGGTGGTGCCACCATGTCTCAAAATCGACCTTAACCGCCAATAGCTCCTTGTCCCAAATCATATAATTGCGCTCTAGAGCTGACAACTTCCAGGAATAAAAAGCGCATGGGAACAAGGTGCCTGTGAGAGTGTAGGCCTGGAGGAGCACCGCACCAACAGCCATATCGGAAGCATCTGTTTCCACCACAAATGGCTGACTTGGATCAGGGTGTTCAAGGATAAGCTTGAAAGCTAAGGTGACTTTCAACGCCTTGAAAGTTACCTGCTCCTCAGCACCCCAATGGAACTTCTCCCACTTCTTGAGCAGATTAGAAAGAGGAGGCAGCGAAGCGGGGAATAAATGTGGGGTAGTAGTTCGCAAACCCCAACAGTCATTGCACATCCTTCACCTGCTGTGGAGGTTTCCACACCTGCAACGATTGTATTTTTTCCGGGTCCATTTCCACCCCGGCAGGTGAAATGCGATGTCCCAAGAAGTCAATTGTGGTTTATGCAAACTGACACTTCTCATGCTAAGCAAACAGGTGGTTATCACGCAAACATAACACCAGCCGCACATGTTGCTAGTGTTCCTGCAGGAGTCTGGGTAAATTAAAATGTCATCTAAATAAATGACCACAAATTGATCCAACAGATCACGGAAAACATCATTCATGAAATGTATGAACACAGCTGGGGCATTGGTTAATCCAAAAGGTATCACGGTATACTCATCCGGAGTATACCGTGTGTACCTCATCCGGAGTGTACCTCATCCGGAAAGCTGTTTTCCACTCATCTCCTGCACAAATGCGAACCAAATTGTAGGCCCCACGCAAGTCCAACTTTGTAAAGATCTTACCTTGATGAAGCCGCTCAATCAGTTCAGGGATGAGGGGAAGTGGGTACTGATTCCTCAATGTGATTGCATTCAAGTTGCGATAATCACAACACAAATGTAGCTTCCCTGATTTTTTTTTTACAAAAAGCACCGGTGCAGCCATTGGGGAGGTAAAAGGCTGGAACCTCCAGTCCAGAGGTTCTTGTCAATAAAATCCCACAACGCGGCCAACTGTGGTTCCGACAGGAAATATATCTGACCCACCGGCAATTTTGCATAGGGCAACAAGTCGATTGGACAGTCATACGCCCAATGGGGTGGTAACTGATCCACCTCCTCCCCAAACTTATCAGCAAAGTCCACCAACTCTGCAAGTAGATCCAGGTCCATGGGCATAGCCACACTCCCTGCACAGGAGCGCAAGCAATGGTTGGCACACTTCCTATCAAGGAACTGCACAGCTCCAGATGACCAGACAATCTGTGGATCATGGGCCTGTAACCACTCCAAACACAGCACCACTGGAAAATGAGGTATTGCGGTAACATAGAACACGGATTCCTCCACATGCTGCCCAATACTCATGCAAAGAGGTTTGGTTGCAGCAATCACAGGTCCTGAACGAAGGGGCCGACCATCAATTGTCTCTACCATTGATTGTCCTCTACCATGGTGGGGACACCTGTTGCTGAGGAATGAACCACTGCTCTACAAAATGAGCATCCATGAAATTGGCTGTGGCCCCTGAGTCGACTAAGGCTTGGATCTCCACCGCTCCCACACCAGGCATGAACATACTTGATGTCAGCACAAGATGCTTCACCAATAACAATTGTGGAGATGTCAAAGGTGGAGAGGATGGCAAGGTTGGTGAAGATGGTGGGCCTAAAGACTTTACATCCCGACCTACAGATCCCCATAGGCCGAGCGATGCTCGTTTCCCTCCACTGCAGGCATCGCTGCTATGGTTGTCATAACACGACATTTGGCCGCAAAATGGCCTCGATTGCCGCAATACAGGCATAAACCATCACGACAACGTCTATCCTTTTCTACTTGAGTCAGGTGAGAGCGGCCAGAGCGGCCAGTCCCCAACTGCATGGGTTCCTTCAAAGGCACTTCCACCAAGGGCACCATCTTGCTGGAAACAGATACAGTCTCTGTCCATCATTGCACCTGTTACTGCTGAAGACTAGCATCAATACGAAGATACAGATGCATGAGCTCCTGAAGGGTGCGAGGGCATTCAGTGTGCGCCAACTCATCCCGAAGCTCCAATGACAAACCCTCCTGGAGCTGGTCTAATAATACTGCCTCGTTCCATTGTACAACCTGAGCAACCACCCGAAAACTTGCAATATAATCCATGAGTGAGCCACATACCTGCTTCAACTCTTTCCAATGTCTGTTTGCTGTTTGGCTTCGAACAGGGTCCTCAAACATGGCCTGAAACTGACAACAAAACTTGGTGTAATTGTTCAGCACCTGGTTAGGCTGGGTCAACAGAGGTGTCGCCCAACGCGTTGCAGAGCCTGATAACAAACTAATCAAAAACCCCATCTTATCCTGGTCAGTGGGGAAGTCCTAGCCAAAGGCTCATGTAAAGCTGGCACTGCCCAGAAAATGCTGGAAATTGGGCCAGTGATTCATCAAATTTATCTGGCACTGCCACTGGGCATTTTCGGTGTAGCCAAGCAGCTTGCATTTGTGCCACTCGTGCAGTCAAAAGAGCTACTTGCTGGCTTAACTGGGCAATCTCTGCTCTGAGCTAATCCATGGTCACCCCACAAAAAAAAATAAGTTGAAGGGGTGGCTGGAATCAAAATGTGATGACCCGTAGTCTCTCAAAATAACCCAAAACCCAAAGTATACATTATTACAGTCCGGTAATGCCTTCAACTTAACTTCACTGTTTTAAAGTGAAGGCACAGTTTAAAGTCACAAAAGTAAATAACGAGGCAAAAGGAAATCAAAACAAACCGCATTGATGATAGTTCCAAAGCAAGCCAAGATAATTAATCATACATTCCAGGAAGATAACAGGGAGAATGCATGGGAAGAACGTCAACAAAGATAAGCCTCTTTCAAAGGAAACACTAAACTTTGACTCCAGCAATTCTGACTATGCAGTTACAAACTTATATACATAGCTCCCAGCTGCAAGCCATGAGGAGGATCATGGTAATCTCCTGAGTAGACCTTGCTTTTCCCTTATCCTCTCCTCTCTGTGTGCCCTAGGATGATTAGGGGATGGGCCTGGATCCTTCTCTGACTGCTCAGCCGGCCTCTGCTCTTCCCCAGCCTCTACCACCTCTGGAGCCAAACTCCCACTCCCTGTTAGCTGTTCCTCCTCTTCCTCAGAGTCAGTTTCCACCAGGGGCATGACAGCCCCCTTAAAAATGTTTCTTTATTAAAGCTCTAACAGGATTAATATTTAACAGTTAACAAATGAAAATTGGACTGTTGATTTTAGAATACTTTGGAACCTTATAAAAAGATTCCAAATCTCTTTACAAATCTCTTATAATTCATGTATATAATTCAATAAATGGTTCCAAATTATATTGCAGCTATTTTAGATGCAAAGATATGTATAATAAAGTCCTAATAACTACAAAAGCAGGAAGAGGAAATCAGATTCAGATCAGTAAGATATTATTATATTCTGAACTATTTTTTCCTAGTGGATTTGCCACTGTAATTAGATTAATTGGGTAAAGGAGCACTGTAATCTTAAAGAGCATCTAAAGTGGTATTAATCAGGAAAAACATCTTTTTGTAAAGTCAATTTAAGTTTTCTACATTTTTAAATATTCATGGAAACATTTCTGAATCAATGTAACAGACCCCTTAAGATTTACTTGAATATCACTTAAAAATACAGAGCTAATAGTAAATTCAACATTTTGAGTGGAGTTGTTTATCACATTTATCCTTGCCCATTTAACTCAAAATGACTCTGGGTGGTATGCTGTTAAAAGCATAAAAATATAAATTTATAAAATATACTTCAATAAAAAGGAGCCAAGTGAAACAAAATAAATTAAGGGTTAAAAGATAACAGAAACAAGGTGGATCCCAAACGTCTGCAATATTTAAGCTTAAAAAGTGGTAGGAGAGTGATGTAAGTCACCAGTTGGTAAAGGAGTTTCACCAAAATCCCATGCCAGAGGAGGGTGATGTAGCTTTTAGAAGAGAGATTTGGATGACAAAGAATGGATAAAGTAATCATGACTCCAGGGCATAAAATGTAAAATACACCACCTTATTTTTCCTATGGCTTTAAACATCCAAGAGTGCCATGAAAGGTCACTAGGAATTTTCTGAGAGATCTTGATTTATTTTTTTAAAAAGTATAGATCAAACAAAAAGCTTACAACCTCTAACACTGGGTTAGCTTGCAGAACCCTGACAGGAATAAGGATTGTGTGTACACATGCCACAAAGGCAAGCAAAGTACAAGCTGAAGAGGGGGCCTTGGAGAAAAAGTTGCTGGGGCCTCTCCATCGGTGGCCCTAGGGCTTTCCTTGCAGGTACACTGACCCAGAGGGCTGTATCTCAGGGCAGATGCAGGAGATCCATGGATGGATTAGCCCAGGGAATAACGGTGGAAAGAGTTACCCATAAAGGTGGGGGTTAGGAAAAGATTTGTGTTTGTGGAGGCTTTGGCATTGGAATACTACAAGTTCGGGAAAGGTGGAGGAATCCAAATATTAAGGGGAGAGGGGTTTTGGAGATTGGCATCCTCACCCTTCCCCCCCTAGTTTTATATGTACTAATGTTTTGTTACATTACACCATAATGTCTCTGGTAAAAGTGATTAACATGCACTCCTGACCATTCATAATAAGCAATACACGTTTACAAAAAGACATACTGTTAATGCAGGGCTATATTTTTCATGAGACAAATGGCTGTATAAAGGGCTGTTTTGCCTCCCTATAAAGGGCTCTTTTGCCCCCGTATTGTACTGGTTTTATGTTCTCAATAATTTTTGCAGAGTTCATAAAATGAGTGGGCTTCACTTAGTTATTTTTTAATGAATGAATTATGCAGCTACAGAGTTGGTAATTTTATACCTGAGCCATAAGTTCATTCATCAAGCAGCTTCTTGCAAAATATATAAAAAAATTAAAAGCAGCAAAAGTTAGAAACTGCCTAAATCCTACAAACCATAGATTGCATTTCATGTTACTTGCCTTCCTCATGCTCCCTGTGTTGTGAGAAGATGTGTTTAGTAAAGTGTCATTTGTATTATGTTTTAAAGTACTACTAAAACTCTAGTCCATGTTCTTCCAAATTATTCCACAATAACAGAGTAATAAGAACATGTGATCACTTTCAGAAGTGATGCATTACAACATTATGTTCTTGTGTTTTAGGTGTTGACTTCAAAGTGAAAACAATCTCAGTTGATGGGAATAAGGCTAAACTTGCAATCTGGGTAAGTCTTAATCACAAAATCTAAAACTCCATTAGCTTACGTCAACAATACTGAATATGTTGTCAGTTAATAGCAACACTTATAAGTAATAGCCTATCTTATTTTGGTAAGTGAGATTTCAAAATACTGGTGAATAGGTATGATGTTTAGTTATGGTTTAAACAAAGCAGAAAGACTTAATCTTTAGAAGGTTTGGGCAGGGGTGGGATTCAACTGGTGTTACTTCCAGTTTGGTGATTACGTTTTGTGCACAGATACATGCGCCTGATGTGCACTGTGCACATGTGTAAAAAAACCTTAAGTTGTGCCGCCCAGACAGCTGAAAAGCGCTGTGCTCGGGTGCACAGCGTTCAAAAAGACACTTTTTCCCTGCTTTTTCAACCTCAGCTGTGCCATGCAAAGCAGCTAAGGTTGAAAAAGTAGGAAATAAAGGACACATAAGAGCCCGGATGGGCAGGTGGGTCAAACAGCAGCAAACACAGAACCAATTTGATATCTGCTGCTCTTCATTTAGATTCGGGAAGAACCAGTAGCATCCCACCCCTGGGTCTGGGTACTAGCAGTTATATTGCTTTTCAAAATTTGAATGTAATTGCAAGGAATGCTGTCATGTGAATAATTCAAAATACATCCTTTCATGTTCTTATTGGGATACTTTTTATTCTTCCATATGCCTGTAATAATGATAATAATGATAGAGCGTATGTAATAATGATAGAGCGAGGAAAGTAGATTTTAAAAGTCTTATATTACACAGAAAAAAAGAATATTGGCCATTTGGTGCTTTCTAATTAATTCATAGGAAAACAGAGGTTGTTAGAAGGACAGATTGGATCATATTTAAGATTTGACCATAAGCCTCATCTGTTTAACAGGGCTATCGAAAATAGGCAGAAACTTAGCACTGCTGTGAAATATGTGTTTGGGATTAGTTTAATGCTAGGAACCGGATAGGCCACTATTTTGTCAGGAGATGCCATGTGGCACAGTTGTTAGGAAGAGGGCAAGGAAGCACCCTGAAGAGAGAATTCAATAGAGAATGCAGCAGCTTCTTTACCTCAGCCCCACATGTCAGAGCTTGGGTTGGCAAAGGCCACCCTAAGACTGCCTTTTTGTTTCTTAAGTTTGGGTAGGAACGTGTTGCACCCTCCTTCACATTGAGAGGTGAAATCCTTTCCTAGCCTAGTTTCCCAGCATATGCTGAAAAATGCTATCATTGCTATTGCTGCCAACTTTTGTGCTCCTTTTGTAGAATGGCCATTCTCTTTCCACCCAACTAGTAGCAACGGAGCGTAAAGGGGTTTGCTTTACGTTCTCCTGTCTACCTGAAATAGATGAAGTTGCTGGGGAGACAAATTTAAAGGCAGGTAGGGATGCCTGCTTCAGCCAGAGCAGATCCTTGCTAGCAGCATCTTTCTCCGCTTGGAAGCTGACCAGCCCTAACCTGGACTCTGACAACAGTTGGATGAGGAATTAGATGTGCAGCTACCACACATCACTCACCCTCCAGGTTCAGAGTTTCACTTCCTTCTTACTTTTTAATCAGGCAGTCTGTGCTGCCTAGCCATGGTCAGCAATCTGCTGGCTTATAACCACATATCACTCTCTTGCTGCATTGTGGCTCCAGCTGCAGAAAATTATCTTGAAGATGCACATGGCCCATGGGTCAAAAATTTGAGACTTCTACCCTAAAGGATTATCTAATAATTTGGCAGGTTTATAGATCTATAATTAAAAGTTGATATGACCTCTATGACATGGACTGACTTTTTTCCAAAACTAATCTTGTTTGCTCAGAATAACTCTTCTTCCACACACAGAACTTAGCATTGGTGAACCAAGTATGGTTACCATCTGTTTCGATTATTTATGAAACGATGGGAAATTGCTCTTAAAGAGCCATAGAGAAACTGGTTCAATAAAGTCATAACGAGTGTTATGAGTTTATGATACAAGATGAATTCTCAGATTAACATGTGGTTGATTAGTTTGTAGTTCAAATGTTATATGAACAACTGCTTTTTTAAGGAGGTGAATTTTTCTGAATTTTTTTTTTTTGAAATCTTTCTGAATTTTTTTAGGACACTGCAGGACAAGAGCGATTCAGAACATTAACACCCAGCTATTACAGAGGAGCACAAGGAGTTATATTGGGTAAACAAGTGACTATTCACTGTTTATCTAAAAACACTCTAATTTGTATTAAGACTTAAGTTTTTAACTCTTTTGCCTTGATGAAATTCTAGCAGGGTATCTGTCAACTTTATGATATTTAGTTCTTAGCACTGTCAAGTTATGAAGTTAAATAGTTATTAAGAATAGTAAACCAGTCCTATGGGAATTGCTAGAAGATGATATTTATAGTCTTTGGTTTATGTCTATATTTGAGGTCAGAATTAATCATATGTAGGTCATCACACTTATTTTGTTTTTTGTGGCAATCGTTAGGGGAACCCATTTTCTTTAATTGATATTTTTTGCAGCAAACTGGAAATAAAAACTGGAGATTGGCAAAAACCACCAAAAACTAGTGTATAACCATGGGATGCTATAAATGGCTGTCTAAATGTGAGCCAGCTGCCAAACGCCCAAAATGTGATCATTTAACTCTTACACCTCTGCCCTGCACTCCTGTTTGTGTGTGTGTGTAAGGGGGGGGAAGTGTTGGAATTCTGGAATTGGGTTGTAAGTTGCTTTTGGGAAATCCTTCTCAACAATCGAACAGTTGCTACGATGCCAGTTGTTAAGTAAGGATTATTTCACAATGCATTGTTCCTGATTCTGCTCTTTGCCTTCATTCTGAGGTGGTTCTTTCTTGCAAACTGAAGAAAGGCTTTTCCTCTTTAACAACAAAGTTGCTGATGTTGGTTTCAGTTTGACGTGGATGGTATTATTTTCTTCTCAGCAAATTCCTTGCTGAGAATTCCTTTCTAATTTACATATCTAAAAAGGATGAAGTGGAACTGACAAATCGCCAGAAGGATGATGAAATAATTACATGCCTGGTTGCTATATGTTTAATTTGAAGCTACATACTGTATAGATTTTTTATGTAGTAGTAAGAAAGGCATTGCTTTAATTTCATGCCATCTGTATGGCATGTTTCTTCAGAATTGATATTTGGGGGATTTGTGTTCCTCTAGGAATAGTTGTTCTTTTGGGAAGAAAGTATTAGCTTGGTATAAAAAGTTATTGTAAAAGAATTAGCAATCTTTCATTTTTTAACTTCTTGATTTACTTTGTTCAGATTTGCTGATATTGTAAAAATATAATAATGAAATAGGGATGGAATCTATAAGCAACAGTGTATTTATGTAAGATAATATCTACATATGGCTTCATAGGCTATCTTATCTTACTATCTTATTGATTGTTAACTACATTTTATCTTTCTTCATTGAGATCTGGCAGTTCATAGGAGCTTGGATTTGCAATATAAATTCATAACAAAACTGATTATAATAGAGTTTTGAGTTTAATATCAAATAAAACCCTTTAGTATAACTGCTTAGTTAGATTTATACAGCTTTCAGTACCAGTTATCTAGATGTTAATAGTGTAATAAAGTAATGTTGTAGTTTGAATTTGAAAATGATTGACTTAATGTTCACAGACTTGAGTTGTTATGATAACCATGCAAATTTTTATTTCAGTTTATGATGTCACAAGAAGAGACACATTTACTAAACTAGATAATTGGTTAACTGAATTAGAAACATACTGCACAAGATACGACATAGTTAATATGCTAGTTGGAAACAAAATAGATAAGGTAAGTTGATTTAAAAATTATTGGTGGCATATATACATCCATATACACACACACACTCACACGCATACATTTAATTGTTCTATTTCTTTTTATAGGAAAACAGAGAAGTTGACAGAAATGAAGGTCTTAAGTTTGCCCGAAAACATTCCATGTTATTTATAGGTGAGCAATTGAAATCAACCATGATAAAGCAATTTGTCATCAGAGTCCAGTTCTTATGCTGCTATCATGATTGATATTTTATTATCATTTTGTACAAAAAAATGATATAATAGCAATAAAAAAAATTGAACTATGTAAATTAATAGATGAAACAGATATAAGCCCCAAGGTATTCAGAAAACATCCAGATATAGTTTCAATATCCTTACAGTAGAATGCATTATCCTGCTGTCTCTTCTAGGCACAGACTTTCTCCTTTCTTCTGACAAAACAATAGGTAATCTTTTCTATCCCAAAGGACATTAGACCATGTTGGTTACAGCCTGACTAAATGAGATGTATAATTTTGATAAGGTTGAAATTGGATGGAAAACAAAAGTATTAAATGATAAAACATGATAGAAGAGTATAAAGCTTTAATCATGACTTGCTGTGGGAATTTTTTGGCTAAAGTTGATAGCTCTTGCAAAGTATCCTGTAGTGCATATTTGTAGATGAATGCTTCAAATAGTGATAACAGTACAGGTAATCCTCAATTTACGATGGCAGTGGAACCTGCCTAGTACAGCTGAAAGTCATATGGTTGTAAAAAGGGTCAGTCACATGACCAATCTGATTTTACAATTTTTTTTGTGGTAGTCATTAAGTGAATGCAAAGATCATAAAGCAGCCAGTATGATTGTGGGCTCTAGTGAAACACCCTAGTGAATCAGTGGCTTGGTTTTGCCAAAAGGTTTTTAGCAAAACTATCATAAAAAGTATGGTCACATGATTGTGAAATGCTGCAAATGACTGTAAATGTGACCAAGTTATCGAATGTCCAAAGTTCGGTCATTTGACTCTGACGGCATTTCAACCATTAGAACTTCAAATCCAGGTCATAAGTAACCCTCAGCTAGGCCTGTTGCAACTTCAAATGGTTGGTTATAAGTTGAGAAGTACAGATAGTCCTCAACTTACGACCACAATTGAGCCCAAATTTTCTATCATTGGAACATTTGTTAAGAGAGTTCTGCCCCGTTTTATGACATTTCTTGCCATAGTTGTTAAGTTAATCACTGCAGTTGATAAGTTAGTAACTTGATTGTTAAATGAAACTGGTTTTCCCATTGACTTTGTCAGAAGTTCACAAAAGGATTACATAATCCTGGGACACTGCAACGGACATAAATATGAATCAGTTGCCAAGTGTCTGAACTTTGATCACATGACCATGGGAATGCTGCAGTGGTCATAAATGAAAAATAATTGTAACTTTTTCCAGTGCCATTGTAATTTTCAGCGGTCCAAAATGAACTGTTGTAAGTTGAAGACTACCTATACGTATAGCAGTCTTCTGGTTTCATGCTGTGTTCAGCTCTGATCATGCTTAATTCTAAAGTAATAAAAGGTAATCCCAGTGAAATGACAGAAAGTTTCAGTCTTTGAAGTATTAACACTTCCATGATTTTTATGACCTTTTTCTTTGACAAACATTTGAATTATTTTTTTTTGTCTGCCTAATTTATGAGTGTTTTCTAAGTAGCCTGGAAATGGGCTCTCATGAATTAGAACAAAACCTAAATACATTCTACTGAAAGCATTTTTGCTTGTGGTTTCACTTGCCTGCAGTTTCTTGACGTTTAGTTTCACTGATACCGACTTAAAATTCTCTTTAAGTTTTAAATTAAACTCTCCAGGGCAGAATCTTATTTCTTTTCAAGTGTCTTGCAAGTGTAAAACAGTTTCATAAATAATCAGGAAAAGACTGGAAGGCATTAGTAAGGAAGAAACTTGCCTTTTAGCTTGTCCTCAAATATTTTCTTCTGTAGTACATATTAATTGGAGTGATAATATGAAATTGCTGCCAATGAAAGCAAGTAGTCTAACCTGAATATCTATTTTCTAAATCTTCAGCAACATAGCAAATTAATCTATGGCTGTTGAAAATAGAAACAGTGATAACTATAGAAGTTAACTAAAATACTTCACTTATTTTTATAAAATTGACTTTTCATATAGTAGTCTCATCTCTATCAAACAAATAGAGATGGGTAATCTGCAGCTTTTATGCACTGCTTCTGCCCTTTTGTATAGGTCTGGCAACCAATTAAATTGTGTCATTGAAATTGACAAGCAAGCTACTGGTTTTCAATCATTCATTCTTCTGCATGCCTTTTAAAATATAGACTAAAATGGTTGTATCACATCTTTCTAATCAGGGTTGTTGAGTTCCATAGTTTGCAAAAATATATTTAAAAAATCCTCCATAGGCATACCCCAAAAAGTATATACATTGCTCCAATAATTGTGCTTTTTATTTAATAGTGCAGGTTTATAGGGTGACTTTTTTTCATGTTCTAGTAGCTGCAATAATGTATATGTACTCTGAAGTCTTTTTTAACATTGCCACAATTTCTTTCTCTTCCTTTTAGAGGCAAGTGCAAAAACATGTGACGGTGTACAATGTGCTTTTGAAGAACTTGTTGAGAAAATAATTCAGACTCCTGGACTGTGGGAAAGTGAAAGCCAAAACAGAGGTGTAAAATTATCGAACAATGAAGAAGGCTATAGGGGTGCCTGTGGTGGCTATTGTTCTGTGTTATAAACTCCTACTAGGTTTATTTACTTATTTAAGAGGTAGAAATATTCTCTGTACATAAACTCATACCTGCTATTTTAGGGATCTTGCAGTTTGCACATTTTTGTGTGGTATGGCAGGGAACGTTTTCCTGAGAAAATGTATCCTGAAGCTTTTCCAATGGAGAAATGCTGTGATAAGCATGCCAAAATTGCAACATTCTGGGTTTTTTTTTTTAAATATATACATAGCATCCCATTTTGCTAGGAACATGCACCCTCATATTTCATAACTTTATCATGGAATATTGTGAAAACATTTATGTTGACTGTGTACTCTGACTGGTCTCTAACCCAAATCACAGGATTGTTTGAGATACATCTCAAACTATGCAAGCAGATAGAAGTAAAACTTACACTTCTTACTGGCAATTGCTTTTCTTACCTGTTTAATAGCATGATGGTACAATCTTTTTTTAGCTGTAAGCAACACCTTTTTTAGCTTGTAACTTGTCCTGGGTGATAGTGAATTACAAGGGAAAGAAAGGGATCACTTTTTAAATGGTCACTGCAATAAGTAGCTATTGGAGTTTTAACCCTGAAAGGCACGGAATGGTACTTTGCATTACAAAGTTCATATGCAAATCTGTAGGATAATGCTTTCTGGTTGAGGGCTTCACAGAGTCACATTGTAAATTCCATTGTAAAACTTGCCAGGTTTTAGACGTTTCTGTATGTTACTGGTGTAATTTGGACTAGATAACTCCAAAACTATTGAGCCTTGATGAAAGCTTTGAATTAAATGGCTGCTGCATTTGCAGCTATTGGTTCTGAACCTTAACTGTGGAAAATATCTCTTGGATGTATATGTCTGTGTAAGGAATATGCTGTTTTGTTGAGGTTTTGTTGTAACAAACAACCTATGGCTGGCTTGTTTCAGAGAACTTGTATTATTAATAAAAAATTTTTTGACAGTATTCTCCCCCCCCTTTAATATCTTGCCCATGTATGGATGAATTTTGTAAATCATAATGCAAGGTCACATTTCCATAAGATACAATACTGGCACCCCCTTATTAAAAATTAATAATCTAAAGTAAGCAATTTAAAATACTGTGCAATTTCCTGTAAATGCAGAAATAGACAAATGTTTATACTTTTTGTACACTTTAGGTACTGCAAACTATTGTTGATTTTTCAACAAACAGACTGCTGTTCCTATTTGAATTACATTTATAATATTTCCGTTTTTACATTTTTAGAAAATCATGGAGAATATTCTCATGAAAAATTGCATTTAAAATAATTCCGAAAGTGTTGCAAATGCATTGCACTACACATTATATAATGCCACTTGATTTCCATATCTTTGGCTTAGTAAATTATAGATCAGCAAACCGGCATATTTCTTTATTTAATGCAGGTAAGGGCAGAATGAAATTTTATTGTAGAAAAGTGTTTTTAACACTGTAATAAAAATTTATGCAGCAGAAACCCATCCCATAAAAAGCCAGATTATTTGCTTAAGTTTTCCCCTGATAATTGTTCTGACCACTTGAAGCTTTGGATTAATTTCAGGAATTGGCATTTTTTCCAAAATCCCCATTTTCTACCCAAGTTAACTCAAATTGTGTATCCAAAAAAGTGAAGCCCTTTGAATTATAGAAATAATAAAACTTTTTTTATACTTTATGCTTTTTATGCTTTATCTGGAAAAAAGAGATGCAAGATCTTTCAAAACACCAAACTTTGCATATGCTAACCAGTGTATATACAAAACCAATCCATAGTTAATTGAAAATTGTCTTAGATACTACCTATATAAATGGACAAAATTAATCTTTTGGTGGGATGTTACACATGCAGGAACTACAAAGCCTCACTCAAGTAATATCAAATAAATGGTTTGATACCATATATAATTGTACCTGATGTATTGTTCCTTCCAGCAAATTGCCTCTGTCTGCTTGATTGAGGTGGATGGATAAGCACGGTTTTTGAGGTAAAAGTAAGGCAGACCACATTAACTATTATTTTATCTCTTTCTTTATGAATAAAGGCAAATATATGTGTCATAGGATAATTTTTCTTCTTTTTTTGAGGAAACAGAACTCATGCATCTCTGCATAAAGTTGTATTCATTTTAGTTTATTAAGCCTTAATCAGGCATCTTTAAAAGAAAGTTAAAATTGAACCCTATTGATCACTTTAAAAGTTTGAAGGAAAAGTGGCCTTTTAAGCAAATTCATTGCTTAGAGAACACCTTTTTGAAAAATATGGAGAACCAGCTATTTAAATTAGGTTAGTTGGTTGGGAAAAAGGGTACAGCCAAATGGATGGCTATGTTATAAAAATCACTTTGCAAAGTTTTTCAGTTCTCAGTGGTCTTTGATATATTTTTTTTTCAACTGAACTATACGGCTTCAAGAATTTCCCTGAACTGGATTCAATCTAATATTTGTTATCTGTTTGAAATAATGATTTAACACTATGACGTGTGGTGTAAGGTAGTTTTTCTGGATGTAGTTAACATCTTGAAATATTAAAATTGCTTTCTTATAAAAAGCTTATAAATATTTGGTTTTGCAGAGTTTTTTTTCTTAGCTGTTTTCATCTGAACCTACTTTTTGAACCAAAATTCATATTGCCAAAAGTACTGCATCTATTCCTGTGACAATGAACTGATGTATAACTGCAAATGTTGTCCATTGGGTAGATAGGACATGACTTTGCAACTAACAACAACAAATAACTGCAAAATAAACATTTTTGACTTAACAGCTGTAAGCAATAAAATAGTTTTTGGTAATTGTCTCTTACCTGTGAAGATTGAAAAAACTGAAATAGGCTGCACAACAGCAGGTAGCAATCAGAGATAGCATATGCTGTATATACTGTAACATGATGAATGACATAATAAAGTTTTTGCTGGATAGATATCTGTGAGAAAATACACAAATGCTATCCAGTACAGCATTTTGATATTCTATGAACAAGTTAGTGTAATACAAGATTTGGTTTGACAAGATGCTCACTGAAAAATACGTACAAACCCAAAGTGTTTCCGTTTTTCAAAAACATCAATGGCAAATTTTTTGCTTCAGTGTTACACAGAAAAAATGAAGTCAACTGAGTCTCTAGTCTGAAGGAGGTATTTCTCTCCCAACTCCACTTTTGTGGGTGTGTGTTCCTATTTCCACATCACCATGTATCTATATGAACATTTTATAAATGTTAAAAAGATAGCCAATAAGCGGTGTGAGAAATAATATTTTTTAGTTAAGACAACTCAGGCTTCTGGGAATGGCACTTGAGTACATTGTGTACCATCCTTTGATTAGGGTTGATTCATGTAATCTTAATATTTATGGAAGATCATAGCAGCTCCTTTTACCATAGAAGCAGCTCACCAAAGGCATTTCTCATCAAGAGGAAGGAAAAAAACTTGGACATTACTTTCAGCAATGGGAGAAGACCACTCATATTAGTTGTACATAAGCTTCTGAAACATCTGCTCCATTAGAAGCTGCTGAGCCAGGACTCTTGCCTCATGGCTTGTCATTCAGATTCCTTCCCCCTCACCCTCAATATTATATAACTACTGGAGCACACTATTAGCAATAGCACATAAACTCTTATACTCCTTCATAATGCTTTATAGCCCTATCCAAATGGCTTACAGAATCAGCAAATTGTCTCCAACAATTGGGTGCTTATTTTACTGACCTTGAAAGGATGGAAGGCTGAGTCAACCTTGAGCCATTCAAGTTTGAACTGGCAGAGAGCAGTGAGTTATCCTGCAATACTGCATTCTAACCACTGCGCCACTACGTTTCTTCATTAATTTGTTATTGTAATGGTTGCATTTGAAGCACTGAAAAGATTCACACACAAAAACTAGATTTAGAAGGTGCTACTTAGAAAGGATTAGGAATCTTATTATTTAATTACAAAAGCTGTGGCTATGCTCCACTGTGCATTGAGTGTATGGACATAGACGAGGGTTAATTGATTGGGTTATACTGTATTTCCCCAAAAATACGATCTACCCCCAAAATAAATCCTAGCTTGATTTTTATTGTACACCCAATATAAGCCCCACTCCCCAAATAAAGCTCTATTGTAGACCCTACCTACTCCTGGATGCATGGATAAAAATTGAGCTAGAGTGGGGATTGGGGAGTGCAGCTGCCGTACTACTTACCTTCAGACAGTTTCAAAAAATAAAGAGTCTTATTTCTGGGAAAACAGAGATTTGATTCTGTAACAACATAACTAATGACTTCTCTTTAAAGGATTCAATTCTTTTGAGCTTTTGAAATTGTGATTATGTAAAGTATTGCCTTCTCTACATTTTTCTTAAGCTAGGCTTGGATTCTTAAAAAGGGATTGTGTCTTCAAATGCAAAGAATAAATAGTGGGGTAATTCAGTGTTGAAAAACTTGGATTTTGTCAACAGGTCATGCCAATCCAATCAAATGGTGGAGAATATTTGAAATGGTATCTTCTGAGGTTCATAGGTATAATTAAACATTAACCATGGAATAAAGAGCAGTGGATATTGAGATACAAAGACATTACACTGATGATATTATTAAAGCTATGGTTTTCCTAGTCCTGTGATTGTGTGAGCTGGAACATTTATTTTTATTTTATTTTTATTTGATTTGTCAATCGCTTACAAGATAATAGGTATAAGTATATACGTAGTTATGAATACATGAAGTGGGTACATAAAAGAAAAATAAACAATAGGACAGGGACACTAGCCACTTTGGTGCACTTATGCATGCTCCCTACAGACTTCTTAGAAAAGGGGTGAGGTCAATAGTAGACAGTCTTAAGGTTAAAATTTTGGGGGTTTGGAGGAAGAAACCACAGTCAGGTAGAGTATTCCAGACATTGACCTCTGTTGCTGAAGTCATATTTCCTGCAATCAAGTTTGGTGCGGTTAACTTCGAGTTTGTATCGTTTGCTCTTGTGTTGTTATGATTGAAGCTGAAGTATTCATTGACGGGTAAGTCATTGC
Organism: Laticauda colubrina; assembly: GCA_015471245.1. Classification (NCBI taxonomy): domain Eukaryota; kingdom Metazoa; phylum Chordata; class Lepidosauria; order Squamata; family Elapidae; genus Laticauda; species Laticauda colubrina. The sequence goes on from BLBF01000043.1 coordinate 7,910,759, forward strand.
AATATATGATTTTATACACCATACTTAGATCAGACTGAAGACAACATAATTTAAGGCTTTCTAGGTCTAGAATTTCAAGTCTGGTGGCATAAGGTATTCTACAATGAGTAGAGGAGCGGAGAACTCTTCTTGTGAAATATTTCTGGACTTTCTCAACTGCTAATATATACGAAATGTGGGTTTCAGACTGATGAGCTGTATTCGAATATTGGCCTAGCAAATGTTTTGTATGCTCAAGTTAGTAGTGTGATATTACCAGAGAAAAAACTATGTAGGATTAGGTTAACAACTCTCAATGCCTTTTTTGGCTATGTAGTTACAGTGGGCTCCAGCACTTAGATCATTAGAGATGAATACTCCAAGGTCCTTTACAGAGCTTGGATCATCAACAAGGTCTTGACTATTCAGCCTGTATTTTATTTTCTGATTATTTTTTTTTGCCAATATGTAAGACAGAGCATTTATTTGTTGAGATTTGAAGTTGCCATTTGTTTTTGACCATTCTGATACATAGTCAAGATCTTTTTGAAGGGTAGGAGTATTGTCTGTGGTATTGAACAGCTTTACATAATTAGTGAAGAGAACGCAGTTGCTCTTAATATGATCACAGAGGTCATTTATGTAGAATATGAAGAGAGTTGGTCCTAGAACACTGCCTTGGGGGACACCACTATTGACAGATACAGAATTTGATAGGACACTCCCAATTTTGACCATTTGTTGTCTGTCTGACAGGAATGCTTCTATCCAGCTATGCAGGTGTCCAGAGATATTGTAAGATTTTAGTTTTAGTAGTTTGTCGTGTACCACTGAATCAAAGGCTTTACAGAAGTCTATGTAGATTGCATCTATTGTTTTGCCCTGACCGAGTTGTGTAGTCCATATGATTTGCAGTGTAAGAGTTGCAGATTGCAGGGTAGTTTTTTTTCTGAACCAAATTGTTTATTAGAGAGTAGACTGTTTGTCTCTAAGTGGAGGATAATGGATTGGTTAATAATTGATTCCATGATGATGGAATCAGGTGATGCAACATAAGGAAATTGGTTTGTAATTTTCAACTGTGCTGGGGCCTCCCTTTTTGAAGATGTGGATGACTGTGGCTTGTGACCATAGGTTAGGTAAGGAGCTGGTCCTGAAAGATTTTTCAAAGATTATGCTTAGAGGTTCTGCTATGGCAGTGGATAACTTTTTAAAGAAGTAGGCACATATTCTGTCCGGTCCAATATATAGAGATGATTTTAGATTGTGTAGTGCTTTTTCAACATTGTCTTCTGTAAAATCGATATGTATTAGGTCATTGTAGTTTTCTGTGGTTCAGCTAGGCAATACAGGGCATGATCCATTGCTGTTTACAAATACACAGCCAAAGAATGTGTTAAAGATGTTGGCTTTAATGGTGTTGTCATTGCAGTCTTTACCATTAGGTCCGATCAGGGGTGGGATGGACCTTGAGTCTTTTAGTTTGTTGTTTACAAAATTGTAAAAAGCGTGGGTGGAATTGGTGCGTAGAAGGTTTTCCTCTTGTTTAATGTGATAATTATATATATAATATATAATTATAATATAAAAATTATATAATAGTCTTTATCTGGTGGAATAAATTTTTGTATCAGCTTTTGAAATTGGCAACATGACAAGATTTGTTTTTCCACCAGAGTGATCTCTTTTTGGATTGAACCTTCCTTATTGTTATGGGTAATCTGGTTTTTTTGTGTTTGTTTTTGTTTTGGAAGTTGTTATTGGTACATATAATTTGATGACTTTTTTGACTTTAAGTAAAAATATGTTGTAATGGTTTTCAACTGCATTGCATCCAGTGAATAGAGATTGCCAATCAAAGGATGAGAGTTCATTGTCTATAAGATCATAGTTGCCTTTTTTGAAATTATAATTGGAGATTATGTCATTGTGATGATTTTTGTGTGGGTGTATGTTGAGACAAAAATCAATCATATTGTGGTCACTGTTGAAAAAGGGTTCTTTAGTTTGTATTCCATAAATTAAGTTCAAACTATTGCAGAAGATGAGATCGAGGCAGTTGTTAAGTCTAGTATTGTTGGTTACTAGTTGTTCCAGTTCCAGATTTGCAACAGCATTGTAGAAGGTTGCGTATATGGGTTCAGTTGTACATTTGTTTAGAGTCCAGTTAATATGAGGTAGATTGAAGTCACCAAGAAAGCATATGGGCAGGATGTTGCCCATGTTAGTGGTGAATTTAACTTGTTTACATGTTCGATGTCATAATCAGGTACTCTGTAGCAGTAAGAATTGAAATGTGATATTTCAGGATAGTTCACAGATGATGGTGTCAGGAAGACTAAGCTCCCGTGTAACTTGGATGTTTTTTAGATTTAAGCACTTTTTATAGAAGATAGCAACACCACCTCCTCTATGAATTTCACGATCTGATTGGTAAACATGATAGCCTCTTACTGTGGTAATGGAGTCAGGGAGAGATTTATTGAGCCATATTTCACAGACAAATATGTCGAATTTAGCCATATTTAGTAAGAGGAGAAATTCAGATATTTTATTCACAAAGCTTGCATTGAGTAGCTTGCATTTAAGGCCAGCTGTAGTTGGAATTGAGGTAGTTAGGAGCAGGCATACCTAGTCTTGGATTGGTTGAAGTAGGGTTGTGGTTAAAGGTTAAAGCTGAGTTGTGGGTTGTGTGACTTACTTTTGATACAGTCAGCACAGTAATCAATGTACAGGTCCTTCTCTCTTTTGTCTAGACGTTTTTTGAGTTCTGTGCAGAGTAAACGGGAGCAGTCATGTTGCTGTACGGTTAGATCAGGGCGAGAATGGAGGTTCTTATGGTTGGTCTTGCTTTTGACAAGTGAATTTATAGTATAAATGAATTTAAGTTTGCTTGATTCATTTTTGCAAATGACCCTGCAGAAGCGTGGGGCCACAGAGCCATCTCTGTTTTTGAGCTCTCATCCAATGCAGGAAATGTCAAGTATTTCATCAGGGAGATGGATGATGCTTGATAATCACTGATGTTTGGGACAGTTGTGATGTCATCATTGTCATTGATGTTCTCTAGATCAAATAAGATGGATTGGGACGTTTCAGTTTGTGCTCAACAGCTTCTCTGATGAGGATTGGAATATCATTATTTATCTGATTTATGTTTTTTTGTGGATTGGGTTGTGGCTGTTGGGTAGAGATGTGGTTTGTAGCTATTGGATGTTCAGGTTTTTGCGTTGTGTCTTTTTTTTCAAGGTTGGATAATCTTTCTTTTAAAGCATCCAGGGATACTACTATGGTGTCAAGGATGTTATTCATGTTTCTATGGTATCAACTCTTTCAAACAGAACCAGTTTAAGTCTGCATGATTTGTAGAGGTATGGAAACTCATTGGATGATTCTAGCTATTGAATCATTTGCTTGGATAATCCCAAGCAGATATGATGAGCATATTTGTTCCATAGAGAACATTTGATGAAATTTTCATTATCCTTGAGAATTTTATAGCATTTAAGGCATGTGCAGGAGTCTTGTGGTTCATTGGTGGGGGTTACTTTCTCTTTAGGTTGTGGTTTGGCATTGGATTTTTTTTCTTGGCATGGTAGGTTTGTTAAGATGGTATGTTGATTAAATTACTTAATGAAACAATTTTGGGTAATCAATATAGCCAATATCACACCAATCAATCAATTGCAATAATCTCTCTAGTCAAATAGTTTTGCTAAGCAACAATCAGCCTAATCAATTAATAACACTAATTGCTAATCAATTAATTTCACTAATCATTAATCACAATGTTCAGTTAAATTCACGAAATCACTAGTTTTACAAATCAATTAAATTACATGAATCTTGATCCTTTATTCTAATCAGTATTCACACCATTGCACTAAACATCAAAAAGGTTGAATGAAGAAAATGCAATACCTTTGAACTGTGGCCCTGGAGAATATGAGAATATCATGGAAGGCAAGAAAAACAAATTATTTTGTGCGCGATGAAATAAAAACCAAAGTGCTCATTGGAAGCTCTAAGAATAGGTTACGTCATTGTTTCTCAACCTTGGCAACTTCAAGGCTTGTGGAGCTGAGAAACATGGATTAGGCATTTTAAACACATAATATAAATGTCAGAGACATTTGAGAACCTTGATACTCGGAAGAACTGAAAGCAATAAAGAAGCTGATAGAAGACAAGATGATTGGATGCTGTTATTCAATTTAGAAGACCCCCAAATAAGCAGTAATCCTGGCAAAGTGATGCCCATCTGACTGATTGGCAAGAAAGAGATTCTTAAATCAGGCTGACTGATAACAACATTATATCAGCCATTTTCCCATGTCCAAGTCTTTTTGACGTAGAACTGCTACTTTTCTTTTCCCTTCTCAAAAATTTCTTCGCATTAATGTTTTCTGTCTCTGGAAAACATGAATTCCCCTGCCCATTTCATCACCTTTCTCTAATGTTTTACTTTTTTTTAAGGATGACCTACCTTGTAAGGGAACAAGCTACTTTGTTTTCCCTTGTACATGTAGTCCTCAATTTACAGCCACAACTGAGCCCAACATTTCTGTTGTTAAATGAAACATTAAGTGAATTTTGCCTCACATTATGATTTTTCTTGACAGTTGTTAAGTGAATCACTGCAGTTATTAAGTTAGTAACACGGTTTTTCAGTGAGCTTCCCCATTGACTTTGTCAGAAGTTCACAAAAGATGATCACGTGACCCTGGGACACTTCAACCATCATAAATATGAGTCACTTGCTAAGCATTTGAATTTTGATCATATGATCATGGAGTATGCTGCAATGGTCATAGGTGTGAAAAATGGTCACAAGTCACTTTCTTCAATGCTATTGTAATTTCAAATGAACTGTGGTAAGTTGAGAACTAATATATTTTTTTTGAGTATATATTAAGAAATAGCAGTCTCTAATTCTTGATTTCAACTGCTATATATAGTACTCTCTTCTCTGTTAAAGCACAGTTCATTCATCTGTACTTGGTCTTCTGGAAAATATTTCTGGAGATATCTACATATGTCTTCCCACAAATGCAAGTTTATTTGGTTTAATGTATACTCTGCCCACAGTGTCATAACACATTTCTGCTATCAAAGAAAGGATGTCAGAATGGGAAGTCAAAAGAAATGCAATGGAACCAGCCCAGATTCACAAACAATTACAATGTCTTCTTGAATGCTCTATAACCATTCTAGTCCCAGAAGTCTTGCTATGGACAAGGCTGAGAGAGTAAAGTGAGGTTGAACTCCTCAGAAGTCCCTATTAATACTCATAGACACCTGGAAAACACAGCCAAATTTATTCATGGTGAAATTTTTAATATGCTTCAGGAAATGAAGTACCTTTTTAGCCTAACTTTAGCAAATTTCCATGCAGTTTTAACAGAGATCATGGCATTTTCTTTGCAGATCTTCCCTCTTTTCATGTTCTCACATAAGGAGAAGACTCCTGACTCTGTGTTGTACTCACTTCTGTCAGAATCTGTAATCTGATTTTGACACCCTAAAGCCATTTGTTTCTGGCCTAATATTTTTTTTCATGGCTGTTAAAAGCAGCAGCAGCAGCAGCTCCTAAGAATTCATTTGACTCTTCGATGGTGTCACCAATATCTGATTAAGGTCTCAAAATGCAAAAAGATAAAAGTTGACCTTCCCCCTACACTTTTAAATAGAACAAATGCAAAAGAGCAAAATCTTAGAAGTATGTGCATCCGCACAGGATACAGTCTAAAAAGTAAAACGGTATTTACAATGTAATGTATAATCAAAGCTTTGTCCATATTTTATGTATCATAACATCCATTATATAGATTCGATAGTCTAAGAGAGAGAAAAAAAAATACATGGTTGCTGCATATGTATATCAGAACCTGCTGAATGTCAGAGGCGGTATTCAGCAGGTTCTTATCAGTTCTGGAGAACCAATAGAAATTTTGAGTAGTTCAGAGAACCAACGAATCCCACCTCTGACTGGAGATTTTACAGTATCCTTCCCCTGCCAAGTCCACCAAGCCACACCCACAGAACTGGTAGTAAAAATATTGAATCCCAACACACACACACTGTAAAAATCTAATAAAGATTTTGAAACTAAAAAAATGTTTATTTTATCTTTTTAATATAAAACTTGGTATAACAGAATGTTAAAAAGAATGCTATCATAAAATTCTGGTACCTACAAATATGCTATAAAATTTATCTAGATGCCTTGTGTAAATATAATATCAAGTTCGATATTTTAGTCCAAGAAACTGCATCTCCAGCTCAGAAAAAAAAATTGTATGTAGACAATTATTATGTATCCAGGTGACAAAATGTAAATATCTGAGCATTGTTGAAGAGAATCTGCACCAGTGCTAAAATCTCTGCAGAAGGCCATAAAAATGAAATTACTGTGGCTTATTTAGTTTTAAAATTCATGAATTCATCAGAAGTATGGTATGTTTCTTTTAAATCCTCAACTCAGGTCTAATGAACTGAAGTCAGTCTTCTAGAAAGTTAGAGGCAATTGAGTTATATCACAATGAAATGCTTGTTAACTATTTTATCTGCAGTTTTAGACTTGCTTGCAAATGGGATTTGGGGGAAAGTGTTTTTCAAATGCTCTTCCATAAGATGGCAGCAATTCTTTAGGTGAATTCAAGAGCCAGACAATGTGCAGAGAGAAAGAAGGCTGATGGAAGTTGTTTTTAAAAGCATCTCAACAGAAATTTTATTTTCATTTGTTCTATGACTTTTCTAATTTCCATCAAGCAGGTATCTTACTTTCTACCTCCTTCTTCCAATTATTTCTCTCCCTAAGTTTCTTTCACAAATTCTCCTTCTTCTTTTGGCTGGTTAAACAGTTGCATGCTGCTATAGGAGCAAGGAATCAATTATTTCAACATAATGAATAACAAAGTTATATTAGAAAAAGAATTATAATCTACATAATAAATCTCCAAAACAATAATCACATGTCTCCTATTCCACGATTGACAAAATAATATAATACACTGATCCTCAAGTAATTTTTATAGCCCAATCCTTCAGATCTGAAACTTGAGAGTAAATCCCACTAATTTTAAAGGAATTGACCTTCACTTATGTGTATAAGGTTTGGTAGCCTGAGGAATAGAAAATAAAATTATGTTCTGTGCTATATTCAGTTTTTATTTTTTAAAGTAGTTTCAATAGTTCAGCATTTATTTGTACAACTGTAGTTCACTTTAAATGAGTTATGTGTTTCCCTGAAACAGCAGAAAAATGAATCTTGGTGAATGTGATAACAATCTTTTTTAAAATGTATGCAGCGGATAAGCATTAATTTATGGAAGATGCTACCTAATTGCTTGAGCTTTAATTTTGGGTTTTCCGACAGTTCTAAGACTAGAGAGAACTGAAAGCCCATTGATCAATCTCCTGAATATTTGTGTTATATTGGTTGGTATCAATGTTAGAAAATGTTTTTAAATTGGTTGGTGAAAGTGCATTAAAATTAGTTCTACAGCTGACACGTCGATTTCTTTGAAAAGAGGACCTAGCCCACAAATTACTATGAATGGAAGAATTTTCAGAATTACTCTATTTAGGATTGATCCATTGGATATTTGTGGAACACAAATAGGGCAGTTAAATACATTTTTGTCTCTAATGAAAATAGGCTATAAATCACTGATCAAGGAGATTTCCCCTGACATGGGACTCACCAGTTTTGTGGGATTTTTTTTAAAAAATGTCAGAATACTACTACACTGTATTATAATTTAGCCAGCTAAATGAAGTAATTTGTGGTACTTGAGATTTTAATTAATTATTTTCAACACATATAAGGCAATAGACCATGGGTTAAATCATTGTAATCAATGTTAAGTAAATAATTATTAATATATTTCCCATTTCAATGCATCTAGGATTTAATTTACATATTGTACTGTGCCAATTTTAACCGTGATTTATTGAATAAACCAAAGCTGATTAGGGTAGAGTACGTGTTATATTATAATCTACAGTTAATAAGTCACAATAGCTGAATTCATATGATACACACACAAATCAAAAGTATCAGCGTAATGTGTGAAAAGTCTAAATCTAAATTTAACTCTGTTAGCTATGATCACACTCAATTATGAAAACCATACCAAAATAAGTGTACCTATTGCCATATACATCAACAGGTACTTATTTTAGAGAAATACTCAAGCAGGACTGGAATCTTTTAGGTACATTCATAGAAAAATCATAAACAGAACATTTACCGATGGAAGTTAAACAACTATACTAAAATAATTTCAGCAAGTAGGGTGAATCAAATAATAGTCCTATTTATAAAAAATAAGGCTCAAACTTCAGAGAACTAACACTCATCCAAGAGCAACAAGTGGTTAATTTGCCACTAACACATTACTAAAATGGCCCCCAGTGAATAATATTTTTGCCAGTGATTAAAGTGTTATTTGGCAATTTATGTTCTGGTCTGATTAGCTTTCCATCAGCGATCCCTAAAAATTAACAAATTATCCTATAAAAGTAATCTTTTTGGTGAGTTTTATTTTATGCTGCTATTGTATTAATAATGTATTTGGGATTTGAATAAAGTGAAAAGTAATGCATAAAAATCAATAAAAATGAACATTACAGTGGTTGGTGTTTATCGAGTTTTGTAAGATTTTAAAATAAACCACCATGGGGTGGATTTTTCCCTTTTAGTTATCTGAGTAATATTTGAAATAAATAAATCTGTAGATTATGTGTGTAGTCATATGATCGGAACCTTTAGCCAAGAACTATGTCGAAGTTTATAATATGCTTTACTTAATATTAATTCTACATATTGATGAAAACCCATTAGTGTATTGGAAATTTAGAGGCAAAAAAATAGAATAGAATGGAATACTCACAAGGAATTTGTCTCCAACAGCAAAACCTCCCAGTGTACATGCAAAGCAATAGAATAATCATCATCTTCATCATTATCATGATACCAATGAGAGATCAAAAGAATTGACCAAAATGCGCAAAATATTTCATATCTCAAACCATTAGCAGACCAAGCCCTCGACCAAAACATCTGAAGTATGGATTGGACTCACAACTTCTATTAAATCATAATGTGATTTATTTGGTTTTGATTTTGTGTGTAGTATACTGCAAGGCGTAACAATTAATGAATTCTAGTTCATTATTAGCATATTGTATGAACAAAGGCACTGGTACTTGGTTTAATAAAATAAAACATATGCGATTTAATGAAATGATTAAAAAAGCCATAAGTAGCATGGTGTGTGACCCTATTGTACTGTAGATATGTATGTATATAACTTTAATCAGTTTTTATCAGAGTCTAATTGGTCCTATTTTATTTTTTACTGTTAAACTTCTTAACTTAAACTACCAGTTTGGTGGGAACAAGGGGTGTGCGGGGGGGGTGTATAATAGTAGAGATGTTATAGAAAACAATAGTCCTTGTTCCTGTCTAATGGCACGTTACTTATGTCATAACACGGTATTTGTTTTTTTATTTTAGCCAAGTCATTCAAAGCAAATGTTTCTTATACATTAAGTTCCTTAATCAAAGTCATTACAAATTTGATGTATGGGTTATCATTTTTGTTTTGATAATGACTTACTATTGATGACAAACTTTAGGAAGCCAAAGCTGCATATATGCCTGCTTGAGATATAAATTATTCCAAAGCAATGAGTGGAACTGAAAGCCTGAATGTAATCACACACACACATACACACACAAACACACAGAGAGAGGGGGGGGGGAGAGAGAGACAGAGAGAGATTTTAATAACTGGCATGAAAGAAGGAAAGAATAGGCTATGGAAATAATTTGTAGTTCAATGGAATCATAAATATAGAACCTTATTAAAAGATGCCACCCACAGCAGCGTTGTACTACTTCATGCAAAACTTTTATGAAGAAAATCCTTAGTTCTTATAGTATCCATATTACCTGAATATATTTTTTCACTGCCAAAAGAGTTTGATTGATGTAATATTCTTAAAATGAAAGAGAAAAGAAAACTCAGCAGCACATACAAAGGAAGTCAAGAAAAAAACATTTTTAAAGGATAGGTTATTTGTGCAAGAAATGCACATTTAATGTGTACTGCTCCCTCGTTCGAGGTTTGGGAATGCAAAAGGAAAGGAAAGGATTTAAAGTGCTATAGGACTAAGTCTAAGTTTTGAATGAAACGGTTAAACTTTGTGGGAAATGTTGTGCATTTTAGATGAAACACGTTTTGGATGTGAGTAAATGATACAATTTCCAAATTTCACTTCTAAGATCAGAATATTTCTGGGCAACTATTTTTAATCAGAATTATGCAATCAATCCAAAATAGATTTTTCTGTTGTATTCAGTACATTTTAAAATAGAAAAAAAAATAGTTGTCAAGACATCCATGCGTTTATTATACAACTGGGACTTTTAAGCATGTGTGATCAAGGGTCAAATTAATCAAGTATAAACTACTTATGTATGTACATCTAATAAGAAAAAATATGAAATTGTCTTCATGCCTGCTTAGAAGGAATTTGATTTAATAAGTGTGCATAGTAAATTCAGTTTTTAAGAATATGCTTTTATTATGTTGTCTTATATTGATTAAGCTATACTGAAATGATGAATAGAAAGAATAAACATGTGGAATAAATGCTGTAAGTGAATTATTTGTGTTTAATGGCCTTTTTAAAAAATTTATAGATAACAGGCGATTACATCTTAAAATGCTTCAACCTTTTCAAAAGTGTTCACAAATACAAATTCTCAATTGTATATATTTTTGATAATTAGTTATTAATAAATGAAACATAAATAAACAAGTGTGAGTTTATCAACTTATACTGGAACAGAGTGCTGCCATTTTCTTTAAAACAGTTATGATTAAATCTGGGAATCCTTTAGGGACCAATCAATAAAAATCCAATTTTTGCATCGAAAGCAAATACACATATTACATAATTGGAAAACCTGCAATAAGTCTCAAAATTGTTTTGGCACAATTTTAATCATTGTTTCTTCTAATAGCAAGATGAAATGTAATTTTGCCTATCTCTTTATGAGAACCATCTGGAGGCTGGCAGATTGCTTATATTCGGTTTAAGCTACACTGTGCATCTGCTACACCTTTCAAGGGTAAATTAATCCTGATAAAGACAGATGGCACACTTTTGCAAAATTAAAACCATATTTATTAATGATAACTTCTCTATAGGAGGATCAAAGGAGTAAATTTGAACCATAGGAAACCCATTTCCTTTGGAAACACTAACATCAATAAAAATCATGTTCCTAAGTATAGATAAAGCAAGGTAATTTATTTTCTAATATTTTTTAAAAACAACATATTCAAATGCAATAGACTTAATATATTTTAGAATGACATATATTCAAAATTTAGATTACTGTCCCAATAGGAATTTTTTTAGATTAGTTCAAGATTTAACACCTATATAACTACACCACAGTGAAGGAACATTTTAGGAAGAAAATATTGCAACTGAACCCAGATAATTCAGCAATATTTAACATTTTTAAAAATTAACAGCATTAATATATTTCAAAATGGGAGTTAGCTTATTTCTAGCTGCTGTAAAGAAGACTGGAAGCCCTTTCTTTCTTTCTTTCTTTCTTTCTTTCTTTCTTTCTTTCTTTCTTCCTCTTCCTTCTCTTTAAATCTGTGTTATTATTACTGTATAAAATCTTGCAATACTTTTTTAAAAAGGTATGTGATTTGTGAGCGACGAAAAATACAGTATAATATCCGATTGTACAATAAAATGTCAGTAAAAGTCAATATTGTAATTTTTTATTCATTATAGGTTGTTTTTTTTTGTTCTAGATGGAGGAAATACAGAGGGGGAAAAACTAGGATACAAGAAATCTGTTTCTTAATTTAAAATTTGTGCTGCTAATTTGAAAGTATCTGCAAAAATGATGTTGGAATTTTTTTTCCTTGTTCCAAAGTTTAAAATGAATCTTTAAATGTTTTGCATGTGTGGCAAGTTTTTAAAAATAAATAGAATTTATTATCTTGGATTGATACTTTTCAAATGGGATTTTATATAAAAAAGTATTCTTCATTTGGAAATCCTGTTTCCAATTAACACCAAAGGGATTCTTTCTTTAGTGATGCTAAGAAAAATTATTGTTCAAAGTGTGCTGCATTTTTCCAAACAAACAATATTTTCACTGAGCACTGAGTTGTGAAACATGGAACTTCCAAAATATAAGAGACAAAAATAATTTATGTCAAAAGATGTCCAATCTGCTTATTATCTGTGATAATTAGATAATGAAAACAAATCAGATATTTGCATGGGAGCAAGTTTATTTTCATTTTCAGTAATTTTTAAAAAATCTCTTTAGGTCTAGATATAATCATCATATCTAAAGCTCAAGGCATTTTTTTCTATCTTTAAAGTTAGCATTTCATGGACCCAATAGAGGTTGTCCTTTATTTACAACTGGTTACTTACCAGCAGTCTGAAGTTATGATATGCCCACTGAGAGCTACTTACAAACTGAATTTGATGTTTTACTAGCTGTCCTCCTTGACAATCAGAAAATCACATTTTTTGTGCTTGACAACTGGCCAGAATTTATGGTCATTTACAATGGCCAAAGAATATAAAACTGGGTGCATCACAGGTTCAATTACAGTTTTAAATCAAAGACTACCTATATTCCTGGTAGTTCTTATGCTACAACTTCATCTTCCATTTCAAGTTGAGACCTGTGAAAGTCTTGGGACCTTTCATTATTGTCAAAGATAGCAACTGGGATGATGATCAATGGTGGTATTCAAATATTTTTACTACCAGTTCTATGGGTGTGGCTTGGTGGATATGATATGGCTTAATGGGCATGGCTTGGTGGGCGTGGCAGGGGAAGGATACTGAAAAATCCCCATTTCCATCCCCCTCCAGGGGAAGGATATTGCAAAATCTCCCTTCCCTTCCCACCCCACTAAACTGCTTTCCAGCTCTGATTTTCTGTGTAGGCCAACAAAACAAGACCTAGCCAATCAGCTGGGACTCAGGAGACAGCAAATAGATGGGGGTGGGCAGGGGTGGAATTCAAATTTTTTAACAACTGGTTCGGTGGGCATGCCTTAGTTGGTGGGCGTGGCTTGGTGATCATGTGACTGGCTGGGTGTGGCCAACTCAACATCACTCACATTGAGGCACGCATCTCCTCGCCTGGCCTCTCATGACTGTGGGGATGCTGCAACAATCGTAAGTGTGAAAAAGGGTCATAAGTCACTTTTTTCAGTGCCATTGTAAGTTTGAATGGTCACTCCACACAAGCAAAGTACCAGAAAAGGAAGGAAAAAAACTCCAGAGACGTTCCTGGAATTCCAGTTTGCAAAGCTTTGGCGGCGGCAGGAATCAGCGATCGTGCGCAGTTCCTGCTGCGCTCGCCGCTAGAGTGCCCCCGATCCAGCTGGATTTGGGTGCTATAGTTACCCCATAGAGTTAACTGAAGATAGGGGAGACTCAGCAGGGGTCCGGGGGAATCACAACCCCCCCTCCTCAGCTGGCTTAACTCCCTTTTCCTAAAGTGGAGTGGCGGTCAGTAATGGCCACCACAAAGAAGCTTTCATCCGGATAAGAATGTGCAGGAGGAAGATGAGAAAGTGAAAGTTTTTGGCTAACTGGGAGGACAAGTAATATTTAAATACCTTGGAATTTAAGGTTTATTAAAGATACATCGTTCCCTATGAAGACGGAAGAAGCAGCAAATTAAAGTAAAAAGGGAAAGTTTGTTTTTTCTCACACTCCTTCCTTACGGTGATAGCAAATGAATGGAGAAATCGGAAAAACCCTTTTTGGCATCAGCAGATAATCAAATTGAAAATTGAAGCTAAGGGGACAATAAAGATTTCTGAGCATTGAAAAAAAAACTTTTTTTTTGCTATAAGTAGGAAGGGAGAGGAAAAGAACTAACATTAAGATTTTCTTGGAGGAGACTGTTTGGAATTTACAACATTAGAGTGAAATTGTAATAAAACTTCGAAAAGATATATTTCAACTGGAGCTTTATAACTGAACTATAACCCCAGGAAGAGAAAATATAAAAAGAAGAAAGTGCTAAATGAAACAGACTGTGTGTATTTGGATTGCTTGGTGACTCTGGGACTTTTGGAAATTATTATTTGAAAGACTAAAAATATTTGGGTTGTTTAAAAAAAACTTTTTACAATGGACTACTTGTCGATGAACTGAAAATTGAATTTAAAAAGCTAAAAGAAGAGGATCAAGAAGAGAAGAGCTCTTCTGGTTCTGTTTGCTATTTTTTAGAAATGGCAATTTATACCTACCAGAAACTACAAGAACAGGAAGATTGGGATGGAGAAGAAACCATCTTTAATGAACAAACAATTTTAGCCAGGGAAGAAAAGGGAAAGAGGGGAAAGAGAATGGAGAATTTATGACTTAAAAAAACAACCAAAAAAGGGAAAAATAAGATGAAAAATTGATATAATGTTAGAAAGCAACAGAAAAGAGAAATTCAGAAGAAGGTGGAGATCAAGAAGGTGGAGATTAAGAGACAAGGGGGTAAAAAGACAGGACTGGAGAAGAAAGAAAGGGAAAAAGGGTAGAGAAGTTACAAAGGTTTAAAACAAGATGTAAAGAAACAAGATCTATTCAGAGATAGTGGGTAAAAATATGATTAAAAAAGAGATTCTGCAAAGTACTTAAGATTGTATTGTTGTATTTATATTTGAAATAATATTAGAAAATTGGATTTAATAATTCAGCTTAATTTGCTATGGATTATTGTTTTAATTATATTATAAACTTATTATTCTTTTTTATTTTATAATATAGTAAGTAGTTTCAGAATGTACTAAGCAGAACTAGAATGAAAAGTGTGTATTATTTTAAGTGTATTAGGAGAAAGACTTAAAGGTGTTATACTTTAATCTGTGATGACAGGAGGATTTTTGTGTTAATGAGAAAAGATAAATAGAAAATTGAAATAGAACAGAAATAGAACAAAAGATATACTAGGAGAAAAGAGGGTAAAGGCAGGATTGGAGAGGAAAAGAAGAGACAAAGGGAAGAGAAGTTACAAAGGTTTAAAATAAGATGTAAAGAAACAAGATTTATTCAGAAATAGTGGGTAAAAATATGATTAAAAAAGAAAAGTGCACAAGATTGTATTGTATTTATATTTGAAATAATGTTAGAAAATTGGATTTAATAATATAGCTTAATTTGCTATGGATTATTGTTTTAATTATATTATAAATTTATTATTCTTTTCTATTTTATAATGTAAATAACTTCAGAATGTACTAAGTAAAATCAGAATGAAAAGTATATATTATTCTAAGTGTTAAATTTAGGGGAAAGATTTAAAGATATTATATTTCAATCTGTGATTGCAGGAGAAACTTTGTATTAATGAGAAAAGATAAATAGAAAACTGAAATAGAACAGATAAAAGATATTCTAAGAGACAAGGGGGTAAAGGTAGGATTAGAAAAGAAAGGAAGGGAAAAGGGGAAGATAAATTACAAAGGTTTAAAATAAGATGTAAAGAAACAAGATTTATTCAGAAATAGTGGGTAAAAATATGATTAAAAAAAGAGACTCTGCAAAAGTACATCAGATTATATTGTATTTATACCTGAAATAATGTTAGAAAACTGGATTTAATAATAGAGTTTAATTTACTATGGATTATTGTTTTAATTATATTATAAACTTATTCTTTTTTATTCTATAATATAGTAAGTAGCTTTAGAATGTACTAAGCAGAATCAGAATGAAAAGTACATATTATTTTAAGTGTTAAATTTAGGGGAAAGATTTAAAGTGGTCATACTTCAATCAGTGATTACAGGAGAAATTTTGTGTTAATGAGAAAAGATAATAGAAAATTGAAATAGAACCAACAAAAGAAATATGCTTAATGATTTAAATTGAGATGAAATAAATAAAATAGAATTAAGAGAGTGAAAAGAGGGGAGAAGCTATATTGAAAATGTAGAATGGTAAATAAGATATGAAATTGGATAAAAAGTGAGCATGAATTTTGAATTTATGTCTGTATAAAAAGATGTAACCCGGGACTAAGCCGCTTTCAAAAAAGAAGTTTTATGTTTTGATGATTTGTGTTTTGTTTGTGTATGTTTGTTTATTGAAAACTAAAAAAATTTTTAAAAAAACCAAACAAACAAACTCCAGAGATGTTCCTGAGAAAGGAAGTCTAGTCCTGCCAAGAATATAATAAGGGTTAATGGAGAGACAGTTTCTGTAAGCAACACCAGAATGTTTCCTTCCTGCCTTCCTTACAGGATTAGGCCAGTAATTTCTTCTAACAACCGGTTCTCCGAACTGCTTAGAATATTAACAACCGGTTCTAGTGAATAGGTGCGAACTGGTAGAATCCCACCCCTGGTGGCAGGGCCAACCAGAGGTGGTATTTATTGGTTCATCCAACTACTCAAAATTTCTGATACTGGTTCTCTAAAACATGTCAGAACTGGCTGAATATCACCTCTGATGATGATGTGATTGAAATTCTACCTATTTTATATATTGCAGTAGTATTTTGTTTGCAGAGTTATGGCCACCATCTTATCTCTTTTACCACAACTGGCAGGTATTTCAATATCTATCTCTTTGAGTTGGCACAAAGTGAGACCACTATAAGATTTACTTTGCTCCATTATCAGTCTCAGGAGTCTCTGTCCTGGCTCTTAGGCTGCCTATCTCAATCTCTGCAGAGTAGTCTTCATTTGTGAGCCTGCCACTGATCCTTGGCTGGTCAAATGGTTTTCTTTTTTGTTTTGTGACTGGTTCTGTTAACTTATTGCTAGCCAAACAATCTAAGTACTGTGCTACAAGTGGAATGGGGTTGGTTTGTCTTGGGGTCTGTGGTTTTTTCTCCCTGGTTTGTCAGCCCCTCCTCCCCCAACCCTTATGAGCACCTCTCCAGTTTAAAAAAGGTATAATAAACATATAAGAAGGTCCTTCCAAGCAGAAGTGATATTCAGCAGGTTTTCACTAGTTCTGGAGAACCAATAGTGGACATTTTAAATAGTTTGGAAAACTGGCAAATGCCACCTCTGACTGGCCCCGCTGCCATCTATTCTCTTCCTCCCAAGTCCCAGCTGATCGGCTGGGTCTTCTTTGTTTCCCTGCACAGGAGAATGGAGCTGGAAAGCAGGTTAGTGGGGTGGGGAGGGAATGAGGATTTTACAGTATCCTTCCCCTGCCACACCCACCAAGTTATGCCCACCAAGCCATGCCAACCAAACCATGCCCACATAACCTGTAGTAACATTTTTTGAATCCCACCACTGCTTCCAAGATAATGGGTGACAAAAGATTACAGATTATATATACTGAATGATCAATGAGATACTGTTGAGTTAGTACAATTTTAGAAATATTTTCTCTTATGACAGCTTAAATTTATTTCACTCATGAATTAGAGAAAAGGTGAAGATGATGTTGGTCAACAAAGGAGAAGACTAGTGCCATCAAGATGAAACTCTGCCACAGTAAAGTGTGAATGTGTTTGTTCAGGCCACAAACTCTGGTGGAGATTAAAATAATGAGATGTAGAACAGACATTATCATCGGCCCAACAACATTGTTCGCGCTTTGCCATTAGGAATTTATATATACTGTAGTCTTTGATTAGTGCCAGCAATTGCAACTGGAATTTTTGTCACCAAGCAATGCAGCCACAAAGTGTGACATTGCGTGACCTCACTGCTTAATAACATAAGGTTACTGGGCTTGGCTAGTCTAATGAAGAGAAGGACCAGGGAGACATGATAGCAGTATTTCAAAATTTGAGGGGCTGCCACAGAGAGGAAGGGGTCAAGCTATTTTCTAAAGCTTATGTGGGTTAGACAAGGAATAATGGATGGAAACTGAACAAGGAGAGATTCAACCTGGAAATAAGGAGAAACTTTCTGACAGTGAGAACAATCAACCAATGGAACAGCTTGCCCTTGGAAGTTGTGGGAGCGCCATCACTGGAGGCTTTCAAGAAGACACTGGGCTACCATCTGTCAGAAATGATGTAGAGTCTCCCACTTGGGTGGGGGGGTTGGACTAGATGGCCTATAAGATCCCTTCCAACTCTGTTAAACTCCAAATTTATTAAGTTCTGGCACTTCCAGTAGCCATCTTGAAGAAAATTTCTCTCTGTTGTTTAATGGGACATCATTTTGACTTTGCTTGTTGGAAGCCGGCAGTGAGGGTTGCAAATGGTAATCATGTTATTGTGGGATGCTACAATGTCCCAACAACTGTGGAGATGCTGTAATTGCCACAGTTACAAGGACCACTCATGAGTACAACTTGTTCAGTGCTATTATAAAATTTTTCATGATGTTGCGGTAACAATAATGAAGTTTTCTGATGTTGCATATCACAGTTTCTAGAGCTGGAGCAATATCAAATAGTGAGGAATGCTAGAAGTTATTTAGCAATTTCTGGAGAACCATTGCTGCTTTGGGTAGATACATGAACAGTTTTATGGAATTTCTTGGCAGGAAGATTATTCCCTTATAGACAGAAAACAGTAATTGGGTCCAAATATATTTGAAAATAGCCATTTGGGGTGTATTTGCTTCTCTATGATTGTTCTCTAAAAAAATTAAATTGCATCTATCCATGCAAGAAAAGCCAAATTACTCAAGAGAGCTTTTTTTGAAATACTTGAATAATGCTCTAATTTACAGGAGGCTTGGGAACTGAGTTCTAGTATCATCAAGGAATGCATGTTTGACTTTGAAACATACATTTAAATGAATACCAGTATTTTATCATATTATATAGTAATATAAATATAAAATATTTATATTTTCTGCTCCATTTTATTTTTTTCTTTGTTTTGACTTTTATAAAAGAATATAGATGCTTCATATATTTAAAGAAATTAGATGTATATGGAATTATTAAGAATGCCATTAGGTAAAGCAAGACTTATTTGCTGAGAGTCTAAAAACTTTTTTTCCAGGAACAGCAAAATGTTCTAAAACCTTCCCTTCTCCTCCATTACCATTTAATTTAAATAACCATTTCCTACTGCTTATGGCAATGTAAGAAACCATGAAACTCTTGGCAGTTGCAGATGTATTCTTGCCATTTGGTCTTCATGCCATCTTCATCTCATCTCAGAAATGTTCTTGAACAGTGCTGGCAATTACCAATGTATTGGCTGCCATAATCCCTTCAAAACATCCTTCTAATAATCCTTCACTGTACTCATTGGATAGGCTTATTTTGGGTACTCTCCAAAGTGGGAAATGTTGATTAGTTAATGAATGAAATCAGTGAGTTTGAAATCATTAAAATAGTTGTGTTTCTTAAAATACAACAAACCCACTCTACTGTCTGCTGCCATGAGTAAGTCCTCCTCCAATTTTTTTTTAAATTCCCCTATTATCAGAGATTGCTGCAAATTCTAGGAATTTGCTGCTCTCGTGGGAAATCATGGATTCAACTTGACTCTTTATTGCATATATAAGCAGACTTAGTTACAATGATATTGTGTGCTGGTGTGTGCATGCATATATTCCCAAAGTTTCTGGTGTTCTTCCTTCTTTTCTAATAAATATTGCCACCTATCATATCCCATTCGACCTTGTTGGTTGCACTTTCAAAGTGTCTTCACTGAATTTTCCCACTTCCTATATTACCCTATCTATCTTTCACATCAATCTATACCTTTGATAAAGGAGCTGTTCGCGCCCACTCGCAACATAAATCACACCTAACAGATAACAGATAATCAGAGTTGGAAGGGACCTTGTAGATCATCTAGTCCAACCCCCCGCTCAAGTGGGAGACGCTACACCATTTCTGACAGGTGGCCGTCCAATCTCTTCTTGAAAGTCTCAAGTGATGGTGCTCCCACAACGTCCGAGGGCAAGCTGTTTCATTGATTGTTCTCACTGTCAGAAAGTTTCTCCTTATTTCCAGGTTAAATCTCTCCTTGTTCAGTTTCCATCCATTATTCCTTGTCTAGCCTACAGGCGCTTTAGAAAATAGCTTGACCTCTTCCTCTCTGTGGCAACCCCTCAAATATTGGAAGATTGCTATCATGTCTCCCCTGGTCCTTCTCTTTACTATACTAGCCAAACCCAGTTCCTGCAACTGGGCTTGGCTAGTTCGTTGTATGTTTTAGCCTCCAGTCCCCTAATCATCCTGGTTGCTCTTCTCTGTACTTTTTCTAGAGACTCAACATCTTTTTTGTAATGTGGTGAACAAAACTGGATGCAGTACTCTAGGTGTGGTCTTATTAAGGCTTTATAGAGTGGTATTAGTACCTCCCTTGATCTTGATTGTATCCCAGTGTTAATATAATTTCAGATTGCATTAGCTTTTTTGGCTGCTGCTGCACACTCATATGGCTCATATTTGGCTCATATTTAGCTGGTTGTCCACTAAGATTCCAAGATCCCTCTCACAGTTATTGCTCTTGAGCCTGGTTTCTCCCAGTCTGTATGTGTACTTTTGGTTTTTGTTGCCTAAGTGTAGGACTTTTCTCTACATTGAATTTCATTTTGTTAGATACGGCCCTGTGTTCTAGTCTGTCAAGATCCATCTGGATCTTGAGCCTATCTTCTTGGGTGTTAGCTATTCCTGCCAGCTTAGTATCATCTGCAAATTTGGTAAGTTCCCCTTCTATTCCCTCATCTAAGCTGTTAATGAAGATATTGAAGAATACTGGGCCTAAGACGGAACCTTGTGGCACCCCACTGTTTACTTCCCTCCATTTAGACTTAGACCCATGAAGGACTACTCGTTGAGTATGGTTTGTTGGCCAGTTGCAAGTCCATCTTATGGTAGTTCACTTTTTTCTAGCTTACTAAGAAGTAGGTTGTGATCTACTTTGTCAAATGCCTTGCTGAAATCTAAATATATTATGCCCACAGTATTTTGCTGGTCTACTAATTTAGTCACTGTGTTGAAAAATGAAATAAGATTGGTTTGGCATGATCTATTCTTAACAAACCTATGCTGATTGCTAGTTATTACTTTACTTGTTTCTAGCTGTTGGCAGATCTGTTTTTTTATTATCTTTTCCAGTATCTTCCCGGGTATTGATGTTAGGCTGATTGGTCTATAGTTTCCTGGGTTTGTTTTTTTCCCTTTTTTAAAGATGGGAACCAAATCAGCTCTTCTCCAGTCCTCTGGAAATTCCCCAGTGCTCCAGGATTTCTGAAAAATATGGTGCAGTGGTTCTGAGATGACCTCTGCCAGTTCCTTTAAAACTCTGGGATGTAATCCATCAGACCCTGGTGATTTGTGTTCATCAAGATCAAGGTGTTCTCTTACTTTTTTTTTTTTTTGCTTATTTTAACTTTTATTTCTGGTCTGTCTTTTACAGTTATGTTTTTGGTGGGTTGAGCTATAGTTTCTTTTTGCGTGAAGACCGATGTAAAGAATGAGTTAAGCAGTTCTGCTTTCTCTCTGTTGCCTGTTACTTCCTTGCAGTCTTCTTTCTTTAGTGGACTGACTGTTTCCTTGATTTTTTTCTTGTTATTTATATGTTGGAAGAAACTTTTTTTTTTATTATCTTTGACTTTTGTTGCAAGTCTTTCTTTGTTCTGAGCCTTTGCTATCCTGACTTTGTCTTTGAAGATTCTGGCTATCTGCTGATATTCTGCCTGAGTTGTATGTCCTTTCAATTTTTTGTACTTGTCCTTTTTTTCTTTCAATTTGCCAGAGAGATCTTTGTGTAGCCATACTGGTTTCTTCTTGGATATCTTGTTTTTCTTTCTCAGTGATATTGTGCTGGTCTGGGCTTCTGTGATCATACTTTTTAGAGTTTCCTGTGATTCTTGAGTTGTTTTTCCCTTTAGGATTTTCATCCATGGAATCTTTCCCAAGTTCTCTCTGTGTTTATTGAAATCAGCTCTTTTAAAATCCAAGACTTTGGTGTCATTAGGTTCTGTTGCTTGTGTTTGTGTTATGTTGAATTCTAGTATGAATTCTAGTATGGTCACTGTCACCCAAGGTTCCTGCAGTTTCAACTAAATCTATCACTTCTTCTCTGTAAGAATTAAGTCCAGTATGGCTGTCCCTCTAGTTTCACCCTCTACCTTTTGGACAACAAAGTTGTCAGCTAAGTTGGTTACAAACTTATTTGATTTCTCACTCGGTGCAGAATTAGTTTGATTTCAGGATAATTGAAGTCTCCCATTACTAATGTTGTATGTTTCCTGCATATGTTTGTTAGTTGGTTGGCAAAAAGGACATCTATTTTTTTCTACTTGATTGGGTGGCCTATATATAATATACGCCTATGGCCATGTTATTCTTTTTTATATATATATTGACCCATATGCATTCTAGGAGCTTTTCATCTTTGGTTTCATGCATTTCTGTAGCAATATAGTATACAGTGCAACTCCACTCCTCTTTTACGGGGTCTGTTTGTTTGAATAGTTTGTATTCTTCTACCAGTATGTTTCAATTATGGGTTTCATCCCACCGAGTTTCTGTTATTCCAACTATATCAATATCTACCTTCATGTATTCGTAGTTCGAGTTCACCCTGTTTGTTCCCCAGACTTTGTGCATTTGTATATAGGCACTTGAGATCTTTATGTCTGATGCTGTGTTTACTGTTTACATAGCCTTCCTGCCCCTACTTTCTTGCCACCTGTTTATTAATGCACATGGTATGGTACTCACTATTAAATACTTGGTTTTAGTTGACAGCAAGATTGATAATCTTACATGCACAAACATCTATTTTGCACGCACTGATATCTTTATTAATTTTAGGTTGCTGGGGACAGAAATGTTAATTCTCTGTCCCTGCTGTTCAGTTTCAATGTTTATCCAGGAAATCTGTGAATTTAATACCAAGTAACTCAGCCCCTTTCTTTACCATATGGTTTAATGATACATCCTACTCTTTTACAATATCCATGAAAAGTGGACATTCTTGAAAATATAGTTGCTGCAGTATCTTGTGACATCATGTAGACTTGTTCAGGAAAAAACGTTTAATTTGAACGTAATGGTTATTGAAGACAGTTATTTTATAGACAGGGAGGGTCACTTTCAAATTCACTATTTGAAAAAATGACTAGGTTGCTTTTATGAAACCAGCCAGGAGCCCATAATAGCCTGTTACATGTTGCATTAAATGTCACTGCTATGCTTTATTTAGAATTATCCACATAATCTCTAAAAGTGGGGCACACATTAAAAAAAACAAACAGCTGTACCACTCAGTGTGTCTGTTTTCTACTGTTTGCAGCTCAACTTTATCAGATAACAGCGGTGGAGGTGACAATCAAAGCACATGATGACATGGCCTTGCCACAGGTTTCCAATAACCACCACACTGTAAATCCCATTTTGTTTCTCTAGACATTTTAGAAGAATATGAGAACAAATGTGTTTCTGGTCACTTGATCTAAGCAGATAATACATCAATTACATAAAACATCTTTTGGCTAAATAACTGACACAAACAATGTGCTAAAGTTAAGGGTAGAAAAAAAGAGACATTTGGATATGTAAATGTTGAAAAAATATATTCTATATTCTATTATTTTTTTTGTTGTTTCTTCAGGCTACGGCTGAAAGTAAAACCATCAGAGCTCTCTCAGTCCATCACACAACATTTACATTTAGCAAATGGTTATTGTAGCCAGCATCTCTTTAGTTTCAGAGCACAATTTTGTATTTTAATTCCATGGTGTTCTTTGATGAAATATAAAAAAGAAAACCTTGGTCAGCTGTTGCGGATTATATAAAATAAATAGATATTAAGTAGATGAAAATGCTCTTTGACAATGTATGTGTCTTGAAATACAACTCTACCCTGGATCTTGTGGTTAGGAATATAAAGGAACTACTTTCTCTGTGGTACTCAATGAGCTTATTCAGAAGTGTGAATGTCTTTGATGGTATTTCTAAAGGAATGAAAGAATTCAAGATTTCAGTGTCAAGTCTTTTATTTATCCGG
This sequence comes from Laticauda colubrina, assembly GCA_015471245.1. NCBI lineage: Eukaryota > Metazoa > Chordata > Lepidosauria > Squamata > Elapidae > Laticauda > Laticauda colubrina. The sequence goes on from BLBF01000043.1 coordinate 7,934,715, forward strand.
TTGTCAAAGGAAATAATTCCCAGGACTGGAAGTTTTATGCAGTTCCCATGTTTACAATCATAGCAAAATCATAGCCAGTGATTTTTGGCAAATAGGTTTGAAGCAGGTGCCAGAGCACAAGAAAGGATCTTGAGCAAGGGTGGGCAATTAATTTCCCAAAGGGGCCACGTGAGGAACTGGGATTGTTGTGGAGGGCCAGACCAATAACTCCTAGCTGTGCTCTCCACACTCACCCATAAGGTTGCGCTTTCAAAAACCAACATAAAATATTTTATCACTGGCACCTGCAAGTTTGGCCAAGATCTATCCAAATGCAAACCCAAACAGCTGGAAATGCAGACAAAAATGGTACCTTCTTTTTTTTACAATAAACTTTATTGAACTTTTATAATTTTAAAAAACAAAAATAAGTAAAACAAGTAAAAAGTAAAAGTATTTTAAATTTGACAACTTTTGATGATTTTCTTATACCACTATTTTGTGCATTATTTACAAAATATATACAGTTTATGTGACTATAAACATTTAACTTATATATTGCTTATCCTTAATTCATCAACCATTTAACTATCTTTGTTTGATCCAGTCATACCATTTCCCCCAAATTTTATAGTATTCGGTCTCCTCTCTCTCTTTTAACATCAAAGTTAATTTACCCATTTCAGAACATGTCATTATTTTCTGAATAACCAGTTCATCTGCAGGTATAGATGAGTGTTTCTAACATTGGGCGTAAGCAATTCTGGCTGCCATCAGGATATGTAATATTATATATTTCATATTCTCCCGTATTTCTTCTTAAATATCCCCAATAAAAAAATTCCGGTTCTAATTCTATTTGTACTTTAATAATCTCTTGCAACCATTTTTTGATTTTTAGCCAAAAAAATCATACCTTCTATCATACACAGTGGCAGAGGTGGGATTCAAATTTTTTAATAACTGGTTCTGTGGGCATGGCTTAGTTGGTGGGCGTGGCTGGTGATCATATGACTGGGTGGATGTGACTTGGTGGTCATGTTATTGGCTGGGCATGGCCAACTCAATATCACTCAGATCGAGGCACACATCTCCTTGCCTGGCCTCTCATGACTGTGGGGATGCTGCAACAGTTGTAAATGTGAAAAATGGTTATAAGTCACTTTTTTCAGTGCCATTGTAACTTTGGTCACTCCACACAAGCAAAGTACCAGCAAAGGAAGGAAAAAAAAACTCCAGAGAAGTTCCTGAGACAGGAAGTCTAGTCTTGCCAAGAATGTAACAAGGGTTAACAGAAAGGCAGTTTGTGTAAGCAACTCCAGAATGTTTCCTTCCTGCCTTCTTTACAGGATTAGGCCAGTAATTTCTTTTAACAACCAGTTCTCCGAACTGCTTAGAATGTTAACAACCAATTTTAGCAAATTGGTGTGAACTGGTAGAAAACCACCCCTTCATGCTGGTTATGCCCTGAAGTGAAAAAATATTGGAAGAAAATACAAATGTGATTACAGGAATTAATTGGAAGCCAAATAGATTTTGTTCTGGAATTATTTTTTTTAGGGATAATAAAAAGGAAATACAACAGAAAGATAAAGTATTTGGTATTACATATATTAACAGCAGCAAGGATAGCCTATGTGCAGTGTTGAAAGGAAGATTGCACACCATCCAAAGGCTTAGTAATTCAAAAAAATTATGAGTGTGGGGAAATGGATAAATTGACCACTGAATTAAAAGGAAAAGTAGACTCTGAATACCATACAATATGGGAAAAATGGTACCATTGGATAGACAGTAGAAATAAGAAAAGAAAGTGTATACAATAAATGTAGAAAGTATCGAAATAGAATATATTGATTGTATTAGACATGATATGTAAATGTATAAAATGTCATACTTCTGTTTATTAAGTGATTGCACGTTGAACAAGGCAGCAGTGGATGGCAAAGCTCAAATCCCCTCATGCAGTGACTGCCACTGCCACCGTTGTGTATGGAACTTGGCAGGCTCCAAGTTCCCCATTCTGATTGGCTGAAAAGGCCGCCCTCAGATTGGTCACTAGAGAACCAATCCGATTGGCCCTCTTGATGGCAGGAACACTTAAGCCGCGGGCAAGCTACTATAAAAAGGGCTGCCGCAGCTTGGGTCATTGTACCATTACCATTGCTTTACTGTTCTAAATAAAAGAGTTGTTGTTGGAACCCAGTCTCGCGCAAGGGTGGGATTGTCATAGAAGAGCGAGACTGAAGCATGCGGCAATCTGAACCGAGCAAGAGAGATGGCCGGTAACAATGCGCCGCCTGCACCATTCAATCCTGATGAGGATTGGGACTCATATATCAATTGTTTTCTTATGTTTTTAGAAAGCAACGAGCTGCAGGAGATATCTGATCAAAGGAAGAGGGCTATCTTTCTTACACACTGCGGTCCGGCTGTTTTTAAAATGGTGAAGGCACTAGCAAAACCAAGAGACATCAAACAGATAACTTGGCTCGGGCTGAACAGAATGCTCCGAGCACATTACGCACCTGTGGTCTCCAACTTGATAAAAAGACACGAGTTCTACAAGAGAGACCAAAGAGATGATGAAACCATTGCAGATTTTGTAGCCGCCCTGAGACACATCGGAGGAGCCTTTGAGTTTCAGAACATGGATGAGGCCATGAGGGACCATGTGGTCCTCGGGTTGAAGGATGCTACACTTCAAAGTAACCTGCTAGATAGGCCAAATATAACCACAGCCGAGGCTATTGCAGAAGTCACCACCGCCAAAGCAGCAAAGAAATCCGCAGCCACCATGCACCAGATGAATTCAATTCCAGACCCGCCAAACCAAGCCAGAGAGAAGAAGACAAAGGGAAGCAAGAAACAGCCCACAGCAACCATCCACTACGAGTCCCATCTCATGTCCCAGAGATCTCGAGTCCCAGAGCGACACTGAGGATGAAAATGAAGATGTCCATAGACTTCAATCAGTTAAGAAATGGCGGGAAAAGAGAAGGAACAGGCGGGAGTTTCAGTGTGCTGGATGTGGAAGCAACCACCCGCAATCTGAATGCGGGTTCCTAGATGCAATCTGTAGGGCTTGTAACAAATGGGGGCACATCGAAAGGGTCTGCCGAAACAAAAAGCGCTATAGTCCTAAAAGACATGGCAGCACCCTCCCCAGAAATGAAGAGAGACAAGCCGGAAGCAGATGGAACTGAAGCAAAAGAACCAATGAAAGAGAGGAAATGCATCAGACGGTAACCATTGGAAATTCCAGGGCAGAAAACGGGAAAAAGGTCCGGGTAGAGGTGAACATTGAGGGGAAGCCCTGTGAGGAGGAGGTCGACTCCAGGTCCTTTTTATCTATGGTATCCTGGAACACCATCCGGCGCCTGATACCGGACATCAAACAAAGAGAACTACAAAAACAAAGGCTAATTTTAAAAGACTACCAAGGAAATCGAATTCCGGTAGTGGGCCTTGGACATTTCCTCATCAAATTTAAAAATCATGCCAAAATTTTGCCTCTGGCCATCGTCGATCATGATCGCCCTAGTCTGCTAGGGATTGAATGGTTTGCGTCCCTAGGAATCAGGATGACTGGGATACACCGCATTGCTGCAGCAAACTGGGAAGAGAGCCTGTTACAAGAATTCCAAGATGTTTTCGACGGGACCCTAGGCAAGTACAAGCCAAGATCCAAAAATAGCCCCTATCCGGTGAAAAGCCAGATGTGTCCCTTTTGCCTTAAAACCAAAAACTGATGAACAATTAAACAAATTATAAATAATTTTTATTATTTATACTTAAACAAATTATAAATAATTAAATAGCACAAGGGGTGTTAGAGCTAATCGACCATGCCAGGTGGGAAACACCCATCGTGAGTCCCGTAAAACCAGATGGGTCAATGCGCATCTGCGGAGACTATAAGGCTACCCTAAACCATGCGCTCCAACAAAGCGCATACCCAGTACCGGTAGTGCAACACTTATTGCACTCCCTAGGGGGAGGAAAATTTTTTGTGAAGCTTGATCTCACACAAGCGTACCAACAACTACCCATTGACCCCACTACTGCAGAGGCACAGACTATTGTGACACATAGAGGGGCATTCAAGTGTAATTGTCTCCAGTTCGGCATTAGTGTTGCCCCAGGCATGTACCAAAGCCTCATGGAGCGCCTGTTAAATGGAATCAAGAGAGTCGTCCTCTATTTGATGACGTTCTGGTGTCAGCAAAAAGTGCTAATCAGCTAGAGAGCAGATTAAGAGAAGTCTTAAGAAGATTTAGAGATGCAGGCCTTAAGGTAAAGCGAGAACAATGTAATTTGGCAACCAACCAAGTTGAGTTTCTGGGCTACCTAATAGATGAACAAAGGATACACCCCACCGAAAAAAAGATAAAGGCAATCAAAGACGCACCTAGACCTAGGAACAAAACTGACCTTGAAGCATTCTTTGGTCTCATAAATTTTTACAATGTGTTCCTGCCCCATAAGGCAACCATAGCAGAACCTTTACATTGGTTGTTAGACAAAAAAACTATCTAGAAATGTGGCCACTGGAAACAAGCAGCATTTCAAGGTATCAAAGACCTATTAATGTCTATCACCATTTTAATCCAGTATAGCAAAACCTTGCCTTTGACGCATCGCCTTTTGAAATCGGCGCCATCCTGAGCCACAAGCTACCAGATGGCAGAGAAGCACCGGTCGCTTTCTATCAGAAACGCTTTCCAAATCAGAACGCAATTACAGCCAACTCAACCGAGAAGCCCTCACAATCATCGCTGGAGTCAAAAGATTCCATGAGTACCTTTACGGCAGAACTTTTTCAATCATCACTGATCACAAAGCCCTGCTAGGGATCCTAGCAGGAAACAAGCTAACCCCGAACATTCTATCATGAAGAATGATGAGGTGGTTTGAATTCCTCGCCACCTACACCTACATGCTGATCCACTGCCCTGGAAAGACCATCACCCATGCCGACGTCCTGAGCCATGCCCCGCTGCCCATCACAGAAGAGGACCCAGCTCCCACCGTCTCCACAATCCAACTCAAGGCCTGGCTGAACCTCCCGCTAACCGCAGCGAACGTCGTGAGAGCCACCGCGAAAGACCCCTTGACAGCTCCCATCCTGCATTGGGTAGGTAAGAGCTGGCCGGAAGAGAACAAAACTGAGACTTTTAAACCTTTTCGTACCCAACAGACTGAACCGTCAATAGAGAAGGGTTGTATATTGTGGGGTGATAGGGTGGTGATACCACACAGACTCCAGGAGGATGTTTTGTGCATGTTGCATGAGGGGCACCCGGGCATAGTTAAGATGAAAGCCCTGGCCAGAAGTTATGTCTGGTGGCCAGGGCTGGACAAGGACATTGAACATTGGGTGGTAACATGCCATAACTGTCAAAAATCGAGCCAACATCCCCCCAGGCACCAGTTAGGGAATGGGAATCTCCCCAGGGCCCATGGTCTAGACTACATATTGACTTTGCTGGGCCAACGAAAGGCAACATCTTTTTAATAGTTGTGGATGCCTACTCAAACTGGCTAGAAGTCATACCCATGATTTCTACAACCAACGAGTCAGTGATGAAACAGTTAGACAAACTTTTCGCCACGCATGGACTCCCTGATGTATTGGTATTGGACAATGGCCCCCAGTTTACCGCATTGGCATTCTAGTAATACTTAGCTGCCCAGGGCATCCGACATGCTTTAACGGTGCCGGCCCATTCAGCTGCGAACGGCAGGGCTGAATGCATGGTTTGGTACACAAAGGAAGGCCTGGATAAAATGGGCAGGGGGGGCGTGCAAGAAAAGCTAAACCGATTATTAACACTACAGCACATTACCCCTAGCAGCACTACCAACGAAATCCCAGCAGAACTCCTAATGGGTAGGAAATTGTGCTCCTACCTTGACAGACTGCACCCCACTTTCCCTGGGATAAACCCCCTGACTCCTCCAGCAAATACCGCACATTTGAAATAGGTGACCTAGTCTATGCCAAAAACCTTACCGGGGACCCGTTATGGCTTCCAGCCACAATCACCCAGATCACAGGCCCCCGGTCTTACCAACTACTCCTAGAGAACGGAAGAGAATGGAAGCGGCACATCGACTAGCTTTGTTCTCGCACCCTCGAACGCAATAACACACCAGCACCTAAAATAAATACTGACCAAAAAACAACCGAGGGGGGGAAAAATACAAAATAATAAAAAAGGGAGAGACGAACCTCCCATAACAAGGCAACAAACACTACACAAAGACTCTCAAATAAATCAAAAAGAGCACTCACGGTTAGATGAACTCCAAAAGAGAAGCCCGGGAACAGGAGAACGAAGTGAGGCCTTCCTGGAAGGAGACAGCCAGGCCAGCTCGACCAACCCGGACAAACCAGGAGGAAGTGGTAGAGCTATCTCAACCGGCCCGAGAGACTCAGATGGGAGTGGCAAGGCTGACTCACCTTTCCAGGAGGTTCCATGGAGAAGGCACAAACAAACAGCGATCCCGTCCGAACCGCTTGAAGACCACACCGAGACTGAGCTGCGCAGGTCAACCAGGACTCGAAAAAGCCCCACCTACCTGAGTGACTACGTGACGCACATTGGACTGAACCAAAGGAGGAGGGGTGTTGTTTTTGGAACTTGGTCGGCTCCAAGTTCCCCATTCTTATTGGCCGAAAATGCCGCCCTTGGATTGGCCACTAAAGAACCAATCTGATTGGCCCGCTTGACTGCGGGAACACTTAAAGTGGTGTTATTGGTCACAAGCCGCAGGCAAGCCACTATAAAAAGGGCTGCCGCGGCTTGGGTCGTTGTTCCATTACCATTGCTTTACTGTTCTAAATAAAAGAGTTGTTGTTGGAACCTGGTCTCGTGCAACTTATTTCTGGACGGAACAGCCTCCTCCTCAGGCTGTTCCAGGCAAGAGCTGAGCGATAGACAGGGGTCCTCCCATGGCTGCCAGCCAACTGAAAGAACACATAATGACTGTGCGTAGCCAGACTCAGCTTGGCTTCTTCTTCCACTGCCTGTTGCATGCTTACTTACATTTGATTTCTGATTTCCAATTGCCCTCACATTGGCCAGACAGGGACAGCTAAAGTCTGAACTGAGGCCTCAGTCTTGGGCCAGATGTGGTCCAAGAGCCATAAATGCCTAGATCTGGTCTTAAGGCTGGCATGCAGCAGCTATTGGATTACAGGTTGGCCACTTTTGGTTTATAAGAATGAGTGTGATCCATGTGACAGTGTCTCCAGTTTTGGACCTTGGCTCTCTTCTTTTCTTCTCCTCCTCATTTTATTATGTTGTGACCACTAATAGTATTCATAAGTTGTGATGCCTTTGTTTTCTCCTTCATGATAAGTGCTAGCTGCCCTTGATATGAAGTGGACTCTTTCTGTGTCTTACTGATGGTACATATATGTTTCATTGCAGGACTGGTAGTTAGATATGAGAACTTTTGAAACAGTGTGAGACATAAATTTACCAAAATTTTCAGAATTGTATAGTTATTACTAGACTGTATTTAGAGGAAGAAAATACAGTGGAACATGATTTACTAATCTTCAGATGGAGGTTTCAGTCTTCATAAAGAAGAAGAGATGGGTTTTATTGTTCTTGCCACCTCCCTTCTGGAACAAGCTTCAAATATCAACCACACTCTCATCTTTCAACTATGTGTTAGTTTAGTAGGAATTTGGTAGAAATATGAAAAGAACATGAAATGTATATAAAAGAGCACTATTGTTGACTGAATATAGTTGCAAAAAGAAGCTACTCTGAAAAGTTAAGGAATCAGTTCTCAACAAATGAACCAGCAAACATGTGGAAAACTCTTAAAAACCTCACTGGCTACAGCAAACTTCCTTCCCAGGCAGAAGGAAATCAACAACTAGCAGATGACCTGAATGTGTTTTACTGCAGGTTTGAAAGGAAACTACAGCCTCATATCTCCATAACCCCCATCTCAAACACACCAACAACAGTCAAGCCTCCTATACAGTCAACAACAGTCAAGCCTCCCCAACCCATTGGGTTCACAACCTCTAGTGATCACAGAAAAAGTAGTGCAAGATCTATTTCACAGACAAAAGCCAGGAAAAGCATCATAGCCAGACAAGATTTCTCCTTCCTTAAAAGTCTGTGCTGACCAGTTGGCCCCCATCTTCACCCAAATTTTCAATAAATCACTAGATATGTGCTATGTTCCTTCTTGCTTCAAGTGCTCTACTATCATCCCAGTGCCAAAGAAGCCCTCCATCAAGGAACTGAATGACTACTTATCAGTTGCTCTAACACCAATAATTATGAAAATCTTTGAAAGGCTAGTGCTGTCCCATTTAAAAACCATCATGGATCCGCTGTTAGATTTGCATACCAAGCAATTAGACTGACAGATGATGCTGTTAATATGGCTCTGCACTACATCCTATAACACCTTGAATCTCCAAATACCTACGCAATGGTCCTCTTTGTAAGACTTCAGTTCAGCATTCAATACCATCATTTCAGACATTCTTCTAAACTAAACCAACCACTGGTACCTGAACACACTTGTAAATGTATCATAAAGTTCCCAACAGACAGGAACCAGCAGGTGAAGCTAGGCAGAATCACACCTGATACCTGTACAGTTAGCACAGGGCTTCCCTGAGACTGTGTGCTTTCTCCACTTCTCTTCTCCCTATATACCAATGACTGCATCTCAAACGATCCATCTGTTAAAATACTGAAGTTTGCAGATGACACAACAGTGATTGGTCTCATTCCAGACAACAATGAATCCACGTACAGGCAGGAGGTTGTATAACTTGTCTTGTAGGGTAACCAGAACAACCTAGAACTGAACACACTCAAAACCGTAGAAATGGTGGTGGACTTTAGGAGAAACCCTCCCATACCACCACCTCTTACAATACTAGACAACACAGTATCAACAGTAGAGACCTTCAAATTTCTAGGTTCTATCATATCACATGACCTAAAACGTACACCTAACATCAAAAATGTCATCAAAAAAGCACAACAAAGAATGTTTTTTCTGCGCCAACTCAGAAAGCTCAAACTGCCCAAGGAGCTGCTGATTAACTTCTACAGAAGAATTATTGAGTCTGTCATCTGTACCTCTATAACTGTCTGGTTTGGTTCTGCATCCCAACAGGACAGACATAGACTTCAGAGGATAATTAGGACTGCAAAAAAATTAATTACTATCAACCTTCAATCAAGGACCTGTATACTGCACGAGTCAAAAATATATATATATTCACAGACCCCACACATCCCATGACAACTCATAAAACATTTTGTATACACATTTTATAGTTGTCAGCAGAAAGAAGGGGAGGTATTTCAAACAGTAGGTAGCAGTGTGGAATCAAAAGTACACTCCATTCATATTTTCTTCAGAAACTGATTAGATGACTGAAGCTTCTGCCAAGTAAAAGTCTAATTGGAGAGCATGATTGATGACTCTTGGCTATGAACATATTTTGTTGGATGATATACTCAGATGGATGGGGGAGAAAGCAGGATCAAGGGTGACAGTGACAGTATCTCAGAGTTGGCTACACCCAGGCTAATGCCGGAATGTTAACTTCAAATAAATCCTTTTTAGTTTTGGGAGTGTGGCTTGAGGCTTATGATTTAATTGGAGTAACTGCCAGAATCCTGACATCCTGGACATAAACTGTCTCAACTCCTTCCTTCAAAACGTTATAGAGCACTGCACACCAGAACAACTAGACACAAGAACAATTTTTCCCTGAACGCCATCACTCTGCTAAACAAATAATTTCCTCAATGCTGTCCAATTACTTACAAAGTCTGCACTACTATTACTGTTAATCTCATCACTCCTTATCGCCCATCCCTTCCCACATGTGACTATATGACTGTGACTTTGTTGCTTGTATCCTTATGATTTATATTGACTGTTTCCTAATATGATTTGGTTGTTTATTGTACCCTATGACTATTATTAAGTGTTGTATCTTATAGTTCTTGACTCTTGATAAATGTATCTTTTATGTACACTGAGAGCATTTGCACCAAGACAAATTCCTTGTGTGTCCAATCACACTTGGCCAATAAAAGAATTCTCTTCTCTTCTCTTCTGTTCTATTCTATTCTATATGTCTGTATTCCAATAGCAAACCTAAAATAGTTATTAAATTCACATGATATGCTAAAATCACAAACTAACCAAATTAATTGACCTCCAAAAAAAAAAAAGCTAAGTAAAAATAACCCTTCTTACCTATTATTACCATTTTCATTAATCAACATATTCAGCTAGTACATCTGTTAGTTTTTCATTGACTAGAATAGAAAGAACAGTGTAAACTAATTCTTCTGCCAGTGGAATGCTTAAAAGAATATTTTGAATCAAGCTAACTTAAGAGAAGAACCACTTTAAGTATGTGTTTTAAAATAATTTTTGACTCTGGATATTTTTACATTAACTGAACATCTACTGTATAAAGCTGTTTATTACTTTTTAGGCTTTAATTTGATTTTGATTTTTTTTCATATTCATTTTTCATTGTGTAGTTTGCTGCTCTGAGAACTTGTGAAAAGAAGAGTTAAAAACCATAAAGAGATGATTGTTTGTGTCCCTCTTATCACAGCATAACATAATAAAAGTGCCACTTCCTTTCTATAGTTCTTAATGCAGAACATACGATGCTATTCTCAACCACTTATATTTTGTTTTTAAAATTTCTTTTTTAAAAATTCATTTCTCATAGTTTATGCTTTCTCCCATATTGTTGGTCAACTCTCCAGCTTAACTTGTAATTGAAGATAATTGCTTTGGATGCCCAGGTTGCATCTGTGAAAAAAGGTAATGTGAAATAGTGAATGAGTGTTTTCAGCATGGCCTCTACCATATTTTTTGCACTATAAGATGCTCTGGACCATAAGACACATATTAGCCTTAGAGGAGGAAAACAAGGGGAAAAAAATCTGCCTCTGCTTCCCAGCATCCATCTGGTATTCATCTGGTTAGCATCCTTGCAGCAAACAGCCTGGTCAGCTTCAGCATGTTATCGCAGCCCCAGCATCAGAGCTGTGCTCCATTGTGCCCACCACTGGTCAACTGAGTTGAGTTGCTGCCTCTGCCAGGAAACACTGGAGCTTTCACTGCTGAGCAGCTGATTGGTGGTTGGATCGGCCTGCCAGAATACCACAGACCAGTTGTTCTCAGCAACAGGGATCGCCATTAACTGTCACCACCCGTTTTGTTTGCCACCATCCATTCATTGCCTGTTTGCTGCCACCCATTCACCACCTGCCCGTTTGCCACCAATTCACCATTGGCCATTCACCACCGCCCATTCACCACTGATCGTCGCTGCCCATTTACACTGCCCATTGGTGGCAAATGGGCAATGACATACAAGTGGCAGCGAACGGGTGGCTGTGATTGGTCGCAACAAACGGTGGGTGGTGAATGGGCAGTGATAGGTGGTGACGGCGGTGGCGATCCCCGCTGCCAAGAACTGATCAGTGGTATTCCAGGGGGCTGATCCAACCGCCAATCAGCTGCTTGGCAGCAAAGACTAAAGCATTCCCTGGCAGCAGCACTGCACCAAACCTGCCAGCACTGCAGTATTCGTTCTATAAGATGCACAGACATTTCCACCCACTTTTTGGGAAGGGAAAGTGCATCTTATAGTGTGAAAAATATGTTATTTTCTGCTCCATGATGAGATTTTTTTCCCCCTTTATAGACTAGGGATGAAGCACAAATTAATTGCCCAAAATATTTATGTGACATTAAAGACATAATATGGATCACCAAAATATAGAAAAATGCATGCACACAGGCACACACACATACACACATGCCAAAATGTTGCATTTTTCAAAATAGTGCAATGAGATTTGCTATGGAAAATATAGGCATTAAATTATTCATAAAACACGCAAAGGAGTGTGGAAAATATATAAGGACTGCATATAGAAATGCATATTGTATATTCATGCCCCAAGTCTACTGAGTTTGCAAATGGTAAAGGCAAGTCGAAAAAATATTTTCCAGAATGTTCCAGGGCTACAAACGAGACCAATGTTTCTTAAAGATGGCAACTTGAAGCTGTGTGGACTTCAATTAGCAGAATTTGAGATCAAACACAGAGACGCAAATGAGAAATTAGATCTTCACATCTTCAACATCTGCCTTTTCCATCACCTGGCTGTTTCCTGTTCTTCAGCTCATTTTCTCCATATACCAAACTATGGGAAGTTACTTTAAAACAAATTATATTAATCGCAATTATCTTATTGCATTGGAATATAGCCTTAATAGCTTTCTGTGGACTAATACTAACTAGGCTAGTTGGCCAATCATACTCTATTTGCATTTAGCCAAACATCACTGCAATAAATATTCAAGAAATCTAACTGATATAACCTTTTTAATTCCCTAAAAAGAAAATTTGGGCACATGATGCAAATAGTCAAGGAATATAATGGATGGATACATTCAAAAAATCCAACAAATTATATCCTGACATTGACTTAAAATAACAGACAACTCCCAGGTCAGTTCCTGGACAAATGCGCCATTTATCACGCAGATGGATCAGACTAACAGCACTTCCTGTAGCTTGACTGAGGACATTCCAATGGGATGGTACAAACCTGCAATACTAAAAAAAGAAAAGAAAAAAAAAAAAGGAAAGAAAAAAGAAAAGAAAAGAACACTCCAGTCCAGTTTGCTTGCTTAATAGCAAGTGAGAATTACAGGCAAATAGTTCAGACCTGAGATATCCAATGAAACCTTTGCATACAATGAAGGAGGAAATTGTTTATTTCTACTGGTTAATTTTCTCCCAGTTCTTGTTTTATTGAGGCTAGCCATGATTCAGCATATGACCTGAAGTACAGGGTTTACTGTAGTTAGCAACAGATCTGGCTTAATATACCATGTGAATGTGCCCTCAGAATTATTGTCCTTAACACAATAAATTTCTAATTTGGAAGATATTGCTCTAGAACAGGCCTGTCAAACTCCCTGCCCATGGACCAGATGTGTCACGCGCTGGCCATGCCCATGCCCGGTTTAGCAAAGGGGGAGAAAGGCTCAGTGTATCATGTGACGCCACCGTGACAACCTCAGTTTGACATCCTGCTCTAGAAAGGTTGGCTCATCATCTGATTACCCACTATCAGATGTTGCTGCCACATTTATGCAATGTCATTTCATATTTTTAAAAGTGATTATTTTAGTTGACTTTTTTTAAACAATGCAAGTGATAGAAGTCAGAAGTTAGAATTTAGAAAATTTAGGTCATTTAAAATTATGATTATTGAAAAAGAACTCCAAGAACTCTTTCATCATGTAATATGTGGTAAAAGAAAACATTAATTAAAGGAGGGGGGGAAACTATGTGTACATATAATATCCATTTCAGAATTTTGTTACATTTCTAAAGATCAAAAAAATAATATCCTATTTATCGAAATTGTTAACAGAATTGTTATGTACGATCTTGTTTCTCTGTGGCTCTAAAACCAGTTCACAGGCGGGGAGTGGACAAATTTTACCAACTCAACCTTTAGTGTCAGGAACACAAACATCCTTCCAGGAATTCTTAGGCAACTTTTTCACAACAGTCCTCTTCAGAAAGAGACAAATTCCAAACTTTTGAATGCAATTCAACAACACATTAATTAACAAGTCATTTCCCATTCTGTCAGTCTATAGATGTTAAATGGATAAATGCTTGTTTCAGAAGAACAGCAGAAATGGTGCTTTTCTTTTCAAATCTGTTTTTATTTACACAAATATTTTTTGCATTGGCTAATTACCATTATGATTTATGTTATTTTGTTGACATGGCTTGAATGTTTATTAGGAAGGGTGTGCTCTAAATGTGTCATTAGCTACTAACCACATAGCTGGATACAAATCCACAAAATGTTAGTTTCTAGGCATACCAGATTTTCAGACTGGAGAATAATAATCGCAAACATTTATTTTGAAAAAGAAAACATACAACACTCCACCATGCTCTGTGATTTTCTTCAGGTTAGTTTTTGCTTTTAAATGAGATTTTATTCATAGTATTATTATTATAGAATAATAAACATTTTTGGAACCCATTTATTTTAATATTTATTATTTTTAGCAATGACAGCAGTCAAAGGAAATAAAAAGTTACAACTTCCGAGTACAACTACATTCAATTTCTGAATGATATAATTATAATAATGATGATAATAATATATATCTGTAACACCATCAAACATCCACATCTGTCTAACCTAAATCCTTGGAAAAAACTTGATAGGCAGACAAAAATGACAGATCTACTCTGAACCAGGAGTGGAATTCTACCAGTTCTGTCCAGCTCTACAAGAACCGGTAGCTCTGAAGAACAGCAGACACAGAACCGGTTCTGTGTCTGCTGATATTTTGGCCCACCTACCCACCCACCTGCCTGGCCTGTCTATTTCCTGCTTTTTCAGTCGCAGTGGCTTTGCACGACAAAGCTGCGATTGAAAAAGCAGGAAAAAAGGTCTTTTCCAACTGCTGCACACCAGCATGCAGCACTGCTCAGTTATCCGGGAAGCTCAGCAGGTCGTAAATTGCACTCACGTGATTTGTTTATGCGCGTGCAGCGCAAAGCAACAGAACCAGTAGTTATACCAGTTGGATCTCATCCCTGGTCTGAACATCTGGCTGATAATGTGACAAACTATAAATAAAAACATTGCTGACTGGGTGAGCTAATTTTCATGTGAATTTTACATGAGTATTTTCATTAGTCAATTCTGTCTTGTTTCTACAATGTTCAGTTTTTTTAAAAAAAGTCTCCAAATTCATTGTTTAATATCCAAACACAAAGTATACTTAAGTTCTCTTCACACTTTCTCATAAATTTCTAAATGTAATTATATTTTAATTATGCTATTCAAAAAATATAAATAGAGGAACTAAATCTGGCTTGCAAAAATCTACATAACCAAGAAATGGGTGCAAAAAGTTAGGATTTCTATGCTTCCATCTCACAGTTGTTCAGAATTCTGCAACTCAGATCTGGTTTATCCTGGAAACAGTGGGACAGATTTTTGTTGATCAGTTGTTCGGTTGCTTGTAACCAGGGTTTATATTCTACAAGTTCGCATCTATTCGCTAGACCCGGTTGTTAACATTCTAAGCAGTTCGGAGAACCGGTTGTTAGAAGAAATTACTGGCCTAATCCTGTAAGGAAGGCAGGAAGGAAACATTCTGGTGTTGCTTACAGAAACTGCCTCTCCATTAACCCTTTATTATATTCTTGGCAGGACTAGACTTCCTGTCTCCAGAGCTTTTCTGGAGTTTTTTTTTTCCTCCTTTGCTGATACTTTGTTTGTGTGGAGTGACCATTCAAAGTTACAATGGCACTGAAAAAAGTGACTTATGACCATTTTTCACATTTACGACTGTTGCAGCATCCCCACAATCATGAAAGGCCAGGCAAGGAGATACATGCCTTGATGTGAGTGATATTGAGTTGGCCACACCCAGCCAATAACATGACCACCAAGCCATGTCCACCCAGTCACATGACCACCAAGCCACGCCCACCACCTAAGCCACGCCCATGGAACCAGTTGTTAAAAATTTGAATCCCACCTCTGCTTGTAACTCTTTGTAATATGATGGCCAAAAGTTCAACAGGATGATAGTCAGGAATATTTCTTTGAATTTTTGTAAGCTCAGGCTCATCATAAAGAAATAGTTCTGTTGTCCTCTTTTTGTATTGGATTTGATTCCCTCCCAGAAGTATTAGGAACTTCTCTAGAGACTATTCCAAATTATATGTAAATAATATATTGAAGCATTTTATTTTATTAGTGTACATTTTTTTTTCTTCCTGAGGAATCTGATTTGTTTTTCAAAATATTTAGCCTTTCTGATAGTACAGCTTTCATACTTATACATCTGGGAAATACAATATAATATCTACCTTTCCTGGCAGTGTGTTTTTCTATTTTAATATTTTAGCAGATAAAAATGATTGCAAGAAGCTGTATATTTTTAATTCATAATGACCCTCACTTTTTCTGAGGGGAGGACAATACATCTGTTACTGCTTCAATTTCTTCTTCACTTCTTTTTTTATTAATTGTCCTGGCAATTGATAAATTTTAGTTAGTTTAGTATTAGTGGCAAATCAGCTTTTGCTCTCCTTTCCTTCACCTTTAATAAGCACTTTCTTTCTCAGATTCTACTAGGAAAACAATACCATTAACATAACTGAGGTTGTTAATATTTCTTCCAGCAATGTTAATTCCAATTTTTGCTTTTCCTAATGCAGCATTTCTCATTTCTGCTTATAAATTAAATAGATAAGGAGACAATATGTAACAATCTTGGCATACTGCTTTCTCAATTTTGAACCAATTAGTTGTTTCATACTCTGTTCATATTGTGGTTTCCTGGTCAGCTTACAAATTCTTCAGTTGAGGTGGTCCAGTACATCCATGTTTTTAAGAGCTGTTCATAATTTGTTGTGGTCTATGCAGTCAAAAGGCTTAGTATAATCAATAAAGTAAAAATAAATGTCTTTTTGGAACTCTTTTGCCTTTTCCATTACCCCTCAGATGTTTGCAATGGGATCCCAACTAATTAAAACCATCATCTTGATTTCATTTGGGCATATGCATGAATATTTTCTCGGAAAAGAGGTAACTTTTAACCTTGTGCAGATTGGCCATGCTGTTGCACGCTATGAAGGTGAGGGGGTGTTCCGTTTTGTGCAGAATTTCTTCATACAGAACTGAGGAAAAGTTTAAAAATTAACTTTTAGATTTATAGTGATTCTAAAGATCATTATGAAAGCATGCAAGCTGCAGACTTCTTCATTATCACTTAAGAGACCCACTTCATTGATTACAAAATGGCAGCTTCACAAAAAGATAATGGTTTTAAATAGAAAATAACTCAGCTCCTGGGGTTCTTGAAACCACATTGCTTTCTCAGGTAAACAGAACTCTGTGAAATTCTGGATAAAGAAAACTCCATAAGATTCTATATTTACTCATTAAATTTATAAGTTACTCATCTCATTATCCAAAGCAACTCTGGATTCTTAATTGGAACCGTTCAAGAATTTGACAATCAATTCATTTGCTTCAATAACAGATACCCATGTCATGCTTTGCACATGCCCAGAATCATATTCCTAAAAGAGACACAATTCTGTCCTTCAGTATTTAGCAAAGAAATGATATTTTGTTCTGTAGGAGTTTTTTTGTTCAAACTTGAGATGTAGCAGGGGCCCCCTTCAAAGCAGTGTATAATCCTAGTCAGTACACATGAAGCTTCAGTATGTTTGAAAACATCTTTGCATGCATTTCTCTTCTTTTTCTAAAATCTTCTGTTTCACATAACCTTTGGGGTATCACCTATACAACTGAGCTCAAACAAGGTAATTTGTGTGGGTTCTTGGTGCTTCTGAGCTTGGTTGTTTTCTTGCAGATATTTCAGCACTCAGCGCAGATAATGTTACCTAATTTGGTAATGAAATGTCTGAAGAATGCGACCAAGCTTAGAGAGCACCAAGGACCCCTCATGTCAAAGGTACAAATATTCTGAGGTACAAATATTCTCCTTTAAAAGTCATTTGTTATTTTGAGGAATGAGAACTGGTATCATGTATCATAATAATATCATTTACCTCAGGAAAAAGACACATTTTATTATTTATTTAATCATTTACATCCTGCTTTATACATAACTGTTTATACATAACTCCTGTTTATACATAACTGTTTATACATCCTGTTTATACATAACTCAAGGTAGTGAGCATACTTAATACTCCTTCCTCTTATATTTTCCCCACAACAATCTTGTGAAGTATGCTGGTTGGAGAAACAATGCTTGGTCCAATGTTACTAAGCAGTCTTTTATGTCAAAGGCTTGTACTAGAACTCATGGTCTGTTGATTTGTAAACCAGTACCTTCACTTCTGACTCTCAACATATATTTATAGTATTGGTACCAGGAGTCTGAAAGTGAGTGTGTTCCCATTTCACTTCTCCCTCTGTCTCTAAGGGACATCATTTAATTGCCCAGGTATCTTTATTGGTGGTTAGTTGCTCGTCTCGAGTTTCCTTTGAAGCAAGATGATAACATGTGATCCGTCGATTATGATAAATATTTTGAGTTTTTATCTTTTCCCCAGATTTGCAGTGCTTTCTCTGAACTTACATTTTCAAACAATGCCTAGCAAAATAGGATGAACATTTATGATTTCTCTGAAAACATAACTCTGCTTTTTGGATAAATGAACAACAGAAGCTGGCCATTATGTTAGGCTGCTGGTTATAAAAAAAGAAAGAAAGAAAATTTATATTGTTTTATGACAAGAATAATAAGTATTTGAAGAAGCTCATTGAAGGTATTTGCTCATATGCTATTTATATGGCTGACTTATTTGCTCAGTCCACAAATGTCATTGTTGATTTTTTAATCAATTCTAAATAAGGTTCATTTAAAAAATAATTGTTTTATATATGTTTATTGCAATGACCTTTGGCTAAAGCCCATGTCACACTGGCCAACGGATGCAAAAAGGACACAGCAGATGAGCAAAATGTTCCATCCATTGTTATCCGCTCTCAAAAAGGGGCAAAAATTTGCATAACCAGAGCGGATAACACGGACGTGGGGAAGACGCAGGGCGGATGCAAAGCGGATGCGGAACGGAAGCCCAGCGGATGGAAGCGGATGGGAGCGGATGGCGCATCCTCAGGGCTTCCGGGCGGTCTCAGCGAAGCAGACGCAGAACGGATACAGCGGATGCAGAGCGGACGCCGAACGGATGAAGCGGATGCACAGCAGATGCACAGCGGAAGCCTGGCATTAATTGTGCATGCGGGGAGGATGCATTGCGTCAGCCCTGCGGATATAATGGAAGCAGCTTGGAAGCAGGTCGCCATTCAGAGGAAAGACCTGCTGCAGGACATATCGACTGCCTTGCCTGCCCTGCCTGCATGTCTGCCTACCAGCCTTGCTGCCAGCCTTGCTGCCAGCCTTGGTCCATGTCTGCCTGCCAGCCTTGGTGCCTGCCTTGCTGCCAGCCTTGGTTCCTGCCAGCCTCCCTGCCAGCCAGCAACCCCACAACCATGCAGAAGCACAGCAAGCCTCAGCCATCTGCTGCCAGCCCTGGCAACAGGGACAGGGCTATCATCCCGCCCCCTGGCCCTCACTCTGGTTCTCCTGGGGCTTCTGCAGCACGGGCTCGCTCTTCTGGAGCTGGCGCTTCTGCTGCTTCTGCTTCTGGAGGAGCTGATGAAAAGCACTCCAGCACCAGCCACCTCCACAGCACCTGCACCCTTCACCCCTGAGCGACCAAGAGGAGTGCCAGAGACTCATTTTTGTCTTATAGCTTGTTGTTAATAAAGTCTATTTATGATTCACACACTTGCTTCATTTCTTTTTTTTAATAAAGTCTTGCTGGAAAATTTTAGAAATGGTTTAAGCCTTTGCATGCTTGTGGGATGGGTTAAGATAGCTGTGGGATGGGCAGGGATACCTGTGGGATGGGTTAAGATA
Source organism: Laticauda colubrina (assembly GCA_015471245.1). Lineage (NCBI taxonomy): Eukaryota > Metazoa > Chordata > Lepidosauria > Squamata > Elapidae > Laticauda > Laticauda colubrina. The sequence goes on from BLBF01000043.1 coordinate 7,954,254, forward strand.
GCAGTGGGATAGATAAACCTCCAGTGCAAGCATAGTGGGACTGTATGGTCCACCCTCCCAAGTGCCACACCTACGGCCCTTTATTATCAATAATAATGTAATAATTATCCACACATGTCAACATAAACACAACTCTTTATTAAACGCCCTGTTCATTGTAGGCCAACCCAACAGACATGGCCCAATCTCATCCGTGTGATGAGACAGGCTGAAGGAAGCATCCATTAAGCATTTACCATCCTGTCTTGCCACTCCACTGCTCCAGCTGGGGAGTTGCACCAGTGTATCAGGAGGTTGCGCTGCTTCTTCGCCTCACGTGAGGCTCTGTTGGGGCCTTGCACATCCTGAGTGTCGATCAGGTTTTGCCTTTGTCTCCATTCCCCAGGCTCCATGTCCCCATTGCCTTGTTGGAGGTCCACAAGCCTGTTCTGCAAGACTGGGTAGCGGGTGCGCATGAGATTGTGCAGGATGCAGCAAGCTTCCACGATCCTCCTCATGGTCTCTGGGCTATGCTGCATGTCGGTGAGAAGTACCTGGAACCTGTTGGCCAGGATGCCAAAGGCATTCTCCACCACCCGTCTTGCCCTGAACAGCCTGTAGTTGAAGATCCCCTCTTCACGGGTGAGGCATCTGGAGGTATAGGGCTTCATGAGGTAGGGTGTGAGAGAGAAGGCATCATCCCCCACGATGAAGTAGGGCACATCTTGTGTGTCATTGGGCAGCGGGTCTGGATCTGGGAAGCCCATGATGAGGTTGCCTTCAAGCCCCTCCTTGAGGTGACTGGCGTTGTATACCTGGGCATCTGAAGATGAGCCGTTGCCTGAAGCATTGATGTACATGAACTTGTAGTCAGCATCGACCATGGCGAAGAGGATGATGCTGAAGAAGCCCTTGTAGTTGAAATAAGTGGACCCCGACTTGGCTGGAGCTTTGCAGGCCACGTGCTTGCCATCGATGGCTCCAATGGTGGGGGGGAAGTTTCACTTCTGATACCACTGCTCTGCAACTTTCTTCCATCCTTCTTCAGTGGAGGGGCACTGGAGGAGCTCCTCCTTGTATTCTTCGATGATGGCCTGCACCACTTCTCTGACCACAAAGCTGATGGTGCTGGGTGGCACCCTCCAGCCGTACTGCATGCTCCTGTAGGTGGTCCCTGAGGCCAGGTGGCGCAGAGTGAGTGCCACCTTGAGCCCAGGTTCCAGGGCTGGGTGGGAAGTTGGTGTTTGTCTTGGTCAACCTGGGTGTCAGGCGCTGCACAACTTCATCAAACATGGCTGGAGGCATCCTCATGAAGTTCTGGAACGCCCGAGTGTCTTCGCTCCTGAGCTCCACCATCAGCTTGTTGTACAGTCCGTCCTCTGCTCTTCTGGCGAACCATCTTTGGACCCAGACTTTTTTTGGGTGCCTCCTTTTCTTCCCATAGTAGAGCTCACAGAGCCTGTAGGTGGTTTCGCACTGTTGCAGAAGGATGGTGGCTGCCAAAAGGACTTTGTCACAATCCACAGTGGACATGACTGGATGCTGTGGAAGAGGAAGAGCCAGATGAAGGCTGAAGAGGTCTGCACCGCTGGGCTGCTGTTCTGAAAGTGAGATGCAGGCGAATTGCTCCCCCTTTTTATAGGCAGTATAGGTTTTCCGCTAGGCATCCTCTAGGCATCCTCTAGGCATCCTCTAGGCATCCTGTAGACATCCTTAATATCCGAGATAGGTCCCCTCTGCGAACGGTTTTTCTGCTTTAAACGCTTTGTTTCCATTCTGCATCCGCTAGGCATCCGTTCTGCATCCGTTCCGCTTCCTCCCTGTGTCCGGGCGGATGCGAGTTGCGCGGATGCGCAGCAGATGCCTAGCAGATATAGCGGATGCATAGCGGATGCATAGCGGATGCAAAACAGACGAACTGGATACATTTTCCGTGTAAAAGTTTTAGGCAGCCCAAAACGTTCGGAGCGGATGAAACGTCAATAAACGGATGCTGGACGGATAGAGAGGAAGCAAGACGGAGGCAGTGAGTACATTGCGTTAACCAACGGATGGCAAGCTTTTTTGTCCGTTTTACATCCTCTTTGCATCCGTTGGTGCAGTGTGACATGGGCTTAAATGCAAGTGAAGGACAACTGACTGACTTGTAACTATGTTGGCGAGAAAACATCTGCAAGTATGTGTACTATGTTTACAGCATGTTCACACAAAAGGTGACACTCATATTTGATTTTCTGGCTCCAGTTTTGTATGGCAGAAACTATGAAAATCAAGGCTGCTTGTAGAACAAGAGGTATAAAACAACAAGATTTTAGAATATTGTGTTAGAAGAGTCACAATCAGCCTTAGAAAGAATGGTAGTGATTTCTCCAGAATTGTTTACAGAAAATCTCCCATCCATAAAATCTGTAGCACATTTGCAAACCAGCCTGTTTTAATGCATCTTGAGGAAGATTACGAGTGCAACTTTGCTTCCAATAAAAAACAATTTTTACAGAGTGTACTATGGATGTTTGTGTGCTGTTGGGTCATAGTGTGGGTTTCATTTGCTTTGCCAGATTTCCAGAAAGGTGCTTTGTAGCAATAAACCAAAGTATGAGGTTGAAAAGAAAATGGTATTAGGAGCAACACAGATTAGAAAAATGTTTACTTTTGTTCGCAAATGAAGAAAGAGTCGAATGTGTTAAAATATTGTTATTTTACTCATATTTAAAGTATCACTCAGTGGAATCAGCTGGACTTTGTTCAGAATGGTGTGAAATGAAATCCAGGAGGAACTCTTGAGTTCTTCAGGAAGAATTATTTCAGCTTAATATTTTAAACACTTTAGGCAAATATTGGCTCTGTGAAGTTTGGTTCTGCTATTAATCAGGACTGCCCTCAGAGAGCAGTTAAAGGAAAAACCAAAATGACAACTGCAAACATCTAATTGAAGTGTTGACTATCCCAAAGACATCTCTACTTTCATCCAGGTCAGGAGTATCAAACTCACATCATAACAGTGGCATCATGTGACGTATCGGGACTTTTTTTTCCATTTTCTAAACTGGGCTTAGGTGTGGCCAACACATGACACATCTGTCCTGTGGGCCAGGAATTTGATAGCCCTGATTTAGGCATAGAATAGAAATTTCTACCCTGTCTCTTTTTGTTCAAACACATCCAAAGCAATGAGAGCAGAAGATTCTCCTGTATTCTGTCTCTTTCTGATATTTTTATGTTAATCAGATATGATGTGCTGAATGGTGTACTCTCTTGAATGCTTTCAGGATAGCATTTCTTCATTATGAAACCAACTGTGCATGCCCATGAAACAAATATAGAAAATCCTCAACTTATAAACAATCCCTTAGCAACCATTCAAAGTTACAATGGCACTAAAAAAAAGGGACTTAGGAACAATCCTTACATCAGTTCAGCATCCCCACATTGAGATTGATATTTGGATGCTTGACCACTGGCATGTATTTACAATGATTGCAGCATCCAGGTGCCACATGATTGCCAAGCGGGTGTTCAACAAACGAGGTCAGTGGGGGAAGAAGATGAGCTGAACACTTGCAAGTTTTATTTAAAAATTGCAGTGATTTGCTTAACAACTGTGGCAAAAGGGTCATAAAATTGGGCATGACTCACTTTACAGCTGGGTTGCTTGGCAATGGACATTTTCACTCAACTGTGGTAGTAAGTTGAGGATTACATATGGGGTTTGTTGAGGATAATTGTTTTTTAAAAGTAGGGTTATCTTGTAGGTTAAAAAAGTAGGTTATCTGATCTTGTTTGGAAAAATCCAGATGACAGATATATATATCACTAATGAGATTAAAAAATACTCTACAAATATGCTAAGCAGCATATATAAGCAGAACTCATACATACTGCATCAAAACACAATGTAGTTTTTTGTAATATTTGTACTGTAAAGGTCCAGATATGGATTTATGAACTATAGTTTATGATTTAGCATGTTGAGCAAAGCCAATCAGCTGTGGTTTCTTAAACAAACATGTGCTTTAGTTGGACATTACACTCAGTTAGTGAAAAATAATTGATTTATTGACATGAGAAAAATGTGTTAAGTAGTAGGTGGATAAACTTTATTATGGCCTGAACAAACAAACATACATACAAATATTAAAATTAAACCTGATGGAACCTGATATTTAAGAAGAGTCTTCTGACACATCTGCAAAGCTAAACAGTAAAACCTGATGAAATTATAGGTGATCTGAAAGTTTTTGTTAATTAGTAAGAAAGACATGCAGTTACATCATTATGTAACTGTCCTTGTAGAAATGGGAGAATTGCACTTAATGTAAATCCAATAATATTCAAGCAGTGCTATATAAATATCATTGTATTGAAACAATATATTGTAATGTATTCAGATTTACAACAATGTAACCTTAAAAAGAAGAGACAGATAAGGTACTATGAGTCTCCCATCAAGTAAAGTTAGGGTCCTGCAAAAGCTGAAAAAATGAACCAAATGATATACTCAGGATGTATACTAAATTTATTAACATGATCTCTTTTCAATATCTACCAATTGGCTGGGAATGTATTTCCTGGATTAGGGCCTTCTTCCAATTGGATTAAAAACTCAAAATGTGCTGGGTCAAACACAACAGAGTCCATTAAACTTATGCCAATAATTCATTGCTGCTACTCACACTCTACTTACTATTCTGGCAAGGCCATCTCTAAGAAACTGTCTCAGTGACACATTTAGGTGAGCAAAAATAGCTCTAGAAACCTGGATTTTATTGTCTCAAATGGCTTAAAATTGTTATATAGACCAAGGACCATTCCAAATAGAAACTGTATCAATCTGGCACTGTCCAGGATGGGATCCAAAAGGAGGAGGCAGTGGCTATGGCTATGTAACCAAAGTCTCATGTTTAGGTTTATATGATCATATGCTTGATCATGCAATCATGTCCACCATCTTGACTTTTTGGTCACCCTTAAGGCTGCTTCTATCAGAAGACCTTCAGGTTTATTTATTTATTTTGATATTGCACACATTTTCTACTCCAATACAACATAATCTGCTTAATTTTCACTACAAAATCTTGGTTTATGGAACTTGATCCCAAGTGTCAGGTGTTAGCTATTACTTGTAGAGCTGTGGAAAAATTGTGAAAATTGGCTATGCATACGGCTCCCTCCACCCCTTTTTTTTTCCAGGCTGAAATCAAGTTTAATGACTATTTTCAGATGAATTATTTCAAAGAATAGAAAATGTACACTGCGGCACATTATTTAGATTTATTAACATAGTAGGTCTATTTACATGTGAGTATCTGTCCAGAATATGGATATAACAATTGAATTGTCCTAATAAAGTTCTCGCTTCATATCAGTTTGCATGACCCAACAGCATTGCTACATGACTAGTTACAGATGTGCAGAAACAATAAAATCACATATTATGTAAGCATGTTTAGTTTCAGTCTGGGAGCTGTTCAAATTCTGATTTTTGAAGGGAGAGAGGATTGGAAATATTTAAAATAAACAAATAATTAGAAACCCATCCATATTCTTTTTATTCCATACATCATTCTGTACAGAATACCACCGCTCCTTTAAAAAAAAAGGAAAAAGAAAATGCATAATCATCCAAACATTTTTTCAGGTATTTTTTTTGACAATTAGCACATTAGGAATTTATTTATAAACCTGATCACAAGCACGAAGAAGTTGTATACTGCACAAGTCAAAAAGAGGACTGTGAAAATATTTACAGACCCCTCACATCCCGGATATAACCTGTTTCAACTGCTACCCTCAAAACGACTCCATAGGGCACTGTACACCAGAACAACTAGACACAAGGACAGTTTTTTCCCAAACACTGTCATCACTCTTCTAAACAAGTAATTTGCTCAGTGCTGTCCAACTATTTACAAAGTCTGCACTACTATTACTATTAATCTTCTCATCACTCCTTATCACCCATCCCCTCCCGTTTGTGACTGTATGACTGTAACTTTGTTGCTTGTATCCTTTTGATTTATATTGACTGTTTCCTAGTATGATTTCATTGCTTATTGTACCCTATGACTATTATTAAGAGTTGTACTTGATGATTCTTGACTCTTGACGAATGTATCTTTCCTTTTATGTATACTGAGAGCTTTTGCTCCAAGACAAATTCCTTGTGTGCCCAATTGCACCTAGTCAATAAATAATTCTAATTCTAAAAATAATTCTTTTTTTTACCTACCTCAGCAGGCCTAAGTTTTCACAGTCTTTGCATTCCAATTAATAAATCACACCTAACCACTGGTTGTAAGGTTTATGATTTCTTTTACAGCTTCAAGTTATTAAATCATTTGAATGTACTATGCAAAGATTTTGTATTTTGTATTGATTTGATTTGTCAATCGCTTACAAGATACAGGTATAAGAATAAATATAGTTTTGAATACATGAGATAGATACTTATAAGAAAAATAAAAAACAATAGGACAGGGACGTTAGGCACAATTGGTGTGCTTATGCAGGCCTCTTAGGAAGGGGGTGAGGTCAATAGTAGACAGTCTAACGTCACCTATACTATATACAATATACAGTATAATATTATATATTATATAATAATATATAATAGTAGACAGTTTAAGATCCCCTATACTGAAAACCTCTTGTCAGATTTTCTCCTTCTTTATATCCCATCACAATTTCTATGGCTGATCATAGCTAAGATTGCCATATATATGAACAGTCGGAGGAGAACAAGGGTAATTGGAAAGGAGAACAAATGGGGAAAAGGAGGAGACATTAACTGTTTAAATTTCTTGGCATCCATGACAAAAACTACAATGGAAAACTACAAAAAAAAGATACTTAGGCTGATATATATATGATATTATTTTTTCTACCACTAGAAAGGCTGGTTTTTCAATCACAGGAGTATGTGCCAAAACTGATTAGGAGGCAGAAGTCTTCAATGTGCAGCTGACTTTAAGGAGATGCCTGCTGGAAGACATGTCGTCCTTTTGACTGATGCTTGGTTGTCCTAATCACAGCTGATTCAGGATTAGAGGTGATATTCTGCAGGTTCTGACCTGTTCTGGAGAACCAGTCGTGGAAATTTTGAGTAGTTCAGAGAACCGGCAAATGCTACCTCTGACTGGCCCGCACCCATCTATTCTCTGCCTCTCAAGTCCCAGCTGATTGGCCGGGTCTTCTTATGTTGCCCTGCACAGGAAAACAGAGCTGGAAAGCAGGTTAGTGGGATGGGGAAGGAATGTGATTTTGCAGTAACCTTTCCCCAGGAGTTGGGTGGGAATGGATATTTTACAGTATCCTTCCCCTGCCACACATACCAAACCACACTCATCAAGCCACACCATGCCCACCAAGCCACACCACACCAATCAAGCCATGCCCACAGAACTGGTAGTAATTTTTTAAAATCGTACCACTATTCAGGATGGTCCTAAGGTTTCCTATTCACAAAACTGGGACTGCAGAGGCAAATGGGACCATCTCCTCCATGGTTTTAAATAAAAGTGAAACTCTTTACATTCTTGAAGACTTAATAGATTCTAGTCCAAGTATAACTGGGCTGGATTGGATTAGCTGTGGTAAGAACAGAGCCAAAAAGTTGTCTTCTCTTTTTCCAGAACAAAACTGTGCTTTCAATGAGTTCAAATAAAACTTCTCAAGCTCATATTAGCTTGAATGTCTACCTGTTGACTTCCAGGCCTTTTCTTTGCCAGTTACTGTATATTTGTATTTCAGGGTCATTTTTTCCTGGTTAGAGCTTTTCTCTTTATGCTCCACCAGAGGTCATCCAGTGAATGGCTTGATAGTATAATATTATATACTTAATCGGGGGCCATAGAAGGAGCGTTCACGTCGCGGCCCCTGTCAGGTATCTGTTTACCTGCAAATCCTTCTACCACGCTACACCAACCTACACCAACAGTGTTCTACAGTGGCTGGGAAAAGTGTAGCGACACGAGAGAAGAAGAAGAAGATATACTTAATCAACTTTGACTCCATTCTGAATCAATGAGAACCTTCCTGGACTAATTATATCAGGCAACTGTTTCTGATGAAAGGGTTTCATTTGCTTTTTATAGTAACACATTAATAATGATAGTAACAATAGAAAATATAAGAATTTAGATAGTGATAAAACGGTCACCATTCCCTCCATACCAAAACATATTTATCAGTTGAGTTCTTGCTAGCCTTAATATCTATAAACTTAATATGTCTATCACTACACCAGAATTAGTATCAGTATGATTGCCACTTTAAACTTGCATTTTATACTTTTTAAAAAACAATCTCAATTAATCAGTGGATAGAAGCAGCTTAAACAAAATAGGTAAATATTGAAGTACTGGTTCTTCATTTAATAACTGAGTCTAAAGTAGAGAATATCCTATATAACCTTTCTGAGCTACTGTGCCAAAAATTGTGCATGTGATTTTGCACATGTGCTCTTGCACATGTGCTCGCGTGCTCACGTGCCAGCACCCAGAAGGCAATGCGCATGCCCCCACCCCCTGTGCATGCATGCACAATCCCTCGCCCCCTTATCTGCACTGCTCCTCCCAGCTGATTTTCAGCCTGTTTGAGGCCTTTTTCAGCCTTTTAGGCTTAAGGAAAGCCTCTGCAGCCTGAAAAATAGGTCTGTTTTGTCACTTCTGGTATTTCCAGAAATACAGGAAGTGATGAAACGGGCCTCTTTTTCAGCCTGCAGAGGTTTTCCTCAAGTCTGGAAGGCCGGCTTCCAAACCAGCTGAAAATCTATTGGGAGGCACACGCATGTGCAGTGAGGTAAGTTTGCCTGCAACTCGTGTGCCAGTACAAATGGCTCTAAATGCCACTTGTGGCACGCATGCCATAGGTTCGCCATCATAGCTATATAGGATAAGATAAGGAGCTGAACTTCAATTGTTATGCTTGGATAAAATGGTTATTCTCTGAACCAAGAACCTGCTTGTAGAGCAAGGGTTCTAGAAAAGCTTATATTCATATATATATATATATAATATATCTGAGAATCTCTAGATTGGGGATAAATTGAGGGAGAGGGTTGACAGAGGGGCTGCTCCTCGGTGGCGGACCTCACCCTCCAGAAAGCTGCACTTGGCCATGACGTACATCTCCCGGTCAGTGAGCTTGACAGCGGCCTGGCCAGATTTCTTCAGGTGCAGCTTGCCATACCAGGTGTGCATGTGCTTCCATCATCCCAGGAGTACATCTGAAGTGTAGCCCAGGCTCTCTGCCTTGTCTCTCCACGCTGCTTGCTTCCTCTGGGTGTCGCGATAGAGCCTGTGGCCCTTTCTCCACAGGTACTCGTTCTCTCTCAGCCATTCCAGCACCTCCTCCTCATGGTCCTCGGAAATGGAGTACTGTTTCCTCTCTCCCTTCTCCTTGCCTTGCCTCTTCCTCCCTCTGGCAGGGGCTTCAGGGCCTTCAGCAGCAGGGCTTTGAGGGCCTTGGGGCTGGTCCACCACAGCAGCAGCACCAGCACCAGCACCAGCAGGAGAAGCACCAGCAGCACCAGCAGGGGAAGCACCAGCAGCACCAACAGTAGCAGGAGAAGCACCAGCAGCACCAGCAGGAGAAGCACCATCAGCAGAAACACCAGGAGCACCACCACCAGCAGCAGCAGCAGAAGCACCAGCAGCTTCAGAGTCAGCACCAGGGTGTGGGATGGTGGTTCTGTCCTTCTTGCCAGGGCTGGCAGGAGTAGGCACAGGCTTTCTCTTCTTCCCTGACTGTCGAACCATGGTGTTCTTTCAAGATGTCTCTGGCAGCAGGTCTTTCCTCTGAATGGTGACTGCTTGCGAGCTGCATCCTTTTATATCCACGGAGCTGATGCAATTCATCATCCCCGCATGCTCAGTGAATGCTTTGCATTCGCTACGCATCCGCTACACATCCGCTATGCATCCTATAGGCGTCCGTGATGCATCCGCGTCATCCGCTATGCATCTGCTCCTTCCACTATGCGTCCGCTTCGCTATTCTCCCCCGGAAGCCCTGCGGATGTGTCATCCACTTCCATCCGCTTCCATCCGCTAGGCTTTCTACGAACATCCGCTTACCATCCTCGCTACGTACTACCCCCATCCATTCCTTTCTGTTGTTGTCCATTCTGTTTATGCAAATATGGGGCACTTTTGAGAGCGGATAACAACGGATGGAGCCACCCCCAAAATTTTGCTCATCTGCTGTGTCCTTTTTGCATACATTTTGCATCCGTTGGCCAGTGTGACCTAGCCTTTATCGACTGGGAGAGACTGATGTGATGGGACAAAGCAAAAACTGGAAGAATGCTAGAGAAGGATGGGGAAGGCAGATGGGCTATGCAAGTGTTGTGAGTTTTGCATGGTGGAAGATATTAAGAAAACCTTGTAGAGTATCGCCTTTCCCAAAAGTTTCATGTACATTCTCCAAAAACCCACTTTTGAAATAAGTAGAACATTTTGTTAAACCAATAGGACCATCTCACAGGCCTGGAAAAAATGCTCAAAATTATTTCTGCAGCATTTCCTTTGGAAGAGTAATTGAGTTGTGTTAATAAACATAATTTAGCAAGACCTCTGCAAGCTCCCTGGTGTCATGAGACCACTGGCGTATGGCACTGATCTTGAATCAGCATTTCACTTATGTGCAGAAGGAGCTGCAAAGCCTATATTCAGAGTGGAGAAAAGACTAGTCACAGTTCTCATAATTTATCAATCACTAGTGTTGTCTTTGTTTTTCATGGTCATTCAGTGTTTCTCTGAAAAGTATCCAAAGCCAGAAAACTATTTTCCAACATTAATAAAGAGCTTATGTATAATAACGGATATTCTATTTTTTTGAGAAAATGTGCAAGGAAACAATCAGGTTTTATGCTTTGAAATGATCAGTTTAAGCAATACAGTCCCATTGCTTAAAACAATGCAATCGTAGTTATTACATTACAGACAAAAATTACATTCACAAGGTCAAAATCAACACCAGATTGGCCAAATGCAGAATCACTTTTCAAGGCAGATCTGTGCCATGTGGCAATTACATGGCACAATGGTGATCAGGAAAGAGACACATCATGTTCATATTTCTGTAAAGCAATTGCTTGGACCTTTCACTGTGCAATTACTATTGTAGCTAATTCATTGCACATGTGATGAGTACATATGATATGAAATGGAACCTACAGTGGTCTTCTTTGGTATTGAATCAGGACAAATTTTAAATAATGTCATCTAAGAAATCTACAGAGGTTGTTTACCTGATTAAGGCAATCAGGACATTATTGTACAAAAAATGTTGGCCTGAATCCTCCGATGGAAATTATTCAGAGAGCTGCAAAGAATTACCATAGAAAGCTATCCACATCACCATTCATTTTAAAAATGAACTGAAATAGTGATCAGCATCTTGGAAATATAGACTGGTGCAGCCCAGTCGAATGTTTAGCTTGCAAAATCCTTTGCATGAGTGAAGCTCACTGGGGTGTCAAAAAGTTGAATTCCAGAAAGCTTGGAGGACATCAGGTTGACAAACATGAATTACCTGATTAGAAATTAAACTTGGGAGCTCTCTCTCCAGATGTCTCTGCATAATTGTACATGTGTAAATTGCCTCTTATAGTGGGTTTTTCCTCAACTTGGGAACAAACTACAGAATATTTAGCCCCTATTTTGTGTATTGGTCCAAAGCCTGTTTAGCAGGAAAAGAAAGGGCAGGAAGAGGGGAAAACTAAAAAAAAAAAAAAAAGGTACAGAAAACTAGGCAGATTCTGTTGTAAGGCAATCAGAAATTAAGTGAAAAGAAATAAACAAAAAGAAAAGAAAGCATGATCCAATCAGCCTCTGAGTTTCTATCATGAAAAACTTAGTTCAATACTTTCTCCCATATTTAGAAGGGCATGGAGTTATTGATGCTGAAAAGCTACAAAATGCAGAGACCCGGGAATGTTTCTCAACCTTGTCAACCTTGAGATTTATGGATTTCCAACTCCCAGAGTTCCCCAGCCAGCATTTTGGCTGGAGAATTTTGAGAGTTGAAACCCACACATCTTAAACTTGACAAGATTGAGAAACATAGGGTTGATCTCCACTTAGTAACTGTTTATAAAAGCAAAACTACATGAGTAAAAAGGGGAAAAAGGTAATTTATTTCCCCAGTTCTGTAATAAAGGTTGCTTTTCCTCCCCCCCAGTTGTACTACATAAAGTTTGGGGAATATGAAATATTTTATGGCAATTCTGCGAGTGATATTAAATAGCAAAATAAAATATGGAAAAAAGAAGATATTTTTATTAGGATATCAGAGGCTTTACAAACTAATTATAAGCTTTATTATAACCATTCAGAGGGTCAAAAACCAGGGAGATGGTAGGCAGGCTAGAGATAAAGAAAGAAAATGTGTCTGATTTTAGAGCTTTTGAAGGGTTTTAGAGGCTAAAGATAAATAATTATTGGACAGAGAAAGAAAGAGTGAGGAAAATTGAATAGATAGTCTTAGATTGGATACCTACATTTTTAGACTTTGAAGAAACTGGATAAGAAGAGTGTCAAGGGTGCTGACACCCTTGAACTAGGGGTTGGAGAAGAACTCTTAAGAATACCATGGACAACCAAGAAAACAAACCGTTGGATCATGAAACAAATCAACCCAGAGTTCTCACTCAAGGCAAATATGATCAGGTTCAAATTATCCTACCTCAAGCACTTTATGCAAAATCCTAGACCTCTGAAAAATGCTCTAATGTTAGGAAAAGTAGAAAGAAAAAGAAGAGAATAACTAGCAACGAAATGGCTAGGCTCAGTTACTGTACAACAGCAGTGTGTGCACCATTGGATGTAGTGAAACACCAATTTAGGGACAGATCAAGAAGAAGAAGAAGAAGAAGAAGAAGAAGAAGAAGAAGAAGAAGAA
>BLBF01000043.1:7967144-7981777 GCA_015471245.1 Laticauda colubrina
AAGAAGAAGAAGAAGAAGAAGAAGAAGAAGAAGAAGAAGAAGAAGAAGAATCTATGTGCACATGAAGAGTCAACATCATCATGATGGCAGATAATCAAATTAAATCATCTAAGTTTCACTTCACAAATGCCTTCAGAAAGCAAAATACGACAGGAGCAACCTAATTTGACAGCTTGCAAAAATGTCCATGTCATAAAATCAAGATGGCAGCTGCGCCTGTACAATCAAAACCTATTCTTGTTTTATTTGATCACCATTTTTACTTTGTTGTTCCCCCTCCCTCCTTTGCCCCCACCCCCACCCCAGTAGACAGGCCTGGTCTTACATTTATATGAATTTCACTGGCATTTCTCCTCTTTGGAAAACAAATGAAAACAATTCCTGTTCCATCAAGTTGAAAACTGGAAATAAAACACAGAAGACATTTTTTTGGCACTGCTCTTACTTCAAATATATAACAAAATGATTTTCTGCCCAGCTCAGTATAATGGTAAATAATCTGGACAGTGAAATCTTTTAAATCTTTTTTTGGACTAAGCTAAGCAATCAGGTAGCCAAACTGGTAGTCACAGTCCTGCACTGATGTTCACGCTCGTAGGATACTTATGCTTTATTCCACTTGGACCAGCAGTGGCCTAAGTCATTTTCTATTAGCTCATCCAAGCATGGAAGACCATAACAATAAAAATGTTAAATGTACTGTGGAATTTCATTCGGCTTTTATAAGGAACTACGCAACCCCCTAAAGCAGAAAACACATAATCTTAACCAGATTTTAAGTAACATTTTTGCTGCTCTTTTGGAAGACAAGTAAGCCAAACTGATCAGAATTTTCCTCAGAAGTAAAAAGTAGCCATTTTCTTGCTCTGATGCAACATGGACCCATTGGGGGAGATGCACTATTAAGTTGTTCAAGGAGATGAAAATTTAATAAACAACATATGTGTTCTTTGCCCTAACATGGAGTGTAATTGTCTGGCTTTGAGTGGCAATGAATTTGAACTCTGGCTACTCAGAGACAGGGAACTGGATTTTGCCATATCATTTTATTCTGTAAATAAATTTCTGTAAATTACTATGCCGCAATATGCAAGACATCTGTAATTGTTAATAAATAGATTGTTGATAAATAACCTTGTCAATAAATTCCTCACTGTGTTTGCCTTCATTTTTTCATAGAAACATCATCTTAGTATGAGTCTTAGAAAGATCATCTGAGTATTACTGAAGGATATTGGATAAGCCATCCTCAGACTTAACCTAGGGAGGAAGGTTTATAACCATAAAGCAAATAGGGCTACATTGCTTGTGAAATGGTTTGGGTTGTTGGGTTTCTAATTGTGATGTACTTATTTTAAGGGATATGCTACAATGTCACATAATCATAACGAGAGATGCCTCCAAAGAAATGAGAAACTATTCTTCAGCAGATATTGTCAAAAATGGGACCCTGGACCAAAAAATTGGGCTCATGGATCATAAAGAGCCCTGGGGCCAGACTGCCCATCATTATTGTGCTGCTTTGCAATCCAAATTTTTATTCTAGTTCTTGCTCAAATCTTTGTAAGCAAAGTAGCCAGTTTGGCTACCTTTTTAAACAAAACAAACATATGTTGGTGACTGAATTGCGGGGACAAGAGTAATGAAGATGAAGGCTGTTTGAGAACATTTGGAGATCATCAATTCTTTTTCTTTTACCTATTTGTCTGGTTAATAGTAGTCCAAGATGCCTTCCTGCCCAAGAGAAAACTGTTATTTTAAATATTTAAGAACTTCCAGAAAAGAATTAAACTTTACATTCTCACTTTTTTTGTAACTTTAATGACATTCATCCCTAAAAAGAGAAAACTGAACTAGAAAAGTATTCACCATCATTCACCATCTTCCTTCTTCTGCTTAAATTCCTAGATCACCAACCATTCTATTTCTTGAATGCTATGATCCATCAGCATCATAGACACTTTCTACTTTCCTTTTTTTCTTCCTCCTCCTCCTCCTCTTTAGGATAAGAGGATGGAGTGGGTATCTAAGTGAAGGATGAAGGAGAGATGTGTTCAGCTTGCAATTTAAATTTAACTTCTCATTTTTAAGGTACTATTATCAGTCTTCATGATTAGGAGATGCAAAACCACTGGAGTTTTTTCGTATAATGGAAAATTATTAAAGCAGCATTTCCTTGCTGGATGCCTTTCTGATTTGCTATATTACAACTTCCAGGATTTCTAATTTTGGACATGTAGTTTAATGCACCAGGCTGCAAAAAATTCTAATTGAGATTTAAGAGATCTAAGAGATTTCCTTTGTGGCTACCTATCAGTGTTGGGTCATTTTCTCTTGTTACCTTCCCCAGCTTGGCCACAGAATCATATTAGCAACTGCTGAGCCTCAGTGCTCTCTGACAATAGAAAGACATGAAAGGGAAATAAACCACTTCTTTTCATTTTTAATAACACAGGTCAAGCTGCCAATGAAACATGTGAAATCAATAGTCCATTTCATGTGAAAAGCTTTGGGCTCAAGAAAACCTTTCCACAACTGCTCTATGAAATGAAGATGACAGATTGATCTTTTTTCTCCTTTTTACCTTTCACGTATTGCAAATAGCATCACCTTGTTGCGAGAAAGTTGTAAATAACCTGCAAGTGTGAAATCCGTGCATTCATCGCTTAATGTTAGTTATTTTAACACTATAGAATGCCAACCATTAACTGCACAGCTGACAGTTTCAAACATACCTGAGAGCAGGCCTGATCTTTTCACTTTTGCCCGTCTATTTCCTTCACCGCAGAAACATCTGGTCATTCCAAAACTGTAATTTGTGGACACTTGGCACTCACAATGGAATGTCCAAAAACAGCTCTGAAAAACTTGTCTGTTTTTTCCTTGCCAAACGAGCTAGCCTGGACTTGAGCAACCATTGTTATAAATCTGCCTTGCTTTTTCAGTCCCTCAACAGAGGATGGAGTCAAATGCTTCACAAGGCCTTGCTAGAGAATGAAGCAAGGCACTCTGGCAAAAAAGATAAAGTAAAATAAAGAGCACTGGTGGATTAATTGAGAGGATGAGTAATTGCTTTATTTATTTAGCAAATTTTTCAGTGGTTGCCCACTTCACTGAATGTGACTCTGGACAGCATGCAATAATAATTAAAACAAAATTGCAACCATCAAAACACTTAAAATGGTAAACATAATAAAAATAAATAAAAAGCAAGATTGCGGGAGAATAACAGCCTTCCAAGCACAGTAGAACCATCTAGCAGTTTCTCCACTGTCCTGACAAAAAAGATCTACATTTTGTGGGCTTTCTGAAAAACTACCGATAGTCTTTAAATTACAACCATTTGTTTAGTGATGGTTTGAAGTTAACGACAGCATTGAAAAGGGTGATTAATGACTGCATTTTCACCTTACTACATTGCAGTATGCTCATGGTCACAGGATTAAAATGCGGGCACTTGGCAACTGGAATGTATTTATTATGGTTGTACAGTCCTGGGGTCATGTGATCACTATTTGCAAACTTCCTGTCTGGCTTCCAACAGGCAAAATCTTTTTTTTTTTTTTTGGCCAAAGTTGTTGAGCAAGTGAATCAGGCAGTTGTTAAGCAAAATCAGCTTCCCCCTTGATTTATCTTATCAGAAGTTGGTTGGGAAGGTAGAAAATATTGATCACATGACCCTGGGATGCTACAACTCTTGTAAATACATGCTGGTTCTTTCACAAGTGCCTGAATTTTGATCATGTGACTGTGGAGATGCTATGATTGTTGTAAATGTGTGTACCCATCATGAGGTATCTGTAAAGGGACATAAAAAAGTCAAGATGGTAGCTATTGCCACCGCATGGAAGCCTCTTTACATACTTCACAGCAGTTGTGACTGCTGATTCCTTCCTGATCAATTCAATTTTGTCCTTTAATGGAAGATAGTTTTGTTTTGTTTTTAATTTTCAGGAGATACATTAAATTAGATTTTTCAGTAATACCCCACATGTATGTGGGTATCTGAAAATCTGTTTCATTACTGAAAATCTGTTTCATTCAATATAATCAATGAAGGGTAAAACTGTGGGGGACAAAATTCAACACTTCCTCCTGTAAATTTGCAGTGAAAGAAACAAGAGGTTATATATAAAGAGCAGCCACTCTCAAGAAGGAATGAACTGAAACTCCGGAACTTGAATGCTGCAATTCAAGGGGCTTTTTATGAGATTTAATCAATATGCTTTTGAAAGATGCAATTAAAGAGACAATACACAGGGAGACAAATTGGACGATCCCTCATTATAAATGTGCAGAGGAAGGAACAAAATGTTCACTGTTTATGAAACTTAACTGGTAGAGCTTTTGAAGAGATTGGCCAGAAAATGAATTAGATGCAGCAAATGAGCAGAAGCAGGTAAATACCATGGAGAGGGGCCTTTATTAGGAGAACTGTCTCTCTGAGGTCCATGTTTCTTGAAGCACCTTTCCACCTTCACTCATGTCCTCCTTGAAGGTCAACATAGGAAACATCCTATTCAGAGAAGCAATAGCTTTGTGGATATATAGAAACATGTGCTTTTCCAGTGCACTGGAAAGATATTTATATCAGCCTCATCTCACCAATATTGTATAAATACCCACCGTACAAAGCACAATTTTCAACCTTCCTGCTGCTTCCAGACACTAATCCTGCTCCAATATTCAGTGTTGCCAGGTTCTGCAGAGCAGTGATTAAAATTCATCAGATGATGACCTTTGCCTCAAACCTACCTTAGTGAGTATTTGATCTGTTAGCTAAAAATGTTTTGTATTATGATAGTTTTAGCTTTATATTGTCTTATGTGTTTTTATATTTATTTAATGTTTTAAATCCTTTTTTAGTTTTCTGTATGTGTGTGTGTTCAACTGTGTATGTTTTGACTTTGTGTATTTTTATATTTTTTAGTTTTCAAAATGATTAATTGTTTGTATTTTAGCCTTCTTATGCCAGCCTATATGATCATTCTAACAATTTGAGTTGAGTTGGATACAAAAATAAAGTCAAGCGACTGAGACAAACTCAGTGGGATGAAATCTTCCTTGTTTCCATGGCTTCAACTGCAGGGATGATGAGGGCTCATTGTTGAGAGACTTGAAAGCACAAGTCAGGGACAAATTGTCCTGGAAAAATTGTATTGATGGTTGCTGGGAGTTAAAAGCAACTTGATGGTGCATAGTCAATCACTCCATCAATCAATAGGCAGATGGTATTGGAGTACTTTAACCAGGATGTGACTTTAACATGCACCACAATGGTCAAGAGGAACAGATCTTAACGTGAGCGTTCTGGTGTGAGAGCACCTGAAAAGTTGGGAAGGATGGATTGCAAAAATACTTCATTGAGGCACATGGACCTAGCATGAGGAAAGAGCCATAAAATAATAATAATAAAAAAGTGGTTAAGAAGATTTTGTCTCATCTCTCTAAGCCAGAGGGCAATCAATTTAGGGATTTCAGAACTAACAAATGACAGCTCATAGTTAACCGTGGAACACACTACCAATCTTCAAAAGGAGAATGAATTAATTCATGGAAGATAGATTCATTGTGGCTATTTATTTTTAAGGATAGATGTTACCTCTGTATTTGAGGAAGCGTGGCTCCCAATATCAATGATAGTAGAAAAATGGAAGCAATGAAGTACATGGTCAATTAACTTTAATTTTGCCTTCTCCTGGACGATGGTAAGTCAGTGAGCTGAGGCAACTATGAGCATTTGCCAAGACCCAAATAATTTATTATTGTCCTACTCTTTTGGTTGTTGTGTTCCATGTATCCTTAGCACCTTCCTAACTGAGTCTGGCTGTTCTATTTAAGCTGAATTTGTTTTATGGAAGCATGATTGTCAATTGCCTTGTACATATAGAGTCTGTGCCAAAAAGTAGACCGTGCATTTAGGAGGGGTAGATAAATCATTTAAATTTACAGAGGGTTTTGGTTTTTTGCTTAATTTTTAAATGATCATAGATTATGTCTTCATTGATGGTTCTGTCTCAAAGCAGGGCATTCTGCTACTGCCTTGGATTTGAGGTTGCAAGCCTTCATTCTGTTGGATGAATGAGCAGTTTTCAGAGCCAAGACATACGTTTCTACCCATCAGACTCCTTCATAAAAAGTTTGCATGTGTTGCTAGACTTGATAAATGAATAAACTGCATTTCTGACTGTCTAAAAAGTAGGCTGCTTTATTTCACAAACAGAAAAGATATTCTGGATTTCTCCCCAGTCATTTACAGGGCAAAATGTTTTATTAATCCACGCTGTGCAGACACTTGTGTCATCCAATGAACGAATCTCACATATTTCATTCTTTTTAAAACATATCCTCGTGTGCTGTCATTTCCACTCACAAGCCCCAGGAAATACAAAGCTGCACTATGGATTGTGACAGCAAAAATGGATTATTCAGAAATGAATAAAACTTCATATTGGGGGTGTAGTCGGCATCTTAGGTTTTAGCCAAAATGAAGTTATAAGAAAAAGCAGACCCCTTGAAGTCCTCCCAGAAGCTTACAACTCCCATGAAACCTATTTCTGGAGGTAAGTTTTACTTATCTCAGCCTGAAAAAAACATGTAACACACCACATGTGTTGTACAGCAAGGGGGCAGCCTTTTTCACCCTCCAGGTTGATCTTAATTTGGGCTTTTCTTCATTACCAATATGGTATAATGGTTAAGATAAGGGACTCTATTTTTGTTAGAATAGCAAAAGGAGCCTTACTTATAGCCATGCCTTGGTAAGGCCACATTTGGAATATTGCATCCAGTTTTGGCCATGACAATATAAAAAATATGTTGAGACTCCACAAAGAGTGCAGAGAAGAGCAACAAAGATGATTAGGGGACTGGAGGCTGAAACATATGAAGAATGGTTGCAGGAATTGCTTAACAAAAAGAAGGGCAAGGGATGATATGGTAGCACTGTTCCAATATAAAATGGGCTTCCATAGAGAAGAGGGGGGAGTTTCAACCCATTCTCCAAAGCATCCAAAGGCAGGACAAGAAACAATGGATGGAAACTAATTAAGGAGAGAAGAAACCTGGAATTAAGCAGAAATGTCCTGGCAGGTAGAACAATTCATCAGTGGAATGACGCCTCCAGAAGTTGCAAGTGCTCAAACAATGGAAGTTTAAAAAAAGAGACTGGAGAACCATTTGTCTGAAATGGCATAGGGTTTCCTGCTTGTATGGTGTTGGATTAGAAGACCTCCAAGGTACCTTCCATTATTCTGTTATACTCCTGGGGTCTGTGCCTTGTGTCATTTGCCTTGTGACATCCTGATGCTGTTTTCATCTCTCTGATTCTGGTTGGTCCCTCTGTAGTGCCAGTATCACAGAAGGATTCAAGTCTGGCCTTAGTCATGGAAGCAAAACAGTTGACTAAGTCCAGTTGTTCTCTTACAGCACAGGTCTCCAAACTTGGCAACTTTTAGACTTGTGAACTTCAACTCCCAGAATTCTCCAGCCAGTTAGGCTACGCTGGCTGAAGAATTCTGGGAGTTGAAGTCCACAAGCCTTAAAGTTGCCAAGTTTGGGGATCCTTGTCTTACAGGATGGTGTTTGCTGGGGGGGAAAAGTAGCAGAAAAATGTGTAATTCCAGCCTTTTTGTACTTCTGGCAGATCAGCCAAATGTAAATCTAGCAAACAATATTCCCACCCATCTAAGCCATAAACAACTATACCACATGGAATTTGCTGCCCCTTTGCTGGTCTCGATCTTACTTCTACCAACTAGATTCAGCCACCATCTGACTTCCCTCCAAGGTGCTGACAGATAAAGCAAGTCAGAGTAGATAGACCAATGGGCTAAGGAGACAATGCTTCTGTTATGTTAGCATAACTAAGGACAATTTCCCTGTCTTGTACATGTGCTAGGATGAGATGAAGGCAGTCTTGTGTGGGCCAGGAGGAAAAAAAGGCTGCCAGCCTCGTTTGTGCCCTACATACTATTAGGCCAAGGCAAATATAGTCTTGGATAGAGTTACTATCTAAAAAGAGGCCACTGCAAAAAACAGAGATGCATTTAAATGCTGGAAGTCAACTGGGTGACCTTGGGATAGTTACTCTGTCTCTCAACCCTAAGACAGTGGCAAACCACTTCTGAAAACTTTGCTAAGGAAATTGCAGGGACTTATTCAGCCAATTGCCAGACGTCAACACTGACTCAGAGGAGAAAACATACACATTGTACTTAATATGGCAGCAATTTTGGAAGGGGGCAGGGAAATCACATGGTTTCTTAGTACTACAAGTTTGGTTAAGAAAGTTGTCAGTCTTCTCCAATATGGTGCCCTTAAGTTCTGTTGGATTTCAATAAAGAGGCTCAAAATAGATGTAAGGTTGAACATGTGGTTAAAAAAACAAACAAACCAAGTTTAAAATAACTTGGGCAGGTTACAGGTAATCCTTGATCTATAACTACAGTGGGGACCAGTTTCCATTGTTAAGTGAGTCATGCCCAATTTTATTACTTTTTTGCTCTGTTTGTTAAATGAATCCCTATGATTGTTAAGTGAATTAAGCAGTCATTAGATGAATCCAGCTTTCCCAATTGAGTCTGCTTGTTGGAAACCATTTGGGAAGATCATAAATCATAATCACATGACCCCAGAAAGCCGTAACTATCATAAATACATGACAGTTGGCAGATACCCAAATGTTGATCCTATTACTGTGGGGATGCAGTGATGGTCATAAGTGCAAGGACCAGTCATAAGTCACTTCTTTCAGTGCCTTTGTAACTTTGAATAAGAGCATAAATGAATGGTTGTAAGTCAAGGATTCCACCCTTCTACTTAGATCAAATTCTATCAAAGACTCTTGCACCTGAACTGCAAAATTCAAGAGACTTTGAACTGAATGTTTGATGTGTCACCACACATCAAAGTCTTTTGCACCTACTGACCTCTAAAGGACCTCTGGATTCCTGCAGAGAAGGAGAATTTGTTGGGAAAAATAGGAAAAAGTTTAATCCCTTTTTCCATTTTCTCTAGCCTCGGATCAGGTTAGGTCTGGAGCTTTTGCAATATGTGCATATTCCCCTGCTTATAATTAGCTTTCATAGGATTCCTTTCTATTCCTGGATCAAGAGTACATTTGTTAGTTTTATGTCCAATCTCAAAATTGTTTTTGCAAATTAAGATATTTATTTATATTTCCATAATATATACATCAACAAGCAACCAGGAGGGTTTTTTTTAAGATTATTTATTGATGAGGCAGTCACCAACCAATAAGGTTTCAAAGCCTGCTTAAGAAAAAAGCATTTGATGGAGGGAAGGTGTTGAAGCCTTGTTGGAACAGAGCCCCATAAATGGAGAGGCCATTGCCAATAGTAGCTCTTATTGTAGTGCACCGCAACATAACTTTTAGCAATTTAAACTGTTCAGAATTTTCAAAAGCAACACAAATAATTTACATTAGACACCTTCCAAAACTGCTTGCAACCAATGTGACTGAGGTGGATGACAAATGTCAAATGTAGCCATGTGGAGGTTATCTCAACAGACTGAACCTGTAACTGACTTGTATTAGAAGTACTCTATTTCATGAGAGTTATCAACCAATGGACAGAAGTTGCTTGCAGAAGTTGTGAGGGCTTCCTTTCTGGAAGATTTCAAGAAGAGACTGGACTGCCATCTGTCAGAAATGGTGTAGGCTAGTGGGATGAAACCAAACAATTAGAACTTGGATGCAGGAAAAAGTGAACTGGAAATCCAAAATTGAGGAGCTGTGTGTTCCATGTGCCACTTTTACAGCTTCCACTCCACATCTTTGAACAGAAGCATGGACTAAATAGTTTTATTTCAGGTGGTTAATAATGGTACAGGAACAGTGCTAGTGGAGGATTGGACAACTTTTGCTAACTGGTGAATATCTTTTTGGTAGGCTATCTACTTGATGAAGTCAAGCTTACCAATCAGATGGAGAAAAAAAATTCAACCGCCAGAGAGATTCAGTAGCTGGCATTGCTATTACTTTCCTCCTTTCTTCTGCTCCCTTCATCACCTTGGTGACATCTATCAAGTACTACATTTCTCAAATTTGCTGTTTCTTCTGTAGATTTATAGATGGCAAGCAAAAGTGCCAAGAGATAAGCAAATGCAGAACCAGATGTGTGGATTTATTTTAAAGAAAGGGAAAAAAATCACCCATCCATAACTGTTCACACAGTCGTTGAAAATCAAAAGAACAAAGAACTATTAATGAATTTTGTTTACACCTGTCATTAAGACATCAATTAAATTTCCCTGCTTGTTTTCTCATCTTTCTCTTTAAAAGGAGGAAAGGAAGTAGAATTTAGCTTATGATGCAAAAGGCACAGCGGACAAGCTATAACACATACAGACTCATACACTGTGGTAGAAAAGAGCCATACACTGTGGTAGAAAAGAAAAGGGATGGAAAAGAATAAACAAATGTACAGCATCTAACAGAAAGTTAAAAAATGAAATACAAATAATAAATAAATTAAAAAGGAATAAAAGAACAGAGACTCAACTTTTGGTTTGAGCTTCTTCAGCGACAGACCAAAACCTCGTCTCTGCGAGGCTTCTATCCGTGCTCGCTGCTGGAACGCCCTGAGCTGGCTGGTTTCGTGGCTAAGCCACCCTGTAGAAGTGGTGAAGGGGGAGAGACTGCCTGCAGGGTTGAGGAGAGCCGCATCTCTCCTCCCCAGCTGGCCATTACTCCCTTTTCCAAAGGTGATTGTAGCAGTGATCAGAAATGGCCACCACAAAGAAGAACTCAACCGGAAAAGTATGTGCAGGAGGAAGATAAGAAGAGAAAGTTTTGGTTGACCGGGTCAAACAGCAAAAGCAACAAATAAGGTACCCAGGAATTGAAACTGTTAAAAAACAATAACATTGTTCCCTAAGAAGATTTTTAAGCTGCGAAGGAGAGAGAAAAGGGAAAAGATTTGGTTTCTCCTTTTTCTATACTGACAGCTAAGAGACTTAAGCAAGAAATTGGAAAAAAAATCCACTTTGACATCAATAGGCATTTAATGCTGAAAATAAAAAGTCAAAGGGATAATAAAGATTTCTGGATAATTAAAAGTTTTGAAAACAGGAAAGGAGAGGAAAAAGAATTAAAGGGTAGGATCTGGAAGGGAGGAGACTGCCTGGAATTAAAAAAGAACTTACAGCAAAATCTCAACAAGACTTCCAAAAGATACATTCTAACTGAAATATCACAACAAAAACCCCAGGAAGAGAAAGTCGAAAAAGAAATAAGAAGATATAACTTGTGATTATCTCGATTACCTGATGATTTCTGGATTCTTGGTTATTGTTTTGAATGACTAAAATCCATTGGGTGGTTGTTTAAAACTGTTTAAAATGGCTCCACTTTTAGAAGAACTGAAATTGGAACTTAAAAAGTACAAAGATGCACAAGAAAGGAAAGGTTCTTCTGGCTTCGTATTTCAGTTTTTAGAAATGGAGATTTGGAACTATGAGAAACAACAAGAAATTCCTACAGAACAAGAAGATTGGGACAAAGAAGAAGCCATCTTTAATGAACAAGCAATCTTAGAGGGGGGAAAAGAAGGAAAGGGGGAAAAGAGAATAGAAAGTTTAAGATTGGGAAAAACAACTCCACCTCCCAAAAAAATAGAGTGAAAAATAAGTATAAAATCAGAAAACAATGGAAGAGGGAAATGCAGAAGAGAGAATTAGAACTAAAGAGACAAGGGGGTAAAAAGGGGAGGGAGAAGATGAGAAGGAAGAAAGAAAGGAAAAGAAGTTATAAAGGACAGAAGCAAAATATAGAGAAACAGGGACTTTTTAGAGATAATGGGTGAAAACTTACTGGAGAAAGGGATTCTGCAAAGGTACATAAGATAGTATGGTTATATTAGAAACAGAAATAATTTTAGAAAATATGAAACAATGTATGATTAAAATGTCTGATAAAATAACTATCATAATTCAGTGGAATGCTTGTCAATAAATAAATGTAACAAAAGGTATATTTAATTATTTATAAAACATACGTGAAGAGAAATAAGGGAAAAATTAATTATGGAGATTATATGTGTTTTTAAGGAAGTATGTTATTTAATTGAAAAGAAGTGTTAGATGTTAAGATTTTAATGATTATTAAAGATAGAACTGAA
Organism: Laticauda colubrina; assembly: GCA_015471245.1. NCBI lineage: Eukaryota > Metazoa > Chordata > Lepidosauria > Squamata > Elapidae > Laticauda > Laticauda colubrina. The sequence continues at coordinate 7,979,288 of BLBF01000043.1, forward strand.
CTGGAATGGAATGACGGTTTATAATTACATATATTTGCAATCTTTCTTTAAAAAAAAAAAAAAGAATATAGTGTGTATTATAAGAATGTACCAAGCAGAATTTGATTGGAAGTTATGTATTATGTATTATATTGAAGGTAATAAACTTAAGGTATATATTGAAGTTTAAATAAGAGTTGAATGGATGTAATTAAAAGATATAAAGGTGTCATACTCCATTTAGTAACTACAGGAGAAAATTTGTTTAATAAGAAAAGATAATATGAAATTGAAACAGAACAGACACAAGTATTAATATAATGATTTGAATTGAGATGAGATAATCAAAATAAAATTAAAAAAATTAAAAGAGGGGAAAAACTACATAGAAAATGTAAAATAGTATAAGATATGGAATAGAATACAAAAAGGAGCATGAAATTGAGTTTTGTGTCTGTATAAAGAAGTTCAACCTGGGACCATGCTATTTTCAAAAAAGATGTTTTACTTGTATTTTGTATGTGTGAAAACCCAAATAAAACTTTATTAAAAACAAAAAAGAACAAAGACTTGATGGGCCAATATAGAATATAATTCTTTATGGGCCAAATGTGATTGGACACACAAGGAATTTGTCTTGCTCTCAGTGTACAGAAAAGAAAAGATACATTTGTCAAGAGTCAAGAATCATAAAGTACATATGTTTTTTTCTGATGTCAGTTTTCTATGCTTCTATATTTGAAAGAGAGAAATGGGAGAGGGGAGGAGAGGAGAGGAGAAGAGAGGAGAGGAGAAGAGAGGAGAGAAGAGAAGAGAAGAGAAGAGAAGAGAAGAGAAGAGAAGAGAAGAGAAGAGAAGAGAAGAGAAGAGAAGAGAAGAGAAGAGAAGAGAAGAGAAGAGAAGAGTAGAGAAGAGAAGAGAAGAGAAGAGAAGAGAAGAGAAGAGGTATTTGAAATACCAGGACAAGGAAACCTTTAGCCAAGTAAAGCAGCCTGAAATGGAGGCAAACTTTTTCTCAATCTCCATCACTTGGTAATCATATACTTTGGGTCACATCCAGCCTGCCTTAATGAAGTGAGGAAGCCAATGTAAAGCTTTATCCTATGTGCTGCTAATGGCTGTCTGACATATGTCAAATGCAATTGAGGAATGAGGAAGGAGGAGGAGGAGGTAGTTTCCAAAACATTCCAGTCTTTGGATATAAGAATGAATCTGGGCATGCTTTCTATCTGTAGTCATTTTATAAATGGTTCCACAAGTTTCTATCATCTCTACAACATTATGTAGAACTCATATACTACATGCAGATAAGTTTAATAAGCCCTTTCCAAATCCTGTGAAACCAATCCTGGGCTAGTCTTGAATTATTTTTAATATCTGATCAGTTCCAAGTCCTATCTAAGTCATGATAGCTTGACAGTAGTAGCTTAGCCCAAGACAAACAGCCTGGATTTTCCTGTCTCGAAGCTGTTATTATCTCACTACATAAGGAATTTTTTTCCTTTCCTATTTTGAAATACACATGAAAAGTAAAACCAGTCTTATTTCTTTCTTTGTAGCCTTCAAGTGTTACTGAATTTTCATAATTAGAAGACAGTGGCTCAAATTATTTCTTGGGCAGCCCAAAACCTGGCATTAAAATTACACTGACCAAAAGCCAAGACTATAGCTGGCTTAACTACTTTTCCCAGCCTTTGCAAGATTTTACAGATTTTCTATGAACAATTTATATAGTTCTAAGCCAAGGAAAGAACAAATACTTGTTCAAAAGGTCCATACAATCTTGGCAGGACCGCCCTAGTTAAAAAATGTGTAAAAAGTGTGATTGATAGCTACAGAAGACATTAAACAACACATTTTTATGGCAGAGATTAAATGTGACCAACTCTGGTTAGTTACTTTTTCACATGCTATATGTCCCCTCAAATAAATTTAAGCAAGTTTAGCCGTATTTCGGGTGACATTCCTGAAAAAGTATTGGTAATCTGTGTAAGTCCCTTTTAGCATAATTCAGGGAGACTTGATAGCACTAAACATCATGCTTTAATAAATTACAATGAATGAAACACAGCTAACTTTGTCACCTGGTTATGTTTGCTGTATGTGCTAGGGGGTGCTATGTGTTAGTAAGACTTTTGGACACTGTTGCTCATGAACTTTTGAAAAAAGTATCGCTGTTGGGCAAAGCTTTGTCAGCAGTCTTAGCAGTTTATTCATGACAGAATAACAATGTGCATTGGTTTCCTTCTTTCAACCACAACACAGCAGTGTTTTAATAAGCAGCTGCGAAACCAGTGGCACATAAAAATGAGGGGAAAATGGATAATCAGGTGTTCTGGGGAAACTTGATTTCAAATACCTGCTAGGCCCCTGAAATTTATTGCATGCTGTTAAGCCCATGTCACATTGAACCAACGGATGCAAAGAGGATGTAAAATGGACAAAAAAGCTTGCCATCCGTTGGAAAACGCAATGTACTCACTGCCTCCGTTTTGCTTCCCCTCTATCCGT
>BLBF01000043.1:7993187-8026847 GCA_015471245.1 Laticauda colubrina
GGAGGCTGGCAGGAACCAAGGCTGGCAGCAAGGCTGGCAGGGAGACTGGCACCAAGGCTTACAGGCAGGCTTGCAGGCAGGCAGGCACCAAGGCTGGCAGGAAGGCTGGCACCAAGGCAGGCACCAAGGCTGGCAGGGAGGCATGCACCAAGGCTGGCAGGAAGGCTGGCAGGCAGGCAGGCACCAAGGCTGGCAGGCAGACATGAACCAAGGCTGGCACCAAGGCTGGCACCAAGGCTGGCACCAAGGCTGGCAGGCAGACATGCAGGCAGGGCAGGCAAGGCAGCCAATCCGTCCGGCAGCAGGTCTTTCCTCTGAATGGCGACCTGCTTCCGAGCTGCTTCCGTTATATCCACGGGGTTGACGCAATGCATCCTCCCCACATGCGCAATTAACGCCAGGCATCCATTAGGCTTCCGCTGTGCATCCTCTGTGCATCCGCTTCATCCGTTCCGTGTCCGCTGTGCATCTGCTGTATCCGTTCCGCGTCCGCTTTGCTGAGGTCCCCCGGAAGCCTAGCGGATGTGCCATTCACTTCCATCCACTTCCATCTGCTGGGCTTCCGTTCCGCATCCGCTTTGCATCTGCCCTGTGTCCTCCCCGCGTCCGTGTTATCCGCTCCGGTTATGCAAATTTTTGCCCCTTTTGAGAGCGGATAACAATGGAAGGAACCTTTTGGTCGTCCATTGTGTCCTTTTTGCATCCGTTGGGCAGTGTGACATGGGCTTTAGGTTGGTTTTTTTATTTCCATAAAACTGTGGTGATAGTAAAATGAAGTAGAACTGATAGGGCTGACCCACAAGCACATCAGTTTTGCTTTTTGGCTGCAAGCAAACCAGAGTTTATGCAATATATCTTGGAGAATACAGAATAACATAGATCAAATGTATAAATTTTGGACTGTGTACATGAAGAATGTGTGTTTCCATCTGCCTATGATTGTACATGTTCTGTTTGGAAATAAGGTGCATGAGACCGGGTTCTAACAAACAGTTCTTTATTCAAACAGTGTAGTAACTGGTAACAGAACATTGGCTCAAGCCACAGCAGCCCTTCTTATAGCAGCTCGCTTGCGGCTTGTGGCCAGTTGTTTGAGTGCTCCCGCCATTCGGCGGGCCAATCGGAATGGCTCTTAAGTAACCAATCTGAGAATAGCCTTCTCGACCAATCAGATCGAGGTATTTGGAGTCTACCAAGTTCTATACACAACACCCCTCCCCCCTTGGTTTCGTCCAACGTGTGTAACGTAGTCATGCAGGTAGGTGGGGCTTTTATGAGTCCTGGTTGACCTGCGCAGCTCAGTTTCAGCGTGGTTCTCAAGCGGTTTGGACAGGATCGTTTTTTCTCTGTGACTTCTCCATGGAACCTCCTGGAAGGGTGAGTCAGCCTTGCTGCTCCCGCCTGAATTTCTCGGACCAGTTGAGGTGGCTCCGCCACTCCCTCCTGATTCGTCCAGGTTGAGTGGCTCCGCCAGTCCCTCCTGGTTCATCCAGGCTGGTTGAGCTGGCCTGGCTGTCTCCTTCCAGGAAGGCCTTGCCTTGTTCTTCTGCTCCCGGACTTCTTCTCTGGAGGTTGTCTAACTGTAAGTGCTCTTTTTGTTTTATTTGAGTTTCTTGTAGTGATTGTTATCGTGTTATTGGAGGTTCGTCTCTCCCTTTTTTATTATTTTGTGTTTCCCCCCCCTCCTCGGTTGTTTTTGGTTCATTTATTTGCGGTGCTGGTGTGGTGTTGTCTTCTAGTGTTCGAGAGCGAAACTGGTCGATGTGCTGCTTCCATGTTCTACTGTCATCCAAAACAAGTCGGCAAGACTGGGGGCCTGTGATTTGGGTAATTGTGGCTGGAAGCCATAATGGGTCCCTGGTAAGGTTTCTGGCATAGACTAAACTTCCGATTTTAAATGAGCGGTATTTACTGGAGGAGTCAGGGGGTTTGTCCAAGGCATATGTGGGGTGCAGTCTATTGAGGTAGGAGCGCAGTTTCCTACCCATGAGGAGTTCTGCTGGGATTTTTTTGGTTGTTGTGCTAGGGGTGATATGTTGGAGTGTTAACAATCTGTTAAGTTTATCTTGCACGTCCCCCATGTCCATTTTTTCTAAGGCCTCCTTAGTATAACGAACCATGCGTTCAGCTCATCCATTTGAAGCCGGATGAGCCGGCGCTGTCAGGGCATGTCAGATGCCCTGTGCAGCCAAGTACTGCTCGAACGCTAGAGCAGTAAACTGGGGCCCATTATCCGAAACTATTACATCTGGCAGTCCATTCGTGGCAAAAAGTTTGTTTAACTGTTTCATGACTGCCTCGGTGGTAGTGGATGCCATAAGAATGACTTCTAACCAGTTCAAGTAGGCATCCACAATTATAAAATAGGTGTTTTCTTTTGTAGGCCCAGCAAAGTCAATATGCAGTCTCGACCATGGGCATATGGGAGTCTCCCATTCCATGACTTGTGCCAGTGGGGGGGTAGGCCGCGATTTTTGGCAGTCATGACATGTTTTCACCCATTGTTCAATGTCCTTGTCTAGCCCTGGCCACCAGATGTAGCTCCTGGCCAGGGCTTTCATTTTGACTATGCACAGGTGCCCTTCGTGCAACATGCACAACACCTCTTCCTGTAATTTTTCTGGGATTACCACCCTGTCCCCCCACAATATACAGCCTTTTTCAATAGACAGTTCAGTCTGTTGGGTGCAAAAAGGTTTAAAAGTCTCGCTTTTGTTTTCATCTGGCCAGCCCTTACCTACCCAATGCAGGATTCGAGCTGTCAGCGGGTCTTTTGCAGTAGCTTTAGCGACGTCTGCTGTGGTTAGTGGCAGATTCGGCCAGGATTCGATTTGGAGAATGGAGACGGTGGGAGCTGGGTCATCTTCTGTGTTGGGCAGTGGGGAATGGCTCAAGGCATCCGCATGGGTGATGGTTTTCCTGGGAGATGGATGAGCGTGTAGTTGTAGGCAGCGAGGAATTCAGACTACCTCGTCATTCTTGGTGATAGAATGTTTGGGGTTGGTTTATTTCCTGCCAGGATCCCTAGCAGGGGTTTGTGGTCAGTGATAAATGAAAAAGTCCTACCATAAAGGTATTTGTGGAATCTTTTGACGCCGGCTATGATTGAGAGAGATTCTCGGTTGAGTTGGCTATAGTTTCTTTCCGATTTTGACAGCGTTTTGGAGTAGAGAGCGATTGGTGCCTCTCTGCCATCTGGTAGCTGGTGGCTCAGTATGGCGCCGATTCCAAAAGGTGATGCATCACAGGTGACTGTCAAAGACAAGGCGTTGCAGTACTGGATCAAAACGGTGTTAAATGTTAATAAGTCCTTGATACCTTGAAATGCTACTTGTTCCTGGTGGCCCCATTTCCATATAGTTTTTTTTGTCTAACAATCAATGTAAGGGTTCTGCTATGGTTGCTTTTTGGGGCAGGAATACATTGTAGAAATTTATGAGACCTAAGAATGCTTGTAAGTCAGTTTTGTTCTCAGGTCTAGGTGCATCTTTGATTGCCTTTATCTTTTTTTTGGTGGGGTGTATCCCTTGCTCATCTATGAGATAGCCAAAAAATTCAACCTGATCGGTGGCTAATTTACATTTTTCTGTCTGGACTTTAAGACTTCTTTTAGTCTACTTTCTAGTTGGTTTGCATTTTTTGCTGACACCAGTACATCATCAAAATAGGGGACGACTCCCTTGATTCCGTTTAGAAGGCACTCCACGAGGCTTTGGAAAACTCCTGGGGCAACACTAATGCCAAATTGTAGTCGGTTGCACTTGAATGCCCTCCTGTGTGTGACTATAGTCTGTGCCTCTGCAGTTGCGGGGTCAACTGGTAGCTGTTGATACGCTTGTGCGAGATCGAGCTTCGCAAAATTTTTTCCTCCCCCTACTGAGTGCAATAAGTGCTGCACTACTGGTACTGGGTATGCACTTTGCTGGAGCGCATGATTTAAGGTTGCCTTATAGTCTCCACAGATGTGCACTGACCCATCTAGTTTGACAGGAGTCACAATGGGTGTTTCCCACCTGGCATGGTTGATTGGTTCTAACACCCCTTGTGCTATAAGTTTGTTTAGCTGTTTGTCTATTTTTGGTTTTAAGGCAAAGGGAACGTGTCTAGCTTTGAGCCTGATGGGAGCTATCTTTGGGTCTAGGCTAAACAAGATTGGGGTCCCCTTGTACTTGCCTAGGATCCCATCAAATACATCCTGGAACTCTTGTAACAGGCTCTCTTCCCAGTTGGCCGCAACAACGCTGTTGATCCCAGTCACTCCGATTCCCAGGGGTGCGAACCATTCGATACCCAGCAGACTAGGGCAATCACGGTCGACGATTGTTAGAGGCAGGATTTCAGTGTGATTTTTAAATTCAACTAGGAAATATCCAAGGCTCACTACCAGGATTCGGTTTCCCTGGTAGTCCTTTAATATCAGTTTTTGTTGTTCCAGTTCTCTTTGCTTGATGTCTGGTATCAGGCGTCTGATAGTGTCCCAAGATACCATTGATAAGTATGATCCGGAGTCTACTTCCATCTCACCGGGCTTTCCTTCAATCTTCACCTTTACCTGGACCTTTTTTACCTTAGCTACCTTGGCATTTCTGATGGTTATTGTTTGGTGTGTCTCTTCTCTGTTGCTCGTTCGTTGGTTTCTACTCTCACAGTTCCACCTGCTTCCGGCTTGTCTCTCTTCGATTCTGGGGGGTGGGGGGTGCTGCTACGTCTTTTAGGACTATAGCTCTTTTTGTTCCAGCAGACCCTTGCGATGTGCCCCCGTTTTTCACAAGCTCTACAGATGGCATCTAGGAACCTACATTCTGAACAGGGGTGGTTGTCTCCGCATCCAGCACACTGGAATTCCCACTTGCTTTTTCTTTTTTCCCGCCATTTTTTGTCTGACTGAAGTCTATGTACATCTTCATTTTCATCATCATTGTTGCTTGGGGAGTCGAGATCTTCATAGTCGGCGGTCGCTGTGAGCTGTTTCTTGCTTCCTTCCACCCTCTTTCCTCTGGGTTGATTCGGTGAATCTGGAGTTGCATTCATCTGGCGCATAGTGGCTGCGGATTTCTTGGCTGCTTCAGTGGCGGTGGCTTCTGTGATGGCCTCGGCCATTGTAATATTCGGTCTGTTAAGCAGCTTGCTTTGGAGAGTAGCATCCTTCAAACCAAGGACCACCCGGTCCCTCATGGCCTCGTTGATGTTCTGGAACTCGCAGGCTCCTCCAATATTCCTCAGGGCTGCTACAAAGTCCCCGACGCTCTCGTCTTCCTTTTGGTCTCTTTTGTAAAACTCGTGCCTTTTGATCAGGTTGGAGACCACAGGTGCGTGATGGGCTCGGAGCATTCTGTTCAGCTCAGGCCATGCCATCTGCTTAACGTCTCTTGGTTTAGCTAGCGCCTTTGCCATTTTAAAAATGGCTGGTCCACAGTGCGTGAGGAATACAGCCCTCTTCCTCTGGTCAGATATCTCCTGCAGCTCGTTGCTTTCTAGAAACATTAGGAAGCGATCAATGTACGACTCCCAATCTTCCTCGGCTGGGTTGAACGGTGCGGGTGGCGCATTGTTACTGGCCATCTCTGTTGCTCAGTTCTGGTTGCACGTGCTTTGGTCCCACCTTCTACGATGATCCCACCTTTGTGCCAGTGTTCTGTTCGGAAATAAGGTGTGCGAGACCAGGTTCTAACAAACAGCTCTTTATTCAAATAGTGAAGTAACTGGTAACAGAACATTGGTTCAAGCCGCGGCAGCCCTTCTTCTAGCGGCTTGCGGCTTGTGGCCAATAACAGTTGTTTGAGTGCTCTCGCTGTTCAGCGGGCCAATCAGAATGGCTCTTAAGTAACCAATCCAAGAATGGCCTTCTCGACCAATCAGATAGAGATATTTGGAGTCTACCAAATTCTATACACAACAGTATAGGTGAAACTTGAAAAATTTGAATATTGTACAAAAGTTCATTTATTTCAGTAATGCAACTTAAAAGGTGAACCTAATATATGAGATAGACTCATTACATGCAAAGCAAGATAGTTCAAGACGTGATGTGTCATAATTGAGATGATTATGGCTTACAAGCTCATGAAAACCTCAAATCCACAATCTCAGAAAATTGCATATTACATGCAATCAATAAAACAAGGATTGTACATAGAACAATATCAGACCTCTGAAAGTATAAGCATGCATATGTACTCAGTACTTGGTTTGGGCCCCTTTTGCATCAATTACTGCCTCAATGCAGCATGGCATGGAAGCTATCAGCCTGTGGCACTGCTGAGGTATTATGGAAGACCAGGATGCTTCAATAGGGGCCTTAAGCTCTTCTGCATGGTTCGGTCTCATGTCTCTCATCTTTCTCTTGGCAATGCCCCATAGATTCTCTATGGGGTTCAGGCCAGGAGAGTTTGCTGGCCAATCAAGTACAGTAATCCCATGGTCATTGAACCAGGTTTTGGTGCTTTTGGCAGTGTGGGGAGGGACCAAGTCCTGCTGGAAAATGAAGTCAACATCCCCAAAAAGCTCCTGCGGAAGGAAGCATGAAGTGCTCCAAAATCTCCTGGTAGACAGCTGCATTGACCCTGGACTTAATGAAGTATAGTCGACCAAGACCAGCAGATGACATGGCTCCCCAAATCAACACAGACTGTGGAAACTTCACACTGGACTTCAAGCATCTTGCAGTGTGTGCCTCTCCATTCTTCCTCCTTTTGGTTTCCAAAAGTTGCTCTCATCAGAAAAGAGGACTTTGGACCAAAGAGCAACAGACCAGTTCTGTTTTTCTTTGCCCCAGGTAAGATGCTTCTGACATTATTTGTTGTTCAGGAGTGGCTTGGCAAGAGGAATATGACATTTGAAGCCCATGTCCAGGAGCCATCTATGTATGATGGCTCTTGATGCACTGACTCCAGCCTCAATCCATTCCTTGTGAAAGTCCCCAACACTTTTGAATGGCCTCTCCAGGCTGCGGCCATCCCTGCTGCTTGTGCACCTTTTTCTTCCACACTTTTCCCTTCCACATAACTTTCTATTAATGTGCTTTGATACAGCATTTTTGGAACATCCAACTTCTTTTGCAATTACCTTTTGAGGCTTTCCCACCTTAAGGGCCTGTCACATAGGCCGACGGATGCAAAACATATGTAAAAAGGACACAGCGGATGAGAAAATTTTCCATCCGTTGTTATCCGCTCTCAAAAGTGCCCCAAATTTGCATAAGCAGAGCGGACAACAATGGAAAGGAACGGACGGGGGGAGGATGTAGCCAGGATGTAAAGCAGATGCTCCACGGAAGACTAGCGGATGGAAGCGGATGGCATATCCGCAGGGCTTCTGGGGGAGCACAGTGAAGCGGATGCACAATGGAAGGGACGGATGCAAAACGGATGCCAAGCGGATCAAGCGGATGCATCAGGAAGCCTAGTGGATGCCTAGCAGATGCAAAGCATTCACTGCGCATGCGGGGAGGATGCATTGCGTCAGCCCCGCGGATATAAAGGGATGCAGCTCCCAAGCAGGTCACCATTCAGAGGAAAGACCTGCTGCTACACACAGCTCCAGCCAACAACCATGGGAAAGAAGAGGAAAGCTATGCCATCTGCTGCCAGCCCTGGCAAGAAGGATAGGGCCACCATCCCACCCACTGGTCCACACTTGCTTCTGCTGGAGCTTCTGCTTTTCGGGCTGACTCTGCTGGTGCTGGGGCTTCTGCTGGCGCTGCTCCTGGTGTTGGTGCTTCTGCTGGTGCTTACTCTGCTGGTGCTGCTCCTGGTCCTGCTGGTCCTGCTGGTGCTGCTGGTGCTCCTGGTCCGGCTGGTCTTGCTGGTGCTCCTGGTCCTGCTGGTCCTGCTGGTGCTGCTGGTGCTGCTGGTGCTTACTCTGCTGCTGCTGATCCTGGTCCTGCTGGTCCTGCTGGTACTGCTGGTGCTTACTCTGCTGCTGCTGATCCTGGTGCTGCTGGTGCTGCTGGTCCTGCTGGTGCTGCTTTTGCTGCTACTGTTGTTGTTGCTGCTGCTGCTGGTGGTGGTGTGGTGGAGCAGCCCCTAGAACCTCCAAGCCCCTCTGATGAGGGCCCAGATGGCCCTGCCAGAAGGAGGAAGAGGCATATGCGAGAACGGGAGAGGAGGCAATACTCCATCGAAGAGGAACATGAGGATGAGGTGCTGGAATGGCTGAGGGAGAACGAGTACCGATAGCAGAAGGGACACGGGCTCTATTGAGACACCAAAAAGAAGTAGGCTGCTTGGAGAGAGAAGGCGTAGAGCCTGGGCTACACTTCGAAGGTCCTCCTCGGCTGGTGGAAGCACATGCACACCTGGTACGGGAAGCTGCACCTCAAGAAATCTGGCCAGGCCACAGTCAAGCTCACCAACCGGGAGACCTACGTGATGGCCAAGTGCAGCTTCTTGGAGGGTGAGATCCGCCACTGAGGAGCAGCCCCTCTGTCTACACTCTCTCTCAGGCAGCTCACAGAGAGCCAGTCCTCTTCTGGCCAAGAGTCAGCTCCTGTCTCCAGGCAGGTATCTGTGGAGCATGCCACAATGGAAAACCCCCCGAAAGCTGCACTACCCATGGTGGAGCGCGTGGAGGACCCCCTGATGAAGTGGGAGCAAGGAGAGGGCACTTCCACCACAGACCAACCCACATCCACCCCCAGCTCCACCTCCACAGAAAGGCAGAGAGGCAGACCATAGGGGCAGAGCCATACCGTCCTGCTGGAGATCAGGGACACCATCAAAAGCAGCATAGATCTCCTCTCTCAGCTGGTACATACCAACATACCATCCTCAAACCACAAACCCTTCCTCACCTACGTCAACCAGATCCTCATGGACATGTTCGAATCACATTACCAGGTGATAAAGGACAGGATCACCAGTCTTCTGCACAACCCTCCAGGCCCAGCTGAACCTGCTCCAACCCAGTCCAGGTCTGCTCCTCCACCCCAGGTCACAACCCTTCCAAGGCTTTCCACAGGCCCTCACCTACCCAGGCTACAGCTATCAGGAGTTCCAACAGCACAGGCAGCCCTTCCCAGTCCAGGCACAGGTTCATCGTATGCCACCGGTGCCACCAGTGCCACTGATGCACCAATGCCACCGACGCCACAGATGCCACTGACACCACAGATGCCACCCACACCACAGATGCCACCGATGCCTTACCTTGCTCACCTGAAGACCAGACAGCCCCACTACACTCCTCCTTCCTCCACCCCACAGCCAAGCCTGGCCTCAGAACATCTGTCATCGGTCTTGGGACTGACACCCCATGTCCTGGAGGAAGGACCTCTCAACATCACAGGACTGAGCCAGCTCTCTGAGAGCTTCCTCCACACACCATCCCCTGTTGTCCTCTCGGGGCCAGGCACCCCAATAGTGCTTCAGACCAGCACTCCAGCAGCAGCCACCTCCACAGCACCTGGACCCTTCACCCCTGAGACTATGGGTACGCCTCAGAGTGACTGAGAAGAGTGCCAGAGACTGGGTTGCTACCTGTTGACTTTATTTTTGCTTGGGACACTTTACTTGGGTCATTTTGCTTTTACAGTTTGGTATTAAGAAAGATTATCTTTGCTTCACACACTTGCTTCAGTTCTTTTAGTCAATAAAGTCTTGGTGGAAACTTTTAGAAATGGTTTAAGCCTTTGCATGCTTGTGGGATGGGTAAGGATAGCAGTGGGATGGGCAGGGATACCTGTGGGATGGGTAATAGCAGTAGGATGGGTTAGGATAGCAGTGGGATGGGCAGGGATACCTGTGGGATGGGTTAGGATATCTGTGGGATGGGTTAAGATAGCAGTGGGATGGGGAGGGATACCTGTGGAATGAACAGGGATAGCTTTGAGATGGGTAATAGCTGTGGGACAGATAAACCTCCAGTGCAAGCATAGTGGGACTGTATGGTCCACCCACCCAAGTGCCACACCTATGGCCCTTTATTATCAATCACAATGTAATCATTCATCCACACATTTCAACATAAACACAACTCTTTATTAAATGCCCTGTTCATTGTAGGGCCACTCAACATACATGGCCCAATCTCATCAGTGTGATGAGACAGGCTGAAGGAAGCATCCATTAAGCATCTACCATCCTGTCTTGACACATCACTGCTCCAGCTGGGGAGTTGCACCAGTGTTTCAGGAAGTTGAGCTGCTTCTTCCCTTCATGTGAAGCTCTGTTGGGGCCTTGTACATCCACAGTGTCTATCAGGTTTCGTCCTTGCCTCCATTCCCCAGGCTCCATGTCCCCATTACCTTGTTGGAGGTCCACGAGCCTGTTCTGCAAGACTGGGTAGCGGGTGCGCATGAGATTGTGCAGGATGCAGCAAGCTTCCACGATCCTCCTCACGGTCTGTGGGCGATGCTGCATGGTGGTGAGAAGTACCTGGAAACTGTTGGCCAGGATGCCAAAGGCGTTCTCCACCACCCGCCTTGCCCTGGACAGCCTGTAGTTGAAGATCCTCTCTTCACGGGTGAGGCATCTGGAAGTGTAGGGCTTCATGAGGTAGGTTCTGAGGGAGAAGGCGTCATCCCCCATGATTAAGTAGGGCACATCTTGTGTGTCGTTGGGCAGGGGTTCTGGATCTGGGAAGTCCATGATGAGGTTGCCTTCCAGCCCCTCCTTGAGGTGACTGGCATTGTATACCTGGGCATCTGAAGATGAGCCGTTGCCTGAAGCATCGATGTACATGAACTTGTAGTCAGCATCGACCATGGCGAAGAGGATGATGCTGAAGAAGCCCTTGTAGTTGTGATAAGTGGACCCCGACTTGGCTGGAGCTTTGCAGGCCACGTGCTTCCCATCTATGGCTCCAACGGTGTGCGGGAGGTTCCACTTCTGATACCACTGCTCTGCAACTTTCTTCCAACCTTCTTCAGTGAATGGGCAATGGGGGAGCTCCTCCATGTATTCTTCGATAATGGCCTGCACCACTTCTCTGACCACAATTGTGATGGTGTTGTGTGGCACCCTCCAGGTGTACTGCATGCTCCTGTACGTGGTCCCTGAGGCCAAGTGGTGCAGAGTCAGTGCCACCTTTAGCCCAGGGTCCAGGGTGGGCCAGAAGTTGGTGTTTGCCCTGGTCAACCTGGGTGTCAGCCGCTGCACAACTTCATCAAACATGGCTGGAGGCATCCTCATGAAGTTCTGGAATGCACGAGTGTCTTCGTTCCTGAGCTCCACCATCAGCTTGTTATACAGTCCATACTCAGCTCTTCTCGCCATCCATCTTCGGACCCAGACACTTCTTGGACGCCTCCTTTTCTTCGCATAGAACAGGTGAAAGAGCCTGTTGATGGCTTCGCACTGTTGTAAAACGATGGCAGCTACCAAAAGGAGTGTGTGATGATCCATGGTGGACATGACTGGATGCTGTGGAAAAGCAAGAGCAAGAGCAAGGCTGAAGAGGTCTGCACCGCAGGACTTCTGGACTGAAATTGAGATCCAGGTGATTTCCTCCCCCTTTTTATCGGAAATATAAGTTTTCCTCTAGGTGTCCTTTTGCATCCTCTAGACATCCTGCAGACATCCTAAATATCCGAGATATGTCCCCTATACGAATGTTTTTTCCGTTTTAATGCTTTGTATGCGAGCTGCATCTGCTTTCATCCTTTCTACGTCCGTGCTACTAACGCTGCGTGTCCGTTCCGTGTCCGTTTTGCTTCCTCCCTGTGTCCGTTTTCTGCTGGAGCTGATGCGAGTTGCGCGGGATGCCTAGCGGATATAGCGGACGCGTAATGGATGATGACAGACGTATAATGGATGTTCCCCGTATGTGTAGCGGATTTAGAATGGACGCGTTGGATACATTTTCCGCTCAAAACGTTTTGTGCAGCTCAAAACTTTTTGAGCGGATGAAATGTCAGTAGACGGATGCTGGATGGATAGAGAGTATGAAAAACGGACGCAGTGAGTACAGAATGGATGGATCGCATTAACCAACGGATGGCAAGTGTTTCTCTCCGTTTTGCATCCTCTTTCCATCCGTTGGTGCTGTGTGACAGGTGCTTTATGGAGGGTGTCAGTGATGGTTTTCTGCACAACTGTCACCTCAGCAGTCTTTCCCATGATTGTAATTCCTACTGAACCAGACTGAGAGCCCATTTAAAGGCTCAGGAACCCTTTGCAGATGTTATGGCTTAATTAGCTAATTAGAGTGGGACACTTTGAACCTAGAATATTTAATCCTTTCACAATATCCTAATTTTCTGAGATTGTGGATTTGGCGTTTTCATGAGCTGTAAGCCATAATCATCTCAATTATGACACATCACGGCTTGAACTATCTTACTTTGGATGTAATGAGTCTATCTCATATATTAGGTTCACCTTTTAAGTTGCATTACTGAAATGAATGAACTTTTGCACGATATTCTAATTTTTCGAGTTTCAACTGTACATCAGAAGGTATGTCTCAGGTTTCCAAGTGATGAAATCCATTTAAAAAGAAAAAAGCAAAATCCATCTTCCAAAACAATTTTCCTGAATTACACCACATAATATTAGAAATTAGAAACACCCCCCAAGAGTAAAATTCCCCAATAGAAGTAAATCAACATTGCCTGGTGTCATCAATCTCCACCTCCAGGTCTCATCAGGGTCAGCTCATGTTCCCACGGGAAGGAGACCACCTAGCCTAAACAACTTCTCATCCAGGCTTTCTTGGAAATAGTGCACAAGTAGCCTCTGAGACCAATGCTTGAGACTAGTGGCCAGGTGTCTGAACTCAAGCACTAGTTCCTCATGGGGGGTGTCTACCATTCTGCGTGATGCTTTTTATTTCTGCTTCAGCCTTTTGGGAAGAATCCTTAAAATGTGACTAGAACTCTCTTAGGAAGTCATCCACATTGTTTAATTCAGGAGCACCTTCATCATTGGATACCTCCTTCTCCAAATTATCTCCAAGGAATTGGACTAGTTGTGCATTGTCATGGAATTCATCTCCATGCCTGTCGATATAAGACCATGCTCTGTTCAGAAAAAATGCAAGTTTACTTGTTGTCCCATCAATCATGGTTTTAAAAGGTGTTGGGGCTATGCATCAATTTCAGGCTTGACAGTATGTTTAAAACAGCAGTCATCTCTTTTTCTTACAAAACTTGAAGACAATTAGACTTGGACTGGGGATTTCAGATTTAAACCTGCACCTGGCACAATTGAAACAATTTGATGAGTGAGGCTGGGTTGCAAGAAAACAATTGGGACCAAAACCATCTTCAAAAATTTTTGGTCCAGTGCAGGTTTAAATGTACAACTCTAACACTCAACAACTGCCCTCCAATGGTTCTCTTGTATGTTGCCTTTAAATAACTTGTACAGCAATGATGGATGTCCACAGGTCTAGTTTAAAAACAGCCAGTTTGGTGCTGCCAGATGATAACACACAAAAACCAGAAAGCTGTTGGAGTCACTGTTGCATCACCCATTTTAATTATTTTGACTGTTTGATAGATACCCCTGATAGGAGGTATGAAAGAACTGCAACTAGTTTTAAAATATGCGCCTCTTGTCTTTGTTCTAGCAACAATTTTACGAGTGGTCCACTTTTATGACAAAAAAATGTCCTGAATGACAAAACAGAATTAATGTTTTAAATATTTGTTTAAATAAAAGCATCAAATCTGCAGCTATACAGTAGGGGAAAGGGATCAGAATAAACAGACTAACAGAGTTGGAAGAGACCATAGAGAGCTTCTAGTCCAACCCAACTATACCATTTCAGACAAATGGTTGTCCAATCCCTTCTTTAAAAATCTCCAGGACAGGAGCATCCACAACTTTAAGGCCCTGTCACACTGCCCAATGGATGCAAAACGTTAGTAAAAAGGACACAACGGACGAGAAAAATGTTCCATCCATTGTTATCCGCTCTCAAAAGGGGCAAAAATTTGCATAACCAGAGCGGATAACATGGAAAGGAACGGACGGGGGGAGGACGCAGGGTGGATGGAAAGCAGATGCGAAATGGAAGCCCAGTGGATGGAAGAGGATGAGAGCGGATGGCACATCCGCTAGGCTTCCGGGGGACCTCAGCAAAGCGGACGCGGAACGGATACAGTGGATGCAGAGCGGATGCAGAACGGATGAAGCGGATGCACAGCGGATGAAGTGAATGCAGAGCGGAAGCCTAGCAGATGCACAGCGGAAGCCTAACGGATGCCGAGAGTTAATTGTGCATGCGGGGGGGATGCATTGCATAAGCCCCGCAGATATAAAGGGAAGCAACTCAGAAGCAGGTCACCATTCGGAGGAAAGACCTGCGGCCGGACTCATTGACAGCCTTGCCTGCCCTGCCTGCATGCCTGCCTGCAAGCCTTGCTGCAAATCTTCCTGCCAGCCTGCCTCCCAGCCTGCCTCCCAGCCTCTGGGCCAGCCTCCTTGCCAGCCTTGCTGCCAGCCTGCCTTCCAGCCTCCCTGCCAGCCAGTCTGCCTGCCAGCCTTGGTGCATGCCTGCCTGCAAGCCTTGGTGCCTGCCTGCCTGCCAACCTTCCTGCCAGTCTTTCTGCCAGCTTTGGTGCCTGGCTGCCTGCCAGCCTTTCTGCCACCCTTCCTGCCAGCCAGCAACCCCACAACTATGGGGAAGAGGAGAAAGCAGCAACATGCCACCATCCCTGGCAAGAGGGACAGTGCCACCCTCCCGCCCCCTGTCCCTGACTCTGCTTCTGCTGGGGCTTCTGCTGCTTCTGCTTCTGGAGGAGCTGCTGCTGCTGCTTCTGGCGGTGGTGCTTCTGCTCGTGCTTACTCTGCTGATGCTGCTCCTGGCGGCGGTGCTTCTGCTGGTGCGTACCCTGCTGAAGCTGCTCCTCATCCTGCTCGTCCTGCTCGTACTCCTGGACTTGCTCGTCTTGCTCGTACTCCTGGTCTTACTCGTCCTCCTCATGCTCCTGGTCCTGCTCATGCTCCTGGTCTTGCTGGCGCTGCTGGTGCTTACTCTGCTGCTGCTGATCCTGCTGCTGCTGCTGCTGCTGCTGCTGATGATGATGATGATCCTGCTGCTGCTGCTGCTGCTGCTGATGATGATGATGATCCTGCTGGTGATGATGATGATGATGATGATGATGATAATGATCCTGCTGGTGCTGCTGCTGCTGGTGGTGTGGAGGGGCAGCCCCTAGTACCTGGGAGCCCCTCTGATGAGGGCCCATCTGGTCCTGCCAAAGGGAGGAAGAGGCATATGCGGCGACGGGAGAGGAGGCAAAACTCCATTGAGGAGGAACACGAGGATGAGGTGCTGGAGTGGCTGAGAGAGAATGACTATCTGTGGCGGAAGGGACACCGTCTCTACATGGACACCAAAAGGAAGCAGGCTGCTTGGAGAGAGAAGGCGGAGAGTCTGGGCTACACTTTGGAGGTGCTCCTCGGCTAGTGGAAGCACATGCACACCTGGTATGGGAAGCTGCACCTGAAGAAATCTGGCCAGGCCATGGTTAAGCTGACGGACAGAGAGACCTACGTCATGGCCAGGTGCAGCTTCCTGGAGGGTGAGATCCACCACCGAGGAGCACCAGCAGCCCCTCTCACTACCCTCTCTCTCCGGCAGCCTGCTGAGAGCCAGTCCTCTTCCGGCCAAGAGTCAGCTCCTGTCTCTAGGCAGGTTTCTATAGAGCGTGCCACGGCGGAGAACCTGCGGACAGGTGT
The DNA here is from genome assembly GCA_015471245.1 of Laticauda colubrina. Taxonomy (NCBI): domain Eukaryota; kingdom Metazoa; phylum Chordata; class Lepidosauria; order Squamata; family Elapidae; genus Laticauda; species Laticauda colubrina. The sequence goes on from BLBF01000043.1 coordinate 8,008,814, forward strand.
TTAACCGTGGTGGAGCGTGGGGAGGACTCCCTGGTGCAGTGAAAGAAAGGAGACGGCAGGTCCACCACAGCCCTACCTGCATCCACCCCCAGCTCCACCTCCACAGAAAGGCAGAGAGCCAGACCGGAGGGGCAGAGCCACACTGTCCTGCCGGAGATCAGGGACACCATCCAGAGCAGCATAGATCTCCTCTCTCAGCTGGTCCACACCGACTCCTCATCCTCCAACTGCAAGCCCTTCCTCACCTGTGTGAACCAGACCCTCACGGACATGGCGGAACCCCAGTACCAGGTGGTGAAGGATCGGATCACCGAGCTGCTTCACAACCCACCAGACCCAGAGGAACCTGCTCCCACCCAGTCCAGGTCTGCTCCTCCACCCCAGGTGATGTCCCTCCCATTCCAAGGCTTTCCACAGGCCCTCACCTACCAGGGCTATGGCTACCAGGAGGTCCAGCAGCACAGGCAGCAGCCCTTCCCAGTCCAGGCACAGAGTCATCGAACGACACCGTTGCCACCGGTTCCACTGATGCCACCGATGCCACCCATGACACTGATGCCACCGATGCCACTGATGCCACCCATGACACTGATGCCACCCACACCACCGATGCCACCAACGCCAGTCCTCACCCAGCTGCAGACCAGACAGCTCCACTACACTGTTCCTTCCTCCACCCCACAGCCAAGCCCGGGCTCAGTACACCTGTTGTCGGTACTGGGGCTGACACCTCATGGCATGGAGGAAGGAGCTCTCAACATCATGGGTCTGAGCCAGCTGTCCGAGAGCTTTCTCAACACACCGTCACCTGTTGTCCTCTCAGGGCCAGGCACCCCAGTGGGGCTTCAGATCATCCCTCCAGCACCAGCCACCACCACAGCACCTGGACCCTTCATCCCTGAGACTGGGCACACCTCCGAGTGACCAAGAGGAGTGCCAGAGACTGGCTGGCTGGCTACCTGTGGACTTTATTTGGACACTTGACTTGGGTCATTCTTCTTTTACAGCTTGTTGTTAATAAAGTCTATCTTTGATTCACACACTTGCTTCATTTCTTTTTTTTAATAAAGTCTTGGTGGAAACTTTTAGAAATGGTTTAAGCCTTTGCATGCTTGTGGGATGGGTTAAGATAGCAGTGGGGTGGGTTAAGATAGCAGTGGGATGGGGAGGGATACCTGTGGAATGAGCAGGGATATCTTTGAGATGGGTAATAGCTGTGGGACAGTTAAACTTCCAGTGCAAGCATAGTAGGACTGTATGGTCCACCCTCCCAGGTGCCACACCTATGGCCCTTTATTATCAATAATAATGTAATAATCATCCACACATGTCAACATAAACACAACTCTTTATTAAACGGCCTGTTCATTGTAGGCCCACTCAACATACATGGCCCAATCTCATCAGTGTGATAAGACAGGCTGAAGGAAGCATCCATTAAGCATCTATCATCCTGTCTTGCCACTCCACTGCTCCAGCTGGGCAGTTCCACCAGTGTTTCAGGAGGTTGCGCTGCTTCTTCCCTTCACGTAAGGCTCTCTTGGGGCCTTGTACATCCTGAGTGTCTATCAGGTTTTGCCCTTGCCTCCATTCCCCAGGCTCCATGTCTCCATTGCCTTGTTGGAGGTCCACGAGCCTGTTCTGCAACACTGGGTAAGGGATGCGCATGAGATTGTGCAGGATGCAGCAAGCTTCCACGATCCTCCTCACGGTCTGTGGGCGATGCTGCATGGTGGTGAGAAGTACCTGGAACCTGTTGGCCAGGATGCCAAAGGTGTTCTCCACCACTCGCCTTGCCCTGGACAGCCTGTAGTTGAAGATCCTCTCTTCACAGGTGAGGAGTCTGGAGGTGTAGGGCTTCATGAGGTAGGTTCTGAGGGAGAAGGCGTCATCCCCCATGATGAAGTAGGTCATATCTTGCGTGTCGTTGGACAGTGGGTCTGGATCTGGGAAGCCCACGATGAGGTTGCGTTCCAGCCCCTCCTTGAGGTCACTGGAGTTGTATACCTGGGCATCTGAAGCTGACCCATTGCCTGAAGCATCGATGTACATGAATTTGTAGTCAGCATCAACCATGGTGAAGAGGATGATGCTGAAGAAGCCCTTGTAGTTGAAAGAAGTGGACCCCGACTTGGCTGGAGTTTTGCAGGCCACATGCTTCCCATCTATGGCTCCAACGGTGTGGGGGAAGTTCCACTTCTGATACCACTGCTCTGCAACTTTCCTCCAGCCTTGTTCAGTGGTGGGGCACTGGAGGAGCTCCTCCATGTATTCTTCAATGATGGCCTGCACCACTTCTCTGACCACAATGCTGATGGTGTTGTGTGGCACCCTCCAGCCATACTGCATGCTACTGTAGGTGGTCCCTGAGGCCAGGTGGCGCAGAGTGAGGGCCACCTTGAGCCCAGGTTCCAGGCTGGGCTGGAAGTTGGTGTTTGCCTTGGTCAACCTGGGTGTCAGCCGCTGCACAACTTCGTCAAACATGGCTGGAGGCATCCTCATGAAGTTTTGGAATGCACAAGTGTCTTCGTTCCTGAGCTCCACCATCAGCTTGTTGTACAGTCCGTCCTCTGCTCTTCTCCCGATCCATCTTCGGACCCAGATGCTTCTTGGCCGCCTCCTTTTCTTCCCGTATTAGAGTTCACAGAGCCTGTAGATGGCTTCGCACTGTTGCAGAACCATGGTGGCTGCCAAAAGGACTTTGTTGCGATCCATGGTGGACATGACTGGATGCTGTGGAAGAGGAAGTCAGATGAAGGCTGCAGAGGTCTGCACAGCTGGTCTGCTGGTCTGAAAGTGAGATCCAGATGACTTGCTCCCCCTTTTTATAGGCAGTATAGGTTTTCCACTATGTGTCCCTTTGCATCCTCTAGGCATCCTCTAGACATCCTTAATATCCGAGATAGGTCCCCTCTGCAAACGTTTTTTCCGTTTTAAATGGTTTCTTTGTGAGCTGCATCCTCTTTCATCCTTTCTCCATCCGTTCTGCATCTGTTCTGCATCTGTTCCTCATCCGTTCCGCTTCCTCCCTGTGTCCGTTTACCGCTGGAGCGGATCGAGTTGCACGAATGCGTAGTGCATGCCTAGCGGATATAGCGGATGCGTAACGGATGCAGAAGGGATGCCTCCTGATGCCTAGCGGATGCAGAACGGACGCATTGGATACATTTTCTGCGCAAAAGTTTTGAGCAGCTCAATACCCTCTGAGCGGATGAAATGTCAATAGACGGATGCTGGACGGATAGAGAGGAAGCAAAACGTATGCAGTGAGTACAAAATGGAAACATCGCGTTGACCAACGGATGGCAAGTGTTTTTCTCCGTTTTACATCCTCTTTCCATCCGTTGGTGCAGTGTGACAGGGGCTTAAGTCATTCTACTGATTAATTTTTCTAACCTTCAGCATCAGAATATATGTCCAGTTCCTTTGCTTTCCTTCTTGATGGGATTGCCTAATATTTTGCTAATTTGTGCATATCTTGCTCAGATAACTTCTCAAAGTGTCAGCAAACACAGTTTTATATTTTACGTAGGCTGGCCTGGAAAAATTTCTGATTCTTTTGCTTTGTTTACAACTTTCTTTGATTTTCTTTGTAGTTTTGCCCACTTTTTGCTTGTTTTAATAATAATTAAAGCAAGTAAAATGACTTATTACTATCTACTACTATCAGTACTAATCCACATGCATGCACACACAAATCAAATAGTTGGTTGAAAAGAATTTGGCAATCCTTGTAGATGTAACTTGTTCACAAGATGTAAATACAGTAGTCCTTGACTTACAACTATTAATTTAGTGACCATTCAAAGTTACAACGGCACTGAAAAAAGTGACTTATGACCATCCTCACTCAACCATCACAGCATCCTCATAATCAGATGATGAAAATTTGGGCAGAGTAACTGACATGGATTTAACATGGATATAGCATCCTGCAGTGATATAGTTATCCTTTGTGGCTTTCCAATCCAATCTAGATCCTGACAAGCGAAGTCAATAGGAAAAGCAAGATTTGCTTAAAGATCACATGATTCACTCAAATGAAGTGGTTTGTTTTGCAACCATGGTGAAAAGATCATAAAATTAGGTGTGTCTTAAGGTAATATTCAGAGAAGATGAGAGGATGTAGACACATGTGGACCTTTACTTACAAGCATTCAGCAACCATTCAAAGTTATGATGGCAATGAAAAAAGACTTATGCCAATTGTTGCATTTACAACTGCCACAGCTTCCTCAAAGTCGCATGATGATCAAAATTCAGGTGCTTGGCAACCAACATGTATTGAGGATATCTGCAGCATCCTGAGGTCTTGGTGATTGTTATTCATGACCTTCCCAGATAAGCAAGCAACAACAAGCAAGTTAATGGGGAAAGCCAGATTTGCTTAACATTACATGATTCACTTAACAACTGTAGTGATTTTTTTAGAGTTACTGATTAACAGAGTTGGAAGAGACTTTGAAGGTCATCTAGTCCAACCCACCTGCCAATGCAGATCCTACTATCCAATTTCTGAAGATGGCAGTCCAGTCTTTTCTTGAAAGCTTCCAGTGATGAAGCTCCCACAGCTTCCGAAGGCAACTTCTATTCCATTGGTTGATTGTTCTCACTGTCAGGAAATTTCTCCTTATTTCCAGGTTGAATCTCTCCTTGTTCAGTTTCCATCCATTATTCCTTGTCTGGCCTACAGGAACTTTCTCCCTTCCTCTCTATGGCAGCCCCTCAAATATTGGAAGACTGCTATCATGTCTCTCCTGGTCCTTCTCTTCACTAGATTAGCCATGCCCAGTTCCTGTAACTATTCATTGTATGTTTTATTGTCCAGTCCCCTAATCATCCTGGTTGCTCTTGGTCTGTATTTTTCTAGAATCTAAACATCTTTTTTATAATGGAGTGAACAAAACTGAATGCAGTACTCTAGGTATGGTCTTACTAAGGCTTTATAGAGTGGTATTAGTACCCCACTTGATCTTCACTCTGTTAATGCTTTCAACTGTGGCAAAAATTGGACATGACTCATTTAATTACTGCCTTGCTTAAGCCCATGTCACACTGCACCAACAGATGCAAAGAGGATGTAGAACGGACAAAAAAGCTTGCCATCCGTTGGTTAACACAATGTACTCACTGCCTCCGTTTTGCTTCCTCTTTATCCATCCAGCATCCGTTTATGGACATTTCATCTGCTCAAAAAGTTTTGGGCTGCCCAAAACTTTTGCCCGGAAAATGTATCCAGTTCGTCCGTTCTGCATCCACTATGCATTTGCTATGCATCTGTTCTGCATCTGTTACACATCCGCAATATCCACTAGGCATCCGTTCCGCATCCACGCAACTCGCATCCGCTCAGACGCAGGGAGGAAGTGGAACGGACACGGAACAGATGCAGAACGGATGCAGAACGGATGCCAAGTGGAAACAAAGCATTTAAAACGGAAAAAAAGTTCGCAGAGGGGACCTATCTCGGATATTAAGGATGTCTAGAGGATGTCTAGAGGATGCCTAGAGGATGTCTAGAGGATGCAAAGGGACACCTATACTGCCTATAAAAAGGGGGAGCAACTCACCTGCATCTCACTTTCAGAACAGCAGCCTAGCTGTGCAGACCTCTGCAGCTTTCATCTGACTCTTCCTCTTCCACAGCATCCAGTCATGTCCACCGTGGATCGTAACACAGTGCTTTTGGCAGCCACCATCCTTCTGTAACAGTGCGAAGCCATCTACAGGCTCTGTGAATTCTACTACGGGAAGAAAAAGAGGCGGCCAAGAAGCGTCTGGGTACGAAGATGGATCGGGAGAAGAGAAGAGTACGGGCTGTACAACAAGCTGATGGTGGAGCTCAGGAACGAAGACACTCGGGCATTCCAGAACTTCATGAGGATGCCTCCAGCCATGTTTGACGAAGTTGTGCAGTGGCTGAGACCCAGGTTGACCAAGGCAAACACCAGCTTCCGGCCCAGCCTGGAACCTGGGCTCAAGGTGGCACTCACTCTGCGCCACCTGGCCTCAGGGACCACCTACAGTAGCATGCAGTACAGCTGGAGGGTGCCACACAACACCATCAGCATTGTGGTCAGAGAAGTGGTGCAGGCCATCATCGAAGAATACAAGGAGGAGCTCCTCCAGTGCCCCTCCACTGATGAAGGATGGAAGAAAGTTGCAGAGCAGTGGTACCAGAGGTGGAACTTCCCACACACCGTTGGATCCATAGATGGGAAGCACGTGGCCTACAAAGCACCACCCAAGTCGGGCTCCACTTATTTCAACTACAAGGGCTTCTTCAGCATCGTCCTCTTTGCCATGGTTGATGCTGACTACAAGTTCGTGTACATCGATGCTTCAGGCAGCGGCTCATGTTCAGATGCCCAGGTATACAACGCCAGTGACCTGAAGGAGGGGCTGGAAGGCAACCGCATCATGGGCTTTCCAGATCCAGACCCACTGACCAACGACACGCAAGATGTGCCCTACTTCATCGTGGGGGATGATGCCTTCTCCCTCAGAACCTACCTCATGAAGCCCTACACTTCCAGACTCTTCACTCGTGAAGAGAGGATCTTCAACTACAGGCTGTCCAGGGCAAAGCGGGTGGTGGAGAACGCCTTTGGCATCCTGGCCAACAGGTTCCAGGTACTTCTCACCACCATGCAGCATCGCCCACAGACCGTGAGGAGGATCGTGGAAGCTTGCTGCATCCTGCACAATCTCATGCGCACCCGCTACCCAGTCTTGCAGAACAGGCTCGTGGACCTCCAACAAGGTAATGGGGACATGGAGCCTGGGGAATGGAGGCAAGGACGAAACCTGATAGACACTGTGGATGTACAAGGCCCCAAGAGAGCCTCACGTGAAGGGAAGAAGCAGCGCAACCTCCTGAGACACTGGTGCAACTCCCCAGCTGGAGCAGTGGAGTGGCAAGACAGGATGACAGATGCTTAATGGATGCTTCCTTCAGCCTGTCTCATCACACTGATGAGATTGGGCCATGTATGTTGGGTGGGCCTACAATGAACAGGGCGTTTAATAAAGAGTTGTGTTTATGTTGACATGTGTGGATGATTATTACATTATTATTGATAATAAAGGGCCATAGGTTTGGCACCTGGGAGGGTGGACCATACAGTCCCACTCTGCTTGCACTGGAGGCTTATCTATCCCACTGCTATCCTTACCCATCCCACAGCTATTACCCATACCAAAGGTATCCCTGCCCATCCCACTGCTATCTAAACCCATCCCACAAGCATGCAAAGGCTTAAACCATTTCTGAAAGTTTCCACCAAGACTTTATTAAAAAAAAGAAATGAAGCAAGTGTGTGAATCAAAGATAAACTTTATTGAACAACAAGCTGTAAAACAAAAATGACCCAAGTCAAGTGTCCAAATAAACTCTACAGGTAGCCAGCTACCCAGTCTCTGGCACTCTTATTGGTCACTCGGAGGTGTGCCCAGTCTCAGGGGTGAAGGGTCCAGGTGCTGTGGAGGTGGGTAGTGCTGAAGTGCTGGTCTGTATCGTCATTGGGGTGCCTGGCCCCGAGAGGACAACAGGGGACAGTGTGTTGAGGAAGCTCTCAGACAGCTGGCTCCAACCCGAGAGGTGAGAGGTCCTTCCTCCATGCTGAGAGGTCCTTCCTCCATGCCATGGGGTGTCAGCCCCAGTACTGATGAGAGATGTACCGAGGCCGGGCTTGGCTGTGGGGTGGAGGAAGGAGTAGTGTAGTGGGGCTGTCTGGTCTGCAGCTGGGTGAGGACTGGCATGGGTGGCATTGCTGTCGTCGGTGGCATCATTGTCGTGGGTGGCATCGGTGGCATCAGTGGAACCAGTGGCAACGGTGTCGCCCGATGACTCTGTGCCTGGACTGGGAAGGGATGCCGCCTGTGCTGCTGGACCTCCTGGTAGCCGTAGCCCTGGTAGGTGAGGGCCTGTGGAAAGCCTTGGTATGGGAGGGACATCACCTGGGGTGGAGGAGCAGACCTGGACTGGGTGGGAGCAGGTTCCTCGGGGTCTGGAGGGTTGTGAAGCAGCTCGGTGATCCGGTCCTTCACCATCTGGTACTGGGGTTCCTCCATGTTCTTGAGGGTCTGGTTGACATAGGTGAGGAAGGGCTTGCGGTTGGAGGATGAGGAGTCGGTGCTGACCAGCTGAGAGAGGAGATCTATACTGGTGCGGATGGTGTCCCTGATCTCCAGCAGGACAGTGTAGCTCTGTCCCTCCTGCTGTCTGGCTCTCTGCCTTTCTGTGGAGGCGGAGCTGGGGGGGGTGGATGCGGGTACGACTGTGGTGGACTCGATGTTTCCTCTCTCCCACCGCACCAGGGACTCCTCCACGCACTCCACTATGGTGACAACAGCTGTCCATGGGTTCTCCGCCGTGGCACGTTCCACAGAAACCTGCCTGGAGACAGGGACTGACTCTCGGCCGGAAGAGGACCAGGACGCAGCAGGCTGCCGGAGAGAGAGGGTAGACAGAGGGGCTCCTAGTGCTCCTCAGTGGCAGATCTCACCCTCCAGGAAGCTGCACCTGGCCATGATGTAGGTCTCTCTGTCCATCAGCTTTACTGTGGCCTGGCCAGATTTCTTCAGGTGCAGCTTCCCATACCAGGTGTGCATATGTTTCCACCAGCCGAGGAGCACCTCCGAAATGTAACCCATACTCTCCGCCCTCTCTCTCTAAGCAGCCTGCTTCCGCTTGGTGTCCCTGTACAGCCGGTGTCCCTTCCGCCATAGATAGTCATTCTCCCTCAGCCACTCCAGCACCTCATCCTCGTGTTCCTCCTCAATGAAGTATTGCCTCCTCTCCCATCCCCGCATACGCCTCTTCCTCCCTTTGGCACCAAGGCTGGCAGGAAGCCTGGCAGGAAGGCTGGCATGAAGCCTGGCAGGCAGGCTGGCAAGCAGGCAGGCACCAAGGCTGGCAGGCAGACTGGCTGGCAGGGAGGCTGGAAGGCAGGCTGGCAGCAAGGCTGGCAGGGAGGCAGACAGCAAGGCTGGCAGGGAGGCTGGCCATGAGGCTTGGAGGCAGGCTGGCAGGAAGGCTGGCAGCAAGGCTTGCAGGCAGGCATGCAGGCAGGGCAGGCAAGGCTGTCAATGAGTCCGGCCGCAGGTCTTTCCTCCGAATGGTGACCTGCTTCTGAGTTGCTTCCCTTTATATCTGCGGGGCTTATGCAATGCATCCCCCCCGCATGCACAATTAACGCCAGGCATTCGTTCTGCTTCCGCTGTGCATCCGCTAGGCTTCTGCTGTACATCCGCTTCATCCGCTGTGCATCCGCTGTGCATCCGCTGTATCCGTTCCGCGTCTGCTTTGCTGAGGCCCCCCGGAAGCCCAGCGGATGTGCCATCTGCTCCCATCTGCTTCCATCCGCTGGGCTTCCGTTCCGCATCCGCTTTGCATCCGCCCTGTATCCTCCCCGCGTCTGTGTTATCCACTCCAGTTATGCAAATTTTTGCCCCTTTTGAGAGCGGATAACAACGGATGGAACATTTTGCTCATCCGCTGTGTCCTTTTTGCATCCGTTGGGCAGCGTGACATGGGCTTTAGCAGCCGAAATTCTGGATCCAATTGTGGTTATAAATTGAGGACTGCCTGTATTGATACAGAAAAAAAAAGATACATCATGTGACACTGCTGTGATGATGTGAGTTTGACATCCCTGTTCTAGAACTTTGATGTAGGAACATGATTTTGAGCTATGTTTATCCTGCCTCTATTATTTCTGTTCTGGTAACCCTGGACTGTTGCCATGCATTATTTTGTAAATATTCCAGAAGCTTTTTAATCCAAATACAACTGTAAAAATAGTTACCTACAAGTAGATATCAATGATGTATCACCTGCAATTTCTCCAATCATTTCCAGCCTGTCCTGAAAACTATTTGTTGCTGGAAACATGAGATAGCAAATACATAAACATACCGGTACATAAAATCTTTAAACTCTAAAGCATCAGTCTCTAGCCTTTCTGGCTCCATGGACCGGCAGTGGTAGTAGTGGCAGTTGGCAACAACAGCAGCAGGAGAAGGGGAGGGGATGGTTTTGCATGCACAACCTAATCCTGAGCTTGTGCAAATAGAATTTTGCACACCCGCCACTTGTGCCAGATGGTACCCAACATGGCACGGACTGGTAACAATCTACACACTTGGGATTGGGGTCTGGGATAGGTATACCAAAAGTACTTTGTGTTTACTAACTTGTAAGTCTTGGAAAAAATAAGTTATTTGTTTGATTTCTTTCAGGATTTATTCAGAATTATATTTGACAGGCAACCTACAAACATGATGTTTAAGAATATATCTGATTAATCAGTCAATCATGTTCTCCCTCATAAAGTTGAATATTCTGGATACTTGTATGTCAAGCAACCCATGCATTAATTGCTTGATGAATTCATTGCAATCACTGGTCTTGTATATCACACAATTGCAGCAGTTCATGTCATAGAAAACCCTCACAGAAGCTTAATACCCATGTAGATTGAAGATGAAGATTTCCACAATATTGTCTGTATCCTGGGATGTCAAACTATTTAGTAGGGCTGTCTTTCTATTGCAATTATCCTTCTCATCCTTCCTATTACCTATTTTCTTAGTTTCTTTTGACCATAACTCTGTAGTTTGTATCTCATGATTTATGTTGACTGCTTTTATTTAGTATCCTATTATGATTTATGTTGATTGCTTATTTAGTATCCTATGACTATCACTGAGTGTAGAAGGATGAAAGTAGGTTGAATAATCCTGACATTTTACCCCACCTCTTTTCTACTTGCACCCTTAAGTTACTTGCATGCATGAAAGGGTTGAAAGCCATAATAGAAGCAAAATCAGCATTGTATCTAATTATATAATTCTCCCCCCACCCGCATATTTTTATTCAAGGAAAACAAAATTTATATAAAGCATCAAATAAGCCTCCTTGGATAACTAATGAAGATCTTGCACAGATCTGAAATACAATCAAATCAATCAAGCCTCCCACTGGCTCTGGGAGCAAGATCAGCTCTGTTCTCATGTGGGGAGGGGATATTGGGATATGGACCTGCAGAACTTCCTCCTACAACCCCATCCATCCCCTCTTCCCCTCATAGCATGTGGCTCTGGGCCGGCTCTAGGAGAGGTGCAAGACAGAGTCCCTCTCTGGGTAGGGACTGATGATGATGTGGGAAGATTTTTATTTTATTTTATTTTTATTTGTCAATCACTTACAAGATAATAGGTGTAAGTAAAAGCATAGTTATGAATACATGGATACATATAAGAAAAATAAAAAGATATATAAGAAACAATAGGACAGGGACTGTAGGCACATTGGTGTGCTTATGCATGCCCCTTACAGATCTCTTAGGAAAGGGGTGAGGTCAATAGTAGACAGTCTAAGGTTAAAGTTTTGGGGGTTTGGGGAAAGAACCACAGAGTCAGGTAGAGTATACCAGATATAGACCACTCTGTTGCTGAAGTTGTATTTCCCGAAATCAAGTTTGGTGTGATTAACCTTGAGTTTGTATCTATTGTTTGCTCTTGTGTTGTTATGGTTGAAGCTGAAATTGACTGAAATTGACTACCATTGACTGGTAGGACATTGCAATGTATGATTTTATACACTATACTTAGATAGGACTGAAGGCAGTGTAGTTCTAGGTTTGCTAGGTCTAGAATTTTGAATCTGGTGGCATAAGGTATTCTGCAATGAGTAGAGGAGTGGAGAACTCTTCTTGTGAAATATTTCTGGACTTTCTCAACTGTGTTAATATCAGATACATAATGTGGGTTCCAGACTGATGAGCTGTATTCGAGTATTGGTCTAGCAAATGTTTTGTATACTCTAGTTATTAGTGTAATATTACCAGAGAAAAAGCTATGTAAGATTAGGTTAACAACTCTTAATGTCCTTTTGGCTATGTAGTTACAGTGGGCTCCAGCACTTAGGTCATTTGAGATGAGTACTCCAAGATCCTTGACAGAGTTTGGATCATCAACAAGGTCTTGACTATTCAGCCTGTATTTTATTTTCTGATTTTATTTTTTTTTGCTAATATGTAGGACAGGGCATTTATTTGTTGAGATTTGAAGTTGCCATTTGTTTGACCATTCTGATACATAGTCAAGGTCTTTTTGAAGGGTAGCAGTATTGTCTGTGGTGTTCAATAGCTTTACATCATCAGCGAAGGGAACACAGTTGCTCTTAATATGATCACGGAGGTCATTTATGTAGAGTATGAAGAGAGTTGGTCCTAGAACACTGCCTTGGGGGACATCACTATTGACAGGTACAGAATTTGATAGGACACTCCCAATTTTGACCATTTGTTGTCTGTTTGACAAGAATGCTTCTATCCAGCTATGCAGGTATCCAGAGATACCGTAAGATTTTAGTTTTAGGAGTAGTTTGTCGTGTACCACTGAATCAAAGGCTTTACAGAAGTCTATGTAGACTGCATCTAATGCTTTGCCCTGATCGAGTTGTGTAGTCCATATGTTTTTGCAGTATAAGAGTTGCAGATTACATGATAGTTTTTTCCTAAAACCAAATTGTTTATGAGAGAGTAGATTGTTAGTTTCTAAATGGAGGATGATGGATTGGTTAATAATTGATTCCATGACTTTACAGGTGACACACATAAAGAGATTGGTCTGTAATTTTCAAGTAGGCTGGGGTCTCCCTTTTTGAAGATGGGGATGGCCATAGCTTGTGACCATAGTTTTGGCAATGAGCTGGTCCTGAAAGATTTTTCAAAGATTATGCTTAGAAGTTCGGCTATGGCAGTGGATAGCTTTTTTAAGAAGTAGGTACATATTCCATCCGGTCCAATAGATAGAGATGGTTTTAGATTGCGTAATGCTTTTCCAACATTGTCTTCTGTAAAATCGATATTTATTAGATCATTGTAGTTGTCTGTGGTTCGACTAGGAAATATTGGACATGATCCATTGCTGCTTACAAATACTGAGCCAAAGAATGTGTTAAAGATGTTGGCTTTAATGGTGTCATCATTACAGTCTTTACCTTTAGGTCCTTTCAGGGGTGGGATGGACCTTGAGTCTTTTAGTTTGTTGTTTACAAAATTGTAGAAAGCATGGGTGGAATTGGTGCATAGAAGGTTTTATTCTTGTTAATGTGATAATTGGTCCATTCAGTTTTTATCTGGTGGCATAAATTTTTGTATTGGTTTTTGAAGTTGGCAATGTGACCAGATTTGTTTTTCCACCAGAGTGATTTCTTTCTGGATTGAAGCTTCCTTATTGTTTTGGGTAATTTGTTTTTTCTGGTTTTGGGAGTTGTTAATGGTACATATAGTTTGATGGCTCTTTTGACTTCAAGTAAAAATATGTTGTAATGGTCTTCAACAATATTGCATCCAGAGAATAGAAATTGCCAATCAAGGGATGGGAGATTGTTGTTTATAAGATCATAGTTGCCTTTTTTGAAGTTATAATTGGGGATTCTGTCATTGTGATGATTTTTGTGTGGACATATGTTGAGACAAAAGTCAGTCATGTTGTGGTCATTGTTGGAAAAGGGTTCTTTAATTTGTATTCCGTAAATTGAATTCAAACTATTGCACTAGATGAGATTGTGGCAATTGTTAAGTATAGTGTTTTTGGTTAATAGTTGTTCTTGTCCCAGATTTGTTACTGCATTGTAGACGGTTGCAGGTGTGGGTTCAGTTGTACATTCGTTAAGGCTCCAGTTAATATGAGGTAGATTGAAGTCACCAAGAAAAAAAGCATGTGGACAGAATGCTGCCGATGTTAGTAGTGTATTTAGCTTGTTTGCATGTTCGATGTCATAATCAGGGGCTTTGCAACATAGTAAGAACCGAAATGTGATATTTAAGGACAGTTCACAGACGATGGTCTCAGGAATAAAAAGCTACTGTGTAAATTGGATGTTTTTTAGACGTAAGGACTTTTTATAGAAGATAGCGACACCACCTCCTCTACAGATTTCATGATCTGATCAGTAAACATGATAGTCTCTTTCTGTGGTAATGGAGTCAGGGAGATATGCATTGAGCCATGTTTCACAGACAAATATAATGTCGAATTTAGCTGTATTTAGTAAGAAGAGAAATTCATATATTTTATTTACAAGGCTTCTTGCATTGAGTAGCTTGCATTTAAGGCCAGTTGTGGTTGGAATAGAGGTAGTTACTCTTGAGTTGTATCTTCAGACATGGAACTCAAGAGTGATCAAGATTTCTTCAGGTCCAGCTCAGCACCAAGTGACAATAGATACAGCCAGTTTTCTTGGGAATATGATTGAAATGCTTTGCCACTGTCACCTTCTGGAATAGTTTTCAACTTCCCATTCTAGCCTACAACCTTGTTATTTCCTAGTGTTCTCCAGCTGATTTTACTTAGTTTCCAAGCTCAGATAAGTTTACCTGCCTGTTACCTGCAAGTCAGTCTATCCAGAAGGTCACAGATTATAATAGTTGTAATCATCTGAAGAACTGAAGATTGGCAAGAGCTGATACTGTATTATATGAAATAATATAGCAGTATATGAAATGCACAAGCAGAAATAGCTTCTAAGCCTTGGCTAAATCTAATTTCATATTATCCTGACATATATTGTCCAGGCATTGCATGAATATAATTCAACATTTATATTACTTGCATAGAATGGAAAAATATTATCATTTTTTTTCTAAATTAGCTCTCCAGGCTGACCATGAAGCCAAACTTCTAATCATATTAGACAATACATCATTTTACCCATAAACAACAAAATGAGGTTTCCAGTGCAGGCAAGGATGAGTAGAGAGGCAGAAGCCCATTCGCGGTTTCAGTTAATCTCTTCTTGCGGTTGGTGCGATCCTTAGAGGTGCTTGAATCCCGGAGAGGTTCGTGTCAGCATGGGGAATACTCTAGCTGCAGTGTGGGGAAGGCAACCCCCCCAGCAGCGAAGAGGAGCCCTCCAGAGCCCAACGAACAAGAGATAGCCTCCTGTCAATGGAGGCTCCAAAGTCCGGACTGTCATCGATACCAAAAAGCGAGTAAGTGACAGCTTGTAAGATCGTTTGAAAGACGTGTGGCAAAGGGAGCTTAGCAGTGGAGAGGAAGATAAGCAAGTTATAATCTTCTGAATAAGTGACATTTGAAAGCCCGAAAGAAAGTGGCTAAAAAGTGGAAAAGAGAGGAGCGCGGGCGAAAGGACTTGGCGAATTGAAGTGAAAGTGTGGATTGCGATGAACGAAAAGGAAATCTATATTATTACCTAAGAAAACTCCATGATCGGGGGTGATTTGGAATTCCTCATTGGACTATTAAGCAGATAGATTCTTTTGGACAAACCTTATTGAAGTGACGAAGAGGATTGAGGCAAACTGAAAGGGACAGCTCAGCACCAGACAGAATAGGATACTTGGAAGTCTTGGAGATACAGCAACAACATATTTAACTATATTTATTTAATAGACTTATCAATAGACCCTTGGGGGAATTTTGCCTTAATCGCAGAGGTGGTGGTACAAGGAAGAAATTAAAATTGAACTTAAAAACTTTTTTTAAAAAAGGGGGAGAGAGGTGGATTTGAAGATTTAGAAGAGTGACTGATTGACTGTAGTCATTATTCAGCATTTTCTACCTCCCCACTTCTGGTACATTTGAGGAGAAAAAAAAAAATCTCTACCAGAGACAAAGAACCAAAGACAGACTTTGAAATCTTTTTTCCTTTTTTCTATTACCCTTTTTTCTTTTCATATAAATTTGCCTAATTTTTCTTTTTCTTTCCCCTCTTATTTACATTTTGGTGCTATTTTTTTCCTCTTCCATTTCCTCTTCTATATAACGATTGCAAATTTACTTATTGAGATAAGAAGCATAGAGTATTATATTAGATTGTTAAAAAATGATTTGATTAATCTACTAATAATAGGGATAATTATACAAAATTTTTTAAAAAATAGTAATAACATTAAGAATATTATAAATCATTTAATCAATAAATATAAGATTTAATATTTAATATTCTAATAGTTAAATGTATGGTGTATATATAGGCATTATATAGATTGTTATATAACGTTGTATAGTGCTGTATAGAAATAGAATTTAAAACTCATAAAATTACTCATTTGATTTAGATTTATGATTTGGAAAAATATTGATAGGTAGATTAATTATTTATGCATAGGTTCATTCTAACATAGAGGTCATAATATTGAATGGCAATTTGGGATAACATAATTAATATAATCCAACAACAGAAACAAATATTAAAAGAAATTACTTCGACAACTACCACAGCACTGAAAACCAGCAGGAAGGCTACTCCAACACTAACAGCTACATTGTCAACAGTTTTGCCTATGGCTCAAAAAACTATAGAAGAAACATTACCAGTAGAAAAACAAACCAATATTTCGAATGTTAATATTCAATCAATTTTACTAACACTACAAGAATTGATGGAGAAACTACAAGAAACAATGATAAAAAGCCACAATGAAACAAGAGCAGATATTAATGAACTAAAGGAGGAGATGGGGAAATTGAAATTAGAAATGAAAGCGGACATTTCCAAAGTAGAAAATAAAATTGGAATACTTCAACAGGCCTTGGAGAAAAATGAAGCAACAATAAAAGAAGTAGAGAAAAAGACTGAACGAACTGAAAGGAAACTTGAAAGGGTAGATGAGGAATTAAAAAATGTAAGCAAAGAAATGGAAGACTTATTGGTCTATCTAGAGATGGACAAGGCGGCTACATACCTGAGATTCCAGAATGTAGAGGAATCCAAGGAAAAAGACTGAGAACAACTGATGGCGGAAATACTGGCTGGATTATTAGATAAAGATAAGGATGATATTTTAAGAGAGTTCGATGAAGTTTATAGGGTCAGTACCAACTATGCGAGACGCCATAAATGCCCAAGAGAAGTCCATATACGTTTTACAAGAAGGAGTGTTTGGGATATTATATTTAGGATGTCTAGGGATTATATATACAATTATATATGCGGGTACTTACATGTGTGCTGTTTAGCTTCCTTCGGGTATTATCCCACGTCACTGTAGTGCTGTTAAAGTTGTAGCAATGTTTCAGCAGAATCTCATCTGCCATCATCAGGCTTCTGTATGGATGTGTGTCTCACAGCTTTTGGTTTCAAATTCAAATTCAAATTCAAAAGATACAAGCAAATTGAAGGAGCCCCTATAAGATCACCACTGTCACCCGTCATTGAAAACCTGTTCATGGAAGAATTCGAATCCAGAGCCCTGGCTAATGCCACCCACAAACCCAAACTATGGCTAAGATACATCGATGACACATTTGTGATTTGGCCCCATGGAAAATAAAACCTAAACAATTTCCTAACACACCTAAACAACACACACCCCAAAATCAAGTTCACCATGGAAATGGAAATAAACAAACAACTGCCATTCCTAGATGTACTAATCTACAAAAGAACAGATGGCACACTGGGACACACCATATACTAGAAAAAAACACACACCAACCACGACCTCAACACCCAATCCCACCACCACCCAGCACAGATAAATTCTGTGACTAAAACACTAATTACCAGAACCAAATGCCTGGCAGACAAGACACATATAAAGACTGAACTATGCACCCTGACTGAAGTATTGACAGCCAATGGCTTCCAAAAAAACAAAATCACCAACTTGATCCACAAAAATACACCAAGACATAACAGAGTTCTAGAAGACCAACAGACCTATGGAACAGCTGTCTTGCCCTACATAAGAGGTACTACAGATAAAATCAGTAAGATACTACACAGGCATCACATCAAGACTGCCTTCAAAACAGACAAAAAAATAGCAGCCATCCTGAGAAACCCCAAAGATAAAATTGACCTGGAAAACCAAGGCATATACTAAATTCCCTGTACATCATGCCCGGCCACATACATTGGACAGACCAATCGAAGAATAAGTACCCGCCTAGATGAACACAAAAATGCAGTAAAAAAGCTGGAACACACCTCCTCACTAGTCCAACACATGAAAACCACAGGTCACAACATCAACTTCAATGGCACTAAAACCCT
>BLBF01000043.1:8031847-8044818 GCA_015471245.1 Laticauda colubrina
AGAAATCCATTTTGATCTGGATGAATAAAATTATTTAAATATTTTTTCAGTCTTTCTGCTAAGATTGAAGCAAAGATTTTATAATCTGCATTCAATAAGGAAATAGGTCTATAGTTCTTATTTTTTCAGTAATATTAGAATATGGATTGACAATATGAGTGGTTATGCAATATAATTGTAATTGACACTATAAAATGAATGCACAAAACTGATGAACCAACCGATACACCGGAAGTATATATGAGAGTAGATGTTTTTAATGTTTCGTATGTTTGTCTGTTTGTAGAAAATTAATAAAAAATTTATAAAAAAAAAAAAAAGAAATTGAGGAAGAAATGATAGCATCACTTAACAAAGATATATCCTGGTCTGAACTGAAATCGGCAATAGAGAACCAAAGAAATAATAAAGCCCTGGGCCCAGATGGGATTCCGGGAGAGCTATATAAAATAATTGCAGAACAAATTGAATCTTTTATGATGGAAATTTTTAATGATGTATTATTGGCAGCCAAGATGCCGGACTCATGGAGGGGAACACTGATTTCGTTGATCCCGAAGGAGCAATCTGAACCCACATACATTAATAATTATAGACCGATTTCATTATTAAACACTGATTATAAAATATTTACCTCTATTATAGCTAATAGACTAAAAAGAATATTAAATTTATATATACATGAAGATCAAAATAGATTTCTCCCAACTAGACAGATTAGTAATAACTCAAGAACAGTATTAGATATTTTAGAATTTTATGAAGCCCACTCCAAGAAACAAATCGCACTTATGTTCTTAGATGATGAAAAGGCCTTTGATAATTTAAATTAGCAATTTTTAATACAAAAAATATATAATATGAAATTAGGCACCTAATTTGAAAATATTATAACAATCATTTATGATACACAAGAGGCCAATATAATAGTAAATGGGGAATATACCCGCCCAATAAAAATAGAAAAGGGTGTCAGACAAGGTTGCCCGCTCTCGCCCCTGATCTTCATATTCTCATTAGAAACACTATTAATAAAAATTAGACAGAATTCAGAGATAAAAGGATTAAAGGTTAAAACAGAAGAATACAAATTGCAAGCATTTGCTGACGATATAGTTTTTTTTATTGAGGAACCAATTGAAAGAGGACAAAAATTGATTAATGAATTAGAACAATTTGAAGCGGTAGCAGGATTCAAAATCAATAGGAAAAAAACAAAATTAATGATTAAAAATTTAACAGAAAAACAGAAAAAAGAATTAGAAGTTACAGCACATTGTAAGGCACTTAAAGAAAACAATTATGATAAGTTGTTGCTACAGATAAAGAAAGGTTTAGAATTATGGGGCAGACTGCAACTCTCACTATTGGACAGGATTGCTACCATCAAAATGAATATTGTCCCAAAATTCTTATATTTGTTTCAGATGATCCCAATTAAATTACACAAAAATTTTTTTTTGAAGAACTTAATAAAATTACTGCTAAATTTATTTGGCAAGGGAAAAAACCCAGAATAAATTTAAAAGCAATGCAGGATATGAAGAGCACAGGAGGGTTGGCACTTCCAAATTGGGAATTGTATTATATAGCTGCCACTCTAGTATGGTTAAAAGATTGGGTGAATCTAAATAATAAGATAATTTTATTCTTAGAAGGCCATGATTTACAAAGGGGGTAGCACGCCTTTTTATGGGATGTAGGAAAAGTTAATCAGAAATATTTCCACAGACACTTAATTAGAGATTCATTATTAATTAATTGGAAAAAAATATGTAAAAAACACTACTTAAAAGTACTGATCTGGCTATCAACAATGGAGGCGATGATTCATCCAAACAATTTGGATATTTCTAGAATGATGAAATACAAAGATTTATTGGATATACAAGGAAATTTGAAATCACGTCAAGAACTCCAAGAGCAGGGATTTAAAATAGATCAGTGGGTATACCTACAAATTCATAGTAGATATAAACAGGATAGGAAATAATTTGGAATTAGCAATAAACCCCAACAACTAGATAAAATTTTATTGGGACCAGGAAAAAAGAATATAACTAAATTTTATAATTGTTTGTTAGAGGTAGAAGTAGAAGAAGAAACAGTAAAAGGGAATATGATAGCCTGGAGTAGGAATGCAGGACATAACATCACCCTAATAGAATGGGAAAAAGTCTGGGGAAGAAATAATAAGATTACAAAATCGGCAGCATACAAAGAAAACGCATATAAATTGATGGCATCTTCCCCCTTCGAGATTGGTGAAAATGTGCCCTAAAATGAGTCCAAAATGCTGGAAATGTAAAAAGAAAGAGGGAACCTTTTTTCACATGTGGTGGTCATGTAAAGAAGCCCAAAAATACTGGAAGATAATTAGAAATTGGCTGGAATAGCAACGTTTCAGCAGAATCTCATCTGCCATCATCAGGCTTCTGTATGGATGTGTGTCTCACAGCTCCTGGTTTCAAATTCGAGGCTGGTCTATTCTGATTGGCTAAGAATCTGGGTCTGTGTTCACTGGACTTGGAGTTTGATTGATTGGTGTTTCTGGTTTCTTCTGTCTGTTTTGTGGCTTTGATTGGCTGGCAACATTCTGTTCCTGTGTTGGAGGCTTTCAGTGCAGCCTGGCTTCTTGTGAAAGGACGGCTGCTATCCATTAGGAAGCTAGGTTTCACCTGGGTGCCTGGTGAGCCAGGCACCCAGCCTCAAATTTGGCCAGCCTTGAATTTCAAATAGGCCAGCCTCGAATTTGAAACCAGAGGTTGTAGCGACGTTTCGATTAAGTCTCATTCATCATCTTCAGGCTTGTTTCTTTGGCTCTGTGCTTCTCAGACGTGGGAAGCGTCTTCTACAATGACGTGGGATAATACCCGAAGGAAGCTAAACAGCACACATGAAAGTACCCGCGAAAGCCTAAAAAAACATATATATATATATATAAATAACATACTAACAGCAGCCAGATTGGCTTTTGCTCAATGTTGGAAGCATCCTCACATACCTACATCCAAAAAATTTCAAATTGCGCAGAAGTGGATAGATTAACTTTAGCTTTAAAAAACAAAGAAACTTCAATATATTACAATAGTTGGAATTATTGGTATAAGTGGTTAGAACAAAGATAAATTTTATATCATAGGATAGTTAGAATAAGATAAATTTATATGAGTGATGTACACATTTTTGTAAAGACAAAGTGTGCAGATATGGTAAAATTAAGGGAAGAAAAGATCTCACAAACTGTCAAAAATAAGAATGTTTTAAAAAAATTTCTGTTTTTCTGTTTCCTTCTTCCTACCCCTTCTTTCTTTTCTTTTTGCTTTTTATATATGTATGTGTTGTTGTGTTGTTGTTTTTTGGTTGTAAAATTAATAAAATTTATTTTTAAAACAACAACAACAACAAAATGCAGCTATGTCCTATCATTTTGTGTCTAACACATTGTATTGTTTCCTTTTTCAGAATTCTAGAATGTATGTGTCTGTTATTGCTGTTCTTTTCTTTGTAGCTCTCTTTGTAGCTTTTCATTTGTTTAAAATAACAATGGTGAACTGAAATATTTAAACAAATATATCCTGGCATGTGTTGTGGTTTTAATATCTTAAAAGTCAAGGAAAGGTCTGTTATGTTCAAATGCTAGTTTAGGTCTGTACTAATATGCTGCCAATGTTATGCTTCAAATGTATAACTATTGCCACACCGTTCATCAGCACCTTTAAATCTATGTGGCCAGCTACAGGATTCCATGCAACATGTGTTTTTCTTGTGTACCGTTCTCCAAAGAACATTTAAACTTGTTGCACTGCAATCAAAGGTCTTCCTAATTACTTCAGTGTGCAGATTCTCCTCCAAAGATTGGTCCTCTGACCATTCTGAAATAATTTGATTAAGGAACAAAGCAACTCAAATAGCAATAATTGGGTTTCTTGGATCACTGAAAGTGTGTGAATGGAAAGAGTAGTTCTGGTAACTTTCCCATCACGTTGACTTTTGTTCTTTGGAAAAATGCTTGTTTGTGTCTTTTCAGAAGTGGAGACAAAGCTGGAAAAATGGAGTGGAATTGTATTATTGATTATCATTTTAGACTAGAGCTAAATACACAATGCTGATCAGAAATGCACCCAAGTCTTTCTAAGCTATTCCCAGTTGGTCAAAAAAAAAAAAAAGGGAAGACAGGCCTTGACTTCATGATTCATTTGTTCCTTTGATGTGGATGTCCAGCAAAACAAAAAAATAACCCCTAAGCTATGAATATTGACTTTGAAGCTAATTTGATGCAAAATGTTTAGAACAAACATACACAACCTATTTAAGTAAATCTTTCTGTTTCACTTTAACTCCCCTACCTGCAATTTAACCCTGCAATTGCCTTTGAATTTTGTTTCTGTTAAAACTTATGGTGGCAGATCTATGTCCTGCTGTGGCATCTTTTCTCATGCTGACAATTCTAGAGTGTTTTATATACAATCCTATATTCTTGTGCAGTTCTGTAGATCGATAATTGTTGTCTTCTAATTAAAGTAGATACTGGTGATTTGTGGTGAATTTCATGAAACAGAACAGGTGCAGTATTCAGTTGGACTGCTTTGTTTCCAAAGCCTCCTTTCAGACTTCAAAAGATTTACATGCATCTTTTCCTTCCCAGGGTTCACTTTTCTTGTTATCCTCTCATCTAGAAGATAACACCTAGTCCAGCATAGTGAGCTTCCATTACAAAGATGGCCTCAAAACTGAGTTCCAATTCCTCATTCATCAACTATATTCTTCTATGTTACTGACTGCTATACTTAGATAAAACCATAGATAGGAGGATGAAAGTTATTTTAAAATAAATCTTTGTTCTGACTAATTTGAAAGTTCCACATGAATGGTAGCAAAGTATAAACTGGTTTCATTATGAATGCACATCTCAATGTTTATTGTCCACAATAAATATCCCACAAAATACATTTTTAAATACAAAATACCTTTTAAAAACTGGCCTGATCATTTAAATGTCAACATCAAGTTGTCGTTGACTCTTTGCAATTATATAGATTTTCTCCATAATAATCTATCCCTTACTTGATCCTTTTAAGTGTACACCTATTATCACTGTAAATTAGTCCATCCATCTGGTCATCCTTTTCTTCTCTTTTCTTTCACCTTCCCCAGCATTAGAACTTTCTCCAGAGAGTGGGGTATTTGCATAATGTGTCTGAAGTAGGATAAATTGAACCTGGTCATGGAGATTTGTCTGAGAACTGTGGGTTGATTTATTTGATCAATCTTTGATCATAATAAACTGAATTTTTAAAAATTACTATTTTCAAGCTGTATGTGTGTGTCACAATGAAGCAGTTATTGAGACATATTTCTCTGCATAACCAGGAGACCAAATTCCCACATCCATTCCTTATAAGGATTTTTTTAAAAACACTGTTCTGTTTTTTGTTTGTTTTTGTTTCAAAGGTCTCCCACTGCGACTAATTTTAACATTAATTTTTATTTGTGAGTGACAGTATACCAAATCTTTATTTTTAATTGAGAGGTATTAAAAGAGCATTGATAGACAAAATTGTTTTCTTCCAAAACTGATACTATGATGATTTTTTTAAGGTTTTCAAAATATTTTCAATAATGTGCTGCATTAAGCACACCAGCTATTACTGCATAATATATCAGGCTTTTCAAGGAAGAGATAAGTAAATAGAGTTTCAGTAGAGCAGAAATTATGAAAAAGGTTCACTTATACAGAAAAACAGCTTTTACAGAAAAACCACTGCCATTCCTTTCTTAGACAAACATAATAGTCATTAAACATGAGAGTCCCTAGTAAGCGGGTAAGAATTATACAGAGCAACATAAATTGGGCATTTTGTGTTTATAGCATAGTATAATTATGGCTCATCATTTTTACTGGAACACAGTGGTTTACATTGTTAGAATGCTGGATTGACAATATGCAAGTCCATGTCCGAAGCCCAAGTGCTGCTGTGTGATGGGATAAATATCCTTCATTGGCTTCAAGAGCCTCCCGAATTAGCTGTTTGAAACCACTCAAATGCAAATAGATAAATAGGTACCATTTTAGCGGGCTCGCTAGTGGGGACATGAAAGGAATCCTCAACTGGCTGTCCCCAGGCAATGGTGATGTTACTGGCCTGATCCTTTTGCCATGGAAGTGTTTTAATGCTTTGGTGCATATGTATTTTTTACACTTGTAGAAAATCTGGAAATAGTTTTGTCTGAAATTGCCCTTAGTGTATGTATCTTTAATATAGATTTCTTGACAAATTAAATTGTTCTTTTTTTATGAAAACTATGTGTTTCTTCTGGATGTAAATCATTATTTTTAAGGAACTACTAATTAAAGGTTTATAAACATTTGTTGGAGATGTCATTCACAAACAAATATACATTTTGTGCACATGTATGTGGTTTGCTTGGTTTTTTTATTTTTTTACAGTGAAACAAGATGGACACTAATAGTCTCCATTCAGTGCTACTGTCTGTAGATTGTTGGTGGATCTCATTAAACTGCTGCTGTTGAAATGAGGGATGTGTGTATATTCCTATAGGTTCTTTTTAGATTTTAGCTCATTCTAAACTTAGTTCTGCGTAAACATCCAGAAAACTGAGTTTTATTCTTAATTGACAGTCCAAGTAATAACATCATTACATTGTTGGACTTGAACCAGGAAAAAGAAACCTGGTTCAGATCCACACTTGAAGAAAGGAGAATTTGGCCAGTCATACTCTCAGCCAATTCATCTCAGAAGATTGGAGCATGGAAAAAAAAAACCCAGCCAACATGAACTTTAAGAAAAAGGTAGCATATAAGACTCATGGATAAGTAATATGATGCTGTCACAATAACTGCAGCTTTCTTTTATCTTTATCTGTCACCTATATTGGTTCTCTCCGCCGAGCCCCCCCCCCCCCATCCCATTATGTTTTGTGAAGAACAATGCAATACCCAGTTATACAACTTGCTCTGCCTTATAATACCTTTTTCTCAGGGCAATCCAAGAATATTCCTGAGAAATTGAATGTTTTGTTAGAACCATAACAACAAAAACCTGCAATGATTAATTAAAACAAGGGCCAAACATTCCTGCATTGAATACAAAGCCGCAGGCATTTCAAACGATCGGGTTCTTTGCTACAGAGCAGACACAATGGGACAATTTATCCTCAAGAATGTACATGGGCTAAATTTCCATTGCCAATATACAAAAGAAATCTACACCTCAACCATAGCATTCCAGGATAATGTGGATTTGCAAGGGAGACTTGCAAATTTATCTAGGATTACTAGATTGCAAACCTGAGAGGAGAAAAAAAAACTATTTATAAAACCTATTATTATTATTATTCTCATCCTTCTTATTACCTATCTCTTCCCACTTGTATCTTTACAATTTGTACTGTTTTGTTTCCAATATGATTTGATTGCTTATTATTAACCTATGACTATCACTAAGTGTTGTATCTTATGATTCTTGATGAATGTATTTTATTTTTTTCTGATGAACACTATGAACATATGCACCAAAGACAAATTCCTTGTGGGTCCAATCACACTTGGCCAATAAAGAATTCTATTCTATTCTATTCTATTCTATTCTATTCTATTCTATTCTATTCTGTTCTGTTCTGTTCTGTTCTGTTCTATTCTATTCTATTCTATTCTATTCTATTCTATTCTATTCTGAGAGGAGAAAGGGAATGTTTCTGAGAGGGCAGTGGCTGATGATGGTTGTGGCATTTTTATTAAAATTGGGCACTGCTAAATCCTCACAACCTCCCTTACATCTTTAATTTTTGCTTCAGAAGAAATATTCAGAAGAAGAACAGGTCATATGCTCTATGCAAATTCCAGATTCATTTATTGACATTTTCAAAAGGTAAAAGCAACAATAACAACTGGATAAATAATGAAGATAATGTATGAACAGATAGCCCGATAGGCTGATTCTGTGGTGGCTCATGTAGCATAAAGAGCTTCTGTTTAACACAATATGCTAAACCTTTGTAGCAAGGTTTGCAATTTACTTACAGTGTTTTGTCAATCAAGGAATTGTTATTGGTAAGTTAATGTTTATAGCTTGTGTGTTGATGCAGTTAAGCAATAACTATAATTAAACAAATAGTGAAATATGTGAATCCAGTCAATGTAAGCTAAAAGACAATTCATCCTCAAATTGAGCTTGCTTTCTGGACAATTCATGGACCTGCCTATGTTGTTGTATTTACCAAAATAAATAAATGGATTGCCTTTTTAAAAAAATGCCAGGCTGAAACTTAGTCTTTCATTTATTAATAGTTTCTAACTAGGTATTAACTAGGTCCAAACCTGCTTAGCTATATATATTTCTGGAGAATTCATGGACTTGTCCATATTGTTGTCTTTACTACAGTACATAAATGGTGTGTATGTGTTTGTGTATAATAAGTCAACATTTGTTTAATTATAGTCTATTGCATAAGACAGTGGTCAATTGCATAACCAGAATTGTATCTCTTCATTCATTTTACATGAATTGCAAACTGTATAAATATGAGCTGTTATCATGTGCCCTCTTCCTCTTTTGTTTTTTAGCTGAACTCTTTTTAGATAATGCTCATGAAGAAATTGCTGATTGTTTTCCTACACACAGGGAGAGATTCAGTGTCTTTTATAAGTTCTGTGGGCCAGGAAATACAGAAACTTGGCTGGATGAACCCATAAGAAATTCTTGTGCATCTGCACAGATAAAGCTCTTCTCAGCAGAGATGGTTACCAGTTCATTTCTCTCAGCTACCATATTTTGCCCTCTTATAATTAGCAGGTGTTTCCTTATCTTGAAGAGTCCTTTGCTTTCCCTGATATCTCAAAGCTTCTGTTTTTACATAAAGTGGTTTCTGTTTTCATAGCCCTGCTAAAGGTTTGTGACAGACTCAGAATTAAACTTCAGAAACTCTTTAGAAATCTGTCTTTTTCCTCTCTCTCAAAAGAATGTCATGTTGCATTATCCTAAAAGAAAAGAATGCCTCTTATTTGTGGTTATTTATTTACAGCCTTGTAAATCAAGCATGTACCATCAAATGCCAGTGAAAATTGTTGAAAAATCAACCTTAAAACTCTCGGCAGCAGCTCATAAAATAGCACTTGGCAGGTTTTAGGTAGTTATGGTTAGAATGACACTCCTTTAGGGAATTAAGTTAGCCACAAGGACTAATGGTAAGTACAGAGTGATAGATGAGGGCAAAAGTTGGGTGAGGCAATTTTGCACTGGTGCACACTTGATGTCTTAGCACCTTGAGAATTGGTTGGCTAAGATTAGCAAGAAAGAACTTGACCCACGACTGGGATGAATAAACACGGCTCTTTGACACATCCAAATCTTCCACTGCCAAGACATGACAGGAGAAAGAGAAGGAGGGCTCTGCTGAGCTATAAAAATGAACTTTCAGTGGCATAAGAAGCTATATTTGTTCTACATGAATGCTCTACGTGAATGGATCTGAACAGTAGTCACTGTGAGATTTTCCCTGGCTTGCTACAAGTCAGTTGCCAGTCAGGATTTTGTGCACTGTCAAATTACACAAGACCTCCTTCCTTTAAAAAAATATTTATATATCTAACTGTATGTATACAGTATAGTATTTCTTCATTCATCATCATCAGCTTGATTTCAAAGGAATTGTAAAAATAATTTTCAGTTCACAAGGGAAGTATATTCATATCATATACTAAAGCTATGTTTTTCAAACTCGGCAACTTTAAGATGTGGACCTCAAGTTCCCAAATTCTCCTTGCCAAGTTTGAAAATCCATGTACAAGACCATAAATCAGCCTTCTAGATGTGTTGGGACTGAAATTCCTGTTCCCAGCCAGAATGGCTAAAAGATGTGAACATTTTTTAGACAATGACACGTTAAGTAAAGTCTCTGAGTTATTCTGGATCACATTAAACACTTGCAGACATACATCTTCTGAGCATCTGCTGGGATAATAATTTTATTGCACTGAACATAAGAGGAGGGTGTTTTTTTTTGTTTTTGCAGACTAAGTCTACTATTTAAATGATGTTCTTTGGAAAGAAGACAGTCTATCAACAAAGACTACTGATAACAACTATTTAAGTGGTTATAAATAAAACTTTGCAGGAGATTGATACCCAGCTTAAAAGAACCTGTGCAGCATTAGCAGATGTCCAAGAAATGGTAAAGAGAAAAAAGTGTTGGGATCAATCCAAAAAACAGGATGGAAAATACAATTATCTGAAAAAAGATCCAATAAGACAAATAAATGAGCTCACCCATTATGGAACCAGACCTTGAGCTAGGCCTGACATCTATTGCCAATAACTTCATCCATTGCCAATTGACTAAGATGATATCACAGCTGCATTAAAAGAATTTGAAGAGGGGAGACTAAAGATTGAAATGCAGAAAATCAATCGGCTTGTTTATCCATGCCCTTCCCCCCCCACACTTCCTTAATTAATGCAATCACTATCAATTAGTGATTGATAATAGAATCTGGAAACATCAGCTCTGCCTTTATCCCAGATTTCATCTGTCCCAAATTATATTTAGTAATCACTACTGATTTGATAAAATTGTCTCACCTGAATGATTTTATGAGAATGATGACTGTTCTAGATTCTCCTAACCTTTTGTCTTGATTTAATTGACACCCAAAGCACTGCTATCAATGACAAGTAATTAAATGCAAACATAGCATTTTCTTTGAAGATGCTTTGGTTTCTCTGCCAAGCAGGCTTTCTGGGACATGCATGGACCTTTCAGGAAATTAGCTTCCCTTTAGAAAAATGAGTGACCATAGAACACTCTCAATAAATAGATATATCTCTGATTTTTCCATAACAAATATTTTGTGATCTCTATAATGGATTCCTCTCCCTCCCCCCAAAAAAACAGTAGCTCTATTTGGTAAGTCAGAAAGAGACAAAGGAGGTGGAAAAGAACAGATAGAACTTGAAGATTCTTTGCCTTGAAATCTCAACCTCATGGAAGATATTGAAAAGACTAGACAAGCTACACAATATTCTTGAATCATTATTCTTCTAAACTTGCCATGTCTCTCCTTCAACAAGGTTAATTTGGGGTCCAGTTGGGTAAGGCAGTTCAGTAACAGTTTTTTTGAACAGTGGATGATGAAACTGAACTGGCAGTGAACCTCTGAAAGCAAACCATGTGTTGTTGAGCCAGGACCAAAAAACATGAACGATCAGAATATGACGCACATGTGCTTTCAATGCTTTTAAAGTAGCCCAAAAGTTTGGCATCATATTCCTGTATCATAACATTGGCTATGCTTATCTTTAGAACATTAGAGCAAAATTATGAATTAGGTTTACTCCACATGTCTTAGGGTTTTGGAAATATAAAGAATTTCTATGTAGAAATTACAGAAACCACTTGTTGCTATAAGCAGGCTCATTTCTATTACCTGCGAACATTAATTCCCTAAACATATAGACTTATACACTTTTGGGCTATCAGCCCAAACCTAATTAAGTGTGCTTAAATCCTGTGAAATCAGCGATCCTCTGCATGCTTAATTTGATTGCTGTTTGATTGCATCTCCAATACTGAGAAACAAGCTGAGCAGAACATGCATTTGAAATCAACTTTTGGAATTAAAATTTGTTTCCAAACTGGCATGAGGGAATTTTTAAAAGTTGTTTATGTTATTAAAATGACCATGCCTGTTGAAGCAAAGACCAGCAAGTTTGTTGATAAATAACTGAGACTCAGTGCTGAGCAGACTTCTGATGCTTAAATTTGTGGCGATAGAAGGATTAAACTCAAGGAAAATTATGGGGAAGGGAATCACACCAATATTTAGATTTACTTTTCATTGCCATGAGATCATTTGGCAGTATCCAAATCTGTTCATCTAAGTGGAACTTCAGAAATGCCCAGACATAGTTATCTTCAGGCACAAAAAATAATGAAAAAACACAACTTCAGCTCTTTCCCTGTATCTTATACTTGAAGGACCATCTCCACCTGGTTATTTCTGTCATTCAGTTGATCCAGATGGACATTCTCCAGAACTCATGCTATCTGACAGGACCCAGAAAATATGCCCTTTCTGTCTCTATCTCTATTTCTATCAATGGAATATTGTTTTTCTGGGGATTAGGATGGCCCAATCTTACTAACCATAGTTTGCATTTGCTCTTGAAATCCAGAAATAACACTCTCAGTTGTGCTTCTCCACTGAATTAAATTTGAAGATGCTACAAACTTGGCTTGTGTCATTTAGTTATACCACAAAATTAGGGCATTCGAAAGAGAAGTTGTAACAAGGAGAATTTCAGTTGCCCTCTCATAGACTTCTATATTTGTGTTCAGGCCACCACAGAGAAGACATATGTCAAGAACCCCAAGTGATTGTGGCCCAGAATAGTTGGTCTTGTCATGAGTCTGTATACACAAGTATTTTTTTAATCCCCTCTCTTCAAAAAGGAATCACATGATCCACACCAGCCTTATTTTGTATTTATTTTTAACATTTATTCTTTGGGTTGTTCCTTCCACATAGCGAAATTTTGTTGACACTGTTATTCACTTGAATTTTTAAAACAAAACAAAACTGAAAACATCTTACAGAAAAGTTTGACAAGACAGTTTATTTTCACAAAATAGTTAATAGCAGAATAATTTACAATAGTATGAACTAAAGCAAAGCACTTACTCTCTGTTTTTATTTTAAAAACTCACATTGTTATGAGAAAATCCAGTAGGTTGGTTGTCAAAGCCTTAAGTGTGGGGAAATCTCTTTTGCATAATGATTTAAATCATTCAAAAGTAAACTTCAGCCGTTCATACAGTCATAACATACAGTATATTTCCTGCTTTTTCATGTCAATGAAAACACCTCCTAAAAAAGTATACATACATACATACATACATACATACATATATATATATATATATATATATATATATATATATATATATATATA
>BLBF01000043.1:8063641-8079955 GCA_015471245.1 Laticauda colubrina
CTACAACTTTAACAGAACTACAATGACGTGGGATAATACCCGAAGGAAGCTAAACAGCACACATGTAAGTACCCGTGAAAACCTAAGAAAATATATATATTGCTTGAAACTAAAGGAAATGATATTTTAATTTTGGGAGCTTATAATTAGAACAGGTTATGACTCTAGAAATACTGAGAACTATTGTTAAACTTAGGACAAAACATTACAATATTTTATATTTTTATCTGTATGAAAGATGTAAATTACTCCTTTTATTTTTTCCCCTTTCCCCCTTCTTGTTTGCACTCCTAATCTTTTTTTTTTTGTCTTTATTTCATTTCATTATTTTTCTATTTTCTTGTATTTTATTTCTTGCTGAAACTTTATAAAAATGTGTATTAAAAACATAATGTGAGATTTAGTGACTAAAATATATATGTCCCCATAATGAACTAAAATCTCAATATGAATTAAAACTTGGGGAACCAATTATTTTCCCCTCATTTTGCCAATTTGAATGGTGTCTCATCCAACTTTCATTCAAGTCAATTAGACTTCAGCCTGTCTTAAACTATATATCCAAAGTTTCTTATGCATATTTGGGAGCGTCTCTGGCCCAAATCTTACCAGCCTCAATTTCAGGGAGAAAGTCAAGTCCAAAGCCACCTACAGGATTATTTTCAGGTGAGGGAGAAGAAAGCTATGAGGAAGGATGTGATTTAATTTGTGCGTATACCATTCACACAACACACCTGCCCATTTTTCTGATAAGGTATTAGATTATACTAATTATTTGGGGGGGAGGGGGAGATTATTCAACAATTCCACATGATTTTGTCAGGAATGATGATCTCATGTCCTGGTATAGGAAAATGGGAAGATGCTTTATACTGAATAACAGCCTTGTTTATCTATCTATCTATCTATCTATCTATCTATCTATCTATCTATCTATCTATCTATTTGTTTTTTTAAGTTTTCACGGGTATTTATATGTATGGCATTCAGCTTTGTTCGGGTATTTTCCCACGTCGTTATAGTTGTGCTTTTAAAGTTGTAGCAATGTTTTGGCAGAATCTCATCTGCCATCATCAAGCTTTTGTATTGTGTTTGTCTGATGAAGAAAAAAACCATTCCAACACAGCAGTAGGCTAGCACCAAATTTAAAACAGAAACGGCTGTGAAAGTCTGACTCACAGACGTATGCAATACAGAAGCCTGATGGCAGATGATGATGGCAGATGTGATTCTGCCGAAACATTGCTACAACTTTTAAAACACAATTTCAATGACGTGGGATAATACCCGAACAAGGCTGAATACAGCATACATGTAAGTACCCGCAAAAACTTAAGAAAACATATATATATATATATATATACATATACATATAAACAAATATAAAACAAATATACATATAAATATACATACATACATACATACATACATACATACATACATACATATATATGCAGGTCTTGGTGTGTTCGGGTCTTTTCCCGTGCAAGATTGAGAGTATCTTGGCAACGTTTCGACAAGGTCCCATTCACCATCTTCAGGCTGGTATACACACACACACACACACACACACACAGATCTATATCTATATCTATCTATCTACCTATATAAATGTATGTACATTCCTAATTTTTCAGGGTGGAAAAATTATATATGGCTAAAATCTTAATGTTCTAAGTATCAGAAACTTATTGAAGTCCGAGAACAATGCTGGATTGAAGAAAAGTAAACTTTTATAACATTTAAATTTACATTTTACATTTGAAATGTAAAATTAAAAATAAAATTGTAAAAATAAATTTAACTTGGTCTGAGTTCATCTGATTAGTCAATAGGCTAATATATTGCTGCTTGAATTGCTATTATGAAAAAAGGTATATAAATGTAATAATATAAAATATAATATAAAAAAAGCATTTCCATTAGTTTCCTTAATTATATAATCCCATTTATTTGAGGCTGTGCTTTATAGTCTACCCACAAGGGGTATTTTCATGAAAGAAAAGCACCAATTTCTGACCATCAACGTTTGTGTCACTTAATTTAGTTTATTACAGTCATAGACCAGAGACCAGAACAAATAAAAACACTCAATAAATATACAATTAAAAATTATAGTATAAAATAATAAATAACAACTAAAATATATGATCAAATTCAATCTGTCAATTATACATGGTCTAACAATACTAAAATCATAACCTATAAACTGTGTGTCTCTTTGTCAGTTTAATACTAAAAGGGAAAGGAATAAGTAGTGCAAAGAGTTTGCTACATTTATTATATAACATAAGTATGATAGATTAGACATGTGTTTCCGACAAATTCCCAGTGTTTCGAAGTTTTGTACTGTTTCATAACTAAGTTTGTTCCAAAAAAAGAAAAATCTCATTCAGAAGAAAGGAAAAACTGGAGTGCATACAATATTCTTGCAGGTAACACTTTCTCCCTCAATCTTTAATCCATTGCATTTCTTTACAATAGTCCGTTTAGTTTTCCCATGTTCACTTACTTTTACCTTAAAAAATGCACACATACACACACACACTCCAAGAGACACTACAAATTTATCTGATATCAATTTCCCTACCCCACCTCCTATCCCCATCCCACCAACATAGGCACAACAACCATTTAAGATACATAAAGTAGTCTCTCTGCCACCTTTTTGTTTAAAATATGCAGTTAGAGATTTCTTGGGTCACAATGCAGAATCCCTATTTTAAAACTTACAAACATTCAGAAAACGTTGTTCCTAATTGAGAGAAACAGGGAGGGAGGGAAAGAGAGCAAAATGACAAAATAATGGACCTGTCTTGTTTTTCTACTTGTCTCCATTGGCTCAAGCCACAAAAAAACATGTTTTTAAAGCTTACTATGTATGACAAAGACCAGAGCCTTGATTCTATTCATTTCAGTTGGCTAATAAATTGAATTAGCTTATTAAGTCTGAAGAGTCCAAGAGTACAACCTTAGATACTACTTTGGCCCTTCATATTTGTGTCAAGTTATGGTCCAGGTTCTAGAGTTTTAGTTTTCTTGCCTTGAGATCTTCCCATGATGGCTGTTCTGCTGGACCCAAAACACAAACTTAACAAAATGAATTAGCTGGTGCATGTTTAACTTTACATTAAACTGCACCCTAGATGCAAAATCCAGGAGAGAGGGGAAAGAATGAAATATGATTTGCAAAGTACAAAGTGCTGTATTAAAAACAGTACTAAGACATAATGATAATTACAGATGCATCTCTTCTGGAATGAAGTCAAGGTCAGAAGCGGGCAAAGAAGAGGAAATAGGATCCATTACGTTTTCTTCCATGGGGCCAAAATGTCACTTTAGGGCCTGAATGCTACAAGTCATCTTCTTTACTTTGTTTTTATTCCTGCCAAATTTTACCGTCTAGACTCTAGACAGCCTTCTTTGTAGAACATTAGCTGTAAATATCTTTAATGAATTGCTACACTGACATTGACTAATTGAACACCTCAGCTAACAGAATGGCTGAGGGGACATGTTTATTCACGCCAGACACAGTTTTCAGATGTTTCTCACTGAAAAAGCCCACCATGTTGGTTGCATAACCCTCTGAAATGACAGCAAACAAAGCACGTGTCAACCAGAGCTGGTGTGATGCAAATAAGAAAAAAGAACAATAGAACAAAACCTTGCGCCTGATTCCTTGTCAGAACTAGAAAAATGAATTTGAACTGAAGCATTTAATGTTGGTTTTCCTGATGTGAATACAACTTTTGCAGATGTTGGCTGGCTATTCAATCTCTCTTGAACAATATTGGTATCAATCATAAATCTCCTCATTGTGGGAAAGGGGGGAAGGGGAAAATGAGCCGTCAATGTGCTGCAGCTGCCAGAAAAGCCAATGCAACCCTAGGCTGCATTAATAGAGGGATAGAATCAAGATCACATGAAGTTCTAGTACTCTTTACAAAGCCTTGGTAAGGTCATACTTGGAATACTGCATCCAGTTTTGATCACCATGATGTAAAAAAGATGTGAAGACTCTAGAAAGACTGCAGAGGAGAGCAACAAAGATGATTAGGGGACAGGAGGATAAAACATATGAATAACAATTGAAGGAATTGGGTATGGCTAGCTTAATGAAAAGAAGGACTAGGGATGATATAGTAGCAGTGTTCCAATATCTTTGGGGCTGCCATAGAGAAGAAGGGGTCGATCTATTATCCAAAGCACCTGAAGGCAGGACAAGAACCAATCAAGGAGAGAACCAACTTAGAATTAAAGAAAATTTTCCCAACAGTTAAAACAATTAATCAGCAGAAGTTGTTGGTGCTCCGATAATGGTGATTTTTAAGGACTGGAAAAATCATTTTTCTGAAATGTTATAGGGCTTCCTGCCTGATCAGGGGGTTGGACTAGAAGACCTTCAAGGTCCCTTCCAACTCTGTTATTTTTTTATTCTCTTAAGTCATAGAAGCATTTGACTTCTCTTCTTGACATTCTCACACATAATTTCTTCTGAAAAAAAGTGAGAATGGGTGTGTGTGTCCATCGTCTTCCCAAATGGCAATTTGTGGCCGTTTCAGGATATTTTAAGGGATGGTAAGAGGCAATTAAACCATTACTTTAGAAGTGTGGGAAAGTCATGAACAATTGGTTTTGGATGCTAGGAGGGAGTACAGTGGCACAGCAGCTAAAGACACTGAGCTTGATAGCTGGAAAACTGACAGCCCAGGTTTGAGACCCAAGAGCCATGTGATGGAGTGAGCTCTCATTATACTTTCCTCATCTTCTGTCAACCTAGCAAACTGAAAGCATGCAAAGGGAAGTAGATAAATAGGTACTATTTTGAAGGGAAAGTAGCAGTGCTGTCTGAAGTAACAGAACAGTCTTCAGACAACTCTAGCTCCCTCAGTTATGAAATAGATGAGTACCGCTCCCTGGAGTCAGAAATGACTGGACATAAGAGATCTTTACCTTTACCTTTGAATGCTGGCAGCTGCACAAAACCTCTGGTTCCTAATTTTTTCATATATATATATGTGATTGTGTGTGAAGGGGGGAGAGGAGGAGAGAGAGAGAGAGAGAGAGAGAGAGAGAGAGAGAGAGAGAGGGAGGGAGGGAGGGAGGGAGGGAGGGAGGGAGGGAGAGAGAGAGAGAGAGAGAGAGAGAGAGAAGGGCTGAGGCTTCCAGTGCCTCTATAATGATACAAAAAACTTTTAGTTTAAATCTTCCTGTTCAATCTTATGAAACAACAAACCAGTCTTTGATGTCATCCCATTTTAAGAAATACTTCGATTTACAGATTTGCCCATCTTTTTTGCTTGGTCCTTGGGTGGGGTGAAGTTGGCTTATAATTTTGCCTTCTCAAATCTTTCTCATTTCAATTAGGAAATTAGAAAAACTGACGTCCAACACATTTGCAGGTCACTAAGCTGCAAAATATGAACCCCAAAGCTCAAAAATTTGGCAGAATTTGAGTCTGAATCAGTTGAAGGAACCTTCTTAAATGCTCTTGGCATTTTGTTAGCAAATAAAAAAGAAATACATCAGTATCTTCAACATGCTTGAGTTCAGCTATGTTGACGCAACTTATCTTGACAAAGTCTGCCTCTAATTATATATGGCAGTCATCTGACCACAGATAAACAGATATTACACAAACCTTTGGAGAGAAGAATATTTGGCTACCAGAACTTTTGGAATAATTTACTCTACATCCTGACTTTAAAACACCAAAAATGATTCATAGCATTTTGGGGAGTTGCACAAAAATACTTTTACTGAACAAGAGATTAGTCTCTCTGACCTCCATGCCTCATTCATACTAAACATTTCTATGTTTAGTGATATTGTATCATAGATTTCTGAAGAATAGCCAGGGATTTAGGGCCATAAACTAACAAATACTAATAGCTACCTTCCACTAACTTTCAAAAACTCCACTTTAAAAATAATGGCACAGCAAGAGAAGCACAATGTCCTAAGAATGATGACTTTCACTTCTTTTCAAAACAAAGTGGATAAATCATAAAAAGCTCTCTGTAAAGATAAATTACCCAGCCATCACTTAAGAAAAGAATCTGGTTAAAACCTATATTATTGATTAGCACTGGAAGCACTGGAAGCACTGGAAGTGGAATGAACTAAAGAAGTTCCATTTGGACAATAAGGTATGCAAGACCAGTATCTCAACAAACAACTCTTTTATTAAACACTATAGTGACTTGTAGCGGAACGTTTGCTGAAGCCGTGGCAGCCCTTCTTATAGCGGCTGCTCAGCGACGCTGTTGATCTCGGTCACCCTGATTCCCAGGGGTTCAAACCATTAGATTCCCAGCAGGCTAGGATGATCACGGTTGACGATTGTCAGAGGAAGTACCTCAGCGTGGTTTTTGAACTCTATTAAGAATTGTCCAAGACCTACTACCGGGATTCGGTTTCCCTGGTAATCTTTAAGTATTAGCTTTTGCTGTTCCAGTTCCTTTTGCTTGATGTCTGGTATCAGGTATCTGATAGTGTTCCAGGATACCATTGACAGGTATGATCTGGAGTCTGCTTCCATCTCACAGGGCTTTCCTTTGATTTTCACATTTATTCAGACCTTTTTTGCATTTGCTGCCCTGGCATTTCCAATGATTATTGTTTGATGTGTTTCTTCTCTGTCATTCATTCTCCGGTTCCTGTTCTCTCGGCCCCATCAGCTTCCAGCTTGTCTCTCTCTGTTTCTGGGGGGGAGGTGCTGCCGCGTCCCTTTGGACTATAGCTCTTTTTGTTTTGGTAGACCCTAGCAATGTTCCCCCGTTTCTCACAGAATCTGCAAAAGGCATCCAGGAATCTGCATTCGGAGCGCGGGTGATCGCCTCCACATCCAGCACACTGGAATTCTCACCTCCTTCCTCTTTTTTCCCGCCATTTTCTTTCCGACTGAAGCCCATGTATGTCTTCATTGTCATCATTGGTGTCACTCGGGGAGTCATGGTCTTCATGGTGGGCAGTCGTTGTGGGCTGTTTTTGGTTTCCTTCTGCCTTCTTTTCTCAGGTTTGGTTTGGTGGTTCTGCATTTGTTGAATTCATCTGGCGCATGGTGGCTGCGGATTTCTTGGCTGCTTCAGCGGCGGTGGCCTCAGCCACTGTGATGTTTGGTCTGTTCAATAGCTTGCTGTGAAGCATAGCATCCTTCAATCCTAGGACCACGCGGTCTCTCATGGCTTCGTCCATGTTCTGAAATTCGCAGGCACCCCCGATATTTCTTAGGGTTGCTACGCA
The DNA here is from genome assembly GCA_015471245.1 of Laticauda colubrina. Taxonomy (NCBI): domain Eukaryota; kingdom Metazoa; phylum Chordata; class Lepidosauria; order Squamata; family Elapidae; genus Laticauda; species Laticauda colubrina. The sequence goes on from BLBF01000043.1 coordinate 8,070,890, forward strand.
ATCTCCGATGCTCTCGTCTTCCCGTTGGTCTTGTTTATAAAATTCATGCCTTCTTATCAGATTGGAGACCACAAGTGCGTAATGGGCTCGTAGCATGTGGTTTGATTCTGGACATGCCATCTGTTTCACGTCCCTCGGTTTGGCTAACGCCTTTGCCATTTTGAAAATGGCAGGGCCACAGTGCATGAGGAAGAAAGCTCTCTTCCTCTGGTCGTTTATTGCTTTTAGCTCATTGCTTTCCAAGAACATCAGAAAATGGTCAATATATGACTCCCAATCTTCTTTGGCTGGGTAGAACGGTGTGGGCGGCACATTGTTACCGGCCATCTTGGTTGCTCGGTTCTGGTTGCCGCATGCTTCAGTCTCGCTCTTCTAGGACGATCCCATCTTTGTTGCCAGTGTTCCATTTGGACAATAAGGTATGCGAGACCGGTATCTCAACAAACAACTCTTTTATTAAACAGTATAGTGACTTGTAGCGGAATGTTTGCCGAAGCTGTGGCAGCCCTTTTTATAGCGGCTGCTCGCAGCTTGCGGCCAATGACAGTTCTTTAGAATTCCCGCCATCCAGCGGACCATTCAGATTGGTGCGTAATTGTCCAATCCGAGAGCGGCCTTTTTGGCCAATCAATTTTAGCTATTTGGAGTCTTCCAGTTTCCATACATAAACAAAAGCTATATATAAAAATAGCTTATATGTGTGCTTTGAGTGCTTTGAGAACCCAATACATGTTTATTTTGTTGGAAGATATTTATACAGGGGAAAAAAATAGGTAGTAAAGCTCAGCCATGCAACAGGCTTAAAATATTAACACAACAGTTGTGTTGTGAATGTAGTTTGGGTTAGTAACTCATCCTCATATATGAAACAATTGAGGGGACACCCCAAAGGTGCTTTTTCAAGAGGCAACTGGAGTTTCTAGTTTTTCTTTGAAGACATTTCACTTCTCATCCAAGAAGCTTCTTCAACTTATCAGAACTGGAAAAGCTTCCTGAGTAAGGAGCAAAACATCTTCCAAGAAAAACCAGAAACTCCAGTTGCCTCTTGAAAAAGCATCTTTGGGACAACCATGAACTGGATGACTGAGAATCTCCATAGACAATTGAGGGAACAGTTAAGTCAGACCAGCGGAAGTTGCATAGACATGTTAATTAAGAAGTATAATCATGTTGGTAGAACGATCAGGAAGAAGGACTGGTTTTTATGTTTAAATTTAGATTATAATAATTAAAAGGAATTTGTATTTATTATCCATGAGCCAGATCATTAATATATAATTATGCATAGACAAAAAATATAGAGTAAAAGTCTAAGAATTACATAGTTGTTTACTTTGCTGGAAGATATTTATACAGTGAAAAAAAAATAGCATATATTTCTTGCACACCTGTGCGATATAAGTCAAGTGTAGGTTTCTCATCATGCTAAGCATACCTCCTGACCTGAAGCACGCTTAGACAAAAAGCTCCCAGAATTTACTGGTTGGGATAAATTCAAATACATTGATTCATGTAAATGAGAAAAAGCTAAATAAATCCTTTGTCTAAAACTGGGCCCTGTAGATAGGCAATATGTCAAAAAATGAAAATGATTCTATAAAGGGCAACTGAATAATAATATGGTAAAACTACCATAGATGATCCTCAACTTATGATCATTCATTTAATGATGGTTCAAAGTTATCACAACCTTGAAAAAATTGATCCATGCTCAAAAAGTCCACCTGAAATAAGACCCAACCTGCTTTCTGAATAGATATAAATATAAATTGCAATATTCATAAAAGCATAAGAATCAATTATGCTGTCACAGCTTATAAAGAGTGAAACAACCCAAACTTTGTACATCTGTAGAAATAAGGAAAAGCAACTGTACACTCTCATCTGTTCTGGAACTCACATTACTTGCACATACCCAACCACACTAAACCACAGATCTATCCTTCACTTCTCAATAGGTCTTCAGTCAGTCAACTTCTTAGTGTAATTATCCTTCATTTATTCCTCCATTTTATCTGAATATTTTTAATACCAGTACTTTTAATCCAGAATAACACAAAGATTAGTACAATTATTTCTGTTGGGTCTACCTTATAGAACATGTGAAAATAATCTTTATCATTTTTCAAGGGGGATTAGTAAAAGGAATTCCCTTGTGCAAAAGAAAATTATGCAGCTTATTATTTTCCCTTTTTTTTACTACCAATATGCTATTTTTATGTCTTATGAGACAAATACATGTTATTTACAGAACACAAGAAGATGATGATGGTGTGTGTGTGTGTGTGTGAAATGACAGCCACAACTTCATTTGACAACCTGGGAAAATTCAAAATCTTTACACTTGAAGAATGAATTATTATCAAACATATGATTCATTATAGTACAAAAACGGGTCATAAAAGTTAAGACAATTAAAGACTATCTGTACACCAAAATCTCATGGATTAATTATCTTTTTCTATTGTTGTGTATGGGTATGGCAAAGCCTTAGGTGTTGAGCCATCTGCAAACAGGTAAGAATTTCCATTTCATTTTCTTAAGAACTGTTGCAGTAACGTAACACCGCTTATTGCAAATTGAACAGCTCTTTTTAGAAATCTTGGCCTCATTCATTGCATCTTTCACCCTTCTCCCAACTTGGCAACTCTTATCATTCCTACCTCCATTGCTCTTCGGTGGCAGAGAAAAATGAACATGGAGAAAATGAACAAGGAGAAAATCTCTGCATAATTATGTTGTTGGCAAGATATCTGATTAGACAACAAGGCTTAAACCATTCAAGAATAAAAGTTCTGGAGAGGAATGACTCCACAGAAGCAACTTAGCTTGTTTGGCTGATTGGCATTCAGAAACTCAGTCCCTATTGACCACAAAAACAATCTGCCGTCTGTCTAATGAAGTGAAGCATTTAACTCCGTGGTTTCAGCTTGCATTTGAGAGATTTATTTTTTTTTTGCAATTCTTCTTGTTACTTTAATCCAAGTCAAGCCTTTTAAAATTAAAAGAAAATGTTGTCTTTAATTAAAGATTTAGTAGAGGAAGTTCTTTATAAAGAATGTGCTTCTTACTTTGAAGGGGGAAAAAAAGTATCTGAAAACAGTGAAAACTTTTTGAAATATAAAATACGTTCTTCCCTTGCCAGATCAGGAAGAGAAACTTTCTCTCTCTTCTTTCACTTCTTGTCTCTTTGGGCTTTAAAGCAAAATATGTGAAAACCATTCATTTATGGAACAATATTTTGGATGCTTTTGCCACTGCAATTGTGAATATTTGGCTCCACCAGACTTTTTCCAGCTTTTCGGCAGAAAGCAGAAATGAAAAGGTAGGTTATCCTTAGCCCATATTACTAACCCATGTTGAAAAATTTATTCATTTGCCGGGATTAAATTATTTGGTGTCAGGTATGTGCAACGTAGCACTTTTCACCATGATGCAAATGAAAATAGAAGGCTTTCTATAAAGCCCCACTTTGGCAAGATGGGTTGAAGCAGCAGCTGCTTGAAGATAATTTGGGGGAACAATGGGCCATCTGAAAACCATTACTGCATTCAAGTGGATTTTCCACATGTTCATTTGCTGGACAAGCAGGTTGCCCTTGAAGTATTGTTCTCAAGGGGGGGAAAAGAAAAAGCTTGAAAAAAGTATTCTCACCGTTAGATCACTGCTTTGCTAGAGTGAGCCAAAAGTACGGCCAAGGAAGCTTTGAGTTTTTACGGCTGGCAAAATCATCCAGATCAGGTACAAGGGAGGGAGGGAGGGAGTTAGTGAGGAATTCAAAGGATGAAAGCAACAGTGACTGATAAAAGGAGAAGTATTAGTGCTTAAACTGTTCAAGAGGAAAATTAAGTATTCAGATCTCTCCTCCTTCCTTTGCTGCTGACATGATCTACATTTGCAATGCCCAAAGGAAAATGCCATTGTCTTACAGCATACAATTCTCGCTTCATTTTGATACAGATTTTTAAGACTCAATTACTGGAGAGATAGGGACAAGTTTATAAAAACTAGGCAAGAAAAAATACATAACTTAATTATACTTTGAGTTAAATGGTATGTTGGTTCAAATTTTAAGAATTGCGTAGATATAAAATATTTTTGCTTTAAGGGGAAAGGAGAAAGGAAATCAAAATCTACCATTCTCAATGAAGCATGAAAACACAATTTCAAAATTTATATTTTACCATTCTTGTGAAAATTTTTATTGTGAGTGTGATGATTATTATTCCTAATTTGAGGTATATATTTTGAAATAATATCCTTTTTGTTTAGAGTTTTATAATAATAATGTATTGCATATTGAAATTATATCATAAGATGCTTTCTTTACTTTGAATTCAGTAAGACATTTGCAGAGTTCAATTGACAGGTCCACTAAAGTCATCATAGTAAACATACAACTAATTGAAAGATACTAGACATCAAAATCTCTGCCTCAAGGATGCAATAAAGTTTATAGGAAAATCAGATTTGTAGAGATTTTTGAAAAAAATCACAGGCAAATTATTTCACCAAACTGCGAATAACATCTAGTTGTTCTCTCTCATTAGAATTTATTTTCTTCCATTCTTTTAAAATTAGTGGTAATTTTAACTGGTTTTAATAAAATTACCGCTAAGTTTATCTCTCTAAATCTTTCTTGACTTACTATGAGTAGAAAACCAAAGTATAAAATAAAAATGTAACTACATAAATATATTTATGAGTTATTTAATGATTGGCAGTAATGTTCTGCTTATTTTACTGCTTTTACTTACTCATTTAATATTCCTATTTTTTAATACAGAAAATCTATATATAAGCTCAATAATTCTTCCTTCTTTCCTGGGTTGAACAATGCTTAAGTCTCAACAGAGACTTTATAACAGCTATATAAATCTAAATATTCACAGGAATTACAATAATGACAGATTTATAAATTCATTGCATATAATAGGCATTTATTTGGTAATTGATAGCCAAAACATGAAAAGCCTTGATCATCACTAATTTTCAGAACTATTATGAAATTGGCTATCAATTTGTTAAGAAACATATAGCAGGTGACTTTTTTGATGTTTATCATGTAATATCATCTATTTTCATAATTGCAGATTATTTTCTTTTTTAAAATAGCTGCAATTATGCAATTAGATGATATATTAAATGATAAATATCAAAAAGTCACCCGATATATGGCTCTTAAACATATTTTTATATCAAATAAAAATATGATATATAGAATGGTCTGTTTGGTGGAAGACCAATTTACTTTTGAATGCAGGTTAAAAGAACCATGTTCAATAAAAAAAAATAACATGTGAATTCCATTAATCTCAATAGTGGTAACTAAGGAAACCCTGCCAGTGAGCTGTTCTTTTATGTTCTGTTTGACTGAAGTACAGCTCAGTTTGCTTTGGATGATGAAAATGGGAATTGCTGCCTTGCGTTTGCCACTACTAGAAGTCTGCTTACATTTTCCTGTCTGTGTGTTCCAGAGACTTTCAGATTTTTAGACTGATAAGTTTCTGAATCACTCTTGGGAATCATATGAAGACATAAACCAACAATGGATAAGGAGAATGTGTAAAGCTGCTGAATGCAGCTATCTATCTACTGTGTTTTCCTGAAAATAAGACGCTGTCTTATATTTTTTTGCCACCAAAAAAGGCAACAGGTCTTATTTTCAGGGGATGTCATCCACTGACTAACCTCACTTGCACACATCGGACCCCCCATCCCCCCCTCGGCATCCTTTTCACCATCGGAGTCCTTTAGGACCTTCTTCTGCGGCTGGCAAGGCTTTCCTGAAGGCCTCTGCAGAGCTCCGGATTGATCCGGAATTTTCTTATCAACTACAGAGGTCATCAGGAAAGCTTTGCTAGCCTTGCTGGCTGCAGAAGAAATAGGCCCTCAAGGCAGGTGTCGGGGTGTGCGAGGCCTAGCTAAGATAAGTAGTAGGGCTGCTCCAACACCCCCATCCCCACTCTATCTTAACTTTTACCTGTGCACTCTGGATTGGGCAGGATCTTAATTAGGGATTATTTTGGGGGTAGAGTTTATATTGGGCAACATAAAAAAATAAAGCTAAAGTAAAGAAATCAATATATCATACTCCATATTCTGACGGTGGCCAGAATTGTCTTCATACAACAGTGGAAACAAACAAGCATCCCTCCTGAAGATATGGTGATTAAAAAAAGTGCTTGCATGTGCAGAGATGGACAAATTAACAATGGAGTTAAAAGACAAGGAGGAAACAGAATATTATAAGATTTGGGACATATGGTATGAGTAGATAGTAAAGTAAAGAATATATATAAAATTATTTAAGAGCTGCAGGAAATGCATATATAAGGAATTATAAAAAGGTAAATATAAATGTCCAAATATTAGAGAAATATACCAGGAATGAAAAATGAAAAATGAAAATGAAAGTATTACTATGTAAATAGGAAAAAGCTGACTCTGATGCACTGTCAAAAATGGAAATGTGGTGTAAATGTTTGAAAAAATGTGTAATAAAGATTTAATTAAAAAATCAAGCTAGGACTTACTTTCAGAGTAGATCGGATTTGGGGGGAAACAGAATCTGTTTATCTATCTATCTATCTATCTATTTATCTATCTATCTATCTGTCTATCTATCACCTATCTACCTATGCACTTGTGTGAGAGTCAATCATTTTTTAGTTCTAAATAATTTCCTATAAAGGCATAACAAATAACTATTGCAGAGGCGCATATTGTTTTATGGTTTTACCATACTGCCAATTAGAACTCAAAGTAAAAAGTAAATACCCCAGCCCCATTTTAATTTTGTGGTTCAATCAAGATATATTAAGATTTGTCATAAACTTCTGCTGGAATCAGGGGTCACTCACAAATTGCCTTTAGAATCTACCATAAATCAGTGTGAAGGCACACAAGAATTCTAATTTAAACTAAATGCTACCATCATCAAATATTTCTGCTGTTATGATTATGGACAAATGGACAATTTCAAAGAAATATTTAATTGTCCCACCCTCCAATTATGAGAAATCAAATATAAACCACAATTCCATAAGGGAAGCAGGATTTGCACAAACAGTACTGTATTTCTTTATTGCCTCTGGCTTTTAATAACCATTTTGTGTGAGCAAAACATACAAATGAGAAATGAGAAAAAAATACATGCTACTTGGAGGAATATTTTTAAAACTTTAAAATCACTAGAAAACATTTTAGTTGTTTTTTTAACCCCAGAAACATATATCTTATCAAAAAAAATATGATTTAAAAAACAACCACTCAGAACAATTTAAAGTGAAATAATGCTTAATTAAAAAAAAAAAAACCTAAGTGTTGTTTCATAGTTAATTATGGGTCATTTCTGATACCGTTTGAAACTGATCATAAACATCTCCCACTGGACCACCAAGAGTGAAAGGTAAGACTATAGAAGAAATTCGAGAAAATAAATTTCTGTTCTAGGGCCTTCACAATCAGAATAATTTTGTAATTATTCAATTGATACACAAGCACACATACACAGACAGACTCCACAGACATCATCAAGTCAGTTTTTGACTCCTAATGATTGCGTCAAAAAGTTCCTGCTGTTTTCTTGGTGAAGTTTTTATGAGGTGATTTTGTGGTCTCTTTTCTAAAGCTGAGATAGAGTGATCTACTCTATCTGGGTGTTCTGATAACCATTGAATTAGAATAAAGGCTGTTTAAACTCCTGTTTTATAATCAGATCTGCAAGAGAGAGAGTTCCCCCCCTCCTTTTTTTTTTCAGGAACCCCTTCTCCCTTTAAATTGCCTTCATTAATGCAAATGCTGGTATCAGAGACATACCTGTGTAAATCCACTTCATGTAAATTGGAGAATGTGTCTCCTGCTTTGCCAAGTTCAAGCCTGACGGAATTTTTACAGCTGGATCAGAGAAGCTTGGCTGTGTATGTTTTAGAAAGGCTTTTTTTAAAATGGAAATATTGATACAACTTTAAACACACAAGAATGAACAGCACTGTGATGGACTAATATTACACTAGAGGTATGGACAGATCCAGCAGACAGTGGTACGGACAGGATTTACCAGATTGTGAGCTGCAAATGTTTTATTTACATTAAGAAATGGAAACAACCTGGAACCCAAGGAATCCATTCCAGAAATTAGGTTTGAAGTCAGACATTTTTCCAGAAATAAATAAAGTTTTTATGCTCCCCCCCCTTCCTTTTCTTAGGTATTCTGCCAAGAAATACAAGATCCCTTATTCCAACCAATCCTCTTTCTTGGGATTTATATTTTTGGGCATTACTTTAATGATATGCCTTGCTTCCAAACCAGCTTTTCCCAACCTGGTGCCCTCTTAATACATTAAGACTACAGTTTCCAGAACTTCTAGGCAAAATTCTGAGAACTGACATTCCAAACTCCTTGGAAGGAATAAGATTTGGCAAAAACTGTTCTAGTATATGTTTTAGGTTCACTATAATTCTCCTGAGCATGAGATTATCTCTATGGTTTGCAAAGAATGGTTCACATTTGAATGAGTGTCAACATTCTCTTGCAGAAAAGCCTTTGATAAAAGAGATTTAGGGAATGGTGGGTAATGACATTAGCCATTGAGACTGGAAGTACAGTGCTGAAAAGATATGCATTAAACCAGTGTTTCTCAGTCTTGGTAATTTGAAGATGTATGGCTAGGGAATTATGGGAGCTGTGTATATCATCAAGCTGCCAAGATTGAAATACACTGCATTAAACCTCATCTGAAAGTGTAAACTGCAATACTCAAACCAAACATAGATGGGGGAGAAGAATACGTTTCAAAGTTTTTTTAAAAAGAAACCAGACAGTTATTTCCAGTTTGGTTTCAAAGCATGCAGGAAAGAAAGAGTCTTGAAGAGAAAAAAAAGGGAAAGAGAGAAAGGGAGAAGGGAGAAAGGGAGAAGGGAGAAAGGGGAAAGGAAAGGAAAGAGCAGAGCAGAGGAGAGCAGAGCAGAGCAGAGCAAAGCAAAGCAGAGCAGAGCAGAGCAGAGCAGAGCAGAGCAAAACAAAACAAAACAAAACAAAACAAAACAAAACAAAACAAAACA
>BLBF01000043.1:8079965-8156974 GCA_015471245.1 Laticauda colubrina
CAAAACAAAACAAAACAAAACAAAACAAAACAAAACAAAACAAAACAAAACAAAACAAAACAAAACAAATCCTGTTGGTAGCAGAGATAGCCTTTTTCTTCCAGATGTCAGGGTAAGTGAATGAGGTAAATTTTCATCAGAACCATGCTAGCATATCCAGACGTTTCAAATATCCTGCTCTGTACTGAGGCTTTCAGTTAAGTAAAATTGGTTATTGACCATATAAATATTGACCAGATCTGAGTGATGCAACATCACCACCATCATACCAGTAGCATGTATTGGTCTATAATATATTTCATCCTTATTTAATATAATACTATATTTTATGTAGATTGGCAAAGGCTTCCTATTACCAAAAACATGATGAAAGAAAAGTTATTTGTAACGAAGTAGAACAGAAAAGGATTGCCCTGATCTCATCCTAAGGAGCCCATTTTCAAAATCTGACAGATATGTGTGAAGGTAGATCTGAAAAGAAATTTGATTGACAGAGTAGAAAATGAATATCTTGCCTCTGCCACAAGACAGAGTCTTGTGTTGCCCTACTCACCCATAAAGCAGGTTTAAAGTTAAATCAGCTACTTTTATTGTTCATAAAAGGTTTCATTTTCTTTTCCATTTTTCACACTTTTAAAATATCCTATGTTTATGTTGCTGATTTCGTTGCTGATTAATTTTATTGGCTGCTTGCCTAAAAATAGTCTTAAGTTCTGGAAAATTTCATATAGGCCAGCATCGCAGTAGGAACATAAGAAATTTTAGAATATCGTTCTTTATTGTCTGGATCACTGGCTTCCTTGCCCTGATATACATTACAAGAATATTTATTGGCTCCAGGTCAGAAGCAATAAAGCATAACTAAGTCCCAAGGAAGCAGCTTAGTTGGGCCAAACCAAAACGGAAGGCAATAGAAGTATACATTTAAACATGGCTCCATGATCAATGGTATGAAAAGTATTTTTTTTCCTCTGAGACTGTATGAATCTCATAAAACTGATCAGTAATCACGATAATCCTAAGTGTCATTAAAGAGATAATTTAAAAACCTCTATGGCACAAATAGCCACATCTTTTAACTAGTCGATTCTGTAGTATTTCAGACAGGTGCTGTCCCTATCAGTGATGTGACTTTTGCTGTACTTGATATTCAAATGCTTATTTTGCTTTAGTTTTTTTATTTTGCAATAGTAGGTATTTATCTTCATTCCTGCTTTTTATAGACTAATCTGCAACATAATCCACAAAAATACAGTGCAGAGTTCAAAAGTGGCTCATATGAAGATTTTTGTCAACTCTTAAAACAGTTGTGAAAGAAAAATACACTTTATACAGGCACATTTATTTATTTATTTTTAAAGTGGATGTTTCATTTCACAAATATTAACTGGAAAGAAAAAAAAACATTTTGGCAAGCTAAACAAAATAAAATATCTATACATCTGATACATAATATAAAGTCTACCAGTTAGACATAAAGTAATCTAACCTTTAAGGATGGCTGTTGGGAATTGTGGTTTTCAATCTCCTGCAATAGAAGATGCTAAAGATTCAACATCATAACCTTAAGAGCAAAATATAGAGTGAAAGAGGAGTTGAGGAGTATGTAAGTAAAACAATTCCAGAAGCCCACAAAATTCTACTCCACATAAACACCTAAAACAAAACCACCACTTTCAAATTCTGAATACTGATCAGTTCTGAAGGCAGTTTTTCCCCCAATGTCATCATTCCTGAACTCCTTAAATACCACAAATACAAATATGCCAAAGACTTTGCTTCTGTTGCTATCCTGTTCATCCTCTCTCAACAAAGGGATTCTTAAAACTGTTATGAGACACTGAAGCCATTTAGTTTCCAATGGGACACATGGTTAAGTATATCATGTGAACCAAACACAACTGTGCCTAATTTCTGAGCAAGTGCCTAGAAGTGCCAGAAACTGATATAGTCTGTCTCTCTGTCTCTTTTTCTTTCTTACCTGTATACATTACCCCAATCTAGGAGAAAAAACTATGTAAGTTCAAAAAAGCCATATAGTTTAAAATATAGCTTATAATATTATAATACAATATATTGTATATATTATATACAATATAGCATGCAAAGCATAATTGGTAGCGTAAGTAGACTGAGATATGAATCTGGAATAGATTCATTGGAAAAACTGGAATTTTTTCAAAAAAAATCTGGAATTGACTAAGTATGGGAAGTGATGCAAATATGAAGGAGTCAAGGCTTTGGAGAACATTTGTAGCTTCCTCATAAAAGGGCTGTCATGGTAGGCTGATCAGTTACAAATTACTATTTACTAAAAGCAAACAGTGAGGTCACTTTTTGCCACTCCACCTAGCTCTTCATGATGCTTCTTAGCACCCTGGCTGATCTCTTGTCTTTTTTTCTGAATAGGTAGGCACATTTTGCTACTACTACTTCATTTTCCAGGAATTCCAATATGGCTTCTGCAGGGCCCAGAAACAGCTTAGAAATATTTTGTTTATTTATTAATTTCAAATGGTTACCAAATTAGAAAAACTCTAGTGCTTTGCATGCCAACTTCCTATTTAAAAATATTTTTTTTAAAGGGAGATATGGCAAGGAACTTGATGGCTACCAAAGGAGGTATCTGTAGGCACATCTCAAATCAAATCATATTCATGTACTATTACATACTGCATAAGCTTTCAATATTTCTTGAAACTTGCACATAGAAATGAACAGAAAGAAAAGAAAACATGCATCTGGATGAACACTTTTAGTTAGGGAAAATATATCGCAGGGAAATAAATGCTGGAACAACGGGTCTTCCTTTTTAAACTAGCTGGCAATGCCCCATTCTGATTGGCATGTGGTTAAAACTTTAATTGGTTAAAAGTCAATTTGCATATTCCTGTAAATATGGATCTGTTCACCTTATAGTGGAGTACACATTTTCTGTTCTGCATTACAGACTAATTAAAACAATACACTTGGAACACACTAGGACAACATAGACGGCTGTCTGAAGGACAATAGAAATTAAAATTGAGTGTATCTGGAGGTCTTGAGTGAGGGAGGGCTGGACCTGGAATATCAGTGCATGAAAATATTTACTCGGCCCTTTGAAGTCTGTAAAGAATAAGGAAGATGACCTTGTTGGAAAAATGCAAGAACCCATTAATTAGTCAAAGGGAACTGAAATGGTTTTTTAAAGTCTTTATAAACAAAATAATATTTAGAAACAGCTCAGAAAGACACCTAATTCACTGGGGAATTGAAGGGACGAATGTTGGGGGTGTTTGTGTGGAGATGTAGTAAACTTGAAAGACTTGAAAGATTTTGTTGATGAAGCCAAGGTCGATCTTCTAGTCTTCTATGGCACTGAATTCCTGAATTCTGGCCTGCCTTGTGCAGCTGACAGAATCCCACATAGCTTGATGGTGCCCATAAAGTACCATCACTCTATATTTTGTTATATAATTTGAATTAGCTAAACAGAAGTTTGTTAGAACTTTATGTATTCTTGACATGAACAGGTCACCCTTTTCATTTCTGACAGTGTTCTCATATTCAGAGTTATGAAAGATGCCAGAAAATCATAACATGTCAAGAAAATGCTGCTCTAAGAACATTTTCAGAAAATTTAAATTATTGGCCCAGCATTTGTAGGAGAGTTAGTGGAATTCTAAAATTAGAAATGGGATTAAAAATGAGATACATGGGGTTTTTAACTTCTAGTTTATACAATTTAAGGTTATAGAACCACTTGTACTATTACTCCTTAATAACTTGAGTGAGTTCACAAAATTCTTTAAAATACTGCTTTCAAATGCTAATTTTAAAGGAGGAATAAACAGGAAGAGTAATCTCATTAATTAAATGGGTGCCCTGGCCCCACCCATTTCTTTGATTTCTTTCAACATGCACATTTTTCATCCAGATGGTGTCCAGGATGGCTACTTGGGGTCTTACCTTTCCCCTCTTCAAAGCGTATCCTTGCTTTAAAAATAACAATGGTGCATTACATAATATCTTTGGTCTTGCAAATTAAATTTGTCCAGTAAAAAGAAATGTTCCTAAGAATGTTAAATTTGTCTATCTAAACATGTTACTTTATGCTTTTCAAGAGTACATTCAAAGGAAGAAGTCTCTACATAGCACTAATTCTGCACACATAGAGAGACATTAGCATGATTGTGTAACCATTTATAGCTTGTTTTTCCAAATGTTCGGCTGGTTCCTGATGTAGTGGTTAGTATACGGATGCCTCAGCCATTTCAGGAAATTTCTCCAGCTCTCAGTCAAAGCTAAAAAGCTGGCAGAAAACAGGCCAAGTCCAATAACAATTCTATTACACAAGAGTATGCCCATTTTAAAATTCCAATTGTATAAGTATCAAAAACCAGAAGTTCACATGTCTTAAGTCACTGTGTTCTCATTTGAGCAACAATCATTTTAAACTAAAATCTGGCAGGGGATTATCGCGTAATGTAGACCAAATGCACTTGGAATGCTGAAAAACAGCATTCAAAAACCAAGAGATTTCACTTGGAAAACACTTGAACTAGACAACCACAGCTCCTATTTTACACAAAACCTTTTAGAATTATGAATACACTTCAAGGAAAGTCCATTGCTTAACCCAAGACTTGGAAGGAGAACACAATAATTTTAACTTAAATGGAAAATCTACATAAGACTGAAACTCAGGGGAACAGATCAAAGGGATGAGTTATTATTATTTATTTTTATTCAAGCAATAAAAGAAGGAATACACTTTTGAAAGTTTCTTTGATAATACAGCAATCAAGATAGAGATGATCTATAATGATATTCTCCAATTTGATCCCACAGATACTTTGAATTATCACTTCAGAATTCACAGTTGACATAACTTTTGACTTTTCTTAAACTGTCCATCCCCATCTCTCACCCATTTATATTTTGAGTTAAAGAAGATCCCTTCATATTTTACCATACTATGGTCTGTTGTTCAGTTTTTCTATTACCAACTTTTCATAATCCTTTCCAAAACTTCTTTTGATATTTTTGCAGTATTTCATTTAACTTTCTAGGAATCTTGTCCTGCCTTAAATGTAAACACATATTAAATTTGGAATGATTGATATGTTTTGATATGTCTGATATATTTAGAAAATTAGAAAACCGAGGGATTGGAAGTTTGGAAGAAGATGATAAGTTAAAGGTATGTCTTTTTATTGAAATATACATTAGTATGGACGCAAGAGAATGAAAAATTAAAGCCTTTTTCAAAGAAGAGCAAACTTATTTTCTTTCCCTGAGGATAGAAAACTTTAACTTGGGATTTACTTGAAAGCAAAATCCTGGAAATCGTGACAAAAATTGTGAAAAAATTGCAAGACTTTGAGGAAAGGACTGTACAAGAAATGATAAAGATTACAATGTGAGGGTTGAAGAATATATGAGTGTAAAAATTATGAAGTTTCATCCATGGAACCATTCAGATGTTCAGGTTTCATTCAAAAATACATACGAATGCTGTTTGTGTTGGTCTAAATGGGCCAAAATTAATCAACCATTGCAGCTTAGAGGAACATAATTTTGTCATGATGCAACAGATGAAAAATATAGGATCCATATTTATTAATAAGACAAGAAGAGGATTTCTCATATGGAACTGTTTGACTCTGAGCCTGATCACTAGTCCAAATCACTTGAACTGTTGGCACTGAAGATCTGGGCCAAACTCCAAGACCTTCAGAACAATTAACCAAATAGCAGGATGGTGTAAATAGACTAAGCAATAGCAGGATGGAGCTAACCTATCTTGATTTGGGATCAAAACTTGAAAAAGTTTCTTCTCTTATGACAATCTGCCCAGATTCCAGACCTTTCCCTCTTAGCTTTCCCCAAGTGCTACAAAGTTCATCCAAAATAGAAAAAAGACAGTGTTTCCTGTGGAACTTCATATCAAGTAGCATGCTTTGCCATTTCAAATGTATCAGACCCCATCTTCGTCTCCTTTTAAGAAAGCCCTAAAGCACCATTAATTTATCCAAGGAATCCTGTTAACAAGACTTATTATATTGGCAAGGACACCATTTGGAACTGAGGTTTCTTTTTCTATGGTGGAACATATTATTTTAATGTTGGCTTTCTAATTTCAGGCATCCAGTGAAACCTAGATTTTCTTATAGCTAGAAGTAGTGAACTACAATATTAATTACAGCATAGTTTCCTAAACTGTGAGATATTAGCATCAGCATTGGGGTGCAGGGGCTCAGTGGTTAAAGACACAGAGCAGGTTTGAGACCCAAATGTTGCACGATGGGGTGAGCTCCCATTACTTGATCCAGCTCCTGCCTACCTAGCAGTCTGAAAGCATGCAAATGCTGTAGAGAAATAGGTACCATTTCGGTGAGAAGGTAACAGCGTTCTGTGCACCTTGGCCATGGTATTCAGCAGATTCTGACCAGTTCTGGAGAACCGGAAACAAACATTTTGAGTAGTTTGGAGAACCGGCAAATACCACCTTTGACTGCCCCACCCAGACACCTATTCGCTGTCTCCTGAGTCTCAGCTGGCTGGCTGGGTCTTCTTTTGTTTCCCTGCACAGGAGAACGGAGCTGGAAAGCAGGTTAGTGGCGTGGGGACGGAATGGGATTTTGCAGTAACCTTCCCCCAGGAGTGGAGAAGGAATGGAGATTTTAAAATATCTTTTTCCTGCCACGGTCACCAAGCCATGCCCAACAAGCCACGCCAGACCCACCAAACCATGCCAGGCCCACCAAACCATGCCCATAGAACTAGTAGTAAAAATTTTTGAATCCTACCACTGACCTTGGCGTATAGTCATGCTGGCCACATGACCACGGAAATATCTTCAGATGATGCTGATTCCCTCAGCTAAGAAACAAAGTTGAGCACTGAGCCCTAAGATGACTGGAAATGAGAAAACTTTCACCTTTATCTTCTAAATTCTGAGATATTACAAGCATATTCAGCCTAAAAGAACCTTCTTGCAAAAATAGGAATAATTATAAAGAAACCAAAAAAGGAGGAGGGTCTTTGGAAAAAGGCACATACCTGTCCGGTAGACAAAATTTCCATCAGTCTCAGAGGAGGATGGTGATACCAGTTCTTCTTCAAACTCATTGGAACTGAATGATCCAGAATGATTCCTTTGTCTTGTTTTTTCCATCATTGCATCTGTGGTCATGACATGTCTCACCGAATCGTTCAGGTAGCGATTCAATAAGCTGTTTTTGTATTTAGGAGGGGCTACATAATCCTCGCTGGCACTTCCTTCTGGTTTTACTCCAGATTTTATGACAGAACTTTCTGTTTTATTCACAGCATGATGAACCTGGGTGTTGTATTCTCCTTCATTTCGGGGAGGGTTTTCAACATCTGCAAAGAGAAGAATGATCAAGCAGAAACTTTTCTTTATATATTTTTATACTCCTAAAGAAGCATTTGGTGGAAAACAGAGATCAGATGACATTATTGTGACAGTCTTTTCTGAAACCCATTGACATAAACTTCTTTAACC
This sequence comes from Laticauda colubrina, assembly GCA_015471245.1. Lineage (NCBI taxonomy): Eukaryota > Metazoa > Chordata > Lepidosauria > Squamata > Elapidae > Laticauda > Laticauda colubrina. The sequence goes on from BLBF01000043.1 coordinate 8,087,479, forward strand.
TGCCCCAACCTCAGTTTCCAGTTCCCAGCCACATGGGTAAAGTGTCTTCCCACCAAAGATTGCTCATATACTATATATATGAGATTCACCCCTTAAAAGCAGAGAAACAAAATCCCCCCCAAAAGAAAAAAAATATTACATGGTTAATTTACTACTATATTTTTGGCAGTTCCCCAAAGAAACAAGACAGGGTTCACTTCATATATAATTTATCTTTGCAGTAGTGAGATTGCTGCAATTGCTATAGAAGACAAATATTTTTGTGTAAATATACAGTGAACTCCCTCTTGTCTCTTAATACATTTATAACTGGGCTTTAAGAAAGATTAGTTCAAATAATTCAGAAAGAATTGACATTTTCCTGCCAAACTTAACTTCGGGGAAGAAGTTTCTTGTAGAGAGGGCATTACATGGGCATAAGATTCCTTCTTTTTCTACAAAACCATCATTTCATCTTAAGCAAACAATATAGTCCATCTGGACATATATAGGCTTTTAATCTTTGAAGTTATTTTTAGAGACGTTCCTTCTTCTTCAGAGTCCAGGAAGATGCTGCTTATTGGACATACTGTAGTTGAGGAGCACAGATCAAGGCAAAAATAGCATGCAAGACTATTGACTTCTTGAAAAATAATAATTATTTTCAATTTTACACACTTTTTATAGAGACAACTTGAAAGTATCAAAAACAAACCTTCGGAACATGACTCATCACTGCTTACGCTAAGCCGCTCAGCATTTCCTTGAACATACTTATTGTATAGTTTTATTCGTAAAGCCCAGCTGAGATCCGGTTGGCGGACAGTATTTTTAAGACGCCGCCTTGCATTGGCAAACCAATTTGATACCTAAATAAAAGACAAATGCATCAAATTTGTCTTTGACCCAGAACATTGAGAACTGAATTTCTCCTCTGTAAATGTGATGAAAGAAGTATAAAAGCAGACAAATGATTCATAGTTCTATTTTAACAACAATTACATGGGCACTGGAAAACCATGATATCAAGTTCTATATCTATCAGTTATTAAATAAAAGGTCAATCTGTGCTCCTACAAGTCTTGCTGAATCCTGGCTAATGCAGCTCATATTGGGGGAAAAAAAGATGTGAATTGGCTCAAAAATATACGGAGAGCCACCTGCTACTTACTTCTATAAAATGACCAATAATGGAACCTTAAATTACAGAATCCTACATCCAAATAGGAGGTGGGTGGCTATATAACTAGGCTATTGAATGCAAGAGACAAATGTAATTTTTCAGGCTTTTAGAAAGTTTTTCTGATTCCAGTAACCCAGACCAGCTTTCCATTTCTGCTAATCAGTGCCCATTAATTGATATTCTTATGCCAGAGAGTACCATGGGATAAACACAGGAACCTGTATTACTCTGTAATCAAATTTAGATGAGCCAATGTTTGTACTATATATATTTTCTGAATTCTTTGTTGAATAGTCTGTGCTAATGATTGCGCCATTTATTTGTTGGTGGGGGATTAGAGAAAGAGAAAGATTTGTTGGCTTAATATTTGCATAATCATATTCTGCCACATGAAGAGGTAGAGAGGTAGAGATCCACATAGCTCTTGATACAGGCAATATAAAACTAGTGTGATTTATATGTGTGGACCTCCGTTTCATTGAAAAAGCCAAAATGAAGATTTCCATGTCAATAGCAAGCATTATTCATGAATGTGAACAGCTCCCTGTTTCAAAGTGTTCCAGTAACCAATAAAGTTCAGCTATCCAGCATGAAATAGGGCCATCTTTAGAAAAAGTTTGTGCAGCCCCCAAACTCTTGAATTTTGGATGTTGTCTTTTCCTCATGAAAACCATTATAAAATCATTATCATTTTTGCCAATTTAGGAACTAAAGGAAATAAGCTTCAATTCATATTGCCTCAAAAAGGAGAAAAGAAGTTCCAAGCATTGTAGCTATCACGATATTTCAAAAAAAAAAATTTTTTTTTTTGAAAGCTGTATTTGATGCAATAGTTGGTCAAGGAGCAACTTTTAGTATTCCATTTCACTAAAACAATACAGTCAGTTTAGAGGTGATAAATAGTGTATCAGTTATTGGTTTCTCAAAACTGTCATTAACATCCCTGTTTGGCTTCCACCTTTCTTAAGGATGCTACATTTCTGTTCATATGAATTTGGTCCTATTCCAGAAGCATGTAAAGCCTGAAATTTAAAAAAAAAATGCATATAGTTTCAAACCCATAGTCTCCACCAGATTGTTAACTATAGCATCCACCAGAGCTTCCAAAGATGTCAGCAGAAGCACATGGTTAGACTTTGTAGTTTCCCGATTGGTCCTGGACCCAAACACTGAACAGCAGTTTAAATTGCAAACATATAACCCTGTCTCCTCCCACCCTCCCTCCTTCCCTCCCTCTCCCTCTCCCTCCCTCTCCCCCCATTCTCTGTGTAATCAAATAATTTTCCATCTCCATTATATGGCCTGCAAGTCTGAACTGCAGCAAATGTCTGCATTTTATGAATACCTAGATGAAGCAAGAACCCTGCATGTACTACCTTTAATTTCATCTTGGAACAAAAGGCAGGCTATAAAATGTCATAACAGAGCAAATGAAAATTAGAAGGGTGTATAGTTCCTAGTTGGACTAGGAAAGTTGTAGCAGTTCAGACTTGGAATGATGTTAGATATAGTGGTCCACGATTCCCATAATTTCTGAGAAACAGTGCCAAATGCACTGTGATCTCACAACACTGGAGGATCTGAAGCAGGATTAAACTAAGATTTTTTTTTTACATGCCCTTCATTCTGTTTTGCTTCCCCCTCCCCTTTATTTACTATTTTGATGAACTGTTTCTGTTCAGCAAATGTATTTTTGTAAGTTTTTATTTTTTAAGACAGATGTATTTTTCAGGTGGTTTTAGGGCAGGCCTCCCATTTTCCAACGCATTAAACAAACATCATACTTAAAATATAAATCATAGAGTACATTCCTATCTTTATCTCCTTTGAAGGGAAAAGATTACTGGGATATTGGGAATCATATTGCACAAGGATAAACATCTAAAGGAGCAATTTCTCCAAACTGTGTCCTCCAGATGTTTGGGTCAATAACAGAATGAAGTTAGCTCAAAGTTTTGAGAGTTGAAGTTTGAGACATTTGAAGATTGGAGATGATTGAAAGGGAGAAGATGGCTCACCTAAGCGATTCTCTCTTCCTGAGTAAATTATATCCTATGCAGTATATGCTTTTGCATAGCTGAATATTGCCAGAGCCTCAGAAGCTCAAAAGCAAGCCATTAGTCATACTGTGGCAAATCATATTCAACAATAAAGCCATTCATATTTCCCCTTCTGGAAAGAATGTTCAGTTTTTTTTTTAATTCCTAGGAATGGCTAAAACCAAATTTAAAATAAAATAAATCCACCCCTACGGGAATAGTGCAAATGAAAACATGACATACAGCATTCATTGCAAATTAGCAGGACAAATTGCTAGCCTCCAAATTGAGGACTAATTGGTGAGATAAATATAGGCTGCGGCTTTTAGTCGAATATGGCTTCCTGCTCTAGTTCTGTAGTTTCAGAGTATAATGTTTCTGGCTCTAAAGCAAATGGGGAAAAAGGGAGTCTATAAGTTACATGAATTAGGCACCGTATTCAGCTGAACTTCAGCTATAAATTTTTTCCCCAAATCTTCTTTTAGAAACCCTCTTTCTTTCCTTAAGCCAAAATTTTCTAATACAGGGAAAATTTGTTTGTATGTTGGCTAATAGCCTGCCAGGAACCCAGACAGGCAAATGCCACCATGTTTTTTACACAGCCACCTCCCCCCAAATCCCCTGTGGGGCAGGATTGACTGAAGGAATGGCTCCAAGACCCTCAGTAAACTTCCATGGCTGAGTTGAAGTTGGATCTGCAAGTCCTAGCTTACTACTTTTAACATCTTAAATTAGGCTTTCACAAACCTTGGCAATTTTCAGGTATACGGACTAACTTCCAGATCTACACAGCCAGCATAGCCATTGCTGAAAATTCTAGGAAATAGAAATAGACTCATCTTTAAAATGCCAAGGTTGGGAAATAGATTCTTGGGGAAACAGTAGATTCTGTTTTCCACCAGAAACTCAATGTTAATTTTTCCAACTTGTAGTGCTTGTGGTACTTTATTTACTTATTTAACCACTTACTCACTTACTTGTAGTGAATAAAATTGAGAGGGTGTACAAAACCTTTGCTTTCTCTGTCACTCTACAACATCTACTTTTATTCCATGGGGTCTTCATCAGGATACCCATCTAACTAAATGTCCCAAGCTAATGCCTGGTCAGTAGTGTCTAGTTATCCTTAGTACGTTTGTGTATGATTAGAGGATTGAAGAAAAGCCATCCTGTAGCTAGAAAATTGTTGGCTAAAGAAAAGTCTAATAAGAAGTTTTAGGATTCCCAGCTGGATTCAGAAAACTTGTAATTTGCTTAAAGTTTAGCATTCCTTTGGTTGAATAATACCTCAATCCCAGATAAGAGATTATAAACACAATCTTCTTCTGATAGCAGAAATAATAAACAACCAGAAAGAGAAGCAATAACAAGTATTACTGATAAGAAAATATTTACAAGTTATGTTTTCTGAATTTCTTTGAATTAAGACTGCAAAATTGACATTATTAAAAATACTTTCCACCCTTCATATACACATAATGAATGCAATAACTAGTGTTAATACCAGGGGTGGGATTCAAATTTTTAACAACTGGTTCTGTGGACATGGCTTAGTTTGTGGGCATGGCTTGGGGGTCATGTGACTGGGTGGATGATCATGTTATTGGCTGGGTGAGGCAAACTCAATATCACTCACATCAAGTCACGCATCTCCTCGCCTGGCCTCTCATGACAGGATGCTGCAACAGTCGTAAGTGTGAAAAATTGTTATAAGTCACTTTTTTTAGTGCCATTGTAACTTTGAATGGTCACTCCACACAAGCAAAGTACCAGCCAAGGGGGGGAAAAAACCTCCAGAAAAGCTCTGGAGACAGGAAATCTAGTCCTGCCAAGAATATAATAAGGGTTAATGGAGAGGCAGTTTCTATAAGCAACACCAGAATGTTTCCTTCCTGCCTTTCTTACAGGATTAGGCCAGTAATTTCTTCTAACAATTGGTTCTCCGAACTGCTTAGAATGTTAACAACCGATTCTAGCAAATAGGTGCGAACTGGTAGAATCCCACCCCTGGTTAATATGAGTTTATAATGGCTTGGTAAGGCTACACTTGGAATACTTCATCCAGTTTTGGCCATCACAATGTAAAAAATATGTTTAAACTCTTGAAAGAGTACAAAGAAGAGCAATTAAGATGATTAGGGGACTGGAGGCTAAAACATATTATAAATGGTTGCTGGAATTAGCTATGTTTAATTTAATGAAAAGAAAGACTGGGGTGATATATGATAGCAATGTTCCAATATTTCAGAGGTTGCCACTACAAAGAGGGAGTCAAACTATTCTCCAAAGCACCTGAGGTCAGGATAAGAAGGAATGGGTAGAAATTAATCAAGGAAAGAAGCAACCTGGAACTAAGGATAAATTTCCTGATAGTTAGAACAATTAATCAGTGAAACAACTTGACTCCAGAAGTTGTGAATGCTCCAACACTGGAGGTTTTTAAGATTTGACAACTATTTGTCTAAAATGATTTAAGGTTTCTTGCCTAAGCAGGGGGTTGGACTAGAAGACCTCCAAAGTCCCTTCCAACTCTGTAATTCTATTTTAACAATATTGAAGATGGAGGTCCCAACGTAACAAGCCTGTGGAACTTCAGGGGTGTAAAACTAAGTCTAAGCCATAAAGCTAAGAGGCTAAAAGAGATAACTTTAAGAATGTCCTTATGGGGCTATAGATTCACCACAAATATAAAGAACTCCTTTATACACAAGGCAAATTACACAAAGATATTTTTTCTTCAGGCGCATATTTATGGAGTCTTAATGCAATCTTATTCATATTTATGGAGTCAATGCAATCTTATTCATATTTACCCAGCAATGAGTTCCACTAAGTTTAGTGGGTACTAGGACAAGGCAGATTGGCTTCATATTGCAATTTAAATGGCTACAGTTAATAATAATAATCAACTGTGGTGGGTTATGAGAGGATTTTTTTTTTCAATTTGACACCGATCCCATCATGAGAAAGAATTGACTGAAACTTAAATAAAACCATAACTCTAATACTGTATCAACTTAACCAAATAAAAATAACATAGCAATGTGTTGCAGAATTTGACAGAATGATGTAAAGGGAAAGGTCAACCTTATTACATGGAATGCTTGACAGGGAAATACAGATTATGAGAACACTTTTTTTGGTCAACTTCAGAAGTGCCCTGGCACTTAACAATCCTAGATTAAAGTCAGTCATCCAACACTATTTGACCATCTGGAATGCACAGCTTTAAGGAATGAGAACTATTTTTCAAGTGCATATTAAAACATGACTTAGTTCCCAAGATGAAATCATGGCGGTTAAGTTGGTGTCGTTGCAGAGAAATTATTCTGCATTCAGGTGTGACTTGAAATTATACTCTGTCTTTGTTACTCTTGAAGATTGGCTTCTTATAATCAATAATCAGATCACAATTCATTCTCTCCTTTTCTTTCCCTTCATGCAAATATGACAAGATTGCTGGACCAAGCATGGAAGGAGTATCTGGAATGTTTTATTATAGTTCTTTTGTTTGTTCGTTTGTTTTCAGACCACGTGTCTCTGTCAAGTAAAATAGATTGTCAATTAAATGAAGCATTTTTCTTCTTAAGCAAATATGCTATTTAATTTCTGTGGAACATATTGCCATGAAAAGTTAAGAAGGCAAAGGACTACATTTAATAAAAATTCAAAGAAAAGGAAAAATTAATGGGAGTATCCAACTTATTCCTAAACAGCTAAAGAAGTCAAATGATAAGGCTTGACTAGAATGAACACATACTGCCATACCTACCTAACATTTATTATACACCATTTCACAATAGACGTGATACAAGAAAATGCCTAAGGAGCCATCGTGGTGCAGTCAATATTTAGAAAAGCAGACTAATTCTGCCCACAGCCAGGAGTTGGATCTTGATGGGCTGAAGATTGATTCAGCCTTCCATCCTTCCATGGTCAGTAAAATGAGGACTCAAATTGTTGGTACAAGATGCTGCCTTTGTAAACTGGTCAGGGAGTGCTGTAAAGCAGTGGTCGGCAACCAGTGGGTCGAGGACCACTAGTGATCTATGAGAAAATTTTGGTGCTCCGCAGAGAAATGTCCCCCCCAAGGCAATTAATCTAGGCTTGCAGGAACACAAAGCTGTACCACCCACATGACCCTCCTACCCACTGGTCCCCATCCTTCAGCTGAATGCACACCTTACCTTGTGTAGAGCCACATGAGCTGGAACTGGAATGTAAGACTAATGGCAGATAAATTCGCCCTGGGGTGGCTTGCTGACATTGGTGGGAAAGTCAATCCCATATTCCATAGTTGCAGTACTCACAGGACTGGCCCTTTGGTCATCCTGGAGCAGCTCATCCATGGCAGGTCAGTGCACAGGCCAGTCCTGTAACTACTGCAGCTCTGGGATATGGGGACCAACTTTCCCACCAATGTCAGTTAGCCACCATCAGTCAAATTTCATATTAGTGGTCCGCAGGATTTGAAATTATGAGTATGGTGGTCCCTGAGGTCCAAAATATTGGTGACCCCTGCTGTAAAGCACTATGAAGTCCTATATAGTCTAAATGCTGTTGCTATTGCTATGAAATCCCAATTAAAGCCAAAGCATTGAAATCAACTACTTGATTTACTCTTACTACAGCATTCCCAACCTGATTTCCTCCATCCTGTTCAAATGATCTCCGTCCAACCAAATACAATTATGGATGCTACAGTCCCACATGTATAGACAGTCATGTTGATGAAATAAATGTCACCTGGAAACCTAAGTCAAGCTATCCTAGTTTCTAGAGGAACTATTTAATTTACTCATACAATAATGGTTTCTTGCATAATTTAATTCTCAATTTTCTTCCAGTCTTAATAGTGTTAAGGCAGAGGTAGATTAGATACTTATTTCTGAAACAGATCAAATCAGATTAATATTCATATAAAAGCTTGTGGCTGCTGTTTTTTGGAATGAAATAGCTGGTATTCTGTTTCCATTTAATTGAAGAAAAAAAATGAATCTACATGTGCATGAAAGAACAGCTGAAGTACACTCCAGCTACATAAAGAACTCCAATTGTTTGTTCAATAGATGTGCATCTTTCCAGATTGAAAATCATATTTGGCCTCTGTATGGTCACCTAGATTATACTCTCAGTAGTACTAAAATTAATCATGGTTAATATTACTCTCCGATCATTACAACCATGCAAAATTTGTCAGTTTAGGAACAGAATGTCCAGGAGAGCTCCCAAATTTTCTTCTGAAACATGCCAAAACTTTTCCTATCTTATGGGAGTTTGGCAGTTTTTGAAAGGAAATCCTCCAAGTCTGATTTCAAGAACTTACTTCCAGAAATCAACAACCTCTGGAATGGGATTATCTGAAGAAAGATGGAGCATTCTGGAGTGCCACTCCCACGTGAACGAATTTTTACTCTTTTCTATTATTTCTCCTCTTTCTATTACATAAAAATACATTTTTAACTTCTGGTGGTCCATAGTAGACACACGCAAGGCTTTCAAAGACTGAAAATGGTCTTTATGTTACGCATGTTTTATTTAGAGGTAAACTATACTTGCTGATATATCTGATGGCAACCAATCAGACTTTTTAAATCAAAGTCTGCAGTGCATTTCCTTCTTACCTGGACCAGAGTCATCTGGGAGCCAAGAGCCAGCAAGATCTTCTCTGTCTTAGTTGGGTAGGGATTGTCCCGGTGCTTATACAACCACTGCTTCAGTGGTCGTGCCATATCTTGAAGGGCCTGGCGCTTGTGTCTCACCTTCCCACTGTTCTGCCGGGCACTGTGAATGAGGTAAGAGAGAAGGGAGAGAAAGAGGTACATATTAAGATTCTTAGCCTCCTAGGTCTCAGGAGGGAGGGCAGAGAGCTATGTATTCAATATGGCCATTCATGGGATGGAGAAGTAGAAGAGCATCAGTGAGTCATGAAAGGGAATTGTCTTTCATGTCTCACTGTCATTTCATGGTTGACTCACATCAGGTTTCCCCAGTGTGCTACTCCAGAGCTGAGAATGGAATGGATCAAAAGTTCTGCAAAAATGACTGCTAGGCTTTCATTTGTGGAAGAGTGATGTATTCTCCCATTCCCCCAAGTCAGAATAGCAAATATAAACTCTAACCAATGTGGAAGGACTAACTTTTATTTATTCATTGTAAACATTGAAGGCTGTAATCAGGGATGAGCTGCTGGAGGTTTGTAGTGGTTCAGGAGAGCCCCCAGCTAAGAGTCTATGCAATTCAGAGAACTCTCAAATCCCACTCATGGCTGGCGACACCGACCTCACCCCTCCTCTCCCAGGAGTCCCCATGTAGTCTGTTTTGGATGCAGGTAAGTGCAGGGTATGAACGGAGGCTTGAGGAGGGTGAAAAATGGGCCTCCCAGAAGTTTGGGAAGACCAGAAATGGGCCCGTTTTTGGCTTCCAGAGAGCCTCTGGAGCCTAGCGAGATCTTCCTGGAGGCTCGCGGAAAGCCTCTGGAGCCCGGGGAAGGCAACCCCCCCCCCATTAGTGCAGGAGGCCAACTAGGACACGCCAACCATGGCCACACCCATCCAGCAACCGAGCAGAGAATCCTTTGCTAAAATTTTTGAAGTCTACCCTGGCTGTAATTCAGCCTTTCCCAATTAGATTATCTTTCCAATTGGCTGGGGTGGTTGGATTACAACTCCTCCTAAACATGTTGGTAAATGTTAGGTTGGGATAAATTGATTTGTGCCTTTGAATAAATTCATGTGAATTTGGAGAAGTTCTGATATCTATCATTATGATTTTCCATTGTTTGTGACATCCACACACCTCAAATAGAATAACCTTGGCACATAAAATATTTTGTTATACACCATGCAGAGTCATTTTTATGAGATGGTATATAAATTAGACAAATAAGTGAATAAAATTATATTTTAAAATACTTGATTTAATCAGCACTTTTAACGCTCAAATAACGGTTTTAAAACTCAATCTATCCAAAGGCAATTGTACTTTAGAAAATAACACAGCAAACTTAGAATCATGAAGGATATGGTCCAAATTAAGTGTCTGATGGAATGTCTTATATTCCTATCTTTTATCATATGACTATGAAGATTAAAGTGGTTCAGAACAATTTAGGACAATTTAACTTTCAACATATTGGCTAGCTTCACACCACATTTTAAACCATTGTAAGAAAGATTGCCTATGTCCCTGATGGCGAACCTATGGCATGCGTGCCACAGGTGGCATGCAGAGCCATTTGTGCAGGCACACCCCAGCCAAACTTACCTGCACTGTGCATGTGCGTACCTCCCAGCTGATTTTCACCCTGTTTGAAATGGGCCTGTTTTTAGGCTTTAGAGGCTGCAGAAGTTTCCTTGAGCCTCCCAGAGGGCGAAAATAGCCTCTCCTGGTTCCAGAAGCCCCCAATAAGCTGAAAACAGGCACTTCTCGTATTTCCAGAAGACCCATTCTTTGGCCTCCCAAGGCTGCAGAGGCTTCCCTTGAACCTCTGGGAGGGCGAAAACAACCATAAACGGGCTGAAAATCAGCTGGGAGTTGTATGCATGCAGGTGTAGGGCAGGGCAGGGATGTTGCACACCCATGTGCAGGGGGATGGGGTGCAATGCATTATGGGGGCTGGCACATATGTGCGTGCACTATCATGAGCGCACATGCTTTTGGCACACCATAACATAAAGGTTCGCCATCACTGGCCTATGGTTTGTTAAATATACAGCTCTCAGGATTAGGAGAAAATTTTTAAGGTGTAAATCATAATGGCAGCTCAAACAATAGCTTATACCAGAATCAAATAAGCTACATTATGGCTTCCCATCTACAGATTCTCATTAGAGAGCCTAACACAACCAGAGACCAAGCTCTTTATGCCCTCCATAACACAAATAATTTTACTGTTTTCTAAATGCAAGTTGTCCTCAACATATAATTATTCATTTAGTGACGATTCAAAGCTATGGTGCCACTTAAAAAATGACACATGACCATATGACTGTTGCACCATCTCCATGGTCACATGATTAAAATTCAGGCAACGGGCAAGTATATACAATGGTTGCAGTGTTCTGCGGTCATGTGATCATTGTTTGCAACCTTCCCAGGCAGCTTCCAACAAAGTCAACAGGGGAAGCTGGATTTACAGGAATGCCTGCATGATTCAATGAACCTCTGCCACAAGTTGCTTAACAGTCATGGCAAAAAAGATTGTGAAGGTGGGCATAACTCATTTCACAACTACCTTGCCAAACAATGGAAATTCTGGTCCCAGCTGTGATCACAGGTGGAGGACTACAGGTAGTCCTCAACTTACGACCGCAATTGAGCCCAACAAGTACATTGCTAAGTGAGAAATTTGTTAAGTTAGTTTTGCTCCATTTTATGACTTTTCTTATCACATTTGTTAAGTTGAATCACTGCAGTTGTTAAATTAATAACACGGTTGTTAAGTAAATCTGGTTTCCCCCATTGATTTTGCTTGTCAGAAGGTGATTACATGACTCCTGGACACTGAAACTGTCATAAATGTGTGTCAGGTGTCAAGCATCCGAATGTGAATCATGTGGGATGCTAAAACGGTTGAAAGTGTGAAAAACAGTTGTAAGTCACTTTTTTTCAGTGATGTTGTAACTTGGAACAGTCACTAAGTGAACTGTTGTAAATCGAGGACTTCCTGCACTTGTACTGCAGCATTATATTTGTATTCTCTTCTCCCTCCAAGTTTCGCTTTCTAGGGGCTGAATATGGGCCCAACACAGAGCCAGAATATGGATACAACCACCCTGAATTTCAGCTCCATTTGGCTTTGTCGCTTTTGGAACTGTCTTTTCACAGGAATGTGATTACAATAATTCCAATTTTAGATGGATTATCAGTGCCATCCTAGAAGTCACAATGATAAATGGGAATGTACTCTGGAGCCATTTCTAACATATTCTTGTCATGGTACATGATCAATGGTAATTACAAGCAACATTAAGGAGAACCCTCTGGTTAAACTAAAAGTCAATTGATTCCAAATATTTCCCAGAAGGATCTCTGAGACATATGGGCCAACTGAGGCATGAAGGCCACAGTTCTTCAAACAAAGATCTAAAGGCATTCAGAGCAGCCCACAAATATGGACATATGAGGGAATTTGTGGATTTACAAACTATGCATAATCATTTATTCAGGTTTTATGGAAGAATAAGCAGAGAGGAGCTTGCTTATTACTTAACAAGTTTCCCTCTCTAACTGTATAAAAAAATATCCCAACTAGCTATAGCAGTTCTTTAATAGTTCTTCCTCATTTTTATAAAATCAAAATAACCTTTCAGAAAGCAAATATATAAGCATGCAAACCAAGGGCAAACCAAGGGTTGAAGGAAAAAGGAGTTGCCAAACTGGAGGCTTTGATAATTTAAATACCAATGTCCAGTTCTGGCCTGCGTAGTATCTCAACTTCTTGTGAAGATAAAAGATCTTCCTTCAAGGAAGAAAGCTGTTAAAATATTGTCTGACCTTGGAAGAGGGATTTGAGAAGAAAAGAAAATGCAGACAAAACAGTGTTTGCTAACAGAAAACATTTGGTACTTGACACAGGCCTTTAGCTTTTCTCTCCACTGGGATAGAGATGCAGCCAAAGCAAGCAAGTTCAGCAATCTTCTCCAATATAGACCTTTTTAGTCATGCTGGAGAAAATATCAGACGTTGCCATCCCATTATTTCCAGGGCACTGAGGAGGAAAGGGCTAGCTTAATCAACCTGCTCTCCTGTACCTTTCTTTCAATTCCACCTTTAAACAAGGGATCTACTATCCTGAGCATCTAGCGATATATATACTATTAGGATGCAATACGCCACCCACCCCTAGTGGATGCAGCAAGAGAGGAGCACAAAAACACAAAGAATTGCCCATGATTTAGTATCAGTCCAACAGACCACACTAATAACAGTTAGAGCACCCTACTCCCAAACCCATACAATCAGTGAGAGGTGACTGGGCTTACTAATAATTACCTCCATAATGGGGACATGTAGGATAGTATTTCACAGTCTCAGCAGTTTAAAGGTGTGTGAACTTTAATTCCCAGAATTCCCTAGACAGCATACTGTAATTCTGAGTGGGAGGCCAAAGATTATAAAGTTGCTGACTTTCAGTATTGAGGGAGAGTTTCATCTTCTCCACTTTCCTTAAGCAGTTAACCAGTTTCATATATATTTGAAACTAGGTAAATCTGTCTCAGTGAGAGACCCCACATAAATTTCCAGGCATACCATTTTTGTAAGTTACCTCATGGATCATGTGCTGCTTAAAGCAAATTGGACCCAAATTAACCTGTACTTAACTAAAATAAAATCTGGTACAAGAAAGGCAAGATTAAACATCTACCAAATCTAAAATGAATGCTTTTTCTGAATGAGCTTTTGTAAAGAAACCTAGTTTATTTTCAGCCATTATTCTACTGCTGCTTTAGAGTTCACAGTCTGGTAGGCAGGCAGGGCAGCTAAGCAGCCACGAAGTCTTTGAGTCATGCGCTGGAAGCCAAGGTAGGAGCAGGAATAAGAGTAGCAAAACCATCCTGGACCAGAGAAAAATATGTATTAGTTTAACTAGAGTTAAATTTAATTAAACACAGTCAATATCACTCTTCTATACATAATATGTTCTCCTTTCCTTTGTAAATACAGTTAATATTAATACTTGGAGAGAACCTAGGAGTGTACCCAAGGTTTTAGTGGTTTCCACAGTCTTCATTTTCACAGCTGCACTATACAATATGTTTGTTGAACGCACTGTGAGACAAGCTGAGGACAGTAGATGGCTCTCTTATGGTAGGGGCAACAATAAGGGATATCCTCTCAAGATCAACAATGTCTTTATAGGAAAAATTTTCCTAGTTTGGAACAGGAGATAAATAATTAAATTCCACCCCCCACTTTCTCCAGGTGTATTTTAAAGAGAACAGATCAAAACCCCAAAGCTAACCTGTGAATATATAATCAAAGGGGCATGGCTCTTGTACTAGTCCAGGACCTGGGAGATGTTGCAAAGCCAAGTGTCAGTTTGACCATGAGCTCCATGTACAAACCGGGAAGCTGAGATCAATTTTCAGGGCAAGAGGCTGTGATGGGAAGCAACCTAATTAATCTTGCTTTCTGATAACACAACACAAACATTTTGCATATTGTTTATCTTGGGGAAAGCCTTCCTTTGAGAATACTTTTGTGAAAGCATATCTAGTATGTTCTCACAATTTCAAAACGGTACAGGCAGTTCCCCAAAGTGATGAACTTGGTTTAACTGATAGTGTGGCTAATGTGACCTTGTTTTGAGATCAAGCAATCTGTACACACTTGGCTATTCAAGATATTCAATAACTTCATTCCCACTGCCAAGGTCTTGCATCTGTATATGACTAATTATTAAGGGAAATACATGTCAGTAATTTCTGCACACAACCAATCTTAAATGAAATTAAAATTGACCTTTGCAGACAACCCAGTACTCATAAGCAATTAATACTCTAAATGGCTGATGGATAGATAATATTGCACTCTGAATTTTTGTCTAGGCAAAGGCAAAAGTTTGCCTGATGGGATGCTTGTATATTCCTATCCCAATAGAAGTTCATCCAATGGAAGACATGAACAACTTTGTCTCATCTCTTAGGCATGTGTTGTTTTTTTAGGCATGTCCTGTTTAATTAATGTAAAGCCTAACCATATGCAGTCCCCCTTCATGGAAAGAAGCATTACTGAATAAAGTTCCATGGAATTGACATAGAAGCAAGTTTACATAAGTTTGAATCCACCGCATCTAAAATCAGGACACAAAGGAGAATCATTAGAGAAACAGATTATGACTCAGGGACAGGTTTGCACTCCCTTCAAAACTGGTCCAGGACATTTGGTATCCTATCCCTAGCGAGAAGATGGGCATGCAAGTACACAAATCAAGCAACTGGACTTGGCCTTTCCACAAATCCAATAAATATCAGAATACCTGCTCAAGAGCAGGCCTGTTTATTGGTTTCTTTTCATCCAGAGATTTTTTCTGCCAGTTTCCCATTTCACTGCTCTTTGCCCTTCCATACTGGTCTCTGTTTCTGGTTAAGATTATGGAGTTTGGTCCTGTAATGCTATTTTCCTCTGAAGATGCTACTTTCAAAGGGTGCTTGTTCCCTGCCTACCCAGCCATGAATGCCTCCTCCCCCCACTTTTTTAAAAAATATATTTTTGTTTTTTTTTATACTTGTTACTATTATTGTTGAAATGTGATTCTGTATGAATCAGTTGGTAGTACCTGTAGCATCTCAGCATTTCAGCACAACACAACCATTCTTTTGGTAACCTGGAATGTTTTGTAAGTATAAACCAGGGATGGAATCTGACCAGTATAATTATCAGTTCTGTTGCTCTGTGTTGCGCACACATGTGCACATCATGCAAGTGCACTTTATGACCTGCTGAGCTGCCCGGACAGCTGAGGAGTGCTGAGTGCTGTTGTGCAGCAGTTGGAAAAGCCCTTTTTTTCCCTGTTTTTTCAACTGCAGCTGTGCCGTGCAAAGCAGCTGCAGTTGAAAATGCAGGAAGTAAAGGTCAGGTAAGAGCCCGAGAGGGCAGGTGGGCCAAAACACCAGCAGACCTAGAACCAGTTCTATGTATGCTCTCTGTTTGCTGCTTTTCAGAGCAACCTCTTCTACAGAAGTGGACATAACCGGTGGAATTCCACCCCTGGTATAAACTTAATGTGATTTTTAACGTTTCATGTCAGAGAAAAAAAAACTCCTTTCCCTTTCCATTTTTGGACATCTCTTAAATTTCTGATGAAGATATTTCCCACAAATGAGCATTCTGAACTATGTGCATTACTCTTAGATGTGTCTCATTTGGTTCATGAAGGTATCCACCTACCCATTTTACACCTCTTTCTGAAGAAAAAGGGAAAATGTTGATTCTTTTGGATACATAATGTAGGAACAACAGATGGATTAGGTCTTACATGTTAACGCAATAACCATAGTGGCAGTGAACTGCAAAATAATTGTACAAAAGCATTCCTTAAAAACCAAACCAAGTCTGAATAAATTTACAAGGCCCATAAAATATATATTATCCATCACCTGAAAAGCAATCATAAACAGTAGTAAATTTGCTTTGCATGGTTAAAATAGGCACAACAAAATAAATTCTGTATTAATTAATAAACATCATATTGATTATTGTCTCTAGATGCCTCTCAAATGTAATATTGGTGGATAGTGCCAGTTGTTGTTGTTAATTATTGTTATTATTATTGTTATTGTTAATATCAGTTTGCTCAGATGTAAATCCCAGTGAGGTCTCACTCTCTTAGGTAAATGTTCAGCCACTTCAATTTTCATTCATTTTCTTGGCACAATTTCTTGTCCTATTCTTACAGTATTTAGGTAACTGCTGGTTTCCAGCAAAGCACCATTTCAGATTGGCTGTATACACCTTTACAGTTTCTATAATGCCAACTGTCCAGCCTATCAGTGGGATTTTCATCTTCCAAATATGCCTGGATCCTTTAAAAGTGTGTGGAAATAATTCAGGTGAACATTATTGTAGAATGAACTAGAATGCTGAGCTGAGCTCAACAAGAAAGGTTTGGAAGTGAAGGTGTTGCCAAGATGGGCATAAGTGTTGGGTTGGTTGGATCATTCACACAAAGACCCTGATAGGAAAGGCTAAGGTGGGGGGAGATGGACCCCAGAATGTAATTCAAGCAGTGCTCCCAGCTTCTCTGTTCTCCTTCCCAGGAAAACCTCCCCTCCTACCACCTGCCCTCCAAGCCCTGACCCAGGAGCCTGTGGGCGCCTACCCTGTCCTCTTATGGCGAACGCTGAGGGTGTCTTTATTGGGAGGACGGTCTGGCAGGAGGACCTCCGGGCGAGGGGTGACCTCCAAGACCGGCCCGTATGGCCGGCTGCTGTTTCTGTCGTGCTCCTTGGCACTTTCTTCGAAGAGCATTTGGCCACTCAGCTTGTTGAAGACGATAGTGTTCATGGCTGGAGGGTGGCAACGTCCTTCAGGCGAGAGCAGGCCGGCTGAGCGCGGGCAGGCAGTTCCGGTCAGCGGGGACAGGCGCGCGCTGCAAAGGAGAAACCTCGGGTTACTCGGTGGCCCGGGACATCACCCGACGCATCCCGCAGGAGGGCGGGTGGGGGGGAGAGACCCACGACATCAAGCACGGGAACGTTCCCGCGAAGGGAGGGCCGCCAGCAGCAGCTGCAGAAGTAGCTGTCAGGGCTACCGAAGGAGCGCGCGCCCCTTGGAAACTGTCCCCCTACACACACACACACACACACACACACACACACACACACATCCCCAAACCGCCCGCCCCCCTCGGGACGGGAGAGAAGAGAGATCGAAAAGTTGCCAATATTGAAGAGCGGGCATCAGTCGCTCTTCGGAATGGACCCCCGCTAAACCTTAAAAAACAAAAACAACAACAAAAACAAAAACCAACAACAACAACCCATGGCTGAGTTCACACGTCCCGCCAAGCTATCTCGCGCCGGTTTGATCAGAGAAGCGAAAAGGGAACCTAGGCAACGCGCCTCTTTCCAGCAAAGGCTTTTACCTCTCGGAGAGAAAGATGGAAAAGCGGCGCGCTTCAAATCAAACGCCGCCTCTGCTGAACTACGGCTCAGTTCTAACCTCGGTTTTGCGTTTATGGGGTTTTTAAGGGCTCTCTGCGGAGTCGCTTCCTTTTCCCGGGCTTTTCCCCTCCCTTGCCAGCATCCCTCTCTTCCCACCGAATCGCAGACGAAAACCCAGCATCACCTGCTCAATTTGCTGTCCTGTCCGCGAAAGAGAGACGGAAGTTCCGTCTGGAGGGCAGGCGGCTCGGGCAAGAGGGCGTGTGTCTCGGGGCTCCCCTGCCCGGCTCACGCACGGCCGGTCCTGTTCCCCGCCTCCTTTACACCTGTCTGCACGCCCCCTAGCGACAGGACCAATTCTGCAAGCGAGCAAGGGACTTGCGCCAGAAGAGAGTTTTCGCAATAATTGGACTGTTCCTCCCAAACACACATTAGACGCGAGCGCGCGCCCACACACACACACACACACACACACACACACACACATAGACAAAGAAAGATCGGGCAGGAAAGGAGGACAAACAGCTTTTTCCACCAGGATTGCGACGTCTCCGTGTTGTTCAAAAATAATTCGTCACTGTTTTTTTCTGGGACGGTTTTTTGGTTTTTTTTATTGTTGTTGGTTTGTTTCCCAATCTACAGCATAGATTTCCTGGTATTTTCTCACCCCAAGTATTACATCTGATACAAATTTGATAAGCTTTTGTGTTTCTTTCTTTCTTTGCCCTGAGAAGAGACAGGTATCGCACAGGAAGTGCTCGCTTTGCTACTGTAAGGCTGGGAACTTGTTTTTGCCTAATTATATATTCATTTGTTTTTATGTGTTTATTCTATTGGAATAATCTACTATTAAAATGGGACAATGGTCTGTATAAACTATACTCTTAGCAGCCTCAAGCGCTGTTTGCCCAGAAAAGGAGGGAGGCCATTCTAAGAAATGAACAAATTCTTATAAGCACAAATGGCTGGGGAAAAGTTTCTGCTGAAATTTGCTTTATTTTTTCTTGCAAGACCATCAACAGACCCCGGATCTAAACTATTGCTTCAAGGAAAAGATCAGAAATATTGATTCTCCCGCTCATATAATGGAGGTTTAGAAAAACAAAGGCAATCCTAAGCATCTTCTAAACCAGGATGTGGTTGCTCCCCTACTTTTGAAAATGCACACGCATTAAATCTCATGTGAATGTATGGGACTTATGAATACGTGGGAGCCTTTCTCTCTCTCCCCCCCCCCCCTTTAAACTATTCGAGCAGTCTGTATACCAAGTAGATTCATCTCCCAAGCTTACAATATTCTGCTATGTCCTCGATGTTTATTAATTTTTTAAGGCTAAAATTGAATACATAGTTATTCAATTTAACAATCGGCTCTAAATCAGCTTTTCTTCCCTGTAAGTGCAAAAACCTACAGAAAGGAGACACGTTTATGACCTGACCTTATCTACATTCGAACTTAAGCAGGTTCAGAGCTTGTTAGTACTTGGATGGGAGAAATCCTAGGACTGCAAGCTGAGAAATAGTGTGTGTGTGTGGGAGGGGGGGAAATCCCAGGAACAGAGGAAGACAAATTACTGTACCGCTCCCAAGAATATTCCATGGACGTGCCTACAAGCCACTGGAAACAGATCTTACTTTGTGATGGGAAATTCTTCAAACAAGGTCAACCTTTGCCAGCTTACCAGAAAGCAAGGACTCGCTGAATTGAGTAGGATTTAGTCCCAACTTTTGGAATGTAGGTAAATACTATTTCGGTTTAAAACGAAACCAGCACAGGGTACCATTGGTAGGTTTTCCCACACACACACACTTTCCCCTCCCCTTCACCATTCACACACCGCAAATTAACACCCGCGTGTCTATGGAAAACAGGTTAAATTAAACAAACCCAACACTGGTCATTTTCTCGCATCCCGCAGATAAGGCCATTGGTCCAAGTTCCCTGGATCCATCCGGACCAGTTCAGAAGTATGCCCATATGCGTTCACATCTTATAATTTACTAATACGGATAAAAAGTGTGTGCTCAAATATCACATACCTCTGAGTTTTGAAGATCAGTCTGACAGAGGAAGATGGGCATCAGAAATAGAAGATAAACAACCTAGAATGGATGACGGTAGAAATCACTTAGAGGAAGAAACTAGAGGGGGAGCGGGAGAAGGAGGGGCTCTTTCCAATCAGAGAAAGAAAGGCACGTGATGCTGCCTACCCCTATGGGTGCTCGTTCCTAGAGATAAGGCTAATAACAGTTTCAGCTGCATAGGCAAACCATGACTTCTTTAATTAACCACGTTTTACCAAAAACTACCGTCCGTTTGCTTCAAAACCACCTTGTTTATAAATGGCCTCGTGATCACCACACCCCATTCCACCCTCCGATTGTATCTTGGTTTAGCGCGTTGGGTGAATTCAGCCAGAGAGATGTCAGGATAGAAAAAGGAATAGGCAAAGTCTACAAAAGATGCGCAGAAAGAGGTGCGTCCAAACAAACTTGGAAAGCTCATTTCTGAAACGGGTGCGGGTGCGTTGTGGATTTTGAGAGGCTGAAAGAGCTCCGTTTGAGAGGCGAGGTAAATTTGTCAACTTGCCTCGCTCCAATACACGGCAAGAAAATCGCTCAAGCAGTAAGCGCGTTCAGATTCGCAACTACGCGTTTCTGGATGGGGGACAGCGGAGAGATGAGAGCAGAGTCCCGGGTGCTGCCGCCTCTGTTCTCTAAGGCTGCCCACCCCTTAACTCCAGCCCAACCTTTAATTTTGCTACCTTCGCTCGCTTTCGTTTCGTCAGAGCACACTCAAGCAGTCTTCCCCGGCCGGAGCTCCCTTGGGCCTCTCTAATGATCAAAGTCACTCAAGAGATCAGCGCCAACAGTGCCCTCTCCACGCGCCATCCCGCTTCTCCATCCCAAGCTAACCCTTCCCCACCTCCAGGAATCGCGCCGCCTTCTCCCCACTCCCCACTCCAAAAACGCTTGGAGTAGCCACTGTCAATATTTGCGAGGATGTTGTTCAGACTCCTTTCGGGCTTGTCCGCAGGAAAAACACGCCGGGGACGCGCGTCAACCTGGCAGGCCGCTCTGTGCGGGAGAAACGACAAGCGTTACTGGGCCAAAAGAGGACCGGAAACTGCCGGCGTTCGTGTATCTGAGCTCAGAAAACAACTCTCCCGCGTCCCATAGTCCCCTCCGGTCTCCAGCTCTTGCCCAGGTGCCTGCAGGCCAGTCCTCAGGACTTTTCCCAAGATCGAATCTGGCACCGGATAGACTCTCGCGAAATTTCAAGCATTCCTCTGGTTTGGTGGGAATGCCTCAGGGACGCGACCTTTTACCAAAAAGACAAAAGAAAGAAAAGCCACCGGGCACCGTCAAATTACCCCATTAAGATGAATGGGCGGTACTTTCCCTAAAGTTAAATGGTAGCATCTTGGGTTGCCTCTGAGGGGCAATCCTTCACTCCTCTGAAGCGGCCACCAGTCGAAGGCCTCGGTCTGGCTCACGTTAGCCGGACTCTTTTCTTCCCGACAAAGACGTTCCCACGCATTCTCCAGGTTAACCAGGGAAGTCCCTTCCGTCGGAACCAAAAGAAGTTAAAAACAAGTCCGTTCTTTGGGAGGGAGAAAGGGGCCATAATAGTCCTATTGCAATTTGTAATCGGTGACCCAGAGCCACTACCGAACTATACATAGTTTCCAATAATTTATGAAGTCCTATAATTTATGAAGCCATATTTCAAACTTTACCGTACACGAATTTCAAACATCCAGAGAACATTCAGTTTGCGAGAGTCGCTTCAACCGTGTCTAGATCCCTCAAGTTCCTTGTTTAAGACACAATACAGAGTGGCACTTAAAAGTCATTGGCAGAGTAGTGAGAGAATAACACGCAGGAAAAGGCGACAGCCGTTTCCCGCAGCGGGATCCAGTTTCCGCAAAGGTCTCCGCAAAGACCACCAAACCGCTGCTCGCAAGCGCTCCTTCGCCCAGGCCCCGTCGACTTTCGCAGAAAGGCGGATGCTCAACTCTGGAGAACAGACGTCACCCAGCCGAGGATGCTGCGCCTTGATAGCTCCCCTGCGGATCTGTGCGTCCCAAACACGCCTAACAGAGATGCGGCGGTTCCGCTCACAAATGGGACAAGGCGCAGTTCATTGGGGCCATAAGTGGCAATAGGTTTACAAGATCAAGCGCCGGCCCTGCCTTCAGTCAGCAAACGGAAAGCCCAAAAAAAAAAAAAAGCGTTCGTTTCCCCTTAGGATCTTTTGCGTACCTAGTTCTCATAGCCAGTCATTGCTATTTCTATGAATCTTATTAAGGTGTGTGTGTGTGTGTGTGTGTGTGTGTGTGTGTGTGTGTGTGTGTGTGTTTGTAGCGGGAGGGGGGAAATCCTTCTAGAAGTTAAGGCGTCCGGACTGTATTCTCATGAATATTCTCATTTTTAGGCAGAGAAATCGCTCATTCCTTGAAGGACGCGGGTTCGTTTCAAAGGGGAGCAGGCAGAGAAGTCGCGCGCGCGCGCGCGCGTGTTAGGCGAGAGGGGCTGCTGAGCGGCGGCGAAACCGAGCGCTTACTGAGACCACGGACGTGGTGAACACGGCCGGCGGACGTATTAGCCCTCCTCTTGGATCGGCAAAACCTTAGCGAGCTTTCACCTGTATCCCCACCGCCCTGCCAGGATTCCCGCTCTCTTCTCCCCTCGTCAGGAACCGCCAGAGACCAGTTGCGGACAAGAGCCACCGTCTCTTGCAAAAGGGAGACTGAAAGAAAACCGGGGTTGCGGGAGCTTGTTGGCACAGAAGCACCACTTCGGTGTCCGAAGATGAGGGTTGAGGTATGTGTGCGGGAAAGGGCCCCTTCCCTCCCTTGGTTGCCTTGATTCAGATTAAGCCCGGCAAACGCGCGCGCGTCCTCTCCCACTCCCGGGGATGCCTCCAGCGGTCAGTACCTGGCGGCTGTGGGGAGCTGCGAGTGCTGCGGGGCTGGGATTCGGTCTGACTGCGTGCTTGTTCGTTGGTTGGCTTAGCTCCGCTCTTCCCTTCTCCCATCCCAGCTCCCGCCACACGCTTTCGGCACGCACACCGCTCGCGAGAGTTCTCACCCCGCGGCGGCGGTGGCTCGTCTTTATTGTCCAGACCGGAGCGCCCTAGCCCGGGAACGTGAATAGCCGCGTCTTCTCATGTTTCCCCTTTGGATAGCTCAATCTGCGAACATCGTACCATTGTCGTATCCAGCTTGCGGGGCCGCGGCGGTCTGCGAAACCCGCGGCGGTGTCTGTCAAAAGGACAGGGAGGGACCGAGGCGAGGTGGAGAGCGCGGCGGGATCGTGGACCGACCGATCCTTTCGCGGAAGAGGATCGCGGTTGTTGGATTCCCTGAGGCGACTCTTGTCTTGTCCAAGGCAAACAAAAACAGAAAAGAAAATTAATCTTGACCCTTCTGGTATATAGAATTATCTGCCAGGAGGATCAAAAACCTGAAGTGGGGAGAGAGATACTTCACTGTATTGCTAAGGTAGTCTTCCCGACCTAGATCACCTTGGACACCAGTGGCCATAATCCTCAATCATTTTAAAATATGAAGCAGCATAATGTGGGAATCCTAAAAGCTGCAGTCTGGGAGAGACCCAATCTGGAAAGTCTGGTGGGAGGTGATTGCCCAAGTACTGGGTGCTTAACAGTGCATGGCTACTCCGAAGTAGCCTCATTCAGTTTAATGCTGCTGTTCCCAGGGTGTTGAAGATCATGCCTCTTTCAGCTCAAAAGAAATAAATCAGAACAGATTAAATACATAGATTTATGGAGAAAGCTAGGGAACTCTGCAAAATTGTAACCTGTTTCTATACACTTTACACTGATTTGTGTGGCCACTGAAAAGATAAGGGAGGCTCTTGGAGAACGCAGCACTCCTTCTCACTCTGGAGATGGAATGAAAGGAGGTTGAAGCAACAAGTGATCCAAGGACTCAAGTCATTTAGCAACATCCAAAGGGTCACTCTTCACCTGTTAAAGGTGGACAGAGATTTGTCTTTCCACCCAATTATTTGTTTATTCATAAATCTATTTGACAAGGAAACTATCACTATATATCTAAATCTAATGTGTCCTCCAAAATATAAAGATATTTTGAATATGACTGTGTATGATAGACCCTGAACACACTTGCTTATACTGGATTTATAGACATACCATATGTTGTCATAACATGAATACAAGTTCTTCCAACTAAAGTTTAAATCAACATTCCCCAACTTGGTGTGCTCCACATAAGTTGGACTTTCATGTCTCCAATGCCTGGCTGAAATGCAGCTTTAAATTTTTGCGTTTGCTCCAGAAATGATGACAAACCATTAAGTTCCAAAAGATGGGATAGGAGGCAGAGGGAATAAAAGTATTGCACTTCAGGGACCTGGGTGGGGGAAATGATTTTAACTGAAAAACCTTTACTTGATTTCCTTCAAGAGCTATTCTTAAGTTGTTTCTACTAAGTCCACTGGTGGGTGGGAAAGTTGGTTCCAAATTGACTTATCAACAGATAAACAGCATATGGATTACCACTGACTGAATTTAGCAGCTCCACTAAATTAAATATGGTATTATGTAATGCATATTCTACTTTGTCTCCAGAAGCAAAGAATGGCTTTTACTGAGGTCTCTCTTTTCTTTTTTTCTTCTTCACAGCAATGCTATGGAGTAGCTTGGATGAAAGAGTGTGACTACTCTTGAATCATTTTAGTAAGCTTTAATAGAGCGAGGAGGGGAAGAATTGGGCATCAATTCAAAAAAGGTTGTGATTTTAAATGCACACGTTTATAAGTAGCCCCAATGAATTAACTAGGATGAGTAAACTCTCATAGGAGTGAGAAGTTCCATGTTAGTTTCCAAAGTGAGAAAATCCTGAGTGAGAAAGTCTTTGTATGAGATTTGACGTTCTTCTCAAGGAGCAATCCATAGGAAGTGAGGAAACCACCTCTTGAAGTAAAGCAAGTCTTGCTGCATGCTTTTATGCAGCAGAGGAGACCCACATCCTCTAGATTTTGCTTAGCTACAACTCTTAGCAATCCCATCAGCATGGACAAGAAAAAAGGAACTTGTAGTTATCAGCATCAAGAGAAGCACAAGTTCTCCATGATTTAAATAACTGCATTTGGTTGCTTTTCTATATTCTTTGTTAAAAGTTAAAACAATGAAGGCTAGTGTGATGACCCGGGACATGACACAAAGGCAACACAGTCACATAAGGAACAAAAGTCCCTTTAATACCTCCAACTTTGCCCCCAATGTCCAATTACCTTTGGCTGGAGAAAAAACTCTCCCAAGAACAGTCTTTAAGTGGAGGAAATTCAGACCAAAAACAAAGTACATATAAACTGTAAATAAAAATCCACACAAACCATACTGCAGCAAATAACTGGACAGGGCAGGATAAGAAATTGCAGACTTCAAAGGCCAACAAAACACACACAGTTGGGAAGACACCAGGAACCCAGATAAGCCTCAACAATAAAAGATAACTCACGATTTGCTTCCCAAGAGTTGCTGTGTACAACTTCCCTTTTTAAACACTGTGTTCCCAGCTGCAGCTAATGAAGGGAATCAGGGCCCTTTCCTCCCCCATAAGCCACGCAACTCACATTGCTCCCTTCTCCATCCCTCCCTAGGATGAAGGGGGGGGCTGGATCTTCCTCTGAATTCCCTCTCCCTTGCTCCACCTCTCTCCTGCTCTACCCAGCCAGACTGTACCCTTCCTCAGTTTCTTCCACAGCCACTGGAGCCACACTCCCACCCTTTTATCAGCTGCTCAGTCTCCCCCTCAGAAACAGATTCCGACAGAAGCATGACAGCTAGTAGGGTAGAAAAATGAACTTATTAGTTAAAAAGTGAGTACTGGATAATATATATTTTTCTTTGTGTGAGTGTATGTGCACCTTTGAATGATTGTTGAGTCCTGGTAACTGCCTAGGACAAGTTCCTGTCATTTTTTGGGCAGGATTTTGAAGTGGTTTGCCATTGTTTCCTTCCCAGGGTTGACAGAAAGGAACCGGTCACCCAGCTGGCCTTGTGCTTAAGGTGGGTCTAGAACACAAGGTCTCTTGATCTTCTAATTAAGAGATTATATGGACTGTTCACAAGACTTCGTATCACCCTCCCTGCAATATAAAACCAAAATATATAAGAGTAGCTTGATCATGAGATGGTTAGCAAATAAAGAAACAAATAAGTAAATAAATCAATTTATCCTTGGATACATGAGTCTTATTCTGCAAAAGTGGTGAATGTGTATTTCCTATATTAAATTATAAACATTTTTACTTTATGCAAATAAATGGAATCTAAAACCTTTCAGACTACAACAGTATTTTCAAATGGTACATAATGTACAATAGCCTCTTCTTCCCAGGCAATGCTTTCTCTGCAAGTATCCCAGGTATTAGACTATTATTGTTTTTAATTCCAATTAAGAGTTTTGGGAATGTTGGCAGCAGTTAGGTATTTTCAGCAGCCTGGGCCATAATTATTCAGTTTTCTGAAGACGTTGAAACTAGCCAATATGTGGAGTAAATGGGAAAGTGCACAACTATGTCAGATTGCAGTTTGAGAGATGAACTATATACCTTGAGCTCATAGTTATAAATAAATGAGAATAGAAATATGATTTATTAAAGTTTTAATGTGTCAGTATCTACACTGTTCTAAGGACAATTTGGTACCAATTATGTCTTTATTTATTGAAGCAATCTCTATAGCCAATCATCCAATCCAAGTGATTCTGGCAGCTGACAATTCTGAAACTATAAAACAGTTAAAACAATGTAAAACAATAAAAACATCCAAACAATAAATACAGCAGCCAAGATAATTATCCAACTAATACTAGATCATGAAACAGAGCCCTTAACACAATTTGTTACACACCCAAGTTCTTAAAGCCTTACCAAAATTCAACAGAGTTGGGCCATTTTAATTTCTAAGGGGAGAATATTCCACAAAGGAGGGAGATATAGCAGAAAAGATATTTTTCTAGAATCTGCCAGTTGATACTCTGGCTGAGGGATTTGCCACATATACCCAATCTGCTGGATCAAATTGGATGGGTAGAAACTCTTGGAAAAACATGATTCCTCAGCTAACCTGGTTCAAAGCCAGGCTGGGCCTTAAAGGTGAAATCCAGCACCTTGTATTGCACCCAAAAACACACTGGTGACCAGTGCAGCTCATTTGGTAATGGAGTTACATGTGCCATTATTTGGCATGATTTCCTACCCACAAATGGAATAACTTAAAAATTATTGGTGAATCTACTCTTCATAAATATCTTGAAGCCAACTCATCTAGCTTTTAAATGTTACTATTATCAAATTTTCAAATGATTCTGTGGCTTTTTAAAAGCAAAAATATATAGTTCATGAAAGTTCATTTTCAGTTTTAAGGGGGGAAATTAGGACATTAATAGTAAAAAAATAGGAGAGTGTACTGTTTAAACTGCTGTTCCATACTCTCCTTTAATACTTCCTGGAAGTAGAATTTTGCTGTTACTGGAAGTGGAATGTTTCTTTCATTCATCCTATCTTATTTATACATTTTCTTGTTTGGGTTTTTATCTCCTTTTTTCATGAGCATGCTCATTTTTTGAGTGTGGCCTTCACACTCAGATCCATGTATAATGTGCTAATATTAAATGTTGGGACAAGTTGTGTAGATTTCCCTTCTAATTTGGCTGTATTCGTACTGGTTGCTAATCATATGTTACTGTGCAGTGTAAGAATATGCTGGCAGAGCTTACTGATGTTGAGTCCTGTCATTGGATACTGAAAGCTGATCCTGATTTAACAAAAGATGCTAGACACTGCCATTCCAAACTTTGCATGAGATCCTGAAACATTAATTCATTATATGAGATTTAAACTCTGAGCTTGTGTTCTGATGACCTGGTTCTTCACCCAGATATTTGATAAGTAAGAATGAAGGCACTTTTTCTTTGTTCCATCTTAGATTGTCTCTGCCATCTTTGTTCTTTTTCCTTTTGTACTGTTTTGTTTTAAACTGCCCAGAATATTAAGATTGGGTCCACAGTCAGCCAGATGTTTAGAGTGGATTTGGCATTTTTATCCACCAATTGAGTCCTTCCAAAACCTGGGATAAGTAGACATTATTGTTAATAATATTAAAGGGTGCAGGATGTAAGTTGTGCCAAGTAAAAGTGCCTTTTGCAGTTGACCAATGGTAATTCTGTCAATGCGGATGGTTTTCAAGTGGTGCTCCAGATGTTTTGGCATTGCAGCTAAGGCACCTATTAAGATTGCTTTCTTTGTTTTTCTTATTGATAACTGTTATGTCGGGAGTGTTGTGTGGCAAATGTTTGTCTATTTGAACTCTAAAATCCCACAACACTTCAGCTTCTTCATTTTTCATTACTTTGTCTTCTTGGTGGTTTCCATCAGTTCTTGCCTGCAGGCAAATATATTTTTTGCAGGCATTCCAATGCATCATTGTTGCTACTTTGTTATGCTGTTATTTGTAATTAATCTGGTGATCTTCTTGTAACAACTTGCAACCAGGTATCTTCAGGTTCTTTGCAGAGGAGGCACTTGCTTCCTGTTGTTTCTTAAGATTGGGTCTTGTGCAACCAAAATTAGTCTCCCTGTCTTTTTTTTTCAACTTTCCTGATTTTAGCCATTGACTAGTCTGGTTATCTACTTTGCCTTTGTGTACTCACCATGGAATACTTTGCCTTCCCATGGATCTTTTATATTTTTGTTTGGTCTTTCTTACAGGTCACATTCACCTCTTCGGTATTAAATAAGCCTCCATGGTGTATTAAGTTCAGGGCATCATCAGCTATTCTAATGCCCATTTTGCTTCTTCAACTATCTGGCATACTAACAACAGTCCATGCCCATCTATACTCTTTCACTTGCCATATACCATTGAATCTATCAGTATCACTTTGTTTTTCTTATTATTCAGAGGTGGCATTCAGCAGATTCTGACCAGTTCTGGAGAACTGGTAGTGGAAATTTTGAGTAGTTCAGAGAACTGGCTAACACCACTTCTGACAGGCGCCACCCACATCTATTCTTTGCCTCCTGGGTCCCAGGATCAACTGGGTCTTCTTTTGCTGCCTTGCACAGGAGAATGGAGCTGGAAAGCAAGTTAGTAGGGTGGGGAGGGAATGGGGATTTTGCAGTAATCTTCCCCCAGGAGTGGGGAGGGATGGAGATTTTGCAATATCCTTCCCCTGCCACACCCACCAAGCATGCTAACCAAGCTAAGCCACACTCACCAATCCATGCCCACAGAACTGGTATTAAAATTTTTTGAATCCCACCACCGTTCTTATTGTTGTAATTATTTCATCAAATTTGCTGCCTGCTCGCAGATACTGGAAGTGAATTGTATCTCTGTGGCTATTTGTCACTGTCATCCAATTCCATTGGAACCTGATGACAAAAGTTGACAATACTTTTCTTTGCTCGTAGAAACATAACATTTGGTTGTACTTCCAGGAAGATGGGCTTTCCATTGAGTCAGAAGTTTTGTGTATTTGATCAACCTTTTACTTCCAGAATGCTTTTCACATTGATCATCCTTCTCCAACTTGGCCATAAATTACTTGGGAGTAAATATTTATAAAGCCCAGGCAGATGGTTGAAAACTGGAAATTCTGAAGATTGCAGGCTTAACATAGCTGAAGGATAGCAGGTTGGGATAGATGGGCAGATGGTGGCCCTGGTTGAACATTCAAATACTGAATCAATCTCATTAAGGATTGAAAAGAAATTTGAGGGTAGAGGTAAGGATGGAAGTGGGGTTCAATATTTGAAGATCAAATTGGAAAAGAAAACGCAAACAAAAGTTGTGCAGAAAAAAGTATGCCCAAAATAACAGTGGAGCAGCAAGGGAAATTGGCATCAGTGCAATTTTAAGTTCCACCAAATAATCTCATGCAACTTTTCACTGTGGACATACAATATATCCTCTATTCATTTCCATATTGCATTCCTTAAATCACCATTTGAAAAAAAATTGTTCATGAAAACAAGGTTAATTCCTGTTTCTATTTTAAGAACTTGTTTAACATGAGATCCAGAATAGAGATGTGTTTTTAATTCATAGTACTCTACCAAAATGACACTGAAAACCAGGTTTACTACAGGCTCTATTTCATCACAATAAGCTAGGAATTCAAGGAACAACCCTATAAGTCTGCCATCAGTTATACTACGAAACTAATATAAGAAAATATACTCCTCAAGTGTGCCCCTGTGCCTCCAAATTAGGTGGGAAGTGATACCCTTTGGCTCACTAGCTAAAACAAATACATCAACAAATGAACAATAAAGGATTTCAGTTCTGCATACATGCTATCAAGAGGATTTGCAATTCTCTTTGACCACAATATATGCAATACCTTTAAAGCCCCTGTCACACTGCACCAACGGATGGAAAGAGAATGTAAAACGGAGAAGAACAATTGTCATCCGTTGATTAACGCGATGCATCCGTTCTGTACTCACTGCCTCCGTTTTGCTTCCTCTCTATCCGTCCAGCATCCGTTTATTGACGTTTCATCCGCTCAGAAAGTTTTGAGCTGCTCAAAACTTTTGAGCGGAAAATGTATCCAATGCGTCCGTTCTGCATCCGCTAGGCATTCGCTAGGCATCCGTTCTGCATCTGTTATGCATCAGCTATATCCGCTAGGCATCTGCTGCGCATCCGCGCAACTCCATCCGCTCCAGCGGTAAACGGACGCAGGGAGGAAGCGGAACGGCCGCAGAACGGATGCAGAACGGATGCCTAGCGGATGCAGCACGGAAACAAAGCATTTAAAATGGAAAAAACGTTCGCAGGGGGGACCTATCTCGGATATTAAGGATGTCTAGAGGATGCCTAGAGGATGCAAAAGGGCACCTAGTGGAAAACCTATATTGCCTATAAAAAGGGGGAGCAACTCACCTGGATCTCACTTTCAGACCAGCAGACCAGCAGACCAGCTGTGCAGACCTCTGCAGCCAACATCTGACTCTTCCTCTTCCACAGCATCCAGTCATGTCCACCATGGATCGTAACAAAGTCCTTTTGGCAGCCACCATCCTTCTGCAACAGTGCGAAGCCATCTACAGGCTCTGTGAACTCTACTATGGGAAGAAAAGGAGGCGGCCAAGAAGCGTCTGGGTCCGAAGATGGATTGCCAGAAGAGCAGAGTACGGACTGTACAACAAGCTGATGGTGGAGCTCAGGAACGAAGACACTCGGGAATTCCAGAACTTAATGAGGATGCCTCCAGCCATGTTTGACGAAGTTGTGCAGCGCCTGACACCCAGGTTGACCAAGGCAAACACCAACTTCCGGCCCAGCCTGGAACCTGGGCTCAAGGTGGCACTCACTCTGCGCCACCTGGCCTCAGGGACCATGTACACGAGCATTCAGTATGGCTGGAGGGTGCCACACAACATCATCAGCATTGTGGTCAGTGAAGTGGTGCAGGCCATCATCGAAGAATACATGGAGGAGCTCCTCCAGTGCCCCACCACTGAAGAAGGATGGAAGAAAGTTGCAGAGCAGTGGTATCAGAGGTGTAACTTCCCCCACACCGTTGGAGCCATAGATGGCAAGTACGTGGCCTGCAAAGCTCCAGCCAAGTTGGGGTCCACTTATTTCAACTACAAGGGCTTCTTCAGCATCATCCTCTTCGCCATGGTCGATGCTGACTACAAGTTCATGTACATCGATGCTTCAGGCAACGGCTCATCTTCAGATGCCCAGGTATACAACGCCAGTGTCCTCAAGGAGGGGCTGGAACACAACCTCATCGTGGGCTTCCCAGATCCAGATCCCCTGCCCAACGACATGCAAGATGTGCCCTACTTCATTGTGGGGGATGACGCCTTCTCCCTCACAACCTACCTCATGAAGCCCTACACCTCCAAATGCCTCACCCGTGAAGAGAGGATCTTCAACTACAGGCTGTCCAGGGCAAGGCGGGTGGTGGAGAACGCCTTTGGCATCCTGGCCAACAGGTTCCAGGTACTTCTCACCACCATGCAGCATTGCCCAGAGACCGTGAGGAGGATCATGGAAGCTTGCTGCATCCTGCACAATCTCATGCGCACCCGCTACCCAGTCTTGAAGAACAGGCTCGTGGACCTCCAACAAGGCAATGGGGACATGGAGCCTGGGGAATGGAGGCAAGGGCAATACCTGATAGACACTGAGGATGTGCAAGGCCCCAACAGAGCCTCACGTGAAGAGAAGAAGCAGCGCAACCTCCTGAGACACTGGTGCAACTCCCCAGCTGGAGCAGTGGAGTGGCAAGACAGGATGATAGATGATTAATGGATGCTTCCTTCAGCCAGTCTCATCACATGGATGAGATTGGGCCATGTATGTTGGGTGGGCCTACAATGAACCGGGCATTTAATAAAGAGTTGTGGTTATGTTGACATGTGTGGATGATTGATTACATTATTGTTGATAATAAAGGGACATAGGTGTGGCACCTGGGAGGGTGGACCATACAGTCCCACTATGTTTGCACTGGAGGTTTATCTATCCCCAAAGCTATTACCCATCCCAAAGGTATCCCTGCCCATCCCACTGCTATCCTTACCCATCCCACAGCTATTACACATCCCACAGGTATCCCTGCCCATCCCACTGCTATCTTAACCCATCCCTCAAGCCTGCAAAGGCTTAAACCATTTCTAAAAGTTTCCACCAAGACTTTATTAAAAAAAAGAAATGAAGCAAGTGTGTGAATCAAAGATAGACTTTATTAACAACAAGCTATAAAACAAAAATGAGTCTCTGGCACTCCTCTTGGTCGTTCAGTCTCAGGGGTGAAGGGTCCAGGTGCTGTGGAGGTGGCTGGTGCTGGAGTGCTTGTCTGATCCCCCGCATCATCCTCCTCCTCCAGAAGCAGAAGCAGCAGAAGCTCCAACCCCAGAAGAGCGAGCCCGTGCTACAGAAGCCCCAGCAGAACCAGAGTGAGGGCCAGGGGGTGGGATGGTGGCCCTGTCCCTCTTGCCAGGGCTGGCAGCAGATGGCTGAGGCTTGCTGTTCTTCCCCATGGTTGTGGCGTTGCTGGCTGGCAGGGAGGCTGGCAGGAACCAAGGCTGGCAGGAAGGCTGGCAGGGAGGCAGGCACCAAGGCTGGCAGGAAGGCTGGCAGGCAGGCAGGCACCAAGGCTTGCAGGAAGGCTTGCAGGAAGGCTGTCAGGAAGGCTGTCAGGCAGGCAGGCACCAAGGCTGGCAGGCAGGCATGAACCAAGGCTGGCAGGAAGGCAGGAACCAAGGCTGGCAGGAAGGCTGGCACCAAGGCTGGCAGGCAGGCATGAACCAAGGCTGGCAGGCAGGCATGAATCAAGGCTGGCAGGCAGGCAGGCACCAAGGCTGGCAGGCAGACTGGCTGGCAGCAAGGCTGGCAGGGAGGCTGGCAGGCAGACAGCAAGGCTGGCAGAGAGGCTGGCAGCAAGGCTTGCAGCAAGGCTTGCAGGCAGGCATGCAGGCAGGGCAGGCAAGGCTGTCAATCCGTCCGGCAGCAGATCTTTCCTCTGAATGGTGACCTGCTCCGAGCTGCTTCCCTTATATCCGCAATGCATCCTCCCCCATGTGCAATTAACGCTAGGCATCCGTTAGGTTTCCGCTGTGCATCCGCTAGGCTTCCGCTGTGCATCCGCTTCATCCGTTCCATGTCCGCTTTGCTGAGGCCCCCTGGAAGCCCTGCGGATGTGCCATCTGCTCTCATCCGCTTCCATCCGCTGGGTTTTCATTCTGCATCCGCTTTCCATCCGCTCTGCGTCCTCCCCGCGTCCGTTCCTTTCCGTGTTATCCGCTCTGGTTATGCAAATTTTTGCCCCTTTTGAGAGCGGATAACAACGGATGGAACATTTTTCTCGTCCGTTGTGTCCTTTTTACTAACGTTTTGCATCCGTTGGGCAGTGTGACAGGGCCTTAAATTCAAAATGTTAGTGTCACTAATATGTTTTCCCAGATTCCAACTTCTAGTTTTTGATTGAATCATATTTTTAGTTTGAAATATTTTAAGACTTTTGTTTTAGGGTTACAATTATTTTTTTAGAATACTACATATTCATATGGCCAGAGACATCTTGAAACAGCAATGGTTTTGCAGAACCTACCAAGTAAAATGTAGTTGGCTTCTTTAGGGCTCAACACTGGGGAGCCAGTATGGCTATTTTAACGTATTGTGAGAATCCAAAAAATTGGGTCAGTGCAGTAAATCATATTGGAGCAAACTAGGATTTAGTGCAAGAGAACCAAGCAGCTGAAAGTAGCCAACTTCATTTTAACTTAGCATAGTAAGTGAACAGAGCCCATTCAGTCTGTTTATAATTGTGTGTACTATAAATGTACAAAAATAGGTCAGTGGGAGAAACCATAGTTAACTAGAAATATATAGCAGGAAGGCAGTAGTCATTGATGACATCAGTTATCAACAGTTACATAGAGATAAGCAATATTACATACCATTCAAAAATGACAATTAAAAAGCCAAAAAGACCTAAACTTGGCCACCATGAGCAACCAATATCCAGATGATCAGCAATTAACACCAAAATTAACACTAGGCTTGCAATCAAGAAGCAAACAACATCCCAATCAAGAAATTACCTACCAAGGGAAACAAGCTCAGTCAAAGAACCACCAAATCCATTCCTACAAACACTGAAAGGGCAAGGAACAAAGAAAAGAAGCAAGCCCTACTGATATTACTTAGGTAGCAAAACATCTGCAAGAAAACAAGCTTAGAGAGCACCAAGGGTATTCAACCCCATGCTACAAATATTTTCTTCTATAGGGCAACAGCTCCCATCATCAAAACACCATCATTGTGTGAAGAAACTCAGAGGTCTGAAATATAGGCTAGAGAAGAGGTGTAAAACTCAATTTCATTGAGGGCCATATTAGAGTTGTGTTTGACCTCAGAGGGTGTGGAGGAAGCATGGCCGGGGGTGGTCATGACCATGATGGGTATGACTCAGGACTCATGTCAGGGGCATCTGTGGTGGCCAAGTACAAAGGCAGGACTTCCTGAGATTCTTCTTCACTCTCATCTTCCTTCCTCCCTTCCTTCCTTCCTTCCTTCCTTCCTTCCTTCCTTCCTTCCTTCCTTCCTTCCTTCCTTCCTTCCTTCCTTCCTTCCTTCCCTCCCTCCTTCCTTCCTTCCTTCCAATTCAATCTCCTTTTTTCCTTCCTTCCCCTCTTTCCTTATTGTTTCTTCCTTGCTCTTTTTCCAACTATCCTTCTTTTTCTTTGTCTTTCCTCTTTCCCATTCTCCTTTACTGTCCCTTCTTGCATGCTCAAATGCAAAAGGGGAAACATTTCTCTTTTTGTTTTTGTTTTAGCTTGTTTTGATAGCTCTCTGCCAATGAAAACAGGGTCTACGTGAGGCCCCCCCAGGCCCTATTTTCAGCCTGAATGCCCTCCTTCAGCCCAGAGAAAACAGAGCTCTGAGGGACCACATATCCCCCCACCAAGTGCTGTTTTTGCGGGCAGAGGCCAGTTCTTTGCTATTTCCAGGCCAGCCCTGCAGGTCGATCTAAGATCCTGTGGGCTGGATGCAGCCTGCAGGCCTTGAGTTTGACACTCCGGGGCTAGAAAAAGTCCTTTGTTTAGGATTGCCCAGCCTGAAGCATCAGTGATACATAGGGAACTCAAAGCTTGAAAGGTGCTACAAGCTTTGGAAAAGGTTTAATACATTTAAAAAAAAATTCTGGACATTGCAATAAGAAAAATCTAGACTAGAATTGTATCTTAAAATCTAGAATTGTATCTTAAAATACAATTCAGAATACTGTTGAAGAAGGTTGGCATGGGTGTGTGCGTGCTGTCCCTCTTTTATTCTAAATAAAATAGTAGAGTTCTTCTCTTCTAGAAATTGAGGAAGGAATAATAAAAATGAAAGTGCCTCAGGAATTTTAGCACTTTTGGCAAAAACATGCTGCGCATGAAATGATTGTGGATGAGAGGCTGGCTAATGACCAGTGGAAGTGGAATGAATGCCTGTAACTCTCAAAATACACATCTGATCAAATTCACCAGAAGAAAGCTAAATTTGCCTAAAAGCTACTGATTGACAACATATTTCAGACTTAACACATTTGAAATGTATTATGGTGGGATAGTTCTTACTTAAGGATGGAAATAACTACTTTTAAACCAAGACATCTAGTGGGGAAGTACCATGAAAGGAAAATCAGGACATGGCATATGAGTTATAGTGCTAATTTGCTAATAATTAGAAAAGATAAAGGCAAATGACTGTTCTTAATAAAAGGGTAAAGAAGTGAGAACTGAACTTGGTTTCATCCACCAGGGCAGACATGACTGTGCTATCAAAAATAGCTATTTTATTCCCAAGTGAACTCCATTTAGTGGCAAAGGGATTTTAAAATTTATTTTAATAGCAAGCAGCATCAATATTTCTTTACAAGAAATGCTGAATTACAGCATTTTTATTCAATGCATTGTGGTAAGGATTAACTTAAATAAATCTTACTACTTATTGCAAACTCTTTGCACTGAAGATATGTCACAACAGCTATTACAGGACAGTCTCTAAATATATCAAAGATGCACCACAGTGTGCTTATTTCAAACCATAACGTAGTTGGCAATCTACATTAAGGATGGCTTTTCACTTCACAGTAAGCCAAACAAA
Source organism: Laticauda colubrina (assembly GCA_015471245.1). NCBI lineage: Eukaryota > Metazoa > Chordata > Lepidosauria > Squamata > Elapidae > Laticauda > Laticauda colubrina. The sequence goes on from BLBF01000043.1 coordinate 8,123,965, forward strand.
CCACATTATGGCTTACTGTGACTTGTGAACTTATCACCCTGGTTTGTGATTTAGTGTATTCAACAAACTAGTCAGTTGTGGTTTATTCAAGAAATAAATCATAGTTAAGCAAACTGTGGCTTAGCAGGATGTGTGACTATGGTCTATGGTTTGGGTTGCTAGTACAGTATAATGTTTATTCTAAACAAGGAACAGGACAATGGAAAAGGGCCATAAAAAGTCCGGTAGAGTATAAGTTTGTTTCACCAAATATTAATACATCTTCAAACAGATGATTTCCAAGAATACATTTATTTGGTTCCATCTTAACGAAATCTTATTGCAATATTCCCCAGGCTGATGTTTTTCAGATGTATTTTCTGGAAATTCTCCCAAAGTTTAGGACTATGTATAAATCAGTCAGTTACCATAAAGCTGACTGAAAGTTCTTAAGCAATGAAACATTCTGCTTTCTGAGGTTTTGGGTAATCCATTACTTGCAAGTTTTCAAGAAAAGATTGGTTGGCTGTTTATCCAAAATAATATAAGGTTCCCTGCACTGGGCAGGCAGTAGGATTATAAGACCCTCAAGGTTCCTTCCAACCCTATGATTCTAAAGTTCCTGATCTCACCAGAAATCTCATCCCGACACCTTCATCTGCTGAGCAGGATGGCAACTCTAGTTTATTGAGATTGTTTTTAAGTAAGGGTTCCTAAGAGTTTTAGGAATGCAAAATATTATGATGAGCACCTGTAGGCTGGTGAGATATTCTGAAAGAAGAAACAGAGTTATGAAAAATGCCCAGTTATAAAACATGCCTTCTTCCCTCATGTTGTTCTCTTCTGGTTGCTAGTTATCTAAAAAAGGTGCCGGAAAAGAAAAAAAAAGTGACAGACAGATCCTGCCAAGTAGCCTTTATGAAGTCTCTAAAACCTAGTAATATTTTATGCAATTCCAGCATTGTTGTGTGAAACGCTCTCTTCCCTGAAATGTTCAGCCAAGAACTCCTATGGTATAGAACCTGAACTGGCTGATGTCATTGATTTATTACAAGAACTTCCTGGTTCAGCCTGGTATTACATCTCTTTGACATCTGCATTGCTGTGTTCGGCTCACCATCCATCCTTCATTTCCTGTGGTTTGTTTGACTTTCCTCTTTCCTTTGCTTTTCATTCTGACTTCTGTCCGCATATAAAGCAACAAAGATATCAAAATCATATCATGGATTTCCATATTATGAATTCCACAGTAAAGCACGTTATGTGCATGTATACTGTTTGAGACCTTGTTATGATGCATTAAAATCTGAAGAACAATCATTTAGATCCAAAAGGATATGGGATCTTTTTATACCAACAAGAGAAAACATTCACCTCCATTTCCCTCCCCACCACTATGCTATTTTGATTATTTACTGGATAGATTCTAGTACACTAAATCTAGTTCTCTCAGAGGTGTTTTTTCAAAAGGCAACAGGGCTATTTTTTCTTTTCCTTTTGAGGAAGATGTTTCACTTCTCATCCAAGAAGCTTCATCAGTTGTCCCTAAATATTGTTCCTTTCTGTGCATTTATCCATATTACAGTTTATGGCTTAGCATGCATTGTATTCTGAGAATACAATAAATTTTGACTTATTCAACTAACCTCACATCAGCAAACCATGGATTAGTAAACACATCAGGAAAGGCTTTATCATTAGTTATAAAACATTCATTTCTGAAACTGATGAGGCTGACCATTCCTCATTTTAGCTCATTGGGAGGTTTCCTAGTTTACTTTCTAGAAAATAGACACATTTTCAAACTACTAATTGGGCAATGCCATTTTTGTTTTGTGTGGAACTTAGAAAGATTTTTCTAAATACATATATTGGAATTTAGAATTATATTTTGCAAGTTGCCATTATCTCACTATTACAATTATCACTATCACTTCCTGTTATTATTACAGCTAGGTTTTTAGACTGTATCTGGCATTTTTATCCATTTATTGAGTCCTTTTGAAGGACTAGGGATAGGCAGATGTTGTTGATAATGGTAAAGATACTATCCCTGAATGTAAGCTCTTCCAAATAAAGCTGCCTTTTTAATTAATAGATGAGATTTTGTCAATGCTGATAATATTCAAGTGATATTTCCGATGTTTTGGAACTGCACCCAGGTGGTACTATCTTTTGCCACAATCATTCTATTTCTATTTGCAGGGTTTTTTTATTTTGCAATTTTTCCCACTTTTTCTCTATTCTGTTGTTTCCAAGTACTGCCATGTCCTCTTACTGGATTTTTTTTTGGTCTTTTTTACTAACAATTATAAGTCTGGGCTGTTATTAGGCAAGCATTTGTCCATCTGAATTCTAAAATTCTAGATCACTTTAGCATCTTTATTTTCTATTACTTTGTCTATTTTGTGGTTCCACCCATTCTTACTTACAGGGCAAATTGTATTTCTTGCATATTGCAACCATTGTTGCAACTTGCCTTGCCATTGTTTACACCATAATTCATCTATGCAATCTTCCTGCAACATTACTATTTAACTAAAAAATTCAAACATGAAATCAAGTGTTATTTGCCAAAACAGTTTTCTATGGGCATCCTGTTATTTGCATCCTATTGTCAATCTCTTCAAACAGATTGTATACTCTGTCAACCCAGTTTGCCTTAAATACTTATTTAATGACTGGGGTGTGAAGATAAATTGCCAAAGTTTACCCAAACAATTTTTCAAATAAAATTGAACAATCTGCTAAAGTTATGCAGTTAGCATGCATAATTTTATTTTAAGCACTGTTATTTGGTAACTATAATTTGACAATCATCCCTTAGGAAGAGACAGCACCACCTCTTGTTACTGTTGGAGAAATACAGACAATCCAACAAAGTCAGAAGTTTTCTTAAGGAACAGCCAGCCATCCACCCTGGCTTCTTTTACACTTCCTTAAGCCCATGTCACACTGCACCAACGGATGGAAAGAGGATGTAAAACGGAGAGAAACACTTGCCATCCGTTGGTTAATGCGATTCATCCGTTCTGTACTCACTGCGTCCGTTTTTCTTCCTCTCTATCCGTCCAGCATCCGTCAACAGAGGTTCTATCCGCTCAAAAGCTTTTGAGCTGCACAAAACTTTTTGAGAGGAAAATGTATCCAACACGTTCGTTCTGCATCCGCTATGCATACGGGAAAAATCCATTCTGCATCCGTCGTCATCCGTTACGCGTCCGCTACATCCGTTAGGCATCCGCTGCGCATCCGTGCAACTCAAATCCACTCCAGTGGTAAACGGATACAGGGAGGAAGCGAAATGGATGCGGAACGGACGCGTAGCGTTAGTAGCACGGACGGAAAAAGGATGAAAGCGGATGGAGCTCGCATACAAAGCATTGAAAATGGAAAAAGCGTTTGCAGAGGGGATCTATCTAGGATATTAAGGATGTCTAGAGGATGTCTAGAGGATGCCTAGAGGATGCAAAAGGACACCTAGTGGAAAATCTACATTGCCTATAAAAAGGGGGAGCAACTCACCTGGATCTCACTTTCAATCCAGCAGCCCTGCTCTGCAGACCTCTGCAGCCTTCATCTGGATTTTGCTCTTCCACAGCATCCATTGATGTCCACCATGGATCGTAACACACTCCTTTTGGTAGCCACCATCGTTCTGCAACAGTGCAAAACCATCTACAGGCTCTTTCAACTGTTCTACGGGAAGAAAAGGAGGCAGCCAAGAAGCGTCTGGGTCCAAAGATGGATCGGGAGAAGAGTAGAGTACGGACTGTACAACAAGCTGATGGTGGAGCTGAGGAACAAAGACCCTCGTGCATTCCAGAACTTCATGAGGATGCCTCCAGCCATGTTTGACAAAGTTGTGGAGTGGCTGACACCCAGGTTGACCAAGCAGAACACCAACTTCCGGCTCAGTCTGGACCCTGGGCTCAAGGTGGCACTCACTCTGCGCTACTTGGCCTCCGGGACCACCTACAGGAGCATGCAGTATGGCTGGAGGGTGCCACACAACACCATCAGCATTGTGGTCAGAGAAGTGGTGCAGGCCATCATCGAAGAATACCTGGAGGAGCTCCTCCAGTGCCCCTCCATTGAAGAAGGCTGGAAGAAAGTTGCAGAGCAGTGGTATCAAAAGTGGAACTTCCCCCACACCGTTGGAGCCATAGATGGGAAGCACGTGGCCTGCAAAGCTCCAGCCAAGTATTTCAACTACAAGGGCTTCTTCAGCATCATCCTCTTCGCCATGGTCGATGCTGACTACAAGTTCATGTACATCGATGCTTCAGGCAACGGCTCATCTTCAGATGCCCAGGTATACACCGCCAGTCACCTCAAGGAGGGGCTGGAACGCAACCTCATCGTGGGCTTCCCAGATCCAGACCCCCTCTTAACGACACGCAAGATGTGCCCTACTTCATCATGGGGGATGACGCCTTCTCCCTCAAAACCTACCTCATGAAGCCCTACACTTCCAGACTCCTCACCCGTGAAGAGAGGATCTTCAACTACAGGCTGTCCAGGGCAAGGCGGGTGGTGGAGAACGCCTTTGGCATCCTGGCCAACAGGTTCCAGGTACTTCTCACCACCATGCAGCATTGCCCAGAGACCGTGAGGAGGATCATGGAAGCTTGCTGCATCCTGCACAATCTCATGCGCACCCGCTACCCAGTCTTGAAGAACAGGCTCGTGGACCTCCAGCAAGGCAATGGGGACATGGAGCCTGGGGAATGGAGGCAAGGGCAATACCTGATAGACACTGAGGATGTGCAAGGCCCCAACAGAGCCTCACGTGAAGAGAAGAAGCAGCGCAACCTCCTGAGACACTGGTGCAACTCCCCAGCTGGAGCAGTGGAGTGGCAAGACAGGATGATAGATGATTAATGGATGCTTCCTTCAGCCTGTCTCATCACATGGATGAGATTGGGCCATGTATATTGGGTGGGCCTACAGTGAGCAGGGCTTTTGATAAAGAGTTGTGTTTATGTTCAAATGTGTGGATCAATGCTTACATTGTTATTGATAATGAAGGGCCAAAGGTGGTGGCACCTGGGAGGGTGGACCATCCAGTCCCACTATGCTTGCACTGGAGGGTTATCTATCCCACAACTATCTTAACCCATCCCAAAGGTATCCCTGCCCATCCCACTGCTATCTTAACCCATCCCACAAGCATGCAAAGGCTTAAACCATTTCTAAAAGTTTCCATGAAGACTTTATTTAATAAAATGAATGAAGCAAGTGTATGAAGCTGTAAAAGAAAAATGACCCAAGTAAAGTGTCCAAAGCAAAAATAAAGTCAACAGGTAGCCACCCAGTTTCTGGCACTCTTCTCGGTCACTCGGAGTTGTGCCCAGTCTCAGGGGTGAAGGGTCCAGGTGCTGTGGAGGTGGCTGCTGCTGGAGTGCTGGTCTGAAGCGCCACTGGGGTGCCTGGCCCCGAGAGGACAACAGGGGCCGGTGTGTTGAGGAAGCTCTCAGACAGCTCGCTCAGCCCCGTGATGTTGAGAGCCCCTTCCTCCATGACGTGGGGTGTCAGCCCCAGTATTGATGACAGATGTACTGAGGCCGGGCTTGGCTGTGGGGTGGAGGAAGGAGCAGTGTAGTGGGGCTGTCTGGTCTGCAGCTGAGTGAGGACTGGCGTCGGTGGCATCTGTGGCATCAGTGACATCCGATGAACCTGTGCCTGGACTGGGAAGGGCTGCTGCCTGTGCTGCTGGACCTCCTGGTAGCCGTAGCCTTGGTAGGTGAGGGCCTGTGGAAAGCTTTGGAAGGGGAGGGACATCACCTGGGGTGGAGGAGCAGACCTGGACTGGGTGGGAGCAGGTTCATCTGGGTCTGGAGGGTTGTGAAGCAGATCGGTGATCCTGTCCTTCACCACCTGGTACTGGGGTTCCGCCATGTCCATGAGGGTCTGGTTCACATAGGTGAGGAAGGGCATGAGGTTGGAGGATGAGGAGTTGGTGTGTACCAGCTGAGAGAGGAGATCTACGCTGCTCCTGATGGTGTCTCTTATCTCCAGCAAGACAGTGTGGCTCTGTCACTCCGGTTTGCCTCTCTGCCTTTCTGTGGAGGTGGAGCTGGGGGTGGATGCAGGTTGGGCTATGGTGGAAGTGCCGTCTCCTTTCTCCCACTGCATCAGGGGGCCCTCCACGCACTCCACCACTGGTAGTACAGTTGTTGGGGGGGTCTCCGTCGTGGCACGCTCCACAGATACCTGCCTGGAGACAGGAGCTGACTCTCTGCCAGAAGAGGACTGGCTCTCAGCAGGCTGCCTGAGAGAGAGGGTTGTGAGAGGGGCTGCTCCTCGGTGGCGGATCTCACCCTCCAGGAAGCTGCACTTGGCACTCTCTGTCCATCAGCTTGACCGCGGCCTGGCCGGATTTCTTGAGGTGCAGCTTCCCGTACCAGGTGTGCATATGCTTCCACCAGCCGGGGAGCACCTCTGAAGTGTAGCCCAGGCTCTCCGCCTTCTTTCTCCAAGCAGCCTGCTTCCTTTTGGTGTCCCTATAGAGCCTGTGTCCCTTCCGCCATAGATACTCGTTCTCTCTCAGCCACTCCAGCACCTCATCCTCATGTTCCTCTTCTATGGTGTATTGCCTCCTCTCCCGTTCTCGCGTCTGCCCCTCCCTCCCTTTGGCAGGACCACATGAGACCTCATCAGAGGGGCTTCCAGGTTGTAGGGGCTGCTCCTCCACACCACCACCACCAGCAGCAGCAGCAGCACCACCACCAGCAGCAGCAGCAGGACCAGGATCATCATCAGCAGATTAAGCACCAGCAGCGCCAGCAGCACCAGCAGGATCAGGAGCACCAGCAGGACCAGGAGCACCAGCAGGACCAGGAGCAGCGCCAGCAGAGTAAGCACCAGCAGAAGCACCAGCACCAGGAGCAGCGCCAGCTGAGTAAGCACCAGCAGAAGCACCAGCACCAGGAGCAGTGCCAGCAGAGTAAGCACCAGCAGAAGTACCACCGCCAGAAGCAGCATCAGCAGAGTAAGCACCAGCAGAAGCACCACTGCCATAAGCAGCTTCAGCAGAGTAAGCACCAGCAGTAGCACCACCACCATAAGCATCATCATCAGGTCCTCCAGAAGCAGCATCAGCAGAAGCCCAGCCCCAGAAGAGCAAGCCCGGGCTGTAGAAGCCCCAGGAGAAGCAGAGTGAGGGCCAGGGGGTGGGAGGGTGGCCCTGTCCCTCTTGCCAGGGCTGGCAGAAGATGGCTGAGGGTTTTGTCTTCTTCCCCATGGTTGTGGGGTTGCTGGCTGGCTGGCTGGCTGGCTGGCAGGCAGGTTGGAGAGCTGTGTCTAGAAGCAGGTCTTTCCTCTGAATGTTGACCTGCTTGGGAGCTGCTTCCCTTTACCCTTGGGGCTGACGCAATGCATCCTGCCCGCATGCACAGTGAACGCTAGGCATCTGCTAGGCATCCGCTCTGCATCCGCTAGGCATCCGCTAGGCTTCCGTTAGGCTTCCGCTCTGCAACCACTTCATCCGCTCGGCATCCACTCTGCATCCACTGTATCCATTCCGCATCCGCTTTGCTGCACTCCCCCGGAAGCCTTGCGGATGTGCCATCCGCTCCCATCCGCTTCCATCTGCTAGGCTTCCATGGAGCATCCGCTTTCCATCCGCCGTATGTCCTCCCTCCGCCCGTTCCTTTCCGTGTTGTCCGCTCTGGTTATGCAAATTTTTGCCCCTTTTGAGAGCGGATAACAACAGATGGAACATTTTTCTCGTCCGCTGTGTCCTTTTTACACGTTTTGCATCCGTCGGCCAATGTGACAGGGCCTTTAGAAATTCATGAGACATTCATTGTTTTAGCAAACTTCAAAATTAAATAGAACAATGATCTGCAATATAATAGTCTAAGACCATTAATTAAGAATATCAGAGCTATATTCCTGATATTCACAACAGGTCAGGGATGAGGAACATATTTACATATGGCCCTACAAAAGGATTGTCTGGGGTGGTAGATCAAAAACAGGCTGAGGATACATATATCTTCACAACAGAAAATAATCCAAGGAGCAGATGTTATGTTATAGATGGAAAGAAAGAAGGATCCAAATTGTTTTGAATGGCATTCTAAAAGTAAAGAAGTCAGTCTCAAGTTGGGCTCCAGGTTTGGTTATTGCATATATGCAGTTTCCTTGGCTCTGTCTCGGGAATGTTTGTCACTACCTTCTTTGGCAAAATTTTCTTTTATTTCCCAGAAAAATTACCAGTGAGCATCAAAAGTTTTGTACTACATATACTGTCATACATTTTAAAAGGGTGTACTTCAAGTATATACTAGTTGTGGTCTGTATTTTTTTTTATTTCATTCTAGTAAAGAGGGGACCCTAAGAATATTCTTGTGTGGCTCGGAGGGGGCATTCAGCTGGTCGGACCAGTTTTGGCATACCAATAGCAGAAATTTTGAGTAGTTTGGAAAACCGGCCAATACTACCTCTGGCTGGCCCCACCCATCCACCTCTGCCATTAGCTCTCCTACATTCCCTTGTTTTTTTTAGTTCAGCGAATTTGCGTAGCAGAGCAGAATGCCGTGCCTCAGTTGAGCTAAAAAAACAGCACAGCTCACCAGCATTGATACAGACAGCGGTCATTGAGCCCTCCGCATGCGAAACAATCTTTCAGAACTGATAGGAAAACATTTGGAAACCCACCACTAGTGTGGCCTGAAACAAGGGTTATGAAAAGCTATGTATGTGATTCTCCCATGTTTTTTACCTTTCTTTGAACTGCACTTATTTCTCTATTGACACAACAACCACAAGCAAAGTACTGAATTTAAATTCAAAACCAAGATATCAAATTTCTTGCCTTTATCCCTGATGGTGCACCCTCTAGGATTTGAATGTGTTTGTCTGAAGGTTGAATTAAAACATAACCATAAATGGTCCCAAGTTATCAAAACTGTTCCTAAAATTCTTCGCAGCAAGAGGGCTGACCCATTCATCAGATTTTCTCCAAACTACTTAAGTGTTTGAGGCTCTGTTCCTAGGCAAATACCAAGAAAGAATATACACAAACACCATTTTCCTTCCCTCTTGTGTTTGTTTTCCCAAACAGGATGAGAGGAACACAAAAGACAATTGTTCATTGAAGAATTAAAACAGAAACAGTGCCACATAAGAATTTAGGGAGCTCATAAGGAAGGAACACTTGGGCTGATTGCACCAGACAATGAATACATTCTCTGTTGGATACTATTTTTTTCTATTAGAAGCAGAAGACGCAGTGGCAGCCTGAGGGTCCATTTAATATATGAGCAACATTTTTTTCATTGGAATTATTTTCACTACAGTTAAAAAGTGCTTCAGAGTTAGCTGTTAATATCTCATTAGTTGAATTAAAATGATAATTGTTAATCAGGCATGGGCAAGTAACAGGCTAGGAGGTGTACTTTGGGTCCATCTTTTATCCCAATACTGTGATATATGCTTCACTCACATGGCACTCTCTCCAATATTTTCCCTGGGTGCTATTATTCCCTTTTACACACTATTTTCAGCAATAGCTCTTTCCTGGGGAAATGACTTATTTGTGTGCTTATTTAGTGACATAAAACTTGATAGCTCACCATGGAGATTGGGTTTAAAATGAAAGAACTTTTTTGGCAAACCTTTTTTTTGTCTCTTTCTCAAATAGGGGTGTTGAGGGTAAAGAGGATGTAGAGAATTTGCAGACAGCTATGGAAAATTATCCAAGCTTGATTTTTATACCTGTCCATGTATTTATCAAACTTTGTCAAAAATTTGAAGATTGGCATAGTGGCATGGATGAAGGAGAAACTAAAACTATAAATATATTCAACTCCACTGAGCATGTAAATACATTGGCCTCTATTAGAGGCTTAATTATCTCCACAAAGAAATCTGCATTATTGAACAGCAGCTCTGCAGCCTGACCTCTTTCAACTTCCTTCCACAATTGCTTTCTGTAGACTGCTAGTGTCATACATTCAAGTTAAAAACAGAAATTAAATGAATGTTATTACTGACACAAGACGGCAGTTTGCCTTATAAACACACAGTATACAATATACCCAATAGGACAGACACAGACTTCAGAGGATAATTAGGACTGCAGAAAAAACAATTACGACCAACCTCCTTTCAATCGAGGGCTTATATACCGCACGAACCAAAAAAGAGCTGTGAAAATATTTACAGACCCCTCACATCCCGGATGTAAACTGTTTCAACTCCTGCCCTCAAAACGACACTACAGAGCACTGCACACTAGAACAACCAGACACAAGAACAGTTTTTTCCCAAACGCCATCACTCTGCTAAACAAATAATTCCCTCATCACTGTTCAACTATTTACGAAGTGTGCACTACTATTACTGTTAATCTTCTCATCACTCCTTATCACCCATCCCCTCCCACTTGTGATTGTAGGACTGTAACTTTGCCGCTTGTATCCTTAAGATTTATATTGACTGTTTCCTAGTATGATTTGATTGTTGATTGTACCTATGACTATCATTAAGTGTTGTATGTTATGATTCTTGATTATTAATGAAAGTACCTTTTCTTTATGTATACTGAGAGTATTTGCACCAAGACAAATTCCTTGTGTGTCCAATCACACTTGGCCAATAAAGAATTCTAATCTATTCCTATTCCATTCCATTCCATTCCATTCTATTCTGTGTGGCCAATATGCAGTGTCTTCCTCTGTAATGTTTGCCATATAAAGATGTCAGAATCCAAATCACTGTATCTAATAGGACTGTGTAGCGCTTTGGATTTGATGAGAAAAGGATGCTCTGGAAAGCATCTTGTGCCAAAAGCAGCACCTATCTACTACTCTTTAAAGCAGTTGTGTTTTGTCTAGGATTGTGCATCTGCTTTCCACAGCTGCCATTGGAGAACAGCTGTAGAGAACAGCTGTTCATACACTTTGTGCTCACAAAATACTTTTATGGAATTAAACCAAATCTCTGTGTGGCCCTAACACTCAAACTGAAGCCTTAAAAAAGCAAGAGGATAAACTGTGTCAAAAGAGCAAAGGTTAAAGAAGACAGGTTAGAAAGGAGAGCAAAGGTTAAAGAAGACAGGTTAGGAAGGAGGAGAAACTTTTTTCAACTGTATGTCCTTCATTTTATATTTGATATACTGTTTTTAATGTTTATTATACTGTAAACTGTCCAGTCATTTGAAATGAGATGGGCAGCAAATAAATTTAATAAATAAATAAACATGCTGACTGCAATGTCCATCATCTTGAGCCATGGTGGTACAGTGGTTAGAGTGCAATACTGCAGTCTACTTCTGCTGACTTCCGTCTGCCTGCAATTTGGAGAGCCAAAATCTCATTTGCTCAAGGTTGATTCAGCCTTGAATGGACACTTCCATCCTTCCGAGGTCAGTACAATGAGAAGCCAGATTGTTGGGGTCAACATGCTGACTCTCCAAATCGCTTAGAGAGGGCTGTAAAGCATTGTGAAGCTGTATATAATTCTAAGTGCTATTGCTATTGCTATCCTCAGCTAGCATGACAAGGAAAAGGCTGAATTACACTATTGCTAAGACAGTGGCTCTTTCCTAATGTATAGATCAAGCCATGCCATTTGATGCAAAGGAGCGTGTTTTGTCCCATTCCGTTTTTTTCCCATTTAAAGGAGTTTTATTTTTAACTGTTGCTTACAAGACAACTTTCCCATGTAGCCACTGAACTGCTTTGATTTTAATACCCACCCCCCTCAAAATAGTCTTGTAGATTTGCTCCCTGCTGCCCCAGTTATGCTTCCTCTGAGTGCCTTCACAGTGCCTGGCCAATATCAACCCAGCATCAAGCAATCTGATACGCTGGGGGTGGGTGGGGAGAATAAGCCCTTTGGAGGAAAAGCAAATTTGTGGCTCTAAACACAATTGACTATAGACTTGGTTTTTAAAAAAACTCTCATACCCAACAGGAACTGTCCAAGAACTGGCCATCAGAGGCATTGAGTAAAGAAATAGAATTTAAAAAAAAATACTAATGCAAAGCATGATTGCCCAAAGCCTATGATAGGTATGTTTTCTGCAAATTTTCTAAAGTTGGAGACTGTATATTAAAATATGACTCAAACCACCTTGTTACAGTTTATCTATTCAGAGGAGCCAATTGCTTTGTGGCAGTTCACTCACATCAGTATCTTGATAATAGCAATAAAAAAACTGCTGAGTAGCAGTGAACATTGTAGCTAAGCCAAATTGGTAAAATATGATTCTGAATATTTATGTACATATCACAACAGTAACGGCCTTCCCAATTGCCTGCTACATTTGGGCCAAAAATTTCTCCTGGCTTAGTTCCAGAAGAGGGAATGTTTTTGTTTTGATGGAGTGAGACTAACCTAGGATTTTACCCTTAAAGGTAAATGGGAGGTCATCAAAACTCTAGAGTTTGCTGGGCTGACTGAGCTTTTCAGTCTCTTACTCCATCTACTGTTCCTGTGTCCCAGGGAGCATGCTGGAAAGCTGAGGAGTTGACAGACATGGGAAGCAGGGCTTGGAGTCTCTTGACTCCAGCCTGTTTTCAAATCTGTAAAATTAGTATCAAAGTAGTCAGGTGGAGTGGTCTCAGTATGCCTCAGCAATGGCCACTTTGTTATTTAAAAGTAAAAAAAAAAAGGCAGAGAAGTGAGCTGGATTAATGCCGACAGAAAACTTTTGGGATCCAGGAAAGATTAAACTGAAGGATGGATACATTGGCTAGGGAAGGGGATAGCAGGGGGCATTCAATTCTTGGAAGCAATGAAGGCAGCATTCTGAAATGGATGCAAAATGGGATTAGGTAAAAGCATTGGGAAAATTTATGGATCTGTGGGCAGATAACGAGCCAGGAATAGAAAAAGGCTTTTCTATGTTGCTTTCTCCATGTATCTCATCCATATTATCTGTGTATCCATCCATCTTATGGCATGTTGGCTGGGGAATTCTGAGAGTTGAAGTTCATACATCATAGTTGTCAAGTTTAAAAAACACTGGTTTATCTCAAAGGAGTAATTAAATACGGCAGCCCAAGTTTGCATTTTTGTTGTACAAGAAAAAAGAAAGAATACTGTTCAAGCCAATTTGTTGTTGTTGTTGATGATAATGATAATGATGATGATAATATTATTTATTATTTATAATATTAGCCACTCATTCCAATGAAACTGTTCTTTTTTCTCCTTAGAGATTTCTATCCTAAAACGTCCGTGGTTCAAAATACAACAACAACATCAATAATAAGGAACAGAAAAATGGCCTCAGCTTATTTGGGTGCCAGAAAAGTTTCCATGAGGAAATACTTCTAAAGCCAGGATGACCATGACTGTCTGCTGGTTAGGACACCCAGAAGTGCTTCCAAAGATGAATCCCCTCCCATATATGAGTGCTGGATATGGCTATCCCACAATAAACAGCTCAGCCTTCCCATCTTACTTGAAATAGATATCTAGGCACAGGCCATAATTATCCCGAAGTGAAGAAATCATGGAGCAATGACACATGTTCGGCATGAAAAAAATCAGCTATATAAAAGAGATGGTCTGGTCTAGTGGTTAAGGTACTAGGCTAGAAAACAGAAGATTATGAACCCTGCCTTAGCCATGAAAGCCAGCAGGAATACTTTGGGCCGATCATTCTCTCTCAGCCTAACCTAACTACCAGGATTGTTGATCTGAGGAAAATAGAAAGAAAAAGTTGTATAGGGAATGTTCACTGCCTTGAGTTATTGTAAAAATAATAAAAGCTGGAAACAAACAAAGAAACAAACAAAGCATAATATGATATCTAGTAGCCCATCATATTATGCAATCAAGAAACAGGACAAAACCTAATGTTTTAAAATTATAAATATAGTTCATTAAATACAATTTAGTGCCTGTGAACCTATACATTGTTATACATAGACGTTCAGGCTCTACTTAACAAGTAAGACTGGGGGATGGGAGGGGGGAAGAGATAAAACAATGTGTAAGTAGCCTGTAACATATATTTTCATTCACTTGAACTTTAGAAGGAAATGAATGTAAAGCTCACATTTCAGTGCCTAGTCGAGCATCCTGGGACAATTGATTAGTTGATAATAAGTGTCTGTCATCAGGCAATAAATCATACATTCAGGAAACGATAAAGAGAACCTTTTTTGTTTGCTGACAGACATTTGCAGGGAAAACTTTATAGTTTCTGTTCAAAGAAAGGCAGGTTCTCTCTCTCAGCTTTCTTCCTGGAGTATGATAGCACTTCTCTTGCAGAATGGTTGGGTAAAGTCATTTTCCCCATGAGCATTTTAATGAAAGTGCAGTTTAGTGTTTATGACATCTAGAGGAGGGTAGCTGATTTACACTCATTTGGAAGCTGACCATAACCAAATTGGAAAAGGTATTAAATGCATTTTGAAGCTTGAGCTCCAAGTGTAAAATAAAATATTGCCAAACTGCCTTTGACACACATGTTCCAAATTGCCTCTTGATCATGTATTGTTATTTTTATTTTATTTTAACAGAGTGTCATTTATTTCAAGATAGTTGCTTTGGACTTCAGGTTTGCTGTAGCAGAAGGAAAATTTTACAGACCCTATAAAACTTAAATATTTGGGTAATTACTTCCTTTGATGTATACTTTATATGGATTATAATCTACACATTAGCTTTGAGCATTGCAATGTATTTGGGATGTATTTAGACCACAACATTCAAAATTCTCAGGCAGTGTGCCCAGAAGCTAGGAGCTACAGGTCTAAGACATCTGGAGGGCATGATCTTAGAGAAGGCTGATATATGGTTTGAGAATAAATCAATCAAACAGCCAGTCAAGGCCAGTTTATTACTGTATTTCATTTTGCAAAACTTACTCATCTTCTTCCAAATACTTAAACTATCTCTGGGGATAGAAATATATGATCTGACACAAATTTTGATGCAGCAGATATATAAAAAGTTAGGCTTTCAATGGTTTGACAAGGTTGAGAAAGAAAAGATATTTATTGCATTTGAAAAGGAAATTAATGCTTGCAAATAACAGTCAGTTGACATTTGATAAGGCTGAAGTCTTTAGGGAAGAATTGCTAATGTAGAGTGATATTTATAAATTTTCCTATACACAATATAGAGAAAAGGCTAGTCAACAGGAATTGTATCAGTAGCAACTACTTCCATAGGGAAGTTAATTATGGATATGTGCTACATCACAGACTGAATCTGGTAGAAAATCCATAAGGAATCTTGGAAATTTGGGGTAATCTAGAAACATGGAATAATGATTTATACACATCTTCTGCAAATTATAATTTCTAACATCCTTTGGGAAAAGATATGATCCTAAAACTGATTAATAGAATCTAGTATAGATTTGTAGGGTAGCATTACCATGAGTTAAAAACATGATATGACCAGAGATAGTATAATGAAGAAGAAAATGCTTATTTGCTTTAAATTGATGTGATATATCTAGTTGTGAGCTCTAAGACTTGAACTTATATTTGGATCACTATGTATTTCTAATCAAATTAATTAACATTGTTGGTACAGGTAGTAATGTTAAAGTATGGGTATTAGATGGAATGTTGGGAGCATGTAGGAAAGTTCATGTGTTTAACATCCTTGTATAGTTCCAGATGGCCTATGTAAATGTAGTCCTCTTTTGATTTTTAAGTATTTAAGTAAGGAAAATCAAAATAATGGGACAATTAGACAGACTTATCTAATACTTTAGTAAAAAATTGTACAGCCACATACAATGAAAGGAAATACATTTGTTACAGCAGGGGTGTCAAATTTGATTTCATTGAGAGCCGCATCAGGGTTGTGTTTGATTTCGGGAGAGGGCTGGTTTGGTGTGGCCAGGGTGGGCATGGCCAGCTTGATGTCACTCGTGTCAATGGGAGCTTGTGGTGGCCCAAGTGCTATGCCAGCAAAAACAGGCTGCTGAGCTCTGTTTTCAGCTCAACAACCTCCTGCAGCCCTCTGCCAGTGAAAATGGAGTTTCATTTTTATTGGCAGAGGCATCTCAGGCAGGCGGCTATTTACAAGGGCCAGTTCTAAGCACCCCACAGGCCGGATACAGCCCGTGGCCTTGAGTTTGACACCAGCATTCCAAACAAGAAGAAAGGCAGCTTTATTAAATTTACAACTCTGAGATATATAGTGATTTATTTTGGTTATGCCAAATATGTATAAATGAAGTGATAAAATACAAATAATTAGGGTAAATGCTATAATATCATGCACTTTTTCAATTTATATTTCACTATTGTATCCATTTTTATTAGGCATGCCACACTAGTACAAATAACTGAAAATATAGGTTTATGAGACATTCTCAATCATCATTTGCCCATCAATCTGAGCCTAACATACAGTACATTATATAGAAAAAGCTGACAGGGCCTGATAAAAGCTGCTTGGAGTTTCAGCCATACTTAGCTTTCTCTGTAGCCAGAGCCAGCCTGCGGATGTTTGCTATGCAACCAGCTGCAGCTTCCTGAAGAGTTTCATCCGTAGAGCCTGCCATCCCCAGCAGAAGCTTGTTAAAAATAAAAGTGCAGGGGAAAAAAATAAAATGAGAAAGGGTTCCAAACCAAAAACATTACACTAAAAATAAATTATTTTAAAATAACACGCCTGCAGAAATCCATCCAATAATGAATGAAAATAGCCATCTGTTCCACATTCTGGAATCAGCTGCTCAAAGCTGGATTCTCAATAGCCTCTTCAGAGAAAATCCAGTAGCCAAAAGGATGTTTTAAAAAGAACAGAATAAAATGCATTTAAGATAAGCATATCAGGAAAAAAATTCAGACCAATCATATTATGTACAAAGTCATAATAAAAATATTACATTAGTATTATGGTGGCAAATATTCAGGATTGGCATTTAAACAACATCATTTTGAATGTTGGCCTTTCAACAAAGTTCCAAGTTTTCCCACTTCCAATGGAAACATTCTGAAAAGTTTAGATGCTCCTGTAAGTTAATGGCTCTATTTAAAAAACCGTTGCTCTTAGCAATAGAACTTTAATTCCATTTTTGTTGGAACACTGGCCAATAGATTTATGTCATGTATAGGGAGTAAATAATCCCAAAGATTCAAATATAATCTGATCATTCAAAACCTAAGTTTAGTTTAGATAGTGTATAGAGACTTACTAACTCTGTTCAAACTCTGAACAATCTGTCAGGACTAGGAATCTTCCTTCTCTGAGCTTTAAAAGCATGACAAAAACAAAAAAACTTATCATCTTATTTGTTTTGTCTTTTTTTCTGAAAGAAGATGGTGGGCTTTATCAGTCTGTTCCAGGTAGGTAAGAAAAAAAAAGCCCAAACCAGCAAAAGATTCGAATATAGAAAGAAATATTCATCAGGGGAAATGTGGAGTTAAATGCAAAATAAAATAATATTTTAAATTTATCTTATGGTCTGATCTGAACAGTTCCTTTTTTTCTTATTTTGTTTTATCACTTAGCATATGCATTTCTTCCGGGAAGATTGTGAGTTAAAGCCTGCAGGAGTGAGAATATTTTCTCCTATTTTCTTCAAATGTCAGGCGAGTTCTAAATTTTTTAAAAATAACCCTTTGTGTTCAACTAGAAATTTAGTTTCCAACTTTTTAGTGTATCCAAAAATAACTCCATAATTCTGCCACCTTCTTGACTTTTTTGACTATCTAAGCCTATAAATCCAACCACTCTGCTAGCTATAAAATGACAAGAAAACAGAGAAAGTTTCCACTCTTTTGCTCCTGAATTAATGTACATGAAAAGAAAATTTCTCTGTAAAAGAGTAGCAGCCCAGCTACAAAACAAGCTCTCCATAGGAGTGGGTGAGAGTACAAGAAAAAGGATTAAGGGGGACTTCCCTTAAGTCATCTATTTATTATAATCTAGTGCATGCACTGCAACTTTCTGCCATATTCATAACCCAATATAAACATTTCATGGAAAGCAATGCGGTCAATTCAAATATAAGAAAGTGTCCTAAATTTTTATTATGGCAACTGCAGGATTTAAAGCATATAGCCTTAATTAAAAATTATTTTTCAATCTGGAGCATTTAGTGTTCTAAATATAAGCAACATTGAACTCAACCACAAAAACATGTTACCATTCAATTCTTATGCGTATTTTAATACTGCTGCATTATGTAACTTTATGAGCAACTACACATAAAAGCAGAAAGTTAACACAAATATAAATACTAATCACTACCATTCATTATTAGCCTTACAACACTTGGGAGAAAGGAAATCTAACTGCACACATCTGAGATATGCTTATGAAGATCAATTTTATATTTTAGGAAGTATTTGTGTAGAATGTAAACATCTTGCCAGTCACCTCTCATTCTCTGATCTCTAGATGTCACCTGTAACACCTTCAAGGTTTTGCTTCACCTCCATTTGTTTAGTTTGTACATGTTTATCACAGAATTAGTACAGATAATCCTCAACTTACAATCATAACTGAACCCAAAATTTCAATTGCTAAGCAAGGCAGTGAAGTGAGTTTTGCTCTATTTTACGATGTTTTTCTTGCTATAGTTGTTAAGCAATCGTTGCAGTTATTAAGTGAATCATGCTGTTGATTCACTTAATGGGGCATTGACTTTGCCTGTTGGAAGTCAGTTGACTGGGATGGTCGCAAATGCATCACATGACTCTAGGACCATGCATGTACTTCCCAAGCATCCACATTTTGATCACATGGTCATGGGATCCTTGAACGTATGAAAAACAGTCACAAGACTTTTTTTTCAGTGCCATTGTAACTAAACAAATGGTTGTAACTTGAGGACTATCTGTATTACATGTGTTACAAATGTCTGTCATGCAGTTCACAAAATCACAGGAATTTGAGAGGCAAAGTTTTCAGGACAAATTATTGTTTGTCCTGAGTCAGATGAATTAATTTGAATTAGAAAAAGTAGGTATTGCTCTAACCCCAAATATCATCAGAAGACTTCATTCAAGGGAAAATAGCATCATTAGTGCAAGGAAGTAAGATTCTATGGTCGCAATAGAATTACAAAACTCAGATGCATCAAAGCATCAAACCAAGTGATTAAAAATGTTGTTTATATGAGCCTGAAACAACACCAAGCACTTAATGGCAATTGATGGATGTCAGGAATTGATCAGCCAACTCTGTCTCCAGCTGATGGATAAATTATTCCTTTCTATATTGATAAAGAAAGCTCAAAAACTCTTGGGATTTTCAGGCAATCCATTTACTTGTGTTTGAAAAATTCTCCCAATTGCTGATATTGAAATACTTTGAGATGTAAAAGAATACAGTTTGATTTCTAATCTATAGGTATAAATTCCTTTGTGGATAGGTCCTTCATTCATAATTCTTCATCTCCCTTCTTAAACTGTTCACAAAATATGTCTATTGAAAAATGATTTGGTAAATGAGGGAGAATAAAGTATTGTATATTATATACTGTATCCCTATACAATCAATGCTCTCCTCTAAAGAAAACAAATCAGTTTCCTTCTCCTTTACACATGCATAATCCAGCTTTTAATATATAAGATAATTGTAATAAGAACAATATGGTTGTATAGAAGTGGATACATCCTGTGGTACCTGATTCAGTTATTTAAACTAATCTTTGAAAAGGTTTGTGATGGGGGTTTGAGTACAGCCCTTTGCTGTACTTGCAGAAAAACTTCTTGGAGGAAAAATTGAATCTCAGAATTAGCATTGATCTCACCTCTGGGTACAATTGCCCTCAAGACTGGGAATGATACAAATTGCAAGAAGCCTACAAGAGGTGTGCTTGACTGAGGAAAAACTGCATGTTTTCAATTACAGAAAACTTTATCTTCATTAAGCTTGGGGAGGTTGTCTCATGGAAATGGCATGCAAATTGAGAATTAACTTGGCACTCCACGGCTCCCCTAAGTTCTTTATGCAGAAAAACCCCACATGCGAAGAGTTGAATGAACTGCATTTGGGGTACAATGTTGGTATTGCTATTGGAAATATTTAACTAGCCTACTGATTTTTCTTGTGATTATTTAAAATTGATATGCTTTTAACTGGACAGTAATTACATTAAACTAATCTGCTTGATACTTGGTGGTATTTGTACCTGAACAACCTTCAAACTCAATCTGTTTGGGAAAAATGCAATACACAAATAAATTGATTTTGACACTAATTATATGAGCCCAACTAACAGGCTCCTAATCAAGGCACAGCTGTTAATAATTTGTTGTTATTATGGAATGAACATGACTCCAAAGTTGCAAATCAGTTTTACCAAATACAGAGCCTATTGAATTTTATCAATGACATAAATATGGTGCTTTAAGAGCCTGGCGTTGCTATGCTTCTTTAATGGATAATGTAAGGAACAACTTGGTGTGGCTTTTTCCCATAAACTACTTGTGTTTTCTGAAGTCCCTTCCTCCATTCAGTTCCTGAAAGTCACCTCCTGTTTTTATTTTCTGCCACACTCTGAAGTTCTAATGAGTTTTTAACTGCAGCATGTTGCATCATGAAGCAATTTCCCTATGAATCCAGCAGATGAGTTAAAGGCAGAAATATAATCATATGTCTGACTTAAAACCAAAGTTATGTGTGCACATAGTAACTACAATGATTTCCCTAAAGTTCATCATGAAACAAAGAAAATAATATTTATGATTATAGACTGTATATTCATAGATCTTTTGTTTTCTTAATATCATAATAAATTTCAAAGATAACTTTTGAAATAATACTCTTTTCAGTGTTTGGGGACTTGATAATAAAACCATTCTGCTATATATAGGGCCTATCACATAGGCCGACGGATGCAAAAAGTATGTAAAAAGGACACAGCAGACGAGAAAATTTTCCATCCGTTGTTATCCGCTCTCAAAAGTGTCCCAAATTTGCACAAACAGAGTGGACAACAACGGAAAGGAACGGACGGGGAGAGGACGTAGCCAGGATGTAAAGTGGATACTCCACGGAAGTCAAGCGGATGGAAGCGGATGGCACATCCGCAGGGCTTCCGGGGGAGCACAGCGAAGCGGATGAGCAGCGGAAGGAGTGGATGCAGAGCGGATGCCTAGCAGATGATGCGGATACAGAGAGGACGCCTAGCTGATGCCTAGCGGATGCAAAGCGTTCACTGCGATGCGGGGAGGATGCATTGCGTCAGCCCCACGGATATAAAAAGATGCAGCTCGCAAGCAGGTCACCATTCAGAGGAAAGACCTGCTGCCAGACACATCTCCAGCCAACAGCCATGGGGAAGAAGAGGAAGCCTGTGCCATCTTCTGCCAGCCCTGGCAAAAAGGACAGGGCCACCATCCCACCCCCTGGTGCTGATTCTGCTTCTGCTGGGGCTTCTGCTGCTCGGGCTGGCTATGCTGGTGCTGGGGCTTCTGCTGGGGCTTACTCTGCTGGTGCTGCTCCTGGTCCTGCTGGTGCTTCTGCTGGTGCTTCTGCTGGGGCTTACTCTGCTGCTGCTGACTCTGCTGGTGCTGCTCCTGGTCCTGCTGGTGCTTCTGCTGGTGCTTCTGCTGGGGCTTACTCTGCTGCTGCTGACTCTGCTGGTGTTGCTCCTAGTGCTGGTGCTTCTGCTGGTGCTTACTCTGCTGCTGCTGCTCCTGGTCCTGCTGGTGCTGCTAGTGCTGCTGGTCCTGCTTTTGCTGCTGCTGTTGTTGCTGCTGCTGCTGCTGGTGGTGTGGTGGACCAGCCCCTAGAACCTCAAAGCCCTTCTGATGAGAAGGCCCTGCCAGAGGGAGGAAGAGGCAATCGCGTGATAGGGAGAGGAGGCAGTACTCCATCGAAGAGGA
The DNA here is from genome assembly GCA_015471245.1 of Laticauda colubrina. Taxonomy (NCBI): domain Eukaryota; kingdom Metazoa; phylum Chordata; class Lepidosauria; order Squamata; family Elapidae; genus Laticauda; species Laticauda colubrina. The sequence continues at coordinate 8,145,720 of BLBF01000043.1, forward strand.
ACATGAGGATGAGGTGCTCGAATGGCTGAGGGAGAACGAGTACCTCTGGCGGAAGGGACACAGGCTCTATCGAGACACCAAGAGGAAGCAGGTGGCTTGGAGGAGAAGGCGGAGAGCCTGGGCTACACTTCAGAGATCCTCCTCGGCTGGTGGAAGCACATGCACACCTGGTACGGGAAGCTGCACCTCAAGAAGTCTGGCCAGGCCGTGGTCAAGCTTACCGACTGGGAAACCTATGTGATGGCCAAGTGCAGCTTCTTGGAGGATGAGGTCCGCCACCAAGGAGCAGCCCCTCTGTCTACCCTCTCTCTCAGGCAGCCCACAGAGACCCAGTCCTCTTCTGCCAAGAGTCAACTCCTGTGTCCAGACATGTATCTGTGGAGTTCCCCCATGACGGAGACCCCCCCGACAGCTGCACTCCCCATGGTGGAGCGCGTGGAGGACCCCCTGATGCAGTGGGATCAAGGAGAGGATGCTGACACCAGAGAGGGTGCTGACACCCACACCCACCCCCAGCTCCACCTCCACAGAAAGCAGGCAGAGAGACAGACCTGAGGGGCAGAGCCACACTGTCCCTCTGGAGATCAGGGACACCATCAAAAGCAGCGTAGATTTCCTCTCTCAGCTGATACACACCGACATACCATCCTCAAACCACAAGCCCTTCCTCACCTACGTCAACCAGACCTTCATGGACATGTCCGAATCACAGTCCCAGGTGATAAAGGAGAGGATCACTGGTCTTCTGCACAACCTTCCAGGCCCAGCTGAACCTGCTCCAACCCAGTCCAGGTCTGCTCCTCCACCTCAGGTGATGTCACAGCCCTTCCAAGGCTTTCCACAGGCCCTCACCTACCAAGGCTACGGCTACCAGGAATTCCAGCAGCAGAGGCAGCCCTTCCCAGTCCAGACACAGGTACATCATACGCCACCGATGCCACCCACGCCACAGATGCCATCCACGCCACCAATGCCACCCATGCCACAGATGCCACCCATGCCACAGATGCCACCCACGCCTTACCTCGCTCAGCTGCAGACCAGACAGCTCCACTACACTCCTCCTTCCTCCATCCCACAGCCAAGCCCGGCCTCAGAACATCTGTCATCGGTCTTGGGACTAACACCCCATGTCATGGAGGAAGGGGTTCTCAACATCACAGGACTGAACCAGCTCTCTGAGAGCTTCCTCCACACACCATCCCCTGTTGTCCTCTCAGGGCCAGGCACCCCAAAGGTGCCTCAGACCAGCACTCCAGCAGCAGCCACCTCTACAGCACCTGGACCCTTCACCCCTGAGACTATGGGCATGCCTCAGAGTGACTGAGAAGAGTGCCAGAGACTGGGTTGCTACCTGTTGACTTTATCTTTGCTTGGGACACTTTACTTGGGTTATTTTGCTTTTACAGTTAGTTATTAATAAAGTTTATCTTTGCTTCACACACTTGGTTCAGTTCTTTTAGTAAATAAAGTCTTGGTGGAAACTTTTAGAAATGGTTTAAGCCTTTGCATGTTTGTGGGATGGGTAAGGATAGCAGTGGGATGGGCAGGGATACCTATGGGATGGGTAATAGCTGTGGGATGGGCAGGGATACCTCTGCTATGGGCAGGGATACCTGTGGGATGGGTAATAGCTGTGGGATGGGTTAGGATACCTGTGGGATAGATAAACCTCCAGTGCAAGCATAGTGGGACTGGATGGTCCACCCTCCCAGGTGCCACACCTATGGCCCTTTATTATCAATAACAATTTAATCATTCATCAACACATTTCAACATAAACACAACTCTTTTTTAAATGTCCTGTTCATTGTAGGACCACTCAACATACATGGCACAATCTCATCAGTGTGATGAGACAGGCTCAAAGAAGCATCCATTAAGCATCTACCATCTTGTCTTGCCACTCCACTGCTCCAGCTGGGGAGTTGCACCAGTGTTTCAGGAGGTTGAGCTGCTTCTTCCCTTCACGTGAAGCTCTGTTGGGGCCTTGCACATCCACAGTGTCTATCAGATTTCGCCCTTGCCTCCATTCACCAGGCTCCATGTCCCCATTGCCTTGTTGGTGGTCCACGAGCCTGTTCTGCAACACTGGGTAGCAGGTGCGCATGAGATTGTGCAGGATGCAGCAAGCTTCCACGATGTTCCTCATGGTCTCTGGGCGATGCTGCATGGTGGTGAGAAGTACCTGGAACCTGTTGGCCAGGATGCCAAAGGCGTTCTCCACCACCCGCCTTGCCCTGGACAGCCTGTAGTTGAAGATACTCTCTTCACGGGTGAGGCATCTGGAAGTGTAGAGCTTCATGAGGTAGGTTCTGAGGGAGAAGGCGTCATCCCCCATGATGAAGTAGGGCACATCTTGTTTGTCATTGGGCAGGGGGTCTGGATCTGGGAAGCCCATGATGAGGTTGCCTTCCAGCCCCTCCTTGAGGTCACTGGCGTTGTATACCTGGGCATCTGAAGATGACCCGTTGCCTGAAGCATCAATGTACATGAACTTGTAGTCAGCATTGACCATGGCGAAGAGGATGAGGCTGAAGAAGCCCTTGTAGTTGTGATAAGTGGACCCTGATTTGGCTGGAGCTTTGTAGGCCACATGCTTCCCATCTATGGCTCCAACAGTGTGGGGGAAGTTCCACTTCTGATACCACTGCTCTGCAACTTTCTTCCAGCCTTCTTCAGTGGAGGGGCACTGGAGGAGCTCCTCCAGGTATTCTTCGATGATAGCCTGCACCACGTCTCTGACCATAATGCTGATGGTGTTTTGTGGCACCCTCCAGGCGTACTGCATGCTCCTGTCCGTGGTCCCGGAGGCCAGGTGGCACAGAGTCAGTGCCACCTTCAGCCCAGGGTCCAGGCTGGGCTGGAAGTTGATGTTTGCCTTGGTCAACCTGGGTCTCAGATGCTCCACAACTTCATCAAACATGGCTGGCGGCATCCTCATGAAGTTCTGGAATGCACGAGTGTCTTTGTTCCTCAGCTCCACCATCAGCTTGTTATACAGACCGTACTCGGCTCTTCTTGTGATCCATCTTCGGACCTAGACACTTCTTGGATGCCTCCTTTTCTTCCCATAGAACAGTTGAAAGAGCCTGTAGAGGGCTTCACACTGTTGTAGAACGATGGCGGCTACCAAAAGGAGTGTGCGACGATCCATGGTGGAGATGACTGGATGCTGTGGAAGAGCAAGAGCAAGGCTGAAGAGGTCTGCAGAGCAGGGCTGCTGGACTGATAGTGATATCCAGGTGATTTCTCCCACTTTTTATAGGAAATATTATTTTTCCGCTAGGTGTCCTTCCACATACTCCAGGCATCCTCCAGACATCCTAAATATCCGATATACGTCCCCTATATGAACATTTTTTCCTTTGTAATGCTTTGTATGTGAGCTGCATCCGCTTTCATCCTTTCTACGTCCGTGCTAACGCTGCGTGTCCGTTCCGCGTCTGTTTCGCTTCCTCCCTGTGTCCGTTTTCCACTGGACCGGATGTGAGGTGTGCGGATGCGCAGTGGATGCCTACCGGATATAGCGGACGCATAACAGATGACGACAGACGTATAACGGATGTTTCCCGTATGCGTAGCGGATGTAGAACGGACGCGTTGGATACTTTATCCACTCAAAAAGTTTTGTGCAGCTCAAAACTTTTTGAGTGGATTAAATCACAGTAGACGGATGCTGGACGGATAGAGAGTATGAAAAACGGACGCAGTGATTACAGAACGGATGCATCGCATTAACCAACAGATGGCAAGTGTTTCTCTCCGTTTTACATCCTCTTTCCATCCGTTGGTGCTGTGTGACATGGGCTTATATTGTGATGCCAATAAAAGAAAATATGTGTAGTTCAGGGTTAAAATATTCTTATCATATTCTTGTGATCAAAAGCATTGTTGTTTCTTTTCCCCTAAAATCATGTTATTTAGTAGCATTAAAGGATTTTTTAAAAAAATCAGACAAGTCTCTAAGGAGATTTTCAATCATCCAGGCTGAATTTATAATTTATTAGTCAGCTAATAAATTCTTATAAAAATGCCAACCTCTAGTTGGTGTGAAGCTTTTTCAAGATAACATGTCTTATTTATATCCGCTACAGTTTTTATAGATCTATACACATTACATTACACATACACATTATAATTAATTAATTATACATTAATCAATTCATTTTAAAAGAGCTGGAAATGTATTTAGTTACTACTACCATAACTTTATATGCAAAATGTTAGAGCTAATCTATAAATCCTAATGTTAAAAAAATTTAGAAACAAAATTTCCACTTTTGGCTGAATAAACATTGAGAGGAAATGGAAAAATAAATTCAATTTGCAAAATATAGAATAACAGAGTTGGAAGGGACTTTGAAGGCCTTCTAGTCTAACCCCCTGTTCAAGCAAGAGACCTTATACTATTCTGGTCAAATGGCTGGCCACTTTCTTCTAATTAGTCTCTTTTGTTAAATTTGCTAAAATAATGAATAAATGCAATTGTAGGGGGGGGGGGAGATTGAGATGAGATTTGCTCTAAAGAAGCCCATATTTCAAAGGAATTATGTCCACCTATTGTGCAATGAGCTTGGATCCAAGATATTAGGAACTGAGAATTTTACAAACTGGAAATACAGTTAAATCAACTTCTTGTTACTTTTCATATTATATGCATACTAAAATGCATTCATTTAAAAATAATAATTGATTTAATACAATTTAAAAATTGTTTGTTCTGATTTGACAGGCAAATATTGGAGCTAGAGAGGAACCACAGAATCTTGGTGACTATAGATTTTACATGCACAATGTCTCAAGTTTAGTCCCTTGGAATCTCTGATTTGTACAACAAGCGTTTTTTCTGGAAACTACCAATCAGAGCTAACTTTACCTAAATAAATACCATGTTCTCATCAAGGAATTTATAAATATAAAGCTTCATAAATATGTAATAAGATCACATATATTGCCTAAAATAGATACAATTGAGGCTTATTATTCTTAAGTGATGCTAGAAATTACTGTATTAATTTTTCTTTTTCAATTCACTGAATAATTCACTGCTTATTTCTCAAAGATGTTGAATTCCTTGACTCTCTAATTAGAAAGGAAATGGACTTTTTTGCTGTATTCCAAAAAGTTACGTACATAAAAAAGCCTGCCTTGAATAAAAACATGTGGTCAAAATCCATCCAAAGACGTATCAATCTAGATTGAGTCTGTGCTTGTTTTCACCAACCAAAGCCTGAAACTATATGTTATAGTTTCAAGTATATGTGTTATTTTACACATATAATTTGTTCTTTAAAAGCTTCTGTTTCAGTTAAATGATAAATAATACATGTAGCATAATCCAAAATTAAATAGGATTCGAACTGAATTACCATTTAATTGCTAGTTAATAAAAAGAAACTCTTTTTTTTCTTGATTAATAAAAGGATAACATAATATTTGGAATATATATTGTATATTGTTGAAAGAACTTGGCCTTCAAATATCATGGTCAAAAGTGAAGAGATTCCAGTTGAAAATGGACACGGGGGAAATCCCATGTGGGCTGGAACATAACTTTTGGCATAGAATCTAAGGAACCGTAAAACCAAAATGTTGTTAATTCTTCACTCTATAATAAGCAGGAAATTTCCTTCTGTTTTTTTTCTTTCTTAAGAGCTAAGAAATGTTCACTAATATTGCTAATGGGGTAAAAGTGAATTAAGGTTCATTTCTAAAACTTGAGATTCAGGAATTTTGAAGGCTATGAAAAAATATAATTTGTGTTCAAGCTGGACAATTACTTGTCACTTATCACTTTTATTCTTCTGGTACCCTATAGCAATGCATAATAAAATATGCGACTGGGTAAAATATTAAAATAATTTTATATTTTAAATTTCTTTTAAATTTTCTTTTAAATTTTAAAAGAAAACTACCAATAAAAATCTGCATTAAAATGTGTTGTGTACAATATGTGGCGACAAAGTGATTTAATCAATAGCTCAGTTAACACGAGGATGTTATAATCTTGATTGTAGCAGTGACGAATGTATTATTGGAAGACTGAACAGGCAGATTGAGGATAGATCATATTGAAGATCTATCTCCATGGTAAATAAAATTCAACATTGATTTGATGGCACATAATCAACAACCATGTATGTGACCTTGCAATATCTATAAACAAAATTATGACACCAGAAAATCCTTATACTAAAACAAAGGGAAATGTATGAAAAGGGAAATGTATACATTAAAATGAAGGCAATATTGACAAGTAAAAAAAAAAAAGGCAAATTCAGGTATTTTGAAGATTTCCAACTTTAAGGGATCATAAATATTATGAGAAAATTCTGCCATCTGTGGATTAGTTCTGAAAGGAAGCATTGCAATATCCATCTTGTGGCCTTATTCAGCCCTAAATTGCCCTACCAGCTGCTACATTTCAACACTCATACAAGACTGAAGATTTTTAAAGATGTTACATGACTGAAAGACTGCAAATAAATGTACATCCATCATTTGCTCAGACTTGCCAAACAACAAGCCGGCAAAGAAGCAACAAGGAATGAAATGCATTCCTTCCTTTCTTTTGCATCTACAAAGACATGAAGAATTTTCCTAAAAAACAAAACCTCTCCCTTCGCCAGTTTCCTTTGTATAAAAGTAAATGTCTAACAGCTGCTTTCAGTACATAAAAACAAACAAACAAACAGTTGAAATGTGTAAAAACATCCTATAATATGAAGTACTATCAAATAAATGATAAAATCTAGCATCTGTAGGAATCTTACCAAGAACACAGCAAGCCATTTTGAAAGAAGATATTGACAAGTGTATTCTGATGGTTAATTACTACAGCCAGAGGCCAGAGCTTTAATTCAATACATACAATATTCAGCTAATTGGTAAAATTAAACTTGCTGTTTTCAGGCAGAAATGTATCATATTTTTAATGATTGCCAAAAAGGCTAGTCAAGAAGTCTGAAATACATTATTATTGTTTTTTCTTATGTTCAGCTTCTGTGAATGCTCTTTTTTTCCCTCAAGGAAACTATTTTTGCTCAGCTCATTGCCAAAAATAATTACCTGGCACCTTGCCTCAGTGCGCTTAGTCTGCTATCTGCCAGTGAAAAGAAATTCATTTTATTAGCTGTACAATTATATTTTAAGATAGCACTATTTACAAATAGTATTCTTTGGGGAGTTTTGTTTTTCACCTATCTCAGGTTAATCGAGATAGGCACGCCAATTGCATAGTGGGTTTTCTTATAGCTAACATTCCTCTTTGCTCCTAAAAAGCTACATATGTGGACCAGGGGATTTTCTGTGGCTGTATGGAAAATCAGTGACTCCTCTATGGATGTGTAGAAATGTTTTCCAGTTGTGCACTGGGATCTCTGGATCCTAGCCTGACTTTTCTACAAAGTCTCCTGAACTGGAATTTGTTTTTAGACAATTGCAAGAAGCTGCTCAATGTATTTTCTGTGGTTTAGATAAAAGTGCCAAGTTGGAAAAAAAGACATTCCCTGCATTCTCTAAAGCAAGATAAATACAGAAGAGAAACCTAGATGAAAGATGGAACTGTTACCTATGGTTCATGCCAGATTTTTTGGTTTTTTGGCAAATTCTGTTAAAGTTGGAAAAAGTCAAAGAGCTGCAACCTTTTCCATTAAAATTCGGAGTATATGTTGGAGTTTAGCACACCTTGTTTATACATTTTGAACCTTCAAAACTATCTATTTTAAAAATGCTTTAATGATTCCTTCTGCATAAATTGGCTACAGCTCCACTTATTTGAAATGGCTCATTTATCACTAAAAAAGCTGCAGGGCACAGCTTCTGTTGAACTGCTCCAACAAACCTAAAGCTTAGTGGGACAAGCTTCTTTTTAGAAGACTAAAAGATATTCAGAACATGCCAAGTAGAGAATGCCACCACACAGGTTTCCCCAAATGTTCCCAAATTAAAAAGTTACCAAAGAGGAGAATATCAATAATAATAAAATCATCAAAATTATTGTCCTTAACTAGGGATAAGCCTGGAAATAATGTGTCTCATATATGCTCTTATTGCCGTTTACTTGAAACCTGTCCTCTAAACCCTGCTCCAAAAGGAAAGTTCTTTAAAGATTATATTTAATGCAAATGTTCTCTCCATTGGATTACATCCAAAATGGCCTATCTGCCTGTGTAAATCAGCTTTGAGTTATACTTTATTAATTTATTGATTAGAATAGTTTATATGGCCACCCATATTATACAAAATAATCTTAGGCAGCAAATAAACAGCCAAACAAATAATAAAACACATAAAATTATACACTGCTCAAAAAAAAAAAAGGGGAACACTTAAACAACACAATGTAACTCCAAGTCAATCACACTTCTGTGAAATCAAACTGTCCACTTAGGTAGCAACACCGATTGACAATCAATTTCACATGCTGTTGTGCAAATGGAACAGACAACAGGTAGAAAGCATAGGTAGTTAGCAAGACATCCCCAATAAAGGAGTGGTTCTGCAGGTAGTGACCACAGACCACTTCTCAGCTCCTATGCTTTCTGGCTGATGGTTTGGTCACTTTTGAATGCTGGCGGTGCTTTCACTCTAGTAGTAGCATGAGACGGAGTCTACAACCCACACAAGTGGCTCAGGTAGTGCAGCTCATCCAGGATGGCGCATCAATGTGAGCTGTGGAAAGAAGGTTTGCTGTGTCTGTCAGCATAGTGTCCAGAGCATGGAGGCACTACCAGGAGACGTGGAGGAGGCTGTAGGAGGGCAACAACCCAGCATCAGGACTGCTACCTCTGCCTTTGTGCAAGGAGGGACAGGAGGAGCATTGCCATAGCCCTGCAAAATGACCTCCAGCGGGCCACAAATGTTCATGTGGCTGCTCAAACGGTCAGAAACAGACTCCATGAGGGTGGTATGAGGGCCCGACATCCATAGGTGGGGGTTGTGCTTACAACCCAACACTATGCAGGACCTTTGGCATTTGCCAGAGAACACCAAGATTGGCAAATTTGCCACTGGTGCCCTGTGCTCTTCACAGATGAAAGCAGGTTCACACTGAGCACATGTGACAGATGTGGCAGGGTCTGGAGACGCCATGGAGAATGTTCTTCTGCCTGCAACATCCTCCAGCATCCTCCGGTTTGGCAGTGGGTCAGTAATGGTATGGGGTGGCATTTCTTTAGGGGGCTGCACAGCCCTCCATGTGCTTGCCAGAGGTAGCCTGACTGCCATTAGGTACCGAGATGAGATCCTCAGACCCTTGTGAGATCATATGCTGGTGCGGTTGGCCCTGGATTCATCCTAAAGCAAGACAATGCTAGACCTCATGTGGCTGGAGTGTTTCAGCAGTTCCTGCAAGATGAAGGCATTGATGTTATAGACTGGCCCGCCTGTTCCCTAGACCTGAATCCAATTAAGCACATCTGGGACATCATGTCTCGCTCCATCCACCAAGCCACGTTGCACCACAGACTGTCCAGGAGTTGCAGGATGCTTTAGTCCAGATGTGGGAGGAGATCCCTCAGGAGACCATCCGCCACCTCATCAGGAGCATGCCTAGGCATTGTAGGGAGGTCATACAGGCAGGTGGAAGCCACACACACTACTGACCTTCATTTTGATTTGTTTTCAGGACATTTTTTTCCATTTTAATTTTGAGTGTAACTTCAAATCCAGACCTCCATGGTTGCTAAATTTGATTTCCATTGATAATTTTTGTGTGATTTTGTTGTCAGCACATTCAACTATGTAATGAACAAAGTATTTAATAAGAACATTTCATTCATTCAGATCTAGGATGTCTTATTTTTGTGTTCCCTTTGTTTTTTTGAGCAGTGTATATATATGTATGTATGCATATGTGTGTGTGTGTGTGTATGTATGTATGAATGTATGTTTGTATGTATGTATATATATACAGTATTATATGTCTGATATTCAGCTTTGTTTGGGTATTTTCCCACGTCATCATAGTTGTGCTTTTAAAATTGTAGCAATGTTTCGGCAGAATCTCATCTGGCTTCTGTGTTGTGTTTGTCTGTGAGTCAGACTTTTACAGTTGTTTCAGTTTTGAATTTGGGGCTACTCTACTGCTGTGCCAGAATGGTTTTTTCTTCATCCTGATTGGTTGGGAGTCTTGGTCTGTGTTTATTGGTCTTGGAGTTTGCTGTGTTCTGCTTGATTGGTGCTTCTAATATCTTCCGTCTGTTTTGTATCTTTTTTTGTCTTGATTGGCTGGCAACATTCTGTTCCTGTATTGGAGGCTTTTAGTGCAGCTTGGCTCCGAGTAAGTGGATGGCTATCATTTATTAGGAAGCTAGGTTTCATCTGGGTGCCTGGTTGGGGTGTGTTTGAGCTGGAGGTATCAGGGGGGGTCTCTTTGTGCCCAGGTGTTTGCCTGGCTTGTGGTGTGGATATTTTTTTGTTGTGAGTGCAGGCTTCCAAATAATTGACAATCTGGTGGAATCATCTCTTCTTTTCATGCTTTCAGGTCTTTTTTCAATCTCTATGGCTTCTCTGATAATTCTGGAGTTTTCTATATTTTCTATATTTTAGTGACTAGGGATTTGGTGCCATTGAAGTTGATGCTATGACCTGTGGCTTTCATGTGTTGGACTAGTGGGGAAGTGTGTTCCAGCTTTTTTACTGCATTTTTGTTTTCATCTAGGCAGGTACTTATTCTTCTATTGGTCTGTCAAATGTATGTGGCAGAGCATGATGCACAGAGAACTTCATATCTGCCTTGGTTTTCAGGTCAATTTTATCTTTGGGGTTTCTAAGGATGGCTGCTATTTTTCTGTCTGTTTTGAAGGCAGTCTTGATGTGATGCAGTATTATATATATATACATATATACAAATATACATATATATATACATACATACATACATACATACATACATACATACATATGTGTGTGTGCTGTTTAGCTTCCTTCAGGTATTATCCCACATCATTGTAGTGCTGTTAAAGTTGTAGCAACGTTTCAGCAGAATCCCATCTGGGGATTCTGAATCATGGGATTCTGCTGAAACGTTGCTACAACTTTAACAGCACTACAATGACGTGGGATAATACCCAAAAGGAAGCTAAACAGCACACATGTAAGTACCCGCGAAAGCTTAAAAAAACATATATATATGTTACCCGAAGGAAGCTGAACAGCACATACATACATACATACATACATACATACATACATACATACATATATATGCTGTTTAGCTTCCTTCAGGTATTATCCCACGTCATTGTAGT
>BLBF01000043.1:8158065-8335941 GCA_015471245.1 Laticauda colubrina
GCAGGCTTCCAAATGATTGACAGTCTGCTGGAATCATCTCTTCTATTATATATTATTATATATTATTGTTATATTATTATATATACATCCAGCAGACTGTCAATCATTTGGAAGCCTGCACTCTCAAATAGAAAGATCTCCACACCACAAGCCAGGCAAACACCTGGGCACAAACAGACTCCCTCTGAGGCGTCCAGCTCAAACACCCCCCCACCGGCACCCAGATGAAACCTAGCTTCCTAATAGATAACAGCCGTCCTTTCACACGAAGCCAAGCTGCACTGAAAGCCTCCAACACAGGAACAGAGTGTTGCCAGCCAATCAAAGCCACAAAACAGACAGAAGAAACCAGAAACACCAATCAAACAAACTCCAAGTCCAATAAACACAGACCAAGACTCCCAACCAATCAGGATGTAGAAAAAAACATCCTGCCACAATAATAGGCTAGCCTCAAATTTAAAACCAACGGCTGTGAGACCCTAACCCACATACAAACTCAATACAGAAGCCTGATGATGGCAGATGAGATTCTGCTGAAACGTTGCTACAACTTTAAAAGCACTATAATGACGTGGATAATACCCGAAGGATGCTGAACAGCACACACACACACACACACACACGTGTGTGTGTGTGTGTGTGTGTGTGTGTATTTATATGTATATGTATATGCATATGTATATGTATATCAACAGACCATCAATGGCAAAAATGACTGGAGGAAAAAGCCAAGTCTTAAAAGCTTTCTAGAAGAAAATAAAAACAACACATCTGCAAGTTATAGACACACTTACATCCACATCCAATCCACACACACACCTTTCCCTTTCTCTCACACACACATATGGTAGAGGCAAGCTTGGCAAATGCTCACCTCATCACTCTTATCAACATTGAATAAAGAGGACCTGGAGTAAGTCCAGCCTTCTAATATTGAAAAATCTCTTGTAAAACAGTTTCCAGGTATGTTATCTGGAAAAAAAATTAATGCTGTGTACTAAATGTACTTGTCATTTTGTCAGGGAAATATCTATGATAGCCACAGACAAAACCTGACTGAAACAATCACAGCAACACAAGTTTCATGGAATATTTGGCATGTCTGTTATAGATATGAATTTTTATTATAACAGCAAAGAGAAGAGGAAAGAAGAAAAATGTTGCAAGGAAAAATAAAAAATAAAGAGCAAATAAAAAAGGGCCGGCACATTATGCAACAAGGTCACATAGTGGGTTAGGGACTTCTGTTCTCACTGTGAGTTGTTGAGGGGGAGTGCATGAAGGGGCTCAGCCAATCTCATTGTACACATGTAGTACTCTTACAATAAAAGTAATAATAATAGAAATAAAAATATAATAAAGAGAAAAGAAATATACAAAGAAGTGACTTCCAACTTTCATTCCAAATAGTATAAACAACGTGACTCCTTACCCTCCACCACATGACAAACAATTATCTCTTCAGAATCATAAGATTGAAAACTATTCACTGAGTGAGTTTATCTTCAATTTTGAACAAAAGAACAAGTAATTATAAGCTTAAGAATTTAAAGAATCTGAAATAAATAGCAAAGGAGTAAGTAAAATTTTGATTTTAAAAAGTTATAAATGAACTAAGAGTCCAGATAAATTTGGAATATTGAAACAATAAGATTTTGGAATTAATTATAGAGAACACACAGTTAACAGTAGGAAATCTGTTTAGGTTTTTGGAAGGTAAACAGAGATAAGCAATTTCATGATTTGAAAACTGGACATTATTGAGGATTAAAGATGTTAAGTAAAGGAAAAAGATACAAGTCTATAAAATTCATGTTTACAATAGATTTTTACAATGAAACATTTTTACAATGAAAGTGCTGAAAGAGATTTTGGAACAATGCAGTCAGAAATTAGTAGCCACAATATTAACAATGTCAATCATGTTATTTTCTTCAATAGATAGGTTATACTATAGATGTTATTTGAAATGAGAAATATAGAACACATTTTATCTGACAAGGTAAAGATGATATCAAAAGTAGATTTACAACTGACAGCTCAATGATTTGAAAAAGTAATATTCAATGGATCTATTTGTACTGGTCTTTGACCGTAATAATGGATCTACAAAATAAATTGGCTGAAGTTTTAAAAGGGGAATACAAATGATAATCCAAAGGAGTATCCTAGACAATTTTCCTATTATATTTAGAAAGAATCTTGTTAAAGCATTGAAGAACATTATGCAACAGGACAAAGAAGAAATGAAAAGAAACCAAATTCTACCACAATATTGGAATGAACTAAAGATTAAGTCTGTTAGAAGTATAGCTGGTCTTCAAAACACAACCATTCATATAATGATTGCTAAAAGAATTGAAAAAAGTTATTTACTTATGACCTTCATAGCATTCCTGTAGTTGCGTGGTCAAAATTCATGTACTTGGTAACTGGTCTGTATTTATTTATGATGGTTACAATTTGCTGGGATCATGCGATTGATATTTATTCCCTTCCCAGGAGATTCTGGACAAGCAAAATTAATGGAAGGCTGTATTTGTTTAATGATTGCGTGACTCACTTAACAATTGTGGTGATTCGCTTAATGACAGCAGCAAAAAAGATTGTAAAATTGAGCAAATGCTGTCCTGTGCTTTCCTTGTGAGAAGCAGCTATCCAGAACACATAATGACAAACTTCCATTCTCTTCTTTTCAGTAATGCATCCAAGGAACAAATCTATTCACTGGTTTCTTGATCTTTCCTGAGTTTGTTGGCTCTTTTTTTCAGAATCATCTTCAATTTACCATATATACCTTGGAAACCTGATCTTCAGAGCTAATCTTGAATACTGAGAACAACATTCAATAGACATGAATACTTAACTGGTTTAATTAAACATGTGGTCAGTGACCAAATTTGGTCAGCGACTATCAATCTGTTTTAATGAATGTGGAGCAGTGGGTTGCATTAGAAAGCTTTTTCTGCTCATGGAAGGTCATGACATGGTCACAGTGGTTTTATCTGCTAGGCAGATGTAAACTGCTTCGTAGTCACAAGCCATGATCCTCAACAACTGCTAAACTAATCATTATCTATAATAAATCTAGCAATAATGCAAACAGCAACATTGTAGTCATGGTATGAGATATATTTTTTTTAAAGGAAATGGGTAGATGAAGGATGAAAAGCTAGGAGTATTATTCAAGACATCCCACTGTTTAAAGGAAGCACTAATAAAATACCAAGAAGTTGCCAAAAATATCTTGCTGCAATACTTTGTTCTTCTTTCCACCAAATTATAATTGTGCAACAGCTCCCCCAAAAAGCATAAGCAATGATAGAGTTCTATCTTGTAAAAATAAGACAAAATTTGCCTTCTGTCTTCATTACAATGAATACTTAATGGGAGACTTATGAGAAAAATCCTAGGATGTGTTATACATTTGAACAAAAATATATGACAACATACAAGGCAAAAATTCTCTGAAATTTAGCTTAATTTGTGATTACTGTACCCAAACATATACATATAACGTTCTCAGAAATGTATAAAGGATTTGCTATTGCTTTCCCTGATTTCTTGATTTTCTAATCCAGGCTACAATCCTAGGATTTTTCTCATAGTCTCCCCATCTAAGTATTAACCAAATATTACCCTGCTTATTTTTTTAAGATAAGCCAAAGTCATTTGTTACTACCATCCACTGAATCCTGAATTAAAAAGAGGTCTGCATAAGGTGTGATTATTCTGTGTATAATTTGTATTCCTATAGTTTTATTGCTCTATCAGTTCTTTCAGCCAACTATGTATTTCACAGCCTGATGATAAATCACTGCTACTTATCAATAGTTAGTATGTAAAACAGCAGCACCACTATCTGTCCATTATTTTGCAATGCTCATGGCTACTGGTATGTTTTATTGCAAAAAAGGCTGCCAAGTTATATATGGCATCTAACTATAACTTTTTAAAGCGAACAAAAGAAGGCACAAAGTATTCAAATTAAATAGAGAATGTTACCTACATAAATAGGTCCATATTTTAGTCTATTTGAAGTAAACATGTAGGCTTGACTTGACTAATTTCCACAAATTTAAAATAAAATTATCTTATTCCACAGTGAAAAAGACTTAAGATTAGTCCACATATTAAAGATCAATTCTCAAACAATATGAGATATCAATTCTCAAACAATATACTATCTAGTGCCAGAAACTGAGATTTTCAGATTTTAAAAAGTTTCAAAAATACATGTAGCATTACTTGTAAATTATTTATAAAATCCATTTTTTCTTATTGAGAGTAAGATAATAGGATTTATTCATTATTTTGAGTCTTACAAAGTTGAATGTTATGTAACATGATTTTAAGAGTCATTTATAAAATACTTGTAGTTATAATTACTTATATCTCTATTCAGGTGTTCAAGTGTGGTAATATTGCTGTGAGGCAAAGTGCAATATGAATGAGAAATTTGAAATATAGCAGGGTCACATATTTTATTTTTATTTTTTTCCTAGTTACATGCAGAGAAACTAAAAAGATAAAAAGTATACTACATTAAATATAAAATGCCAAGTAGATAGGCACAAAGAGAGCATTGTTAAATGCCTGAGATAATTGTAGCCCACAACCAAAATATTATGTAACTTAAATTCTACTGTAGTCATTTCTGATAGTCATTTACCTAAGTGCATTGGACCACCAAAGATGAACGAAAGAGCTAGTTAGGCATATTTGGGAGGGGTTGTTTTAGAATCAGTACTTGGACCTCCAGATAATACCAGTTCTTTGAACTAGTCCTAGAAGAGACTGAGAGCCAGTCACTGCAGCTTGTAAAGTTCTAGCATTTCAAAAAATATTGATTAATCTAAGCTAGTAACCTAATAGCTTTAGTTTAGCTAATTGCACTTTTCAAACTACATTTAATAGTACAATATATTAAAGAAATTCCAAGAGATTATAAGAAGAGATAAATGATGTTGAATGTCCGTCTATTATCTATCTCCATTATTTATCAACCTATCGTCTGTATGTTTGTCTTTCTTATCTGTCTCTGTTTGTCTCTCTGTCTGTCTATATGCCTGCCTACCTGCCAGCCAGCCAGCCAGCCAGTCCACCCATCCGTCCATCCGCCCATCCATCTGTTCGTCCATCTATGCACCCATCTATCTATCTATCTTATCTATCTTACCTTTACCACTCCATTTTCATGCATGGTAATGCAATTGTTGGGATCCTCTGACAGTTGATACAGTGCTTGTGCAGTAGCTCGGTGAACTTCTGGATCACTTGATTTCAGGTAACGTACCAAAGGGGCAACAGCTTTGGTATCTCCAAAACCAATCCTGTTACTTCCCCACATGCAGCAACGAGAAATCGCATCAGCTAAATGCCGCCTTAATTTGTCATTGTTCTAAATCAAGAGGAAAAATAAATTATAATAAAAATACATCCCCTGATGTCTTAATGGAAGACACTTCATATAACAGCAACTATTAAAAATATGAAAGGAGGTTAAAAAGAAAAAAGATTGGTTTCTTTGTTCTCAATGCTCTGTTGGTTATTAACATCAGTTTTTTTTAAAAAAAGATTAGGACCTCTGAACAATTATATTTTTATCGGAGTATGCAGATTCTAAAATGTTTTATGTTTAACTGCAGAAGAAATATAAAATATAACACCATACAATGTATTCCAGAATATTAGCAACAAGGTTTTGCTTACTGTATTTGCTAATTTGGATAATAAAGGAACAACACCATGATCTGTTATAACAGCTAAATTCTCTTCATCTTTTGCTATGTTGGTGATTGCAGCACACACACTTGCCAAAACTTCTTTACTTTCAGATTTCAAAAGATTAACAATTAGTTCCAAACCACCAACAAACGAACGAACCATTTCACCAGCATCCTAAGTGAAAATAAGACAAATTATAAACATTTATTTCTGTGAGTAATTTTCAAAATTATAACTAAATCTCAGCAAATAGGGATGACATAAATATCTTCTTTGTAGATGACCAGATTTTTCTAGCATGATGGCAGAAATAATTATTTTCTATCTTCAAAAGTATGGTAGCTCTATGTATTTCACAATCACACCTCTGGGTTATGTGTGATTTGTGAGACCAGATCATTACAGCTACTGCTTTTGAAATGAACATACCATGAAAAACATACTTATCTGCCAAAATTCTAAATTGTTGTATTTTTTTCATGTTTCAGAATCATAATTTTACATCTCATATTAGTCCGAACTCTTATAAACTAAATGCTGCTTTGAAAAGGTACACTGTTTATAAACATTATATCCTTATAGATAAAAGCATACCAAAAAAGATCAGTAGTATTTTCCATTTGGAGCATCTTAGAAAGCTTAAGATGTCAAAGCCAATTTATCAATTCTGGTTGCTTTTGCCCAAAAATGTGATGGT
Organism: Laticauda colubrina; assembly: GCA_015471245.1. Taxonomy (NCBI): domain Eukaryota; kingdom Metazoa; phylum Chordata; class Lepidosauria; order Squamata; family Elapidae; genus Laticauda; species Laticauda colubrina. Next base: position 8,164,493 of record BLBF01000043.1, read on the forward strand.
GTGGCTGTGCAAATAAACCTGAGTTACCAAGAATCCTCCATGGACTATGGTTTCTTCTGGAGAACCTAACCTGTCCTTGTCTGATTCCACTGCCTACCATTTTAAAGGAAACCATTTTAAAGTCCATTTACAGGGGGATAGGAAAAGGAGAAAATTCAGTATGTCTTTTCTGCATTTCATAAAACACTGTTGAATGAGAAAATGAGCTTATAGCATACAGTAAGTAATTAATATGTGAGCCAACCATTTTGAAAAAGACTATATATACACCTGAGGAATGTAATTCTGAAGCAATATTTTGTTAGCCCAGACTGATGCCCTACAAAATGAGTTCTATCATGAAGGTTAATATTGTCTACCTGTAAAGGCTTCACCATTATGGAACATGAATATATATGGTTTAATTATAATGCAAACAATATAGTAAATATTTATGAACAATTATAGGGAAATATTTTATGTTTCATTAAATTTAGTACAACTGCCACAGATCAGAACAACACATGTTCATTCTCATGTCCTTAAAATTATTATTGTTGAGTAATAACAGCTAGAAATGAATATACTAATCTTGTTAATTTAATGCATTTATTGTCTGTACCAAAGCTTGCAAAAGCTAACTAATGTAACCTAAATAATTTACAATAGATTTTTAAAATGCAATGGTTCTAATAAAATCATGGAAATTAACACAAAAATATTGGCAAATGAAATACACACATACATTGATATTTATGTATAACAACTCTCTAATATTAGACAAGATTATTTCTAACAATAGTAAGACCATAAGAAGAGATTTGGTGATTAATTAACACATATCAGATAATTTAAAACTTAAATGTAATGGGAGCTTTATATTTCAGTCACATGGGGACAGCAAGCAAGGAGAAGAATAATTTGAAGTCAGATAAAGTATATTTATTATACTTGTATTATATAATAATAAAAATCTTCTCTGATCAGAACAATTATCTCCTTCTTTCAATAGTATAGAAGTATAATTATCTGAGATGCTAAGAACCCAAAGAAAAATTAATATCCCAATCTTGAATTCCTTCATGAAAAGTTTTTGTAGCTATTTATTCACAAACAAAAATATAGTTCTGTTTTCCCCTGATTCCACTTAGCACATATGCTTTTAATAATTTTAATAGCTGAAATGTATATTTCTTTCATAAGATTTAGTAATCAGATTACAAATTCATTACATATTCTACTTGTCAATTACAAGTGCCCAGACTGTCAAGTATAGCTCTTCTTACCACAGATTAGATCTTCATTCATAACTTTTTGAAGTATTGAAGATTCACAAAATTAAAGTTAATCAAAGTAAATGTTAAAAATGTTTTGTATATGCAGAATGTGATAAATGTCTTTACTATCTTAAATAAAGGTCTTTTTAAAATATCTATCAGATTGCTATCCATTTTCTGTGCAATTAAAAGTGCCTGAATCATTTTGGAACCTATCAGTCTTTGTTTGGGATCAACATGGCAACCTTCTTTTAACAAGGCAGACTTTGTAATCCTTGAATGTTTTTTTATGTTTACATTATTCACCACAGGGAATAAGTAGTATCATGACTACAAATTGACTTTCCAATATCAACAAAGCTCAGAACACTTTTCACTGCAATTCTTCATAATTATTTGCTTAGATTGGCTAATATACTTCCACTCTGTCACAGCAATTACTTCTACCGTTATGGTTTGTAGCTATTGAATTAACCAGCTAATTAATCTAAATCTACTTCTGTTAAGAAGATTCTGTTGCCTCAGTACTGCTCTTTTAAGCACACACACATGATTAATTCTGATATATACTTTACCACTGCAAAAAACAATCATTAGCACCATACCGGAACAACATTTGCCGTGATATACAGAAATGCTCTTTTATTGCCCATGCAGCATTCCTTGTAATTCCTCAATGCCCCAATGCAGGCAGCCAAGGTATACCTGGATCTGCTTGTCTGTGATGAAAGAGGAAAGCTTCCTCATAAATACAAAGTATCATTTATTATAACACTGGCTCTATTCCCTAGTCTGACATTAAGGAAGTAATCTTGTAAATTATTTGCCTTAATCTTAGCATCTAATAACTTCTACAAGTCAACTCTGCAACTTTCCATGTTTTCTATATAATATTGCATTCAAAGCTCTGAGATTTATCAATTCTGTAACATTGTGTGGGATGGTAATAAAGTCTTCCAAAGATGGTTAATTTTCAAACATGAATCAGCATATGATAATTACATAAAAATTAAAAAGAGAGACAAATTATGACAACTAGAGATCTACCAACTCCTGTGATTTCCCATGGAGTTATGCACATACTCTACATTCTTTAAAATATCAAAGAAAATTAATAGGGCAATTCTATTACAGTTAAGTCATTTGATGTAGCGCAAAAGGAAGCTTTTTTCTTTCTTTTTAACACTGAAAAAGTATGTCTTTCTAGCATTGCTAGTATCTTCATAGAGTAGAATAGAACATTTGAGTAGGACAGTATGAGAAATGACAAAATTCAGAAGAAACATAAATTTTATTCTCTATTTAGTCTATTTAGGAGCTGAGGGATATTGGAAAATATAAACATTATATTCCTTGCTTAGTTATTAATTCATAGCTCTAAAAATAAAGAATATCATACATGTTCTGCTTACTACGCTCTGGATGGGGATAGAGCAACTCCACAAAGCATCCATACAAAGTCTTTTTTATTGGTTCATCAGGCATCCTTATCAACTCACATTTATAACAAGGTTGTTCTTAATGTCCAATCCTTTGCATATCTACATTATGGTCTAGAAAGATAATAAACTCTCATCCCCATGATGATTGAAATGGCTGCATGGTAAAGGATTAAGGCAAGGGTGAGGGAGCCTCCCCCAACCCAACAAGGGCCAATTTAGTGACCAATCAGAATTACAGATGTGACCACATGACATGGATTACATTTCCCAGGATACCTTAACTACATTTACCATGATGCATTCCCTTAACGGAACAGCTCTTAATTTCTAACTAAATATCCCAAATCCCATTAATCTAAACTATCTGGACAGCACACTCCCCTCCTGGAATTGTAAATTCCACTAACTAAAGTAACTTTATAACTAAGATAAACAGTAAAGAGTAATAGTAACTGAATAGCAGATAACTTTTTAATTAAAATAAACAGTTAGCTATATAACTAAGAGAAACTGTAAACATTAATAAAGCATCAAAGGAAAGCAAAGCATGCAAAGCTTGAGGTCAGCCTTCAAGTTCAGTCTTTCTCTGCAGCAGCACTAGATCAGTGACCAATCTGTGTAGAGCTTCTTGGTGAAAGTCTGCTGGTCACCTCTGGCAGCCATTTAGGGTGGATAGGTACTCTTGCTTCCAATGGTTCAAAGGGGTGTTGACAAGTGTTGAATTGGATGTTGAGAAGACATCTGCCCTTGTAGAGCATATTCATGAATGTCTGGTGGTCGCTGGCGGCTGTTTAGGATTTCTTAGTGAAAGTCTACTGGTTGCCAGCAGCCTTTTAGGATGGATCAGCATTCTTGTTTTCGATGGTGCTAAAGGGGGTCGGAAGGCTGTCAGAATGGATGGTGCAAAGGCATCTGCCTGGGTTGGGGCCTGCATCCGATCGACACCGATAATTCCCGAGATTCCCCAGCCCAGGTCTGTCTTGAAGGCAAAGGGTATGTATCTTAGGCCTCTGACTACTTCAGTGTGCACTAAGGCATCAGGGGCATCAAATCCCAGCAAAAGCAAAATCTTGGCTTCAGGATCTAGGGGGGAAGTGATGAGCCATATGCTTCAGGTGAGGTATGTTGCTAGCTACCTCTGATGTTGCAATGTGACTGCAGTCATCTAGTATCGTGTCCCATTCCAACACGGGTGGCAGTAGGAACTGGGAACTTCCATCTAATGACTTTATACAGAGTCCAGTCCCCACCGTGCATTTTGGTACGGTGCACGTTGATATCATGAAGTGCACTTCTTCCTTCCTTCAAAGAGGTCAAAGAATGCAGGCCTGGCTATTGAGCGATCGCTTGGAGGATCCAGGATTACATACATCAACATACCCTGGGCGTCCATCAGGGTACACTTTGGCTAAGCAGATCTGACAACACAAGCGAGGGGCTGGTGTGTTATTGCACAGTGTTGTGGAATTGACACTCACCACTGGCTCCGATTGTGCTGTCGCAGCACGCTGAGGTTCCTTGTTGAAAGGAGGGTTAGGAGTTGTCTGCTGTGGTGGTTCAGAGCCTGGATGCAGAGCAGTTGGGTGCTTGTTGCTGTTGCATAGATGGCATTGCACCTTGGCTGTGCAGTCTTTGGGTGCATATTTAGGTTTGCAACACTTGTAGCAGAATTGGTACTCTTTTATCAACTCTTCCCTTTGAGTCAGGGATTTCGCTGCAAAGCTCTGGCACCTGTTCAGCATGTGTTGAGTGTTGTGCAAAGGGCAAAGCTGGCCCCTCTTTGAAGTCGGAGGCTTAAATTGGTTTGCTTGTGATGAGTCCTCTCCCAAAGTCTTTATGGAGGAGTTCATGACTCCTGTGTTTTGTGTTGTCACATGGTGATGATCTGTAGAGATGTGCAGTAGACTCTGGAGAGGTGCAGAGTTTCAGTTGTGGTCTCTGTTAATTGGGTAAAATCTGCATCTGAGGCGAAGGTTTCGAAAGCTGTTGCAGGACTCTGTTTGCTGGAGAACAAATCCTTGGAGAAGGGCAAAAGGTGGTTCTCTTTTGTGGTTTGCAGCCAGAAAGGCATCAGACAAAACAATCCATTGTTCTAATATTTCTTTTGGGAGTTTGGCGATGATTGCTTCTTGCATTATGAAGAGATCATGGCAAGCCAGTCCTGGTTAGTCAGAACATTCTTTGGCTGTTTGCAGCTCCTTAAGGATGTTGGAAAATTCTTCTAGTCTTCGGGTTTTGTGGATGGTGATACACGGGAAACTGTTAAGTTGTTCTAGGAGCGAGTATTCCATCAATGTGTCCTCACCATATTTCCAGTCCAAAGCATCCTATGCTCATTTTAGAGTGGTGCCTGGGTGGTTAAGTATGCCTGTGTAAATATGTTTCACCATGTAACTAGACTGTTGTCCTAGCCATGCCAACAGAAATTTAAGTTCTTTACTGGGAATCAGCTGTTCACATTGAGTGGTACTTGTGAAAATGTTTTTCCACAGTAGTTATTCTCTGCCTGGCTTGTTGTTGAATTTGTACACACCGCTGCTAAGTCTAACCTTCCACACCTTACTGAGGTTTCTCTGTTACTCCTCTGTGAGGGCAGGTCATCTCTTCGTATGATGTCCTTGTAGGTGTTAGTGTTTTGGCTCGAGGGCATGTGTTGTGGACGATACATGGGTCACCTCAGAGTACTTTATGAGGAGATCGTTATCTGTCCCCACATATATAGGTAGTACCTCTTGAGGTTGGGTGTAGGTTCCACGCTGTGCATCAGAGTTGTCTTGCCGTTATAGCGAGAACTCTTTTGCAAGTGGCTTGAGTGTGGCAATTGTGGTTGGTTTCATGTCAACTTGTTGATAACTCGTAGTGTACTCTGGTGGGTTAATTTGCTTGCCCAGCAGGCCATGAGCCATTAGGTTAGGGTTGCTGATTCTGGGAAGAAAATCCCAGACTTTAGGTTGTACAACATCAGTTGGGGAAGATCTGCTGTTGATGGGAAGTGAATATCGTATTTTAGGTCTTACAACATCTGTTGTGTGACTGAGATTTAGAGTCTGTGGTTGAGATTCACTCCTATGCTTCCTTGGTTGTGGGAGACTACTAGGCAACTGGGGCGGTTCTGTCTGCTCATTTTGTAGCAAGTGCTGCTCATTCATGTAGGCCTTGACCCATGTATCTGGGCTCTCTTCTCCCAACTTCAAGGTCGAAGGTGCAGTAGGTGTTGTCGGCCACCTTCCTCATTGCTGCGGTCCATGCTGTTTTTGTTGCCACGTCCCTTTGTCATTCGACCAACTCCAATTGGGCCTGAACTTTGGCCAATTCTGCCTGTTGATTGGCCTGGGCTTTGGCCATTTCCTCTTGTTGTTCAGCCTGGGCCTTGGCCATTTCTGCTTGTTGTTTAGCCTGGGCCTTGGCCATTTCTGCTACTTTAGCTGCTACTGCCGCCTTCTGCCGTGTCACCTCCTCTGTTGCACGTAGATCTGCATTTGCTACTGCAGCTTCTACTTCAGTCTCTGCAGCCCAGTCAGCATAACGTGCTGCGTTGGAGGCCTTACATGTGACGCTGTGACAGGAAGATGCTCTCGAGGGATGTGAGACCCAGTAGCAGAGAATTGTCATGAGACACTGGAACCTGCTGGCGATCTAGCCAGTTTGGGATGGAGGGATGAGGCTTTCTTGGAATGGTGGGAGGAGGCCACCTGTGATCAAGGAGCTATGTTGGACATGGCCCACTCCCTTGACACTTCTTCCAACCGTAGAGCATCATGTGAGTGCTGCATGGAGGGCTTTTTTGCTTTCCTCAATGCAATCTTCGTGTTCTTTGTGAAACTCTTCAAAGCACTGGATGCGTGCTTGGAGTTTTGGGTCACCCAGTCTTGACTGGATGGACTTGAGTTTATCTTCGCTGTTTCTCTACCGTGTGAGAAGGGCATCTAGATAATCTAGCGATGTGAGGATTTTCTCAGGTGGCAGTTTGTATTTTGGGGAATCACAGATCTCCTCTAGCTCCAACCATGAGTCTGTGTGGCGGCGATAGTGCCTCTCCCAAACTTTCCTCAAGTGTGCTTCCATGGGTTCAGTAAGCTTCTTATTCTTTCTGAGGTCGTAGGCTTCATGAAGTCTAGCTGCCTCTGGGTTTTGGGAACCACATTTACATCAAGGTTGGGTGGAGGGTTCAAGTCCTCTGATACATTAGAGACATCTGTCATGGCTGAAGAAGTTGCCATGGTTCAAATTGGCAAAAAGGGGAATTTTGGAAAATTTAGTGTTTTTATGTGTAATTCCCTTTATTTTGCGAGGGGGTGCTGTGTGCAGGTAGCAAAAAGTAGGAGTTTCTGTTAAATTTAATACTTGAGCACATAGGTGACGCTGTACAATATGGCTGCTTTTAGGCTGCGTTGCGTGCTTGCTGGCTGCACAAATGGGCACAAAAGGAGGCATTGTTGCTGAGTCTGAAGATGTGAGAGCAAAACACAGGTTTGCTTGTTAGTGTTGCTTGCTAGGTCTGGAAGACACTGTTGCTAAGCACAGGTTAGGCTGCAGGTAGTACTGGAACCTTGCATTAAGGTGCTTAATGTTTCCACAATAATTACAAAAAAACAGAATTTTCATTGATTAAACACTGGTTAAATTTGGGAAACTTCCTATAGTTTTTATAAAAATTTGTAAACAAGTTCTTATAAAAATTTGCAGACAGGTCTTTGAAATCTCTGGGAAATTTCTCCTAGACCACCAGATGGTGCTGTGGGATGCTTTGCTTAAGTGTGTAGGGGAGGATGAGCCCCAGAGGAATTTATTGCTTACTTGCTGGAAGAGAAATTCATCAAACAAATACAGCATGCAGTGTGGCCTTGTTATATTTTCAATTTTCTGATGTAGATACGAGAAGATGGAGGCTTTCAAACTTTTAAGGAAAAAGGAATTGCTCCTTTGTTCATATAGCTGCTTGAATTAGCTTTGTGTCTTGGGAGGAGGGGAAATGGGCTTCTTTGCTTTGAAGATGGTCTTTCAGTAATGATTATGACCCCCAACAAAACGGCCAGAGAACACAGGGTCTCTCTTAATTGCCTGTTTGAAGCAGGCCAGAGCTTAAGAAACACTGAGCATTTCAGTTTGAATGTGCAGAGCAGTTTTTGCTTTTCTTTTAGAACACAAGAAGATACTACTTTTGACTCTTCATCTGCATTTGAAAGGAGTTTGTAGGTAGTAACTGAGAGAAGACAGGGGTACATGGGTAATACCTGTCTCCTCCCTTTGTTTTGCAAATTCGTTCTTTCTGAGTTAGGAGTTGTAATCTGAGACATAGCACTTCTTTCGCTGAAGAGAAAAGGGGGTGAATTTGTCCCTTCCTGCAACCACGATGAGAGGTTTGAAGGAAAGAGAACCAAAGTACAAAGGAATAGCATGTACAATTACTCCTGATATTACTTATACTTAAAGATATTACTTCAAATATCTTTGTCCTTATCACAAAATTCAAATTACTTTTGCTTCACTTACTTCTTCCAGGAATCAAGATTAATTATCTTTCTACTGTTCTGCTTTCTATACTCTGGATGGGTATAAAGCAGACAGAGCAACTCCACAAAGCATCCATACAAAGTCTTTATTATTGGTTCATCAGGCATCCTCATCAACTCACATTTATGATGAGGTTCTTCTTAATGTCCAATCCTTTGCATATCTGCATCATGGTCTGGAAAGATAATAAACTCTCATCCCCATGATGATTGAAATGGCTGCATGATAAAGGACTCCGGCAAGAGTGAGGGAGCCTCCCCCAACCCAACAAGGGCCAATTTAGTGACCAGTCAGGATTACAGATGTGACCACATGAAATGGACTACATTTCCCAGGATGCCTTAACTACATTTACCATGATGCATTCCCTTAAGGGGACAGTTCTCAATTTCTAACTATCACAAATCCCATTAACTCTAAACTGTCTGGACAGCACAATACAGAAAGCATGGGGAATACACAGTGTTTTGTTCGGAAAACACACGAGGTAGACCGGGTTCCAACAACAATTACTTTTATTGTAAACTATTCAGTAAATAGGAACAGTTGGCTGAAGCCAGGGCCAGCCTTTTATACAGGCTGGCTTGCCTGCTTGCAGCCAATGGCAGTTGTTTAGATTTGCCGCCTTTTTGGCAGCTCTTTGGATTGGTTCCTAGTGAACCAATCCAGTGTTCATTTTATTAGCCAATCAGGTTTGTAGATTTGGAGTCATCCACTTTACATACAGAACACCCCTCCCCCCTTAGTTCAGTCCTACGTGGTGACGTAGTCTCGCAGGTAGGTGGGGCTTTTCCGGACTCGACTTGACCTGCGCGGTTCATTCTCAGTGAAGACTTCGACCGGTTCGGATGGGGCTGCTGTGTCGTCCGTCCTTCTCCCTGGAACCGTCTGGAAGGGTGAGTCAGCCATTTTACCGCCGCCTGAGTTTCTTAGGCCGGCGGTTTTGCCGCTCCCTCCCGTTTCCTCGGGCCAGGTCGAGCTGGCTTGGCTGGCCCCTTTCGATGGGCTCTTTCCGCAAGTCTCTTCAAAAAGTGAGTCTTTTATTTGCTCTTTTTGTTTGTATTGTTCGTTAGGTTTAGTTTTAAACAGTTCTTTATTTGTTTCTCGCCTTTCCCCCCCCACCTTGGTTTGCATTTCGCCGGTTTTTTTGGTGAATGTTTGTAAGTCTGTGGTTCTTTCTATAATTCGAGATCGAAGCTGGTCTATGTGCCACTTCCATTCCCTGCCATCGTCTAATTTTACTCGGTAGGATTTGGGGCCTGTAATTTGGATAATTTGTCCTGGTAGCCATACCGGGTCCCCGGTGAAGTTTTTGGCGTATACCAAATCGTCTATTTCGAACTGTCTGAACCTTGTAGAGGAGTCAGGGGGGTTTTCTGGGGTAAAATTTGGGTGTAACCTATCCAGGTGAGATCTTAATTTTCGCCCCATGAGTAATTCTGCTGGTGACTTATTTGTTATAGTACTGGGCGTTATGTGCTGGAGTGTGAGCAAACGGTTTACTTTCTGTTGGATATCTCCAGCGTCCATTCGTTCCAACCCTTCTTTGGTAAACCGGACCATTCTCTCAGCCCTGCCGTTCGCAGCCGGGTGAGCCGGCGCGGTTAGTGCATGTCTTATACCTAGGGAGGCTAGGTATTGCTCAAATGGTATGCTGGTTAGCTGTGGCCCGTTATCTGAGACGAGAATGTCCGGTATGCCATGGGTGGCAAAAAGGCTGTCCAGTTTTTTTATTACAGCTTCTGTTGTCGTTGATGGCATAATTTTTACTTCAAGCCAATTTGAATAGGCATCAACGACAATCAGAAAGGTATGCCCTTTGGTAGGCCCCGCGAAGTCAATGTGTATTCTTGACCACGGTCCTCGAGGGGTTTCCCAGTCCTTAACGGGTGCTTTTGGTGGGGATGGTCTAATTGCCTGGCATTTGTGGCATGAGCTTACCCAATACTCTATGTCCTTATCAATACCCGGCCACCACACATAACTTCTGGCAAGGCTTTTCATCTTAACCATTCCCGGGTGCCCTTCATGTAACAGCTTAAGTACCCTGGGCTGTAATTTGGCAGGGATTACTACCCGATCACCCCACAACAAACACCCCTTTTGGATAGAAAGTTCAGTCTGTCTGGACCGGAAAGGTTTAAAGTTTTCAGTTTTTTGATTCTCCGGCCAGCCTTTACCTACCCAGCTAAGAACGCGGGCAGTCAATGAGTCTTTCGCGGTGGCTCTGGCGACATCATACGCCGATATGGGTAGATCGGGACAAGTCTCGATTTGTAGCGTTGTCATCACTGGTGCCGGGTCTGCGTCGGTTGCTGATAAGGGTGCTCTGCTCAAAGCGTCCGCATGGGAAATTTGTTTCCCTGGCCGGTGTGTCAGAGTGTAGGAATAAGCTGCTAGGAACTCTGACCATCTCGTCATTCTTGGGGACAGTATATTAGGTGTTGGCTTGCTTCCCGCCAAAATCCCCATTAGCGGTTTGTGATCCATTATGATTTGAAAAGTCCTCCCATATAAGTATTCGTGGAATCGTTTTACTCCAGCGACAATTGCTAGAGCTTCCCTGTCCAATTGGCTATAATTCCACTCGGTTTTTGATAGAGTCCTAGAATAATATGCGACGGGTGCTTCTCTGCCATCAGGTAGTTGGTGGCTCAGGATGGCACCTACTCCATATGGTGAGGCGTCGCAGGTCATTGTTAATGGCAGAGTGTCGCTAAATTGGATGAGAACGTTTGTTGATGTTAGCAAGCTTTTAATATTTTGGAAGGCTTTTTTTTCTTTGTAACCCCAAGTCCAAGTTGCCTTTTTGTCTAGCAGACAGTGTAACGGTTCTGCTATAGTGGCTTTGTTTGGCAGGAACACGTTATAAAAATTAATTAATCCTAAGAACGCTTGTAGTTCTGTTTTATTTCTTGGTTCAGGAGCGTCTTCCCAGCCGGTTGTAGTCACTCGATCGACCCCGGTCATCCCGATGCCCAATGGCGCGAACCACTCGATGCCCAGGAGGCTTGGTCTGTCTTGGTTGACTATGGTCAGCGGAAGCACCTTGATGTGATTTTTGTAGGCGACTCAGAAATGTCCCATGCCAATTATAGGAATTTGGTTTCCCTGATAGTCCTTGAGGGTTAGGTGCTGCTTCTTCAATTCTTTGGGTTTGATACCTGGGACTAACTGTTTAATTGTGTCCCACGATACCATGGAGAGGAAGGACCCCGAGTCCACTTCCATCTTGCAGTGTTTTCCCTCGATTTCCACGATGACTTTAATTTTTCTCCCACTTTCCGTCTGAGCGCTCTGTATAATGACAGTTTGGTGTGTATTGGCTCGCTTCTCTTGTTGCCATTTTCTTTCGGCTCGTTTAGGCTCGGCTCGTGTTGGGGAATTTCTGCGTCTCGTCGGGCTGTAGAATTTTTTGTTTCTGCAGACCTTCTCGATGTGCCCTCGTTTTTTGCAATGTCGGCAGATGGCATCGAGAAATCTGCATTCAGCTCGTGGATGGTTTCCTCCACAGCCAGCGCATTCCCGCCAATTTCTCCTTTCGCGCTCTTTTTTGTTCGTGAGCAAACGGTGGACCTCGTCGTCCTCTTCACTCGATTCATTTGTTTCGCCCGACTCTTCGTAGTGGGTTGTGGTGGCAGGATGCTTTCTGTCTTTGGCTGGTGTTTCTTCGCTGTGTGTGTTCATCTTTTTAATGGCTACAGCAGATTTTTTCGCGGCTTCAGCGGCTGTAGCTTCCGCGATGGCTTCGGTAACGGTGATGTTGGGCTTGTTGAGCATTTTACTCTGTGCGGTCGAGTCTCTCAGGCCTAACACCACGCGATCTCTCATTGCTTCGTCTATGTTTAAAAATTCACACTCACCCCCTATTTGTCTGAGGGCAGCGATGAAATCGGCGACGGTCTCTCCCTCTCTCTGGTCTCTGCGGTAAAATTCGTGTCGCTTTATTAAGTTAGACACCATCGGAGCGTAGTGTGCTTTGAGGAGTCTCTGCAATTCTGTCCACGTTAGTTGTTTAACGTCCCGGGGCTTCGCGAGGGCTTTTGCCATTTTAAAAACTGTTGGCCCGCAGTGCGTCAGGAACACGGCTCTTTTGCGTTGCTCGGAAATGCCTTCCATTTCATTGCTCTCCAAGTACATTTGGAAGCGATCAGCATAGGAATCCCAATCCTCTTCGTTGGGATTGAAGGGCACAGGCGGTGCGTTGTTTCCAGACATCTTGGTTGTAATCTGGACTTCTTATCACCGCGTGCAGGTTTTTCCGTTCAGGACGATCCCACCTTCGTCGCCAGTGTTTTGTTCGGAAAACACACGAGGTAGACCGGGTTCCAACAACAATTACTTTTATTGTAAACTAGTCAGTAAATAGGAACACTTGGCTGAAGCCGGGGCCAGCCTTTTATACAGGCTGGCTTGCCTGCTTGCAGCCAATGGCAGTTGTTTAGATTTGCCGCCTTTTTGGCAGCTCTTTGGATTGGTTCCTAGTGAACCAATCCAGTGTTCATTTTATTAGCCAATCAGGTTTGTAGATTTGGAGTCATCCACTTTACATACAGAACACACAGAGTACAGAATAACAGTATACACATTTTTAAAGAAAGGCATAAAAAACATAAAATTGGTGAGCTTGGATTGTCACTACATCCTTTTTCATCTTATTCAACCCAACTGTTGATGCTTCTAACCTTAAAGCAAATTTTTAAAATGATTTTAAAGTATTTACTCTTTTAAAGTAAAAGTAAATTTGGTCTTTGCTCATCAAGAAAATCAGTTCCTCCCTTTCCTTTTTGTACTATCTTGGAGCATTTGATTAGAACTCAGGTTTAGGTTTCAGTAATTCTATGTTTGGTACTCAATGGGCAATGCCTATAGAAAGTAAATTGCATATTCCTATGTAAGATTAGTGATAATTCCCAAGTAATAAGATAAACAAACCCAGTGATAAATTCCTATGTTTCCCAACAGATATTTTGCAAAAGAAGTCTCTATCTTAAAAGATACAATTTTTATATTCTAGCTTCCATTCCCAAATTCTGGACCTTTCTATCAAGCAAGGGCAGTGTTGATATATATTGGTATATGAGTTGTATGTTCTCTCTTCATAAATTAATGAGCTTCAGAATAAGGCTAAATTTATTTATTATAATATATTTATATATTATATTTATATTAATAACATAATAAGGCTAAATTTGCTGCATTTCCTTTGCAATGTGAGACAAGCAGTTACTTACTGCAAGAACTCACAGTTCATCCCATGTTCAGGGATTTCCACTCCTTTCCTGAGCAAAAGAAAGCCAATTCAGTCTAATGGTTAAGGCATCAGACTAGCGAGCAGAAGATCATGAGTTCAAGTCCTACCTCAGTCATGAAAGCCAGCTGGGTGATTTGATCATTCATTCTCTCTCAGCCCAACCAACCTCCCTGGGTTTTTGTTGTGGGGAAAATAGCAAGAAGATGTATTGGATAAGTTTGTCACCTTGGGTTGTTTGTAAAATTAATAAAGGCAGGATAAAATAAATAAAAATATAAATAAAATGCCATGGTACCTTTAACTATTTACTCTTTGCTGGGAAGATCACATCTACCTTGCCCTCTTCTTCTTTTTTTTTTTTTAATTTTTATTGGTTTTTAAAACAAACATAAACAAGCAAAACATAAAAACATTAAGTCATCTTCCATATATGTACATACAGTGTGTCGGTTGGTTTACAAATTGTTTTGTGCTTCCATTTCATAGTCTTGAATTATAATTACATTGTATATAATCTTGTATTTTCAATCAAATATTAAATACATTAATATCATTATTAATCAATCATTTGACTATACTTTTATTCATTCATGTTTTACAAAATGATCATATTTACTTAATTTGTTTTATGACAATTCATATTATCATCCCTGATCTATTCTAGAATCATTTTGTAGATGTAAGAAAAGAATACATCTTTATATATTTATTATTTTCTAAAAATCTACATATTTCATTACTAGATTTTATTCTCTAACCATTGATAGAATAGATCCCAAATTTTATAAAATTGTTTATCATCTTGTTCTCTTATTTCAAATGTCAATCTACTCATTTCAGCACATTCCAATATTTTCTTAATGATTTCCTCCTGTGATAGTATTTTCTCATTTTTCCAGTTTTTAGCAAATACAAGCCTAGCCACTGTTAATACATTTACAATCAGGTATTTCAAGTCTTTACTATGTATTTCAGGTAAAATTCCCAATAAAAATATCTCTGGTTTCAAATCTATATGCTTTTTTGTCATTTTTTCCAACCACATGTGGATTTTAGTCCAGTATTTTTTAGCATCTGCACAAGTCCACCACATATGGTAATATGAGCCAGGTGTCTGATGACATTTCCAACATTTTTTGGATTTATTTTTGAACATTCTTGCTATTCTTGTCGGGGGAAAATGCCACCTATAAAACATCTAATACAAATTTCCTTCATATGCTGTTGACACATTGTCATTTTATAATTTTGAGACCACAATTTTTGCCATTTCTCTAGATCAATCCCATATCCAAAATTCTTCCCCCAAGCAATCATAGTTTCTTTAACTTGTTCTTCTTCTAGTTTAATTTCTAATAAATATCCATACAATTTTTTAATCACCTTTTCTTCAGTATCTGTAAGAATCTTATCTAAATCAGTCAATTTATTATAGAAACCTTCTATTTTAAAGTCTTTTTCATATCTTGAATGTATTTGCGCATAAGAAAACCAATTCATCTTTATACCTTGTTCCTCTAGTTTTTGCATCGATTTAAGTTCACCCTTTTCGTTCAAAATTTCCCCATATCTAACTGTTTGTTCCCTCTTATATGTTATAGGATAAGAAAATGCTTCAATAGTCGATAACCAGACCGGAATTTTCAAATAACATTGTCTTTTAATCTTCTCCCAATTTAACCACAGAGACTCCCGTATATAATGTCTTCTAAAATAACCCTGTATTTTAGTTCCTTATACCATAAAAAGGCATGCCACCCCAACAACAAATCATGTCCTTCTAATGTCAACAATCTAGTATATCTTAATGTTATCCATTCCTTAACCTATGTCAAGTTTGTAGCTTGGTAGTAAAACTCCCAATTAGGCAGACCAAATTCTCCTCTAATTCTAGCATCTTGTATGAGTTTTAACTTTATTCTCGCTTTCATGTCCTTCTAATGTCAACAATCTAGTACTTCTTAATGTTATCCATTCCTTAACTTGTAGCTTGGGAATACAACTCCCAATTAGGCAAACCAAATCCTCCTCTTATTCTAACATCTTGCAACAATTATAACTTTATTCTCGCTTTCTTACCTTGCCATATATATTTCAACACAATTTTATTTAAATCTTCAAAGTAGTCTTTTCCAAGCCTAATTGGAATAGTTTGAAACAAATATAAAATTCTGGGTAATACATTCATCTTGATTGTTGAGATTCTCTCTATTAATGACAGTTGTAAATTTTCCCATTTCGCCAAATCTAGCGCTATCTGCTGTTTAAGTTTGATATAATTATTCTCTTTTAGTGTACTGCATCTTGCTGTCAACTATATCCCCAAGTACTTGATCTTATTCATGACCTGAATTTTCAATAGGTCTGCCAGTTCTTCCTTTTGTCTTGATAGCATATTCTTTGTCAAGATCTTATCTTTATCTATTTTCAAACCAGCCACCTTTCCATATATCTTTTCTATCAATTTTGATGCTCTTTCTAGTAGGTCTTCTTAGATAAAAACCAGATCATCTGCAAATGCTTGCAACTTAAATTCTTCCTTTTTAATTTTCATCCCTTTTATATTCTTTTCATCTCTAATATTTCTATTTAGCACTTCCAAAGTTAACACAAACAAGAGAGGTGATAGTGGGCACCCTTGTCTTGTTCCTTTTCTTATATCGATAGAATCTGTCAGTTCTCCCTCTATCATTACCTTTGCTATCTGCTTATGATATATAGCTTCTATTGCTTGAATAAATTTTCCAGCAAAGCCCATTTGTTCAAGCTGTAATAACATGAATCGCCAATTCACATTATCAAATGCCTTCTGTGCATCTAGAAATATCAAAGCCACTTGTTTTTCAGGATGTGCCTCGTAGTATTCCAAAGTGTCCAAGATTACTCTCATATTGTCTTTAATTTGTCTCTTTGGCAGAAATCCATTTTGATCAGGATGGATAAAATTATTGAAGTATTTTTTAAGTCTTTCTGCCAATATTGAAGCAAAGATTTTATAATCTGCGTTTAGTAGGGAAATAGGTCTATAGTTCTTGATTTGTAATGGATTGGTCTCCTCTTTTGGAACAAGTATGATATAAGCTTCTGACCATGATTTAGGTATTCTTTTCTTTAACATAACTTCATTCATAACTTCTAGCAATGGAAAGTTCAATGATTCTTGTAATGTTTTGTAAAATTCTGCCGGAAGTCCATCTGAGCCTGGTGTCTTTCCATTATTTTGCTTCTTGAGTGCTTCAGTTAACTCCATCATCGTTATGTTGCTTTCTAACATTGCTTCAATCTCTTTAGGTATCTGGGATAAATTAGCATTCTGTAAATACTGTTTAACTCTTTCCTCATCAATATTCTCTTGTGTGTGTAGTTTCCCATAATAGTCTCAAATGATTTCCTTCTTCTCTTTACTACCATAGCAAACTTGGCCTTGATAATCTATTAATTGAAATATTTTCCTTGATTCTTTCTCTTTTCTCAATTTATATGCTAACCACATACCTGGTTTATTTGCATCTTCAAAATAGTTCTGTTTAGCACCTCTAATTTTTGTGCTAATTCTTCTTTTTCTATTAGACCCATTTTATGTTAGGTTATATCCATTTTTAACTTAATGTCCTTTTTCTGTGGCATTTTCTGTGACTCTTTTTCAAGTCCTTTATACTCATCTTCTAATGCCTTAGAGGCAAATCTTTTCATGGTATTTCTTTTCCTTGTATAGTCTATTATCAAGCCTCTGGCATATGCCTTCATTGTATCCCATGCATTCTGAATTGATGTGTCTTCTTTTTTGTTTTCTCTAAAGAAAAAGGCCAGTTCTTTCTCCATCCACCATGTGAAGTCTTTTTCCTTTAAAATAGCATTATTTAACATCCATCTGGATCTTCTTCTTTGTCTTTTCCATTTAATTGTCATTAGATTGTGATCTGTCCAAGTACTTGTTTCAATATTTATTTCTTGAATATTAGTTAACAATTCTGTTGACATCTATATCATATCTATTCTGGACCATGATAAATGTCTATTTGAGTAGAAGGTGTATTGTTTAGTTTTAGCATTTCTTTCTCTCCATGTATCTTTTAAGTTTATTTCATCTACCATTAAAAAAAAAAATTTAGGGAGAGTCTTTCTATTTTGCTTTATTGTTTTCTGTGTTGTATAGTCCAGTTTATTGTCTACAATTCCATTAAAATCTCCCATCATAACTATATTAACATAGTCCAGTTCAATTATTTTCATATGTATTTTTTTATAGAATTCTTCTTGATTGTCATTCGGGGCATAGATTGCACTCAGGAGTGTTTTTGTGTTATTGTCCATTATTTCCACCATTAATATTCTTCCATCATCATCAGTATAAATCAATTTCGCTGGGATGGTCTCTTACAAATAACAAATATAATATATATTTGTAATATACAAAACCACTCCTCTTTTCTTACATTGTGTCAAGGAAGTAAATATTTTCCCTAATTTTGGCTGTATCAACAATTGTTCACATTGTTTTTTTATATGTACTTCTTATAGGCAGATTATATCAAATTTTAATTTCTCGAATTTATGAAAGGTTTTCCTTCTTTTAACAGCTGAGTTAAGTCCATTTATATTAATTGTAATCATTTTTTTCTCTTCCATGGTTATATTTTGTAGTGCAGCTCTCGTGGATCTTGGTTCACATTGTTCTTTGGCTTCCTCCTTTCCATCTACTGCACCTTTTTCTTTTTCAGTCGTCATTTGGGAGTCCTCTTGGAATTCAATAAGTAAAATTTCTTTTGCTGCCTCTTCCTCCCCTCTGAAAAATTCTGTGTAAAATGATTCAGCTTTCTCAACTGAGTCAGTTCTATATCTCTGTTCTTGCCATGTGAATATTAAACCCTCTGGAATCAGCCATCTGAAGGTTTAATGTTCACATGACAAGAACAGAGATATAGAATTGACTCAGTTGAGAAAGCTGAATCATTTTACACTGAAGGAGCAATTTGGTCAAGAATCGGTATTCTTCTCATCTCTCTCACTCTTCTGAATACTTGTTTCAAGACCACAATCTCCTTATCTTTGTATTTCAATGTTTCTCTTTTGCCACTTGCAATATTTGCGATTTAATGGCTTTCTTTGTAAATCTTATGTGAACTTCTCTTGGTAAGCTATTTCTCATTGCATATCTTGTGAAGACTTGATAAACCTCATCTATCCATCCGTCATCTTCTCTTCAGTTATTTCCAAAACTTCAGCCAATATTTCTATCATTATCTCAGCTAGATTTTGTCCTTTTCCTCTATGTTTTGGAATCTAAAATAAAATTCTGATCTGTATCCAATCTTCTTATCTCTTTATCTTCTTCAATTTTTTGGAGTCTCTCATCCTACTTCATCATCATTTGTTAGATGTTCTCCACTTTTTCATCGGTTTTCCCTGTTCTTTGTTCAATGTTCTCTATTCTCTTTTCAATATTCTCTGATCTTGTTTGAATATTTTGAATTCCTTGCATAATCATCTTTAGGGTAACTTTTTCTTGTTCTTTTTCTTGCCTTAACATTGTCTGTATTGAATGTTGTCCTCCAGATGGTGGAGAGGAAGAAGTAGAAGTTGAAGAACCAGGAGTTGTTAATTTCCTACTCATTTTGAGCAATTCAAAATCTTCAGGTTCTTCTAGACCTTTATCCAATTGTGAAATAACCAATTGCAGTTCCAAATAAAAATAGTAGGAAAAAAGAAGCCAAATAGTAATAATAATAAAAAAGAGGAAAAAATTTCTTCAGGTTCTTGTATACCTTAATCCAGTTGATTGGTTAGATGACAGTAAAAATTCAAAAATGAAGGAAAAGACCATAAACACATCATAAACACACACAAAGAAGAAAAACTTGTAAAATCCTAAAAAAGGTGAAAAATTGAAAAAAAAGGCTAAAAAAAAGAAAGGAAAAATTCTTCAGGTTCTTCAACACCTTAATCCAATTAAGAGGTCTCAAATATAAAAGGATGCATAAAAATAAACCAAAAAAACACAAACAAACCCAATATGGAAGGTAGATGGAAAGACAAAAATACCAGGAAGGGAGAGAGAAAAAAAAGGCTACTCCTTTAAAAAAAAAAGGAAGGGAAACATTAATACTAAAGCTTTCCCTTTAAAATAAAAGGCAGATGTAGAAATTTAACTTCCCAAGACAAGAAAAAAACAAACCAAGACAAGTTCCAAAGAGCCAAAAATCCAAACAGCTATTACAAAAAAAAAGTAGATGAGAGGGGTAGCACAGCTTAGAAAGAATAAAAAGAGCACACTGTCCTTTATTTAATTATCCAAGGTTCTTATTATAACTCTCTTCTCCAAAGACTTACCACCTTTTCTTTTCCTAAGCTTCAACACCAGACTCCAGCTGTTGATAGAAACCCAGAAGAGCACCTGCAATAATACTCTCCCATGCTCTTCCCTCTTTCTTATCGAACAGGCAATGTCCTTGAAAAAAAATCTCAGTTCTTTCTCAATTTTGTCTGGTCAAAAGAGAAATAGAATATTTCCAAGCCTCTAGTTGGCAGTGTTACAAAGTTTCTTTAGCTTTCACTTTTCCTCTCCTTTTCCAAGAAAAATATAATAAGAATTAATTAAAAAAAGAAAAAGATATTAAAAAAAATAGCTAAAAGGGAGTCTCTGGCTTAGAATATTATAAAGTCAAAAAGGAGAAAAGAAGAGATGAAAAGAAGAGAAAAAAACCAGTCCAGTTTCAAAATATAAGATCATGTGTGGAAAATCCAGCAATGAGAAAAAAAATAAAAATATTACTTTGACATTCCTGTTTAAAATCACCGCTTACTCACTTCTGTCAAAACTTTTACAGATTCTTTCTTTCCCTTAGTATGTCCTTTCAAGTCTTAAAATAAAGAAAAAGTTCTCACCAAACCGGCACACTCTCTCTTTCCATTCTCTTTCATTTCGGAGAAGTCCCAACTTCAACAGCTTTAATGGATGCCTCTTTGCCGCTGGCAAAAAGAGCTTCTCCTGGATCTACCAGGGACTTTGCGATATCCCTGGGATCGACAGGATGTGCTCTTTATATTCACCGTCTCTTCGGGATGGTTTAGATCCACTTGGACCGTCCAGTAGCAAAGATATTGGCAGAGATCTCAGACCTCCAAGATTGCATGCTGTATCATCGCGATGCCAGTTCCGCCCTCCCCTGCCCTCCTCTTCTTCATCTTATCTTTAGTCATGTGAAGCAAATGGAATGAAGGAGGAGCAAGGAAAGTCAGTGGAACATTGGCTAGCCACAGTTTCCCGACATTGGACAGCTAGAGCAAGTGCTGGCCAGTTTATGGAGGTGGATGGAAATGTAGAGTACCATTCAACAGTGTGTAAACAGCACTGATATTTGGGAAATAAGCCAATAGTCAATTGAACATACCTTGTCTTTCGTTTCAGCCTAACTCTCTAAACATTACCTTTGTTGATTCTGGCATGGTATTACTTATATTTTGGCCCTCTTTTCCTAACCTTGTTCATTTTCTTTCATATGACTCTGGCATATATTAATTTCTCTTCTTCTTTTGTGTCAACACACCCTAACATTTCCATCCTTCCATCCAATTGATGTTTCACTGTGTCTTTCCATCTCTTATTTCTTGGAGGTGGTGCATGTTTTATCAGAATTCTAGTAATTATTCTTATACTAAACAGCATATCAATTGCTTCAAGTGTTTCTGACTTGCTGTTCATTTCCCTTTTTGCCTTGCTAAATTTGCTATGACTTACTTGTATTCAAAATAGCCCCCCTCCCCTCCCACATGTTCATTCAGTGTATGGGTAAATGTATGAACAGATGAATAAAAACTAAACAAACTATTTCCTAATTTGGAAGCATATTCTGAATTTGGTAATCATGAACTTTTCAATTTACAAGTTAGCAATTTGGTCAAATGTTGTTCCTTTTGGGGAATAATAAACTCCTTGTTAAAATATATTATATGAATCAAAACTGAATATTTCATAGCCAGCTTTATTTTCTCAGTGATGTAGTCATGGTGGAAACCTGGTATAAATGATAATGCGAACAATGCAAGAGAATGATTATAAATATGATACCCTAACCAAGCATGATAAACAGTCCTATAGACTTAACTCCTATTTAGGACACATTAAAGATATAACTAAAGATTTAATTCATATTCAGATCAACTACCACCTAATATAAAACATGTGAAAATCCAAAATATAGTTCAGAGGACTCTTAGAACTTATGTGATTAATACTATATATCTAATCAACTAAGCAGAATAAAGTTAGAATATTATTGTAGGTATTATGTAATATGTAAAACAATTAAACAGAAAAAAAAACCTCAACATCAAAGCATATCCATATATCTCCATATTATGCATAGGAAAAAGTATATAAAAATATGAAAGTACAATGTAACCTAGATGATACCAATTCATACTTTGGACATATATACTACTTATTTCATTCATTCTTTTATATAATTGATCCTATATTTATGTATTTCTCCACATAGTACTAAATCCATAGAGTGGCTGATGGCTGGAGAAGATGAAATGATTCACAACAACATTTCTCCAAAAGATTAGACCATCTTCATTCAGTTCTATTATATCCTTAATTTTACAGATACACAATTATTTTTATTTATTCATTTAATTAGCTAATTCATACTCTTTACTTCTCTTATATCCAAGACACAATATTCCATGTGCTTTATTCATCATCAGATGGACCTACTAACCCTAATCTCCACAATCCATCATTATTTTGATTAACAAAGGCTTTCATGTAATATTTGGTAAAAATATAGACCTAATATCTAGTCTTAGTCACACCTGTCCCATATGTAAATTTTCCCACTAAGGTAAGGACAGTACTGGTCAGTTTTAGCACATGTAGTTTAGTACATTATTAGTAAACCCAAAGCCTGATTTTATTTCAGATATGTTCATGTTATTCCATGCAAATTAAAATTCCTATTCTGGAAATCGATATGATATTCTCTGCATCTCACCAACTCAAAGTCATGAAGTGCACTGACATAGGACACAAAGTAATTTAGCAATAAGATAGGGTAAAAAAAATCAATCTAATGTGAGTCTTTAAAGTTTAATTAACCAGAAAAAAGATTTTAGTTGTCTCATCTAGCGTAGCTAACATTTTAATATAATTCTAGAGAACCTATGATTTAAAAAATAATACCTTGGAGAGGAAGGAGAAATAAAGTTGATTAAAAGTATGACCAAAATACAATAAAATAGAACTACAGTAATGGTATTGTGTCCATGCACCCTAAAATTACATTTGGCTTTTTGCAACAGCCATGTGTATTACTAACTCATATTCTGATTGCAGTCAGTTATATGACATTTGTTAGAAATCCTGTAACCAAGCCAGGTATCACCAATCCTCTATCTGCACATTGATTTTATTTCCTAAATTAAAATGTGTATTTTTCTGGCAAATTATTATACTATTTTAAGCCACTTCTGTAATGTAATATTATTCTGAATATTTTAGATTAGCTATCTTTCCCCCTTTTACCATCTACACGTTTGATAAGGATTCATTAAGATCATGAAAATATTGGTGATAGGTGCTAGTTGAATACCAAAACGTGATACCCTACTCAATATTTTCATAATTATTTTCAGTTTGATAAGGCACAGTTCATCCTTCCTATGTACCCATTTAATATCATACCATTCAGTAAACATTAGGTAACTTGCTAATCAGAATACCACCGATATATTGTTAAATGCCTTGCTAGGAAATAGATAAACTTTTTTTGATTGTTTATTGTTAAATTCACAACATTTGGTGATTATTTAATTGTAATTTCAATCCTTTTATTTACCTTTGCATTTTCAATACAAGGACAGATGGCCCAGGCTGCGCTGGCCTGAACACCTGGGTGAGGATTTTTCAACAATGACCATAATAAGCGAACGCCATCCAAGCGATCTATTATCCTATCAGAGAGAAACATGAAAGATATTTAACTGAAAATTAGAAGATATAAAATATGTGTTTAATTAACTGAATGATAGCTTATTTATCCAAGTTCAATTTATTCCATTATATCATTAAAACCATGGATATTCTTTGTGAATATGTTTCTTATAATAATTTTTAGATATAAATAAACTTATTTTTTTAAATAATTGGATGATTTTATGTCCATCATTTAGAAATGTAATTGTAGATATTCAAAAATATATAGTTAATTCCTCAATAAAATAAAAATAAAATAAATGGTACTATATAGAAGGACTCTAGTAAACTTTGCAAACAAGCCATGTGACTTTTTAACAAGCTTTATGCAAAGTCAAACCAAAATTCAAACATACTGGTTTCTTTCATATAGCAATAAATATATTCCAAAACAAATATTTATGCCAAAAAGCTATGTACTTTATATTGAGTCTATGCTTAATTTATTTAACTTGCTCTATGACATATTTTAAATATCTATGTGCTCACCTAACATTCAGAATGAAAATGGGTCATACTACCACAGTGTACTCTTTGTTGGATATGAATAACGTACAACTTGTTTCTCATGCATTCCCTAAGACAAGACTAACACTGAATACTCTGTTATAATTGCTTAAACATACTGTAATCAAAGTATCTTCATGTCTAGCTGAAAAATGGATTATCATCAGAGCCATCTTTAAACCATCTGTCTTATGTTTATATATCAATCAGTCTAGGGGATCATAACTTCATATTAAAATCCACAGAGTACTTTAAAATGGAGAGGAAGACCAAACAAAACTTAATATCCTTTACAAACTTAGTTTTGTTCAGGAAGATATGCAAAATTCAAAGCAGATGAGGTGAAGATAAAGAGACTCAAGCACACTTTGATTCATAACCTCATGTTTAATTCTAAAGTTTGTCCATGTCTCCAATTGTGGATACATTATTTTGGAAATAAAATAGATATTTTACCAATGTAGAAATCAAACAAGAACATCTAATTTATGTTCATTATGTAAAATGAGTTTGCAAGGAATGAAAAGCATAAAATCAACCTACTACACAATCATATAATTATTATAACCCAACTAGAAAGCTTTAGGAAATACAGTTTTGTCTAATGTAAATGCAGCTTTACTTAAAATCAATGCAACTTGGTTATATAATTTTGCTTTCATCATCCAGGTAATTTGGAAAGCCTAATATTAATTTATTGCAGAGGGTTAACATCAATTTCAAACATTACATAATGCAGACAAATTTATATTGCCAGCATAGATAAAAAGTTGCAAAAATAAAAGTTTTGCCTGGAAAGTAGGAAATAAAACTTTAGACTAATAAATAATTTTAAAAGTTGACAGCAATAAAATGAAAAGCTATTTAAGAAACATGTGATAGAGTAGGGTGTCAAAGTGGTGGCCCACAGGCCGGATGCATCACGCACAGTCTACACCTCCCTGATGATATGCCACGTGATGGCAATGTCATGCGGTGAGTTTGACACTGTTGTGATTTGATAATATTTTACAAATATGTATATGTTTGGTAACATTTTACAATTATACATACACAGACACGCACACACACACACACACACACACAAAATATTCAATAGCAGTTAGTTTCAATGTCTTTTTAATTATATCTTAAACTATCTTACTTCTAAAAACCAGCTCTTAGTTTTAGCAGTTTAGAAGGAGACAGCCAAGCTTAACAGTAATCTGATCAAGATCTCTCAACAAGGCCATATATGACAGTGGTTTCCAAACTTTTATGTCTTCAAAGATCTGCATTATATCAACTGTACCATACTACTATTTATTAAGGTAAAATTTTACTTTTTTGATTTGATTCAACCCATCCAGTTATTGATTTGAAATATTCTGTTGCTATTGCTACAGCATTACATTATTCTGTCTGCCTCATCTCCACTGTTTTCTATTCACATTTTCCACTTTCTGACAACTCTAAAACTTTCATTATCTGTACATGTTCATGTAATCAACTTTGAACTACAAGTCCAGAAATCCTAAATAGGATTTACATCTCACATGACATCTGCTGGGGCTGTATAAATGGGGCATAGTATCTTCCCCTTAGTGTAATTGTGACGTCCCACATCAAACTATAGATCACATTATGACCTACTATATGCTTGTTCTGACCTAGGCTTCTCCAACAGCATGAAGCTGACTCCTCATCCTGATAAAACCCTGTTATTTAGTTTACAGTGAATTCCTCTATAGCAAAGTCCTGGCCAACAGTTTTCAAGATTTTTCACAATTACAGACCTTTATCAGGCTTAAGGCCCTGTCACACTGGCCGACGGATGCAAAACGTTAGTAAAAAGGACACAGCGGACGAGAAAAATGTTCCATCCATTGTTATCCGCTCTCAAAAGGGGCAAAAATTTGCAAAACCAGAGCGGATAACACAGAAAGGAACGGATGGGGGGAGGATGCAGGGCGGATGGAAAACGGATGCGGAACGGAAGCCTAGTGGATGGAAGCAGATGGGAGCAGATGGCACATCCGCAAGGCTTCCGGGGGGGCGCAGCAAAGCGGAACGGATACAGCGGATGCCGAGCGGATGAAGCGGATGCAGAGCGGAAGCCTAGCGGAAGCCTAGTGGATGCCTAGCGGATGCACAGCGTTCACTGCGCATGTGGGGAGGATGCATTGTGTCAGCCCCGCGGATATAA
This sequence comes from Laticauda colubrina, assembly GCA_015471245.1. Taxonomy (NCBI): domain Eukaryota; kingdom Metazoa; phylum Chordata; class Lepidosauria; order Squamata; family Elapidae; genus Laticauda; species Laticauda colubrina. The sequence goes on from BLBF01000043.1 coordinate 8,190,630, forward strand.
AGGGAAGCAGCTGGGAAGCAGCTGGGAAGTAGCTCACCATTCAGAGGAAAGACCTGCTTCCAGACACATCCTGCCCTTGCCAGCCTGCCCTGCCTGCCAACCTTCCTGCCAGCCTCACTGCCAGCCTTGCAATCTGCCTGCCTGCTAGCCTTGCTGCCAGCCTGCCTGCCAGCTTGCCTTCCAGCCTCTCTGCCAGCCTTGCTGCCTGCCTGCCTGCCTGCCAGCCAGTCTGATTGCCAGCCTTGGTGCCTGCCTGCCTTCAAGCCTTCCTGCCAGCCTGCCTGCCTGCCTTGCTGCCACCCAGCAACCCCACAACCATGGGGAAGAAGAGAAAGCCTCAGCCATCTGCTACCAGCCCTGGCAAGAGGGATAGGGCCACCCTCCCACCCCCTGGCCCTCACTCTGCTTCTGCTGCGGCTACTGTAGCACGGGCTCGCTCTTCTGCGGCTGGGGCTTCTGCTGCTTCTGCTTCTGGAGGAGCTGATGATGATGCTTATGGTGGTGGTGCTTCTGCTCGTGCTTACTCTGCTGATGCTGCTTCTGGCGGTGGTGCTTCTGCTGATGCTGCTTCTGGAGGAGCTGCTGCTGCTGCTTCTGGCGGTGGTGCTTCTGCTGGTGCTTACTCTGCTGTAGCTGCTCCTTGTCCTGCTGGTCCTGCTGGTCCTGCTCGTGCTCCTGGTCTTGCTCGTCCTGCTCGTGCTCCTGGTCTTGCTCGTCCTGCTGGTCCTGCTCATCCTGCTGGTCCTGCTCGTGCTCCTGGTCCTGCTCGTGCTCCTGGTGCTGCTGGCGCTGCTGGTGCTTACTCTGCTGGTGCTGATCCTGGTCCTGCTGGTGCTTCTGCTGCTGCTGGTGATGATGATGATGATGATCCTGGTCCTGCTGATGCTGCTGCTGCTGATGATGATGATCCTGCTGGTGCTGCTGCTGCTGGTGGTATGGAGGAGCAGCCCCTACAACCTGGAAGCCCCTCTGATGAGGGCCCATCTGGTCCTGCCAAAGGGAGGAAGAGGCATATGCGAGAACGGGAGAGGAGGCAATACTCCATTGAGAAGGAACATGAGGATGAGGTGCTGGAGTGGCTGAGAGAGAATGACTATCTATAGCGGAATGGACACAGGCTCTACAGGGACACCAAAAGGAAGCAGGCTGCTTGGAGAGAGAAGGCGGAGAGCCTGGGCTACACTTCGGAGGTGCTACTCGGCTGGTGGAAACATATGCACACCTGGTACGGGAAGCTGCACCTCAAGAAATCTGGCCAGACCACGGTCAAGCTGACAGACAGAGAGACCTACGTCATGGCCAGGTGCAGCTTCCTGGAGGGTGAGATCTGCCACGAAGGAGCAGCCCCTCTCACAACCCTCTCTCTCCGGCAGCCTGCTGAGAGCCAGTCCTCTTCCGGCCAAGAGTCAGCTCCTGTCTCCAGGCAGGTTTCTATGGAGCGTCCCACGGCGGAGAACCCGCGGACAGGTGTTTTAACTATGGTGGAGCGCGTGGAGGACTCCCTGGCGCAGTGGGAGAAAGGAGACGGCACTTCCACCACAGTCCAACCCGCATCCACCCCCAGCTCCACCTCCACAGGAAGTCAGAGAGCCAGACAGGAGGGACAGAGCCACACTGTCTACTGGAGATCAGGGACACCATCTGGAGCAGCATAGATCTCCTCTCTCAGCTGGTCCACACTGACTCCTCATCCTCCAACCACAAGTCCTTCCTCACCTATGTCAACCAGACCCTCATGGACATGGCGGAACCCCAGTATCAGGTGGTGAAGGACCGGATCACCGAGCTGCTTCACAACCCTCCAGATCCAGAGGAACCTGCTCCCACCCAGTCCAGGTCTGCTCCTCCACCCCAGGTGATGTCCCTCCCATTCCAAGGCTTCCCACAGGCCCTCAGCTACCAGGGCTACTTCTACCAGGAGGTCCAGCAGCACAGGCAGCAGCCCTTCCCAGTCCAGGCACAGGTTCATCGGACGCCACCATTGCCACCGGTTCCACTGATGCCACCAATGCCACCCACGCCATTGATGCCGATGACACCGATGCCACTGATGACACCGATGCCACCCACGCCACAGATGCCACCCATGCCTCACTTCGCTCAGCTGCAGACCAGACATCCCCACTACACTGCTCCTTCCTCCACCCCACAGCCAAGCCCGGCCTCAGAACATCTGTCATCGGTATTGGGGCTGACACCTCATGTCCTGGAGGAAGGAGCTCTCAACATCACGGGGCTGAGCCAGCTGTCTGAGAGCTTCCTTAACACACCATCCCCTGTTGTCCTCTCGGGGCCAGGCATCCCAGTGGGGCTTCAGACCAGCACTCCAACAGCACCCATCTCCGCAGCACCTGGACCCTTCACCCGAGACTGGGCACACCTCTGAGTGCCAGAGAAGAGTGCCAGAGACTGGGTGACTACCTTTATTTGGACACTTGACTTGGGTCATTTTTCTTTTACAGCTTGTTATTAATAAAGATTATCTTTGCTTCACACACTTGCCTCATTTATTTTATTAAATAAAGTCTTGGTGGAAACTTTTAGAAATGGTTTAAGCCTTTGCATGCTTGTGGGATGGGTAAGGATAGCATTGGGGTGGGCAGGGATACCTTTGGGATGGGTAATAGCTGTGGGATGGGTTAAGATAGCTGTGGGATGGGCAGGGATACCTGTGGGATGGGTTGAGATAGCTGTGGGATGGGTTGAGATAGCTGTGAGATGGGTTGAGATAGCTGTGGGATAGATAAACCTCCAGTGCAAGCATAGTGGGACTGTATGGTCCACCCTCCCAGGTGCCATACCTTTGGCCCTTTATTATCAATAATAATGTAATCATTCATCCACACATGTCAACACAAACACAACTCTTTATTAAACGGCCTGTTCATTGTAGGCCCACCCAACATACATGGCCCAATCTCATCCATGTGATGAGACAGGCTGAAGGAAGCATGCATTAATCATCTACCATCCTGTCTTGCCACTCCACTGTTCCAGCTGGGGAGTTGCACCAGTGTTTCAGGAAGTTGCGCTGCTTCTTCCCTTCACGTGAGGCTCTGTTGGGGCCTTGCACATCCTCAGTGTCTATCAGGTTTCGCCCTTGCCTCCATTCACCAGGCTCCATGTCCCCATTGCCTTGTTGATGGTCCACGAGCCTGTTCTGCAACACTGGGTAGCGGGTACGCATGAGATTGTGCAGGATGCAGCAAGCTTCCACGATCCTCCTCACAGTCTCTGGGCGATGCTGCATGGTGGTGAGAAGTACCTGGAACCTATTGGCCAGTATGCCAAAGGTGTTCTCCACCACCCACCTTGCCCTGGACAGCCTGTAGTTGAAGATCCTCTCTTCACGGGTGAGGCATCTGGAAGTGTAGAGCTTCATGAGGTAGGTTCTGAGGGAGAAGGCGTCATCCCCAACGATGAAGTAGGGCACATCTTGCGTGTTGTTGGGCAGGGGGTCTGGATCTGGGAAGCCCATGATGAGGTTGCCTTCCAACCCCTCCTTGAGATGACTGGCGTTGTATACCTGGGCATCTGAAGATGAGCCGTTGCCTGAAGCATCGATGTACATGAACTTGTAGTCAGCATCGACCATGGCGAAGAGGATGATGCTGAAGAAGCCCTTGGAGTTGAAATAAGTGGACCCCGACTTGGCTGGTGCTTTGCAGGCCACGTGCTTGCCATCTATGGCTCCAATGGTGTGTGGGAAGTTCCCCCTCTGATACCACTGCTCTGCAACTTTCTTCCATCCTTCTTCAGTGGAGGGGCACTGGAGGAGTTCCTCCATGTATTCTTCGATGATGGCCTGCACCACTTCTCTGACCACAATGCTGATGGTGTTGTGTGGCACCCTCCAGCCGTACTGCATGCTCCTGTAGGTGGTCCCTGAGTCCAGGTGGCGCAGAGTCAATGCCACCTTGAGCCCAGGATCCAGGCTGGGGCAGAAGTTGGTGCTCTGCTTGGTCAACCTGGGTGTCAGCCGCTGCACAACTTCGTCAAACATGGCTGGAGGCATCCTCATGAAGTTCTGGAATGCACGAGGGTCTTCATTCCTGAGCTCCACCATCACCTTGTTTTACAGTCCGTCCTCTGCTCTTCTCCCAATGCATCCATCATACAGTCCCACTATGCTTGCACTGGAGGTTTATCTATCCCACAGCTATTACCCAACCCAAAGGTATCCCTGCCCATCCCACAGGTATCCCTGCCCATCCCACAGCTATTACCCATCCCAAAGGTATCCCTGCCCATCCCAGAGGTATCCCTGCCCATCGCACAAGCATGCAAAGGCTTAAACTATTTCTAAAAGTTTCCACCAAGACTTTATTGACTAAAATAAATGAAGCAAGTGTGTGAAGCAAAGATAATCTTTATTAATAACAAGCTGTGAAAGAAAAATGACCCAAGTGTCCCAAGCAAAGATAAAGTCAACAGGTAGCCACCCAGTCTCTGGCACTCTTCTTAGTCACTCTGAGGCGTGCCCAGTCTCAGGGGTGAAGGATCCAGGTGCTGTGGAGGTGGCTGCTGCTGGAGTGCTGGTCTGAGGCGTCATTGGGGTGCCTGGCCCCGAGAGGACAACAGGGGATGGTGTGTTAAGGAAGCTCTCAGAGAGATGGCTCAGTCCTGTGATGTTTAGAGCCCCTTCCTCCAGGACATGAGGTGACAGCCCCAATACCGATGACAGATGTTCTGAGGCTGGGCTTGGCTGTGGGGTGGAGGAAGGAGCAGTGTAGTGGGGATGTCTGGTCTGCAGCTGAGTGAAGTGAGGCATGGGTGGCATCTGTGGCGTTCGTTGTACCTGTGCCTGGACTGGGAAGGGCTGCCTATGCTGCTGGAGCTCCTGGTAGCCGTAACCTTGGTAGGTGAGGGGCTGTGGAAAGCCTTGGAAGGGCAGTGACATCACCTGTGGTGGAGGAGCAGACCTGGACTGGGTGGGAACAGGTTCAGCTGGGTCTGGAAGGTTGTGAAAAAGACCAGTGATCCTGTCCTTTATCACCTGGTACTGTGATTCCGACATGTTCATGAGGGTCTGGTTGATGTAGGTGAGGAAGGGCTTGTGGTTGGAGGATGGACGTCGGTGTGTACCAGCTGAGAGAGAAGATCTACGCTGCTTCTGATGGTGTCCCTGATCTCCAGCAGGACAGTGTGGCTCTGCCCCTCCAGTCTGCCTCTCTGCCTGCTTTATGTGGAGGTGGAGCTGGGGGTGGATGTGGGTTGTTCTCTTATGGAAGTGCCCCCTCCTTGCTCCCACTGCGTCAGGGGGTCCTCCACACGTTCCACCATGGAGAGTGCAGCTGTTGGGGGTTCTCCATCGTGACACGCTCCACAGATACCCGCCTGGACACAGGAGCTGACTCTTGGCCAGAAGAGGACTGGCTCTCTGCGGGCTGCCTGAGAGAGAGGGTTATGAGAGGGGCTTCTCCTCAGTGGCGGATCTCACCCTCCAAGAAGCTGCACTTGGCCATCACATAGGTCTCTCTGTCCGTCAGCTTGACTGCGGCCTGGCCAGATTTCTTGAAGTGCAGCTTCCTGTACCAGGTGTGCATGTGCTTCTACCACCCAAGGAGGACCTTCGAAGTGTAGCCCAGGCTCTCCGCCTTCTCTCTCCAAGCAGCCTGCTTCCTTTTGGTGTCCCTGTAGAGCCTGTGTCCCTTCCGCCACAGATAGTCATTCTCTCTCAGCCACTCCAGCACCTCATCCTCGTATTCCTCCTCAATGGAGTGTTGCCTCCTCTCCCGTTCACGCGTATGCCTCTTCCTCCCTCTGGCAGGGCCATCTGGGCCCTCATCAGAGGGGCTTCGAGGTTTTAGGGGCTGCTCCTCCACACCACCACCACCACCACCAGCAGCAACAACAGTAGCAGCAAAAGCAGGACCAGCAGCAGCACCACCACCAGCAGCAGCAGCAACGCCAGCAGCACCAGCAGGACCAGGATCAGCAGCAGCAGAGTAAGCACCAGCAGCGCTAGCAGCACCAGCAGGACCAGGAGCACCAGCAGCAGAGTAAGCACCAGCAGCACCAGCAGGACCAGGAGCAGCGCCAGGAGAGTAAGCCCCAGCAGAAGCCCCAGCACCAGGAGCACCACCAGCAGAGTAAGCACCAGCAGAAGCACCAGCACCAGCAGAGTAAGCACCAACAGAAGCTCCAGCCCCAGAAGAGTCAGCTCCAGCAGCAGAAGCCCCAGCAGAAGCAGAGTCAGGGTCAGGGGGTGGGATGGTGGCCCTGTCCCTCTTGCCAGGGCTGGCAGCAGATGCCACAGGCTTCCTCTTCTTCCCCATGGTTGTTGGCTGGCTGGCTGGCTGGCTGGCTGGAGCTGTGTCTGGCAGCAGGTCTTTCCTTTGAATGGTGACCCGCTTGCGAGCTGCTTCCCTTTATATCCGCAGGGCTGACGCAATGCATCCTCCCCGCATGCGCAGTGAACGCTCTGCATCCGCTAGACATCCGCTAGGCTTCTGCTCTGCATCCGCTCCTTTCGCTGCACGTCCGCTTCGCTGTGATCCCCCGGAAGCCCTGCGGATGTGCCATCCGCTCCCATCCACTTCCATCCGCTAGGCTTCCGTAGAGCATCCACTTTCCATCCTGGCTACGTTCTCCCCCCATCCGTTCCTTTCCGTTGTTGTCCGCTCTGGTTATGCTAATTCGGGGCACTTTTGACAGCAGATAACAACAGATGGAACATTTTCTCATCCGCTGTGTCCTTTTTACAAACGTTTTGCATCCGTCGGCCAATGTGACAGGCCCTTAAGACAATACGACAAATTTGCTTGTCTGGTTTTAGAATGAACTATCTCCAATCTAAGCATAAAGTGACAAGCAAGCTTTTGCTCTATGCTGAAAGCCATAGCAAAATCCAAACATATTTTAATATAAATCCTATGTTTTCCTGTTGCCCAAGCTATAGAATTTTATTCATGAAGAGACAAAACCTATAAAAAGAAATGGAGAAAAATATTTTTAGATTGCAAAAAGGAAGGTATTTTTAAGGAATTGAAAGATCATTTGTTTTTATTTATTTATGGCAATAGACAAATTTTATAGAATGTTTTCTAGGAATCAGATGGAAAGGAAAGGATAGAAAAAGGAAAGGACCCACCTTTAGATGGAATCTTGAAGTCTGGATTGTAATAGTGAACAGAGTCAAGAATGCCCATTAAAAGTTAGCAAGTGATTGTGGCTTGTGACCCCACTAGCTTCTCTATTGACTTTCCAGGGAAACTGGTAGGAAATATTGCAAATGACAATCACATGATCATGGGGTGCATAGAACTTGTCCTAAGGGAAAATGGGTTGCCCAGCTCCCAGATTGCAATGCATGTGACCACAGGAACCTGAAATGGCTATAACTTTAGGCAAGGATCAGCACCATTGTAATTTTGAACTTCACTGAATGAATTAAAGGAGAACTACCAGTAGTTTGTAAAGGATTTATCTCTCTGCTGCTTTCATTTGATCTTACTGTATAACCTGAATACAAACCTATGACAAACAATATCTGTTTGCCTTTCCTATAGAGCTAGAGAAGGGATGTCGAACTGGATTTCTTCAAGGACCAGATCAACATTGTACTTGTCCTCCATGGGGCAGCTGGGGTGGGAGGTGGGGAGACGTGATGCAAGGTGCTTCAGGAGGCTGTCCATGCCAAAAATGGCTGCCAGAGGCACCATGGGCTGGTCCTTTGTTATTTCCAGGCTGGCCCAATGGGTCAGATTTAAGCACCCCATGGATCAGGTCCAGCCCCCAGGCATTGAGTTTGACATCCCTCAGCTAGAGCTATTCCTTAATCGTATGTACATGTTTGACCTCTTAAACATTATTCTCCAGATTTGTGCTATTCCCATTAAGACCAGTTTTGATTACTTTCCACTACTTTTCTATTATCCCCCCTGGGTGAAGTTGTTTCCAGCTCCAGAAGGGCCCCACCCATAATATAATCATCACTCTTCAAGAGATATCCACAATAACTTCAGAATCGTAACTCTCCTGTGTTTTCCAGGCCTTACTTTTGCACACAAGATAAATCATTAAACAAGAACAAAAAACAAACCTTTTGAACAGTAGATCTGGAGGCCAGTCATTTTACAAAACACTAATGGTTTCCTAAAATACTGTGTATGTAAAACAATCTTGGTCACATTGATTACTTTTGCAATTGATAGTGGAATACGTCTGCGAGACCTGGTTACGCAATTGCTTTTTAAAACTAATACATGAGCTCATTTAAAAAAAAAATGGGTTGCAGGGTTATATTTGTCTTATTGCCAAAGTAACAGTTCTAAGTGAATCTAGAGCAAGCCAGTTTTGTGCTTTAATAATTTGATATTGAATATTTCCAGGGTAAACAAGCCTCAGACTTTCTCAAAGACACATGCACATACTCAACATCTGTTTCTTATAGCTATCATCCTTTTTGTTACACCAGTATATGCCAGGACTCTCAAGAAGTCTGACTGCATCTCCTGCCAATTGAGACCACATACACAAATGTAAACAGTGTTATACTGAATATATATATATTGCGCTCCCTGGTAAGATTACAGGTTTCAAGTCTTACAAAGCACAATCTCATCTTTTGGTAAACCGCAGTTCAACTCTTATAAACTTAAACAAAAAGTTACAAACTGCTTTGATAAATAGTATTGTAAATCTGCGAGTCAAGCTACATCTGGTTGGTTTAGCAAATCTTAAATTTTAATGCATAAGAGTTACTGATAGAGTGGTTTGAAGTTAAATAAAATACAACATAAAATCTTTTTTAAACATTTACAATATAATTGTGAAGGATAGATAAATAAACACAAACACCCTCAAACAAATACATTGGGGAAAATTTTCTAAGAACATGTTTAGTCTTACATAGTCTAGACCAGCCTCTAGACCAGCGATGGCAAACTTTTTATAGACCGAATGCCCAAACTGCAACCCAAAACCCATTTATTTATCACAAAGTGCCAACATGACAATTTAACCTGAATTATGAGTTTTACTACCTAAAATAATAACATAGAGTTCAGCTAATTGTTTTAAGAAAAATGTGATAAATACACTTTTATGCCCCTTCATTTTTTTCTGCTTTTGAAATATTACGTTTAGCAACAATAAAAAAGAAAAACTTTTGTAATATCATTTCTCTTTCCCTCATTCCCTCTCCCACCCTTGCCTTTCTCCTCTCCCTCTCTCTCTCCTCCTCTCTTTCTCTCTCTCCTTTCTTTCCCCCTTTCACTTTCTGTCTCTTTCACTCCCTCCCTCCCTCTCTTTTCCTCCCTCTTTCTTTCTCCCTTTCCCTCTCTCTCTCCTCTCTCTTTTCCTCCCTCTCTCTTCTCCCCTCCTTCCTTCTCTTTCCCTCCCTCCCTCTTTCTCTCTCTCTTTTCCTCTCTTCCCCCCTCTTCTTTGAACTATTGCTGGGTGGTGGGAATCTGACATCCAGAGGCTGAGAAGCCCAGGAGCAGTACACCCTTACTCAGCTGATTGGCAGAGATCCAAAAACCAGCTGGCCAGCTGGGAGGTGGGGCATCCCAACACTGGCAGTTCTGCAGGAAAAGCAACTGACATCTGGGAGGCAAGAGAGAGCCTACAATAACACAGGATTGCATTTTTGCTCCGTGTTGTAATGGGCTCCAGGAGGAGGATGGGACTCCATCTTCTCCATTATGAAGCTTTCTAAATTTAACTGTGTTGTGCAAGGGGCAGGCCATGGAGGCAGCAACAGCAAATGCACCACAACAAAGGTAGAATGCTGTTTCGCGCATTTTTTTAGTCCTGCAAATAATGGTGAGAAACACAATGGAGAAATGTGATGAAGCTGGCCTGGGGCAGCGGCACACATCCCCACAGAGAAGGCGATGAGTGCCACTGCTGCCATGTGTGCCATAGCTCTAGACTATGGTGACCTGGTACTCACCAAATGCTTTATATAAAATCTCCCAGATTTTTCAGACAACTTGGCTAAGAATGCTAAGAGAGATTTGAAGGATGCCAGGTTAGGAAAGACTCTGTATAAAAAGCTACTTAAGGGAAATCTGGGTCAGTTACATAATACATGTTTATAAAACAAAAGAACATTTTGTTGAATTAGTAACACACATGCTCTATTGCCTGTGTTCTGTTATCAGCCTGAGGTATCTATGTAATAAAATATATTGTCATTAGATTCAAACCTGTATTTCACATACTGGCATTCAGATAAAGTTGTTCTTGCAAATTGGAAGAACAAAATAAACTAAGGAGTGATGCATACTTTAACTCAAAAATTATTTGATTTCACTCAAATGATCAACAGTTCCTTTCCTTTTGCTTAAATGAAGTTATATCTTTCAGATCACATGTTTAGACATTTGTTTGGATTCACCACCATGCTTTGATATTCTTTTTATTCACTACTAAAATTTTTATGCCTATAACCTTTAACTGGGTAAATAATATATCATAGAGCAAAACATTTTTGACCAAGATGGGCTTACCGAATGCATTCAAAATCCAGAACCCCTGACACAGAATTGTAATATTGCAAATTTTATAAATCATTTCATGACATAAAACTTATCATAAACATTTTATGATGTAATTCAAAATATCATTAAAAATTCTGGAGTCAACTCCTGAAGTATCCTATGTATGACTATCCTATACAGTTTAACATTAACTACTTTCACGGTAGGTACATGTCTGAATATCTTCCAGAATCTTTAAGAATTGTTGAAGGTATTGAGGAACTGGGTAAGAAAATATTTCTGGAATAGAATAGAATAGAACAGAATAGAATTCTTGATTGGCCAAGTGTGTTTGGACACACAAGGAATTTGTGTTGGTGCAAATGCTCTCAGTTATATAAAAGAAAAGATATATTCATCAAGAATCAAGAATCATCAGGTACAACTCTTAATAATAGTCATAGGGTACAATAAGTAATCAAATAATACTAGGAAACAGTCAATATAAATCGTAAGGATACAAGCAACAAAGTTTCAGTCATATAGTCACAAGTGGGAGGGCATGGGTGATCAGGAGTGGCGAGAAGATTAATAGTAATAGTAGTGTAAATTCTGTAAATAGTTGGACTGTGTTGAGGGAATTATTTGTTTAGCAGAGTGATGGTATTCAGGAAAAAACTATCCTTGTGTCTAGTTGTTCTCGTGTGCAGTGCTCTATAGTGTCATTTTGAGGGAAGGAGTTGAAACAATTTATGTCCGGGATGTAAGGGTTCAGTAAATATTTTCACAGCCCTCTTTTCGACTCGTGCTGTATTCAGGTCCTTGATTGAAGGCAGGTTGGTAGTAATTGTTTTTTCTGCAGTCCTAATTACTCTCTGAAGTCTGTGTCTGTCTTGTTGGGTTGCAGAACCAAGCCAAACAGTTACAGAGGTGCAGATGACAGACTCAATAATTCCTCTGTAGAACTGGATCAGCAGCTCCTTGGGCAGTTTGAGCTTTCTGAGTTGGTGCAGAAAGAACATTCTTTGTTGTGCTTTTTTGATGATGTTTTTGATGTTAGGTGTCCATTTTAGGTGTTGTGATATGATACTACCCAGAAATTTGAAGGTCTCTACTGTTGATATTGTGTTGTCTATGTTGTAAGAGGTGGTCATATGGGAGGGTTTCTCCTAAAATTTACCACCATTTCTACAGTTTTGAGTGTGTTCAGTTTCAGACTGTTCTGGTTATACCACGAGACAAGTTGTACAACTTCCTGTCTGTGTGCGGATTTGTCATTGTCTCAAATGAGACCAATCACTGTTGTATCATCTGCAAACTTCAGTATTTTAACAGATGGATCGTTTGAGATGCAGTCATTGGTATATAGGGAGAAAAGAAGTGGAGAAAGCACACAGCCTTGGGAAGCCCCTGTGCTGATTGTACAGGTATCAGATGTGATTCTGCCTAGCTTCACCTGCTGCTTCCTGTCTGTTAGGAAGCTTATGATCCACTTACAAGTGTGTTCAGGTACTGCTGGTTGGTTTAGTTTAGTTAGAATAATGTCTGGAATGACGGTATTGAATGGTGAACTGAAGTCTACAAAGAGGACCCTTGTGTAGGTATTTGGAGATTCAAGGTGTTGTAGGATGTAGTGCAGAGCCATATTAACAGTATCATCTGTCGATCTATTTGCTCGGTATGCAAACTGCATGGGATCTAAACATTTTATGATGTAATTCAAAATATCATTTAAAAATTCTGGAGTCAACTCCTGAAGTATGACTGTCCTATACAGATCTGTGGTTTTTAAATGGGACAGCACTAGCCTTTCAAATGTTTTTATAACTACGGATGTTAGAGCAACTGGTCTGCTGGAATGATGACCAATGATGGATGATGACTTGTTTGCTAGAATGATGATCAACCAACTGGATGATGACCAAGCAGGTCATGGGTTGTCTACTCTTGTATAAAACTGGAGACAAAGCAATAATCTCCAAGCAATGTGCTATTGCTAATGCACTACAATAAGCTGTTTGGATTTCATTGTCAATGTATGACTCTACCACCAGTATTCAGTTAATATAAAAATTACATGTGAACTAATCATTATTTATGAGATATGATATAATAATGATTAATTCTATGCATACTTTCTTCCATTGAACTTGCTTCATTCATCTCTGCCATATTTACATTTCTTCCCTATCTTGCCACTGGGTGACAGCCAAAGCATGAAAACAAATGGTGCTTTCAAGGAAATTAAATCACTGCACTAAGAAAAGCAAGTGAGGCAAAATAAAACAGTAGGAGAAAACAAGGGCTATATTCATTTGATCTTGGTTGTACAGAAGCAAGGAACCATATTACAACATGCTCTTGTCAAGACTTTTTCCATATAAAGCAAAATATTACTTGAAGCTTTTAATGAAACATTTATCCAAAAAGGAAATGCTTAAATCTCCGATCTAAGTTTTACATTATAAAAGTCAAAAACCAATAACTTGGTTTACGCATAAGAGTGCAGTTCAGGAAGAAAAAACAGTAAGTGTGGTTTGATATTTTTTAGTTTCCATGCACAGCTACTAAACGTTTAAATACTTCAGGAAAACTCATATAATGCCAACTATGTAAAAGATTTTTAAAAGCCAAGATGGTCAGAAGGAGAAATATATATTTGCCCTAAAGCATCTTGAAAGAAATATATAATTGTTTTTGAGAGTTAGGATTCAGATATTATCAAAGAAGGAATGACAATTTGTTGTTGAAGGATACAGTTTTTACTCAGAAGATCCTGGAATCTCATCCAGAAACCCAACTTTCTAGCTCAAACTTTAGAAGTGAAATTGTTTTAAATGAGCCAGATGGTCTGCCTCAGGAGAAAAGCATAGGATCATTCCTATGCTTATCAGCCTTAAACTACTTAAACTTGGAAGTTGCTATACAGTATATTTATTCCTAAATTGTTATGTGGTTTTTTGAAATATGTATTACCAGAATGATCCCATTCTTTTAACTGAATACAAAGAATATAACATTTTAAAAATTGGTATGATCTACTCAGTATTTTTAAAACTGAGACTTGATATCACTATAACTGAAATGATCCTATATTAACATCATAAAATAATACAGAATATAAAGTAGGTCATTACTGGCCTGCTCAAATCTTTCCATTAAAATAGACCAATTTAGTTTTTAGGATTTTATTAAGGAAAGGAGACACAACCTACTTTTTGTCATTGTGTCTTCTTCATTCCATCACGTATAAATAAATGGTGGAGCTGAAAAGCCACCAAGATCCAGAATTGATAAGGTGACCATTTACATTCTCATTCTCTCTCTCATATACATAAATAAAAAACACCATCAAAGATAACTTATTTTGATTATCTTTTGTCCCCTTACATAAGACTTTAAAAGAGAGATAGACTGGTCACAGAAATATTGGAAATCACTCTTGTAAAAAGCTTCCGAAATTAACTGAAAGCTTTGAAGGTCTCTTTATGATCTTAAGACTACAAGTTATCAACCCTATATTAAATCATATTTAACATAAAAGTTCAAGATCCCCAAAACTGTACAAAATCCCATAGTTCTAATAATGTTTCTGAAACCAGAAGCAGTTATACATTAGAATGTAATTTTAGAAAAGACTTTGAAACAACATGAGTTGACTAAACAACTTGTGCCATTTGATGCTCCCATATAAGTAAAAATCAGGATTTCAAATTCTATTGACCATATTCAAAGCAAGGAGGATAATTTCATATTCAGCCCATCACAAAATCATCAATGAATACAGAAAAAAGAGTCCCAAAATATTGTGAAGCTTCATTTATAGTTTTATTTTAATATTTTAGTTATTGAAATATTCAAATATTATTTATTTAAAATCCTTTACTTCAAATATAATAAATATTTGCTAAATGTAACTCTTATTTATGATGTGACTTTCATAGCACGAATTTCAAATGTGACAAATATGGCAATGTGCATGTAATATATAATAAAGAGAAAAACTTACGCCATATTTTCTGGTTCAGTTGCACAAGACCCCACAGCTTTCGTCACATTCACAAGAAGAGCTTGATTGGTTCCAGTGAGTAAGGCAACAAGAGATGGGATTCCACCACATCTACGGATAATGGTCCGATTGGCTTGTTCCTGACAACATTCACCAAGGGCACCTACCACATTTATAAGAACTTCTTCTGGCTGATCTGTTAGCAAGCCAACCAAAGCTTCTATGGCTTTGTATTCCCGGAATCTAAAAATCAAAGTTTCATGACTAAATATAAATATAATATTTGTTAACAGACTTATTTCAAGTATAATTAAATTCAAAGAATTTGGATTTCATTATTCTGTCTCATATTTTTCAGTGGTTTAATGGCAGATGAACTATTATCATTCTACAATACAATAGGAATTAAGTTTCTAAATAAATAAATTTAGTATAAGTTTTGTACTTTCTGTATTTTCCAGAATTTTATAGTTCTCAGTCATGATTATGTCTTATAATTAGGAATCATGGAATTCAAGATTCGTAAACAGTTTTGAAACTGGCAATACATATATATACAAATCCACTTCAGCCAAATCTTGACATTACTGCCATAATTACTTCTGATGTGGCTTATTTTGCAAGGGTTTGCTGCTTGCTTTAACACCACAAATTGTAATTCTCTAACTTCCAAGCACATCTGCTCCTATCTATTATGATGCCAAACTGTCCATCATGCTCCATGACAAAATTCCCGCCTTTCATATTTGCATTGCAACACTGCACATAAATGCAAAAAAAGCAGACCTGTCATTGCTTGCAGATACCAATAGCTCTTGGATATCCTTCCTCAATTTAGTGATCTGTAAAATGGATTAGACTGTGTTTCCCATTTTCCTTACCCAACATGGCACAAAAACTAATTTTACTCCAGTATATCTGATTTGACATTAAGATAAAGAATAGAACTTATGATAACTACAGGTATCCCAGAAAAGTAAATGTTGGCTTAAATTTATATTATTATATTGCCAACTAATCCAATAAATATTTCAGCATGTTTTAAAATTCAGTATGACAATTAGACAGAACCCCATCTAAAGCGCACAAACACCTAAATATTCCTGACTTTACTGACATGTAACTATTAAATCCTAATGGTTTTTAAATCCTAATGATTTCTCAATTCTTATGGTTGGTTATAAGCAGGAAGTGCTAACTACAATATATATATTTCAAGACAACAAATATTGCAAGTACTTTGTCACATTTTCTTTGCTGATTGCACATTTCCAGATTGCTCCTGTCACTGCTGCCAGAAGTTCTTTATTTCCAGAATTAGCAACTAAAGTAGCAAGAGGTTTCAGGCCTCCATGTTGCCTAACAAGGTCACGAGTCTCTTGATCTTCAGCACACTACGTAAAAACAAACAAACAAAAGAAAATATAAATACAAAGATACATTGGAAACACGTTTTAAATCCAGATCAATCCCTACCCTGTTCTGTTTAGAGACACACTATGATTTAAATGGACTGAATTTAAAATCCTAGAAGCAATATTTAGATTCCTAAATTAAATTAGAAGGATGCAAAGAAACGGTATAGGCTTAAACCCTATTAAAATAAATAGATCTCAAGCCCCTTTCTTCAGCACTCCAGTGAAAAGTCTCAAAATGAACATTGGCAAGTACAGTTTTTAATGAAGAAATATGGATGGCCTGACATTATTGGCCTTCAGAAAAACAATGGTTTTTCCTCCAGTTACTGGAGCCAGGCTGTTGATGAAGCTGGTAAGGTATGGTTGAATCATGGATATAAGTTTCATTGGGGCTTTAGCATTGTTTTTTTTTTTTTGCTTTAATGGTTTAAAACTCTGTGTCTATGGTGTTTTTATTTTTGTTCAATACCCCAATTTCCATAGATAGATGAACAGCCACATATATTTCCTAAATAAATAAATAAATAAGCAAGCAAGCATATGAATGGAGCACTCTCTGAATGGTATATAATATATGCATACATTATTTGCTTATTTCCCACAACAATCTGGACCCTCGTTTTACTGACCTCAGACAAATAGAAGGCTGAGCATCAACCTTGAGCCCGGTCAGGATCAAATTCCAGGTTATGAGCAGAGTTTACCCACAATATTCCACCTTAATCAACCTGCACCTAAGTCAACTTGCCACCAGTGCAAGATAACTGGCCATATCTTAAAAAATTAATAAAATGATCAGTAGTAAAGTTTGGCATGTTACAAATTCAATTGCCGAGTCTTTCTTAGGCTCTTGTGTCAATTCAGTTATTTCAGTTTTTGTAATAAAGAGCAGGTGAAGAAGTCCCACTATTTTTTCTTAAATAAGTATCTTGTTTGTCTCATTATTTTTTTCAAGAGAAGTAGTGTGCAGAGGACCATTTTTGTCTCAGAAGATTAATGCTTACCTTAAAGATTGCACTGGCACAATGCATTTGCAACTCTTCCTTGTCACTGTTCAGATTTTTCACGAGATTTTCAATCATTTTCTCTTGTTTGATTGCTAGTCTGTAGCTGGGCTATAAATAAAAACCCATTAGAAAGGAGTTTGAAAAGACCTGTAGAAAATAAATTACCAATATGGACAAAGTTTATTATTATTTTTGCCTTTGCCATTCCTCACACAATGAAAATTAATAGAAGACTGTAAAACCAGCAAATATTCGTCTGTACTGCAAAGCTTCCTTTTCTTATGAATTAAGGCTGACAATTCCTGCCAAAACCAATTAGAAAATTTATATGCCTGCCTGTCTCCCTACTGTATTACTGTGCAAAAGTATGTGCAATACAGGTAATCACTAATTTATGACCACAACTGAGCCCACAATTTCTGTTGTTAAGTGAGATATTTGTTAAGTGAATTTTGCCCATTTTATGGCCTTTCTTCATTGTTAAGTGAATCACTGCAGTTGGTAATTAGTAACCTGGTTGTTAAGTTTATCCAGCTTTTCCATTGACTTTGCTTGTCAGAAGGTTGCAAAAGGTGATCACATGACCCTGGGACACAGCAATGGTTATTTAAAAAAACCAATGCCAAGTATCTGAATTTTGATCACATGATCATGGGGATGCTGAGAAGGTCATAACTGTGAAAAGCAGTCATGTCACTTTTTTCAGTACTGTTGTAACTTTGAATGGTCACTAAACGAACTGTTGTCAGTCAAGGACTCTCTGTACACATTGGTCAGAAAATTCTCTTTAAAAAAAATAGCACTGAGCCAAAAAAATTGATACAATTAATAGGTTATACAATAAGACAATACAATTTCAATATTAACTGATCTCCCACTTGCACCCATATTGGTATACAAATACTTTGTTATTCCTCAGATAGCAAGGGATTGAATACAAAATCTGGAGATAAGTTTTTTGAATAGTGGTGTTTTTTTTCTCCCTGGCATTTTCCCTCAAGTGCAAGGTCCACTTTTTTATCAACTAAGTGTGGAGCTGTTGATTGCATAGAAATTGACTGATCAGCTTTTCACCTGAGAGTGACTACTGCATCCCTCCATACACACACACAAACACCACAAACACAAACACACACAAACACACACACACACACACACACACAATTCAATTATTTCTATTTGTAATTATTTGGAAATGACAACTCATATTCCTTTCTGATAAATATCATAATTTGTATTAATTAAAGAATTAAAATATAATGAAATATAATTATAGGAGTTCACTGAATCTACCTTAATGTGTAGTCAATTATATCATTGTGATTGATCAGTATATTGATGGATGAATTGATAGACAGACAGAATATTGTTTGATATGCACCTGAAATTTAAAAATCATTGTCTACTTTTGATTTCTATTTGACCTGTGGAAGAAAGTCAGTTGAATTTTCAGATGTAGGGACGGTTGCTTACCTCAGAGGCACACTCTTGCAAAGTTCCTACTACAGGTATTAACATATTTGAATGAGGAGACTTCAGTAACTGAGCCAGCAGGGGGATGCCTCCAGCTTTACGGATTGCTTCTTTATTCCTAGCACTTTTGCTGCAGCTCCATAGTGCCAAAGCACCACAGCGTGCTACTTCTATTTCCTTTCCCTGAAGCTGATTGAGACTTGCAGAACAGTCTAACAGCCCAACCTGATAAGAAATAAAAATCCAATAAAGCTGATCAAGAACACCCTGATATGCATTCTGGTGCTGCAAGATACCACTCTGCTTACAACACTTGTTCTAGAAAGAAAAGGAAATATCTTACTTGTGTTTTAGCTCTTGCTGCCTATAAGCTTTTGGTTGTAAAGAAGTCCATCTTCTCAGTTCCCTTGTGAGATTTTAGGGAAAAGCAAAGAGACACTGTGGACAGGTCAAATATGCAAATTTTTTGTATATCTCACATGTGGATTAAAATTTAAAAAAATATAGTTTTTCTTGGGTTGCAGGCTCTTTTAAAAAAATGTTTGGTCTATTTTAGAGTTTTTGTTTATATTCTGCTTCAAAATAGCAAGTAATGTCCTGGTGATTTTCAGCAGTTGTGATAAAACAGAGAAAACTCTTTGATACCACAAAAAAGCAGTTTAGCCTGGATTCTCTCACTACTCTCACTATAAAAAATAGGTAAGTTTGAGAATGTTTCCATTTATATAATCATGAAAAACCCTCCTGCATCTCCCAGTAAAGTGAGAAGTATATTTAGTGAGCTTTTAATCAGTTATCCAAACTGCTGGAAGGAATGCCCAATAACACACTTCTCAGTTAGTTTAGAATGCAAGCAAAACTATCTTCATTTCAGGAAATATTATTCTGATCTGGTCAGTTTAAATAGAATATTTAGAATTTCAGAGAGATGCTTCTATTATTGTTCATTTTAAAAATAATTGTTCTGACTCGAAATTGTTCATATTCTTTTAAAGGAAGGCTACACAAACAGCAATAGCAATAACACTTCCAAGTTTTACAGCCCTCTCTAAGGAGTTTATAGAGTCAGCCTATTGCCTCCAACAATCTGGGTCCTCATTTTACCCACCTCGGAAGGATGGAAGGCTGAGTCAACCTTGAAATGAGGACAATTGAACTGCTGGCAGTTGGCAAAATTAGCCTGCAATATTGCATTCTAATCACTGTGTCACCACAGCTCAGCTAATTCTGCTATAGGGGAGAGTAGAGTAGGAAAAAAGAAGGGAAAGGAAAGGAAGGGATGGGATGGAACAGAACAGAATAGAATATTATTTATTGGCCAAGTATGACTGGACATACAAAGAATTTGTCTCTGGTGCATAAGATCTTGGTGTACATACCAACAACAAACCAACATAATCATAACCTATCAATAGTAGAAGATGATAGATAAGTATAATAGTAATACAGCCCTACCATTTGTATAAGTATCTTTAGACATATTAGTGCAGTGATATTAAATGTGCAGCAGAAGGCATGAGGGGGGAAAAAGCAGACTGACCTTTCTGTCACATGAAAAAGAAAATTATTTGACCACATTGGTATACAACATTTAAATTCATATTACTGTTAGGGGAAAAGACACAATTAAGTTGAAATTCTGATATCAAAACTTGAGTACATAAGCAACCTACTAGTCTCTTGATTCCACCATGCTGACGGACTGTTCTTCGGGCTCGTTTGAATCTAGCTACGTTAGCTATTGTTTCAGCAGCCAAACACTTCAGATCTTGATCTAGAGAATCAAGTATAGTAACCATGATCTGCAATCCTCCAAGATCAGCAATCGTACGTCTTATCTGAGCATTTTGACTAATTTCCTTCAGTATTTTTAATGAACCAATCTAATGGGAAAAAATGCATTGTTATGGATTGCTTTCTTTTAGAGTACAGATTATTTTTTTAATTTTTTTTATATAGGTAGTTCTCTATTTATGACCACAATTGAAGCTAAACATCTCTGAGACATTTGTTAAAAGATTTTTGTCCCATTTTACGACCTTTTTAACCATAGTTGTTAAGTGAATCACTGCAACTGATAAGTTTGTAACTTGGTTGTTAAGTGAATTAAGCTTCCCAATTGATTTTGCTTGTCAGTAGGTTGCAAAAGGTGATCCCATGACCTTGGGATACTGCCACCATCGTAAATATGAACCATTGCCAAGCATTTGAATTTTGATCACATGATCATGGGATGATGTAAAGGTCATAATTGTGAAAAATGGTTGTAAGTTACTTTTTTCACTGCTGTTATAACTTTGAATGGTCGTTAGATGAATTGTTGAAAGTTGTGCACATTTTCATGCCACAGGAGATGCGACTTGTCTTTCTTTGTTCCATGCATGTTGATTACAGAATGAAAAAAAAGGAAGGCAAAGGGTCTTCCTCAACTACTTTCCATCCACCCAGGAGTCAAACAATGGTAGCATAACTCATATTCTGCTTCTACAGCACCTGGTCTAAATGAATATCAGGTGGTGCTGTTCTGACTGGGGATTGTGCTATTCACTTTAGCTAGGGTGATTATTTTCTTCTCTAGTTTTGTTGCTCTCTCCTTGTAGAATTTCAACAGTACGCAGAGAAAACAGAGGTTCTGATTAGGGACTTTGCTTCTCTTCTGTGGCTTATCCTTGTCTACCTCATTAGATCATCTCCAAGGTTTAAAATAAGAGTGAATAACATAAAATATGGAATGATGCCAGTGCAGAAATAGTAACAGAAAATAGGACACAGGGCCTGTTGGAACTATAGAATTGGCTAGAAGTTATATTGCCAAAGAACTGAAATTGAATAATTGAAACTGACTACACTCTTAGTTTGAGAGGAGAGTGGAACAGTGATTGCAAGGGACAAATGAAACAAAGTAACAAATAACTCCCAAAACATCCCTTCATTGAAAATGAAATACTAGCAGTCTGCTCAGGCCCGGTCCTATTGCACTTATGGATGCAAAGAGGATGTAAAACGTTAAAAAAAGCTTGCCATCTGTTGGAAAACGCGATGCATCCGTTGTGTACTCATTGCATACGTGTTTCATACGCTCTATCTGTCGAGCATCCGTCCACTGCAATTTCATCTGTGCAAGAAGTTTTGAGCTGCATAAAATTTTGTGAACGGATGAACTTTCTGCCGCGTACGATGTACATCCGCGAATATACGGGCAACAAACTTTCTATGTCCATTATCATCCATTAAATGTCCGCTGTATCCTCTCTGCATCCTCTGGCCATCCCCTCAACTCCCATCTGCTGCAGCTGAAAATGGAAAGAGGGAGGAAACAAAAGGTACACGGAACATCTACACAGCGTGAGTAGCACGGAAATAGAAAGGATGCAAGCATATGCATCTCATATATAAAGGATTAAAAACGGACAAAACGTTTGTATCTGGGATGTATCTCGTATATTTAGGATGTCTGGAGTATGTCTAGAGTGTGTAGAAGGACAACTAGCGGACAACCGATATTTTCTATAACAAGGGGGAGAAAATTATCTGGATCTCAGTATGAGTCCAGCAGCCGTGGTGTACAGACCTCTTCACCCATGGTCTTGGTCTTCAACATCATCAATTGTTCCCCACCATGGATGATGACACAGTCCGTATGATAGCTGCGCTCATTCATCACCAGAACCAAAACCTGTTCAGACTGTTTCAACTTTTACACAGAAGGAGAAGAAGGAGACGTTCAAGAGCTGTGTGGGTCCGAGGATGGATCGTGAGAAGAATGGAGTTTGGACTGTATGACAAGCTGATGGTGGAGCTGAGGAATGAAGACCCTCGTGCATTCCAGCACTTCATGAGGATGCCACCAGCCATGTTTGATGAACTTGTAGAGCATCTGAGACCCAGGTTGACCAAGCTAAGCACTAACTTCCATCCCAACCTGGACGCTGGACTGAAGGTGGCACTGACTCTGTGGCACCTGGTTTCTGCAACCACATACAGAAACATGCAGTATGCGTGGAGCGGGAAGCACGTGGCCTGCAAAGCTCCAGCCAACTCAGGGTCCACTTATTACAACTACAAGGGCTTCTTCAGTATCATCCTCTTTGCCATGGTTGATGCTGACTACAAGTTCATCTACATCGATGCTTCAGGCAATGGGTCATCTTCAGATGCCCAGGTATACAACCCAAGTGACCTCAAGGATGGGCTGGAACGCAACTTCATCATTGGTTTTCCAGATCTTGACCCCCTACCCAATGACACGCAAGATGTGCCCTACTTCATCATGGGGGATGACGCCTTCTCCCTCAGAACCTACATCATGAAGCTGTACACTTCAAAATACCTCACCCGTGAAGAGAGGATCTTCAACTATAGGCTGTCCAGGGCAAGACGGGTGGTGGAGAACGCCTTTGGCATCCTGGCCAACAGGTTCCAGGTACTTCTCACCACCATGCAGCATGACCTAGAGACTGTGAGGAGCATCGTGGAAGCTTGCTGCATCCTGCACAATCTCATGCGTACCCGCTACCCAGTGTTGCAGAACAGACTTGTCGACCGTCAACAAGGGAATGGGGACATGGAGCTTGGTGAATGGAGGCAAGGATGTAACCTGATAGACACTGTGGATGTACAAGGCCCCAACAGAGCTTCACGTGAAGGGAACAAGCAACGCAACCTCCTGAAAAACTGGTGCAACTCCCCAGCTGGAGCAATGGAGTAGCAAGACAGAATGATAGATGCTTAATGGATGCTTCCTTGAAGCTGTCGCATAACACCGATGTGATTGTGCCATGTATGTTGAGTGGTCCTACAATGAATAGGGCATTAATAAAGAGCTTTGTTTAAATTAAAATGTGTTGATCAATGAATAAATTATTATTGATAGTAAAGGTCCATATGTGTGGTAGCTGGGATGGTGGACCATACAGTCCCACTATGGTTGCACTGGAGGTTTACCTATCCCACAACTATCCTTATCCATCCCACAAGCATGCAAAGGCTTAACCATTTTTTCAAAGTTTTCACCAACACTTTATTAAGTAAAAAAAATGAACCAAGTAAACTAAGTGTCTTAAGCAAAGATAACCTTTATTAACTTTCTTAGGTAAAATTTATGACTTTATTAAATAAGCAAAATGAACCAAGTAAGCTCTATTAAGCAAAGATAAACTTAACAAGTACAACTCAGTCTCTGACACTATTCTCAGTCACTCTGAGTCATGTCCCTGGTCTCAGCTGTAAAGCGAGAAGGGACTGTGGAGGTGGCTGTGGCTTGAGTGCTGGTCTGAGGCACCATTGGGGTGCTTGGCCCCGAGGGTACAACAGGGGATGGTGTGTTCAGGAAGCTATCCGAGAACTGACTCAGTCCCGTGAGATTGAGAGGCCCTTCATCAAGGACGTGAGATGTCAGGCACAAGACTGATGACAGATTGTCCATTGATGGGCTTGGCTGTGGGGTAGAGGAAGGAGGAGTGTTGTGGGGTTGTCTGGTCTGCAGCTGGGTGAGGAATGATGTCTGTGGCATGCAATGAACCTAGGCCTGGACTGGGAAGTTCTGCTTCTGCTGTGGGAAGTCCTGGTAGTCATAGTCTTGGTAGGTGAGAGGCTGTTGAAAGCCGTGGAAGGGTTGTGATATCGCCTGGGGTGGAGGAGCAGACCTGGACTGGGCAGGAGCAGCTTCAGTTGGGCCTTGAGGGTTGTGCGGAAGTGCTGTGATCTTCTGCTTCATCACCTGATACTGGGCCTCGGACAGGTCCCTCTGGGGCTGGCTCACGTAGGTGATGAAGGGTTTCTGGTCTGAGGATGGTATGTCGCTGTGGACCAGCTGAGAGAGAAGTTCTGTGCTGGTCTTCATTGTGTTCCTGATCTCCAACAGCACACTGTGGTCCTGTGGTCCCTCCAGTCTGCCTCTCTGCCTGCATCCTCTGGAGCTGGGGGTGGGGGTGGGGGCGGGTTGGCCTCTGATGGCTGCTGCTTCTTCCTCCATTTGTGACAGCAGGGTGTCATCCTCCACGGGATCCTCCAAGTCTGCCGGCATGGGGAGTGCAGCTGTCAGGGGGGTCTCTGCTGTGGGGCCCTCTGAAGACACCTGCCTGGACAGGGTAGCTGGCTCCTGACTGGAAGAGGACTGGCTGTCTGTGGGCTGTCTGAGGGAGAGGGGTGTCAGAGGGGCTGCTCCTCGGTGGCGGATCTCACCCTCCAGGAAACTGCACTTGGCCATGACGTACATCTCCCGGTCAGTGAGATTGACAGCGGCCTGCCCGGATTTCTTGAGGTGTAGCTTGCCATACCAGATGTGCATGTGCTTCCACCATCCAAGGAGTACTTCTGCAGTGTACCCCAGGCTCTCTGCCTTGTCTCTCCAAGCTGCCTGCTTCTTCTTGGTGTCCCGATATAGTCTGTGGCCCTTTCTCCAGAGGTACTCGTTCTCCCTCAGCCATTCCAACACCTCATCCTCCTACTCCTCGGAAATGGTGTACTATTTCCTCTCTCCATTCTGCTTCCCTTGCCTCTTCCTCCCTCTGGCAGGGCCTTCAGCAGCAGGGCGTTCAGGGGCTTGAGCAGCAGGGCCTTCAGGGACTTGAGCAGCAGGACCTTCAGCAGCAGGGCTTTGAGGGCCTTGCGGCTGGTCCACCACAGCAGTAGCAGCAGCAGCTTCAGAGTCAGTGCCAGGGTGTGGGATGCTGGTTCTGGCCTTCTTGCCAGGGCTGGAACGAGTAGGCACGGGCTTTCTCTTCTTGCCTGACTGACGAACCATGGTGTTCCTGCTAGATGTATGTGGCAGCACGTCTTTCCCCTGTATGCTGACTGCATGCGTGTTGCATCCTTTTATATCCGCGGAGCTGACGCAATTCATACTCCCCGCATGCACAGTGAACACTTTGCATCCGATATACATCCGTGCAGCATCCCCTTTGTTTCCTATAGGCGTCCGTGATGCATCCGCTTCATCCGCTATGCATCCGCCCCTTCCGCTATGCATTCAAAATTCTCCCCCGGAACCCCTTCGGATGTGTCATCCACTTCCATCCGCTGTCATCCACTAGGCTTCCTATGAACATCCGTTTAACATCCCCGCTACATACTACCCACGTCCGTTCTTTTCCGTTCTATTTATGCACATTTTCACCACTTTTTGGAGCGGATGACAATGGATGGAGCCACCCCCGAAATTTTGCTCGTTCACTTCATCCTTTATGCATATGTTTTTTGCCCGTCGACCAGTGGGACCGGGCCTTTGCTCTACTTTCTGGAAATCTGGAGAAAAGTTGGTGCCAAATGTAAGGGTGAGGAACAATGACAAGCATGAAAAGAATGTAATACTAGTGAAATGGACAAAACTTATAAGGGAAGTAGCTGTGGAAGGGGCTGGTTAATGAGCAGAGTATTGAGAGTGGGCCCATGCCCAAACACTCCTATAATCTTCCTTATCAGCTAACCTTGTCTCCAAGATAATGGGTAATAAAGCAGTACAGATTTCATATACCTTGAAGCTGAGCTGGGATGGTACTGATTTAAAGTGTAATATATTACTTTAAAACTTAAGCATTCGTAAGGATGATTGTTACACTCATGGGATGAGAATAAGGAATTATCATGGCGTCAAATAGAAAATTGCTACTATCAATCATGACTGTGATGTGGATGAATGGTGACAAAACTGTAGAAGCAAATTCTTTTGCTTCCTAAGGCATTATGGCAAAAGCCTCTAAAGAGAATTTATGTGAGGATACAAAAAGGAAATAGCCAAAGAAATCTTGATGTCCCACAGAAGCCAGAAGGATTCTCAAAATTTCCCTGTAATTTATGCATAAGTTTTTAATTGTTTCAATTCCTTAAATGTCCCCCACAGCTTAAGGTTAGGTCACATTGGCCAACGTATGCAAAATGTATGCAAAAAGGACACAGTGGATGAGCAAAATTTCGGGGGTGGCTCCATCCGTTGTTATCCGCTCTCAAAAGTGCCCCAAATTTGCATAAACAGAATGGAAAACAACGGAAAGGAACGGACAGGGGTAGTACGTAGCGAGGATGGCAAGCGGATGTTCGTAGGAAGCCTAGCGGATGGAAGCGGATGGAAGCAGATGACACATCCGCATGGCTTCCGGGGGAGAATAGCGAAGCGGATGCGTAGCAGAAGGAGCGGATGCATAGCGGATAACGCGGATGCATCACGGACGCCTATAGGATGCATAGCGGATGTATAGCGGATGCAAAGCAGTCACTGCGCATGCGGGGAGGATGAATTGTGCCAGCTCCGTGGATATAAAAGGATGCAGCTCGCAAGCAGTCACCATTCAGAGGAAAGACCTGCTGCCAGAGACATCTTGAAAGAACACCATGGTTCGACAGTCAGGGAAGAAGAGAAAGCCTGTGCCTACTCCTGCCAGCCCTGGCAAGAAGGACAGAACCAGCGTCCCACACCCTGGCACTGACTCTGAAGCTGCTGGTGCTTCTGCTGCTGCTGCTGCTGCTGGTGCTCCTGGTGTTGCTGCTGCTGGTGCTTCTCCTGCTGGTGCTGCTGGTGCTTCTCCTGCTACTGCTGGTGCTGCTGGTGCTTCTCCTGCTTCTCCTGCTGCTGCTGCTGTGATGGATCAGCCCCAAGGCCCTCAAAGCCCTGCTGCTGAAGGCCCTGAAGGCACTGCCAGAGGGAGGAAGAGGCAAGGCAAGGAGAAGGGAGAGAGGAAACAGTACTCCATTTCCGAGGACCATGAGGAGGAGGTGTTGGAATGGCTGAGGGAGAACGAATATCTGTGGAGAAAGGGCCACAGGCCCTATCGTGACACCAAGAGGAAGCAGGCAGCGTGGAGAGACAAGGCAGAGAGCCTGGGTTATATTTCAGATGTACTCCTGGGATGGTGGAAGCACATGCACACCTGGTATGGCAAGCTGCACCTGAAGAAATCTGGCCAGGCCACTGTCAAGCTCACTGACCGGGAGATATACATCATGGCCAAGTGCAGCTTCCTGGAGGGTGAGGTCCGCCACCGAGGAGCAGCCCCTCTGTCAACCCTCTCCCTCAGACAGCCCACAGACAGCCCCTCCTCTTCCAGCCAGGAGACAGCTACCATGTCCAGGCAGGTGTCTTTGGAGGGCCCCAGGGCAGAGACCCCCTGACAGCTGCACTCCCCATGCCAGAGGACGTGGAGGATCCCGTCTCAAATGGAGCAAGAAGAAGAAGCAGCCAGAGACCAATCCACACCCACCCTCAGCTCCACCTCCACAGAAAGCAGGCAGAGAGGCAGACTGGAGGGCCAGAGCCACACTGTCCTGCTGGAGATCAGGGACATGATCAAGACCAGCACAGATCTTCTCTCTCAGCTGGTCCACAGCAATATGCCATCCTCTAATCACAAGCCCTTCATCACGTACGTGAGCCAGACCCTCATGAACCTGCCCGAGGCCCAGTACCAGGTGATGAAGGAGAAAATCACAGCACTGCTGCACCACCCTCCAGGCCCAGCTGAACCTGCTCCGACCCACGCCAGGTCTGCTCCTCCACCCCAGGCAATGTCACAGCCCTTCCACGGCTTTCAACAGCCCCTCACCTACCAAGGCTACGAGTACCAGGACTTCCTACACCAGAGGCAGCCCTTCCTAGTCCAGGCCCAGGTACATCGCATGCCACAGACACCTCACCTCGCCCAGCTGCAGACTAGACAGCCCCACTACACTCCTCCTTCCTCTACCCCACAGCCAAGCCCCTCAACAGAAAATCTGTCTTCAGTACGGTGCCTGACATCCCAGGTCCTTGAGGAAGGGCCTCTCAACCTCATGGGACTGAGTCAGCTCTCTGAGAGCTTCTGAACATACCATCCTTGGGACCAGGCACCCCAATGGCACCTCAGACCAGCACTCCAGCCACAGCCACCTCCACAGTTCCTGGCCGCTCGACAGCTGAGTCCATGGACATGCCTCAGAGTGACTGAGAATAGTGCCAGAGACTGAGTTGTTACCTGTTCACCTTATCTTTGCTTTAAGACACTTTACTTGGTTCATTTTGCTTTTTTAATAAAGTCATACAGTTTACTTAAGACAGTTGTTAATAAAGGTTATCTTTGCTTCACACACTTGGTTCATTTTATTTACTTTATAAAGTGTTGGTGAAAACTTTGAAAAAATGGTTAAGCCTTTGCATGCTTGTGGGATAGGTAAGGATAGTTGTGGGATGGGTAAGGATAGCTGTGGGATGGGTAAGGATACTTGTGGGATGGGTAAGGATAACTGTGGGATTGATAAACCTCCAGTGCAAGCATAGTGGGACTGTATGGTCTACCCTCCCAGCTGTCACACATATGGCCCTTTATAATCAATAACAATTTTTATTCATTTATCAACACATTTCAAAATAAACAAAGCTCTTTATTAATGCCCTATTCATTGTAGGGCCACTCAACATACATGGCACAATCTCATCAGTGTGATGAGACAGGCTCAAGGAAGCATCCATTAAGCATCTACCATACTGTCTTGCCACTCCACTGCTCCAGCTGGAGAGTTGCACCAGTTTTTCAGGAGGTTGCGTTGCTTCTTCCCTTCACGTGAAGCTCTGTTGGGGCCTTGTACATCCACAGTGTCTATCAGGTTCCGTCCTTGCCTCCATTCACCAGGCTCCATGTCCCCATTCCCTTGTTGATGGCCCACAAACCTGTTCTGCAACACTGGGTAGCGGGTGCGCATGAGATTGTGCAGGATGCAGCAAGCTTCCACGATGCTCCTCACAGTCCCTGGGTGATGCTGCATGGTGGTGAGAAGTACCTGGAACCTGTTGGCCAGGATGCCAAAGGCATTCTCCACCTCCCACCTTGCCCTGGACAGCCTGTAGTTGAAGATCTACATGGGTGAGGTATCTGGAACTGTAGGGCTTCATGAGGTAGGTTCTGAGGGAGAATTCTTCATGAGGTAGGTTCTGAGGCATCATCACCCATGATGAAGTAGGGCACATCTTGTGTGTCATTGAGTAGGGGGTCTGGATCTGGAAAACCCATGATGAGGTTGCGTTCCAGCCCATCCTTGAGGTCACTGGCATTGTATACCTGGCTATCTGAAGCAGACCCGTTGCCTGAAGCATCAATGTACATGAACTTGTAGTCAGCATCAACTATGGCAAAGAGGATGATACTGAAGAAGCCCTTGTCGTTGTGATAAGAGGATCCTCAGTTGGCTGGAGCTTTGCAGGCCACGTGCTTCCCATCAATGGCTCAGTGTGGGGAAAGTTCCACCTCTGATACCACTGTTCTGCAACTTTCCTCCAGCCTTCTTCAGTGGTGGGACACTGGAGGAGCTCCTCCACGTATTCTTCGATGATGGCCTGCACCACTTCTCTGACCACTTTGCTGATGCTGTTGTGTGGCACCCTCCAGGCATACTGCATGCTTCTGTATGTGGTTCAAGAGGCCAAGTGGCGCAAAGTCAGTGCCACCTTCAGTCCAGGGTCCAGGCTGGGACGGAAGTTGGAGCTCGGCTTGGTCAACCTGGGTTTCAGACGCTCCACAATTTCGTCAAACATGGCTAGTGGCATCCTCATGAAGTGCTGGAATGCACGAGGGTCTTCATTCCTCAGCTCCACCATCAGCTTGTCATATAGTCCAAACTCCACTCTTCTCCCGATCCATCTTCGGACCCACACAGCTCTTGGACCTCTCCTTCTTCTCCTTGCGTAGAAAAGGTGAAACAGTCTGAAGAGGGCTTGGTTCTGGTGTTGAATGATGGCAGCTAGCATAAGGAGTGTGTGATGATCCATGGTGGAGATCAATGGATGATGTGGAAGAGCAAGAGCAAGGGTGAAGAGGTCTGTACACCACGGCTGCTGGACTGATAGTGAGATCCAGGTGATTTCCTCCCCCTTTTTATAGGAAATGTCGGTTTTCCACTAGGTGTCCTTCCACATATTCTAGGCATACTCCAGACATCCTAAATATCCAAGATACGTCCCATATATGAACATTTTGTCCGTTTTAATGATTTATATACGAGATGCATCCGCTTTCATCCTTTCTATTTCTGTGCTATTAATGCTGTGTGGAAGTTCCATGTACCTTTCGCTTCCTCCCTCTTTCCGCTTTCAGCTGCAGTGGATGTGAGTTGAGGGGATGGCCAGAGGATGCAGAGAGGATACAGCGGACATGTAAGAGATGACAATGGACGTAGAACGTTTGTTGCCCGTATGTGTCGCGGATGTAGATCATACGCGGCGGAAAGTTCATCCACTCAAAAAGTTTTGTGCAGCTCAAAACTTTTTGAGCGGATGAAATAGCAGTAGACGGATGTTTGATGGATAGAGCGTAAGAAACATGTATGCAGTGAGTACACAATGGATGCATTGCGTTTTCCAACGGATGGCAAGCTTTTTTGTCCGTTTTACATCCTCTTTGCATCCGTTGGTGCAGTGGGACATGGGCTTTAAATGTTAAGGCTCATTACAAGGCTTCAGTTAAAATACACAGTGTTACAAGATGAGTGATAGTCACATAGCTTTTAAAAGAAAGAGAAGGATCTGAAAGTCAAAATGAGCACCCTGTGTGAAAGCTACTGGAATCCTTAAAATACTACTCACTATGCAATTAACTCACCTTACATTTGATTTCTTCAGTATCAAGCAAATTAATCAGCACTTCAAGACCCCCAACATCTCTAATTGCCAACTGGCACGTTTCTTGAGACAAGTTGAAATCTCTCATTGAACACAATGCAATTACAGTAGCTGTCTGGTTACCTGCCTATAAATGAGACCATCAATGTAATATAGGGTAAAGTAAGTTTTATTGAACAGACACACCAAGATTAAAAAAAAATATATACAGCAAAATTATAAGGACAATGTGCATATTTCAATTTGGTGGGATTTGTTAGTGAGGTGAATAAAAGAAAATCCTATTTCTGTTAAATTATCACTGATAAAACAGTGAAATATTTTAATAAACCAAAGAAGAGGAGACTTTTGAAAGTTTCTTTTCCTTTTACATTTGTAAGACTAAATCTGGGGGGGTTTGTACAAAATTTGTTTGCAAAAAAATTGCTTCCATTGTTTAATATATTATTTTAAAACAAACTCATAAAGTATTTTTCATAGAAGTTCACACATTTGTGCTACATTATAACCATTACTATTGATTACCATAATAATATTTTTCTGTCTACTAAGCTATTAGAGAAAGTTTTCAAGGGTAAATTTTAACCAACATGGAAATTGTTAATTTTCTATTAAATGTACACAAAAGCTGCATCATGTTGTTAAAGTCTTTGAAACTGGATATAGTATGATGGATGCAAAATAAGTTCTATGGCATTGCAACACTTAATTTTAAAGCTTTAAATTAAAGGCAGATTTTATTTCTAATAATCTACCTCCACTTATAGGATGGTTCAGCACAAATATCCGCAAATTGAAATGAAAAGAGAATATAAACTCAATTATAAATAATTAAAGGCATGCTTGGAGAAAAAAATTCTAAGCACTTTTTAGATGATAGATGAAGTTCAGAATTATACTAAGTAACAGATGTAAGTAAAGAAAAACCACCTTCCTGAAATAAGATCTATAGCATTTTTCATTTCATTCATCACTGGGCAAAAACAAAGATTCCATTAAAACAAAAAAAATGTAGGTAGGTATATGACAAGTTCACAAACATCAGTTAATATAAAACAATTACAAATCTAGAACTGGCCTACTTACTTTTCTTCTGAAAAAGCCAAACTAAGGGGAATATTAGAAGAATAGGCTTCTCTTTCTCCTTACAGAAATTTCTGTTAGTTAATACAATGGGACTAGTTCACAAGCTCCACAGACTCCTTGGAGTCCATATGGCTCCTGCAGAATTCTGTTCAGGGTATTATCTAACATCCAAATCCCATCCAAAAAAAGGAATGAAATGTCTAGTTTCCAACCACATTGCCTTCAGCTTTCTACCCCTAGTACAAAACAAGTTCCATAATTAGTCTTATTTTACTTTTGCCAGGCAAAAAGGGGGCACAGAACATACAAAATGTTAGCAGGAGTACATTACAAACCATTGGTTTATCCTTAATATCTGCCATTTTTTAAAAGCCCAAGAAACAGATATTCCTCTGTTCCTTGGTATTTGACTCAATAGGGGACTAAAGCCAAAAAAACCTGGCAGATAATTCTACTGTTTCAGTTCATTCACATTCTAACCTCCCAAGCAGTCCTATTACAGTACTACCAGATTTTTTCAATTTTAATATCGTTATCTTTAAAAGCTAGCCTTACAAATGAATCTGAAAAAGCTAGATTATTGTTTGAAATCTAACTTGTGGCTACCTGTCTACAAAATGAATTTTTGTAGGTAGTTTAATTCAGCTTCCACTCATTACATCGAAACAAAATACCCTACTAAGTTGGATATATTAAAGTATGAGCTTATTAGTTTCTCATTTAATTGCCTTACATAATTTTGATTCTAAGCAGGTGGATATGCTTGTGATGATCTAGTCTCCTTTATTGGATATATTTGTGTTACTTGCTAGAATAAAGGCACAATTACTTCAGCTATGGTTTTATGGTAGATTTTTTAAATAGCAATAATATCTTATTAAATATTCATTGTCTGATCCAACTTTTCATTTTGTTTTACAGAACACAGGTCAAGCTGCAACTTGTTAGTGGCGAGTTATGGAGGAGTGTTACAGAGTTATGGAATAACTTCTTGTCCCATTTCCTGAATCCTCTGCAGTTCTTGGGTTATAGCCTGGCAGTGAATGAAACACAGAGATTAAAATAACCAGGGCCAGTAGAAAATCATAACCATGATAAAAATCATAGATTCCATAATGTTCACATTACATATCTGTAATGCGTGGAAAATAAGTATTGTTTAAGAGCTAATTAAGCACTGACACCGTCATGCCTGGTATGTCTCAATAACAAAGGAATACATGAAGCAAACTTTAAATTAAAACCATTACCAGGGTTTTTTTTAAATTAAGAATGAAAACAAAATTGCATGATATGGGGGAAAAAATTCTAGACTGGGTTCAGAGTATAGGTTTGCACTATTGCTTAAACTTCTCTCAGGCATTTTCTTTGCATCCTGACTTTCTGACCTCCTAATTTTGTAGAGCTGCAAATTTATTTATATAGACAAAGTCTAAGTCTACACAGGCGTTATATTCCATTGGAATATTGACCCATGTTGCTGTTGGAGCATTTGACATATGTTCTATCTTGTTCCTTATTGCCATTTCTTTTTTGAATAATTTTTCCCTGATTTTTTGTACAATATTTACAATGTTTATGATTTGCCCAATCCCTAATGTCTTTAGGCACACACACACAGACTGATATGAAATAAAAATATGTAATAATAAAATCCAAAAAATAAATACAAAAGGTGAGTAACACTACTGGGACCACCAGGAGCCAAGGGCTCAAAGGTATCAAAATATAGTTCTATGAAAAGAGAACAGAGTTTCATACAGAGAAAGAGTGTCATCTCACACATAATCCAGTGTTACTAGATGCTTGCTAAAAACAAGCTACTCTGTTTTTATGTGATTCAGTCTGAAATGTTTTTGTCCTATTCAGATCCTTATAACTTCTAGACACCAGTTCTGCGCTTCCAGAGCATCTCTGGTTTGGCCCAAGGAAGCAAGATGTAAATAAGTATCATTAGTCTAGTAATACTAATAACATATCACCTTGAACTGATAGATGAGCTCTCCCAGTGGTTTTACAAGAGATTAAAATATGGGAAAGAGTTCTGATCCCTGTCAGGCTCTGTGCAGGCTTCTCATGAACTTGAACACTTTCCTCCAGGATATATGAATGAGGAATCACTGACTGAAGCCCAGAAATGTTGTAAAACAGTGCTCACTACTGCCAACCTGTGTAATTGATCCAGAAAGATACTCCCAATGAGAGCTCTCACAAGATCAAACTATGTATTCCCCTATCTAAGTCACTACTAGAGTAACAAATTCTGTTTGTCTCCCATGATTTGGCCTGAAACCTGACTGAAAATCATGTAGATAATTTGAATCCTCTGTAATCCTCTGAAACCTATTCCCAATGTCTTCATTACAACTTGCTTCAAAGAAAAGAATTGGAAACTAGGCAATCCAGTAAGGAATTACCTTTTTAAGAGATTATTTCCTCCTTCAAACAAAGCAGGATGACTCTCTTCCTCGAAAAAAACAAATAAACAAAAAAAACCCACCATATTGATTACATCTCAGAATTAGCTGGCTATATAACCTGTTAAACACCTTGAAGGAGATAAGGAGATACGTCATAAGATGCTGTTTCACTCACCTCTCAGATTCTAACAAATTAGCATCCAGCCCAGAATGAATAAAAATGATTTTATTATCAAGAAAGCTTCAAACTCATTCAGCCTGGTTTTAAAAAATGAGAGCTACTATAGATTAGTAAGGCTAACTTCAGGATGCCCATCCATCAATTCCATATTGTTTTTTTAAGTGAGAAAAGATCAACATTCAAAGGACACAATAAACTTTGAGGAAAAGCAAAACACAGAATTATGTTGTTTCTCCTTTGTTTCAGTTTGTTTTTTCCATTCTCTTTGTCATCACAGAGATCTGAGTATTAGAAAAGAGGGAAATATCCACATTGCCCCTATTCATTTTTCAGAAACATTTAAAATATAATTACCCATAACTTGTAGGGTATGGCATACAGAAGCTACACCAGTCAGCATGGCTGCTACACTGAATAGATCTTTTAACAGTAACCTCTTTTCTTTCACCTTCCCTCCCTCTCCAAGATCAAAAGTTCCAGAATGTATGGAAGGAACATCATTTCCTGGCCGTGTTTCTGCTTGATGTCAAACACCAGAGGAAAGTGCTGAATTCTTCTCAAAATAGAGCAGATAATAGAGAGGAATCTGGGGAAGTTCTGCTGTTAGTATCTGGCAAGAGTTGCAGCTGCCACAAGTGGGTGTGGGGTCATGGCTGGGCCTGAAATAATGTCTGCAAAAGACATTTAACAAGACTAATCTGGGAAGACCCATCACCGTTTCAGACTGTCAAGAAAACAACAAGCAGCTGAGCTTGAATAAAAAGTTGGGCAATTGAATTGCACTAAAGCCAACAGATTTTCCAAAGAAAAACTAAACCATATGAACAGAGCATTCAAATATGAGGGGAGAAATGCTTTCAGGAATAAACAAGATCAGCAAGCAAACGTGTTAAATTCACAAAATTGGTGTTATTCATAAATTCCAGGAGTGAATAATTTCTAAAAGACAGCATCCAGGCGTGGGAGTGACTAGGAGGTAAGTGTTAGGTGAAAGACTGAGTCCATAATGCAGATAAAGAGATCTAGCTACTACTTTATAAGTTGCAGTATACATGGTTTTTGATCTGTCCAGGGAAATTGTAAGACTTTGGTTAACTGACATCTGCTGCTTAATTTGTTTGTTTTTCAAACACAGGGGGCAGTGGGGTAAGACTGCAAAGTTCCCTTAAACACCAGCTGCATAAATAGAACATAAATCTCAGTTTGTACTGGTAGTTCAAAATTTTACATCTTTTTATTACCTATGGCAAGCTCTCTTTTGGTATGGTAAGATATCATTACTCTACTTAGTTCTTATATTGACTGGGCCCAATGTCTCCAGCACCTTCGAAGTTCTGACAGTGAAAACAGCAAAGTAACATCTTGACCTAACAATAATCATATCAGAACCATATCACTCTGTGCATGAAGGTTTTGCAGCAATTTGGAGCTGATCATATGATATTGCCAGGCTTTTTGAGGGCCAATTTTATTCTTTTCTCAGTTTGTTGGGGTTTATTTGAATCTGAAGAAAGCTGATATTCCTTTGAAATACTGTAACTTTCTCTCCAACTCTTTCCTGCCATGGTAGAAATTCACCATCCAACTTGTATATCTTTAACTTATACTGCCAGCCATATATGTGATTGTAGTTTGTTGGTATATTATCACTTCATTCTTGAAATTTTTTATTTGCAACAAAAAAAAATGATGCATTTGGGTGTTATATTTTTTAACAACTGGCCTTCCTTTATATAGCCTCTCAATACAGAAACATGTTGCTGTTGCCAATGATGATAATGATAGGGAAGTTATGAGCAAGTTATTTTCTTGTATGCATAGGGTAGTTTTGAAATTAGGAGAATTGTGATGGTTCAAAGGAAGGGTAAGGCTTTATCTGTGCCAAAAGTTTAGATTTTTGGTCAACATGGCTACAGTTGCTTGGTTAGATGTATAGTTCAGCTGGTGTATTATTAATTATATTTTCTTCTCATATATCACTTTTCTTTTCTCAATTGTACTTTTTTCTTTCTAGTAGCCCTTTTTTGTTTCCAATTTTGATTTTCTTTTCCTGTACTGTTTTCATGAGCAATGATACTTATTTTCTATCTTTAATAGATCATAAAAAGAACTCTTTCTAATAGAAACCTTCCATAAGTCACTTTTCCAGCTGTTATCTGAATAACTAATTTGATCCAGCATTGTACATTATTTCAAAAAGTTCATCCAACGAAAGTATGAAACAAATTAAGATGCCTTTTGTAACTGTTGACATTTATATACGAGATGTCTGATGTTTTATTATACAAGATGTCTGATGTTTTATTTTTATTTTTTTTGTAAGCCAATCTAAAGCAATTTATTTCTGCTTCTTGATTGTTAAGGTCTTCATCCAAATAGATAAAAAGTGGCAAACATTTATTTTGGAAAGCTTCCGTGATACATCATCTAATTAAATACACCGAATAACTCCAAAGACCTAATGCCATTTTTCTCTTGGAGCTAATAAATCACTACATATATTGCATTGCATTTATAGAGGAAAAGGAGATGATCTTTTTTCATTATGTATATTTTTATTTGAGTCCATTTGCAGATTATTAATTACTCTCTCAGTTTATATGTGATTGTTAATAATAATATTGTTTTAATTTTTGCATCTGTCAATTGAAAAGACCAGACTACTTGGATGATTACATATGGTATGCTGATACATTATGATAGCCTAGGTTCTTGGGAGGAACACAACATCTAGGAAAGCCAACACTAGCTATAGAATTGGCAGCTGTGATTTTACATTGTTTTGAAGATAATAATGGTATACCCATTTTCCTTCTGATGGAGTCCAGAGTGATTTACAATGGAGTAACCAAAAACAATCAAAATAAAAACAATCTAAAATACTCAAGCATTCAGCAAAAGCTTTAAGGTTCATTAAAAAAAAAAAGACGAAATGACCACCCATGGATACAAAGTATGTTATTTGCTAGCTTATTAATACAAGATAATGTTTTACTCAAAACCCAATGCTATTTTAATACATTTTCATATGCAAGCAGAAGTGTTCTGGAATTAATTATATAAACACAGAGAAAGAACAAGTCTACTGTTTTTTCCAGTCTTCCAAATATGTCATATTATTTAAATTTAATAGAAATTACTCTATAGCATTTTCACAAGCAACTTTTGGACAATTTAGCAAAATGAAACAAATAAAGGAATTGCTTTTTTAAAACATTTTGTTTTCCATCAGAACAATTGATGTGATGTGAAGCTTTATTTTTATGGAAATATTCTTTTTGCTTTTATATGTTACTATATAATAAATGGATGAAGTTTTTTGTACCTAGTGTGGCTATATCAATTCCTGTAGTTACTGGTAGAGCCACATCAGAAACAAGAACAATCAGAATCAAGCTGCTTCTTTGGGGTATTTGACTCAAATATGAAAGTAGGACTAATATTTAATAATTAGCCTTTTGAAAGCATATTATTATGTAAATATGATAATTTCAAAATAACCTATTTTCAAAATTATAATTATAAAATTATTTTCAAAATCATAACCTATTTTTCAAAGCAGCAGAAGGCAAGTCCAGAAACAATGGATAGAAACTAATTAAAGAAATAAGCAACCTAGAACTAAGGAGAAATTTCCTAACTGTGAGAGAACAATTAATGCGTTGCCTTCAGAAGTTGTAGGGGCCCTATCACTGGAGATTTTTTAGAAACTAGATAGCCACGTGTCTGGAATAGTATAGGGACTCCTACACAAGCAGGGTTTGGGCTAGAAGACTTCCAAGGTCCCCTTCCAACTCTGTTCTATGTGCTATGTTCTATAACATGGATCATATGCACAAACATAGCCCAACAAGGAACTGTGTATAAAAACAAAAGCCATAAGTGATCTCTTAAATTAATAGATCTATCAATAAATAAATTCCAACAGAGTGAACAAGATAATAATAAAATTGACCAGGCGATCAGAATCCCAAATTGTTGCAAAGCCTTCATGCACAGAGACATGATATGGTTACTGTTAGGTCAAGTTTTTACTCTTTTTTTTTCTTATGTCACAACTTTGAAGAACGCTGGAGACATTTCATTGAGATAAATGTCTCTATAATTCAATAAATAACATGGAATTTAGAATATTTAATATTTTGCCACTTTATAATTGGTTGCACTGGATTACTCATTTGTTTTGTAATATATTGGCTTAAAAGGTATTGCTATGACTAAACTAAATGGTACTCTTTAGATCTACTACAACAGAGATTGAAAATCATTTTAGGATGCAAACTGATTAAAGAAATGAAAACAAAATGGAGAGATTCTGAAATAATAATTTTGAATTTATAATTTAATTTAGAAGAGAAGTAATGTGATCCTTTGGACTCTTCAAAATTATTTTTTTTTACCTTTATATATTTCACTAATTTTTGAATCTGCCAATATTCTGATGGCAAATCAGTGTTAATTTCCTGATGGCGTTCAGGCTGTTCATCCTCTTCTTCACTCTCAGAAGAACTTTCACTTGCATCCTCACTTTTCGGTGGAAGTTTACTAAACCAAAAAAGAAGGAAAAGTGGAGCAAGAAAGGGAGAATCATAGCTAGAAATGATAACCAAATTAAATCAAAAGCACAATCCATTAGTATATAAATTTGAAATTATTGAGGCAGAAATTTAATGCAAGTCACACGAAGATGGGAATAATACATTCGACTTATGCATGTATTGAAAAAGATTTGAAAATGTGCTCCATTGACAATATGAGAAACAGAATAATAGAGGTGGAAGGGATCTTGAAAGTCTTCTAGTCCAACCACCTGCTCAACCAGGAAACCCTATAATCATTTCAGACAAATATTTAATCTCTTTTTAAAAACCCACAATTTTTGCAGTTGTTCCATTGATGATAGCAGCATCTTTTAAAACAGTATCCTTTTTCAAGTCAGAAAACAAGATACAAGGTGCAGCTCTTTAATGACCCAATTTATTAATATAATATTGTTTTAAAAATATTTCATTAAAGTAGTTGCATATGACTTTTGCTGCTGGAAAAAAAAAACTCCATTGTTTTCAAGAAGTGCTATGCACTCACTCTCATATTTCACAAATCATTTGAATTGCATACAATTCATAAAGGAAACCAACATCTATTTAATCAGAAACGATTAATGCAGTTGAATCATTTCCTCCTGAACACCAAGGTATATATCTTGCTTTTATTTCCTGTTAGCTGCCCAGAGTAATATGTTATATAAATTGAACAATAAAGTGAAAAAAAATTCTGAATTACCCAGCTGCAACACTGTTAAGAAAGTATAAGATAGATCAATATTATTACCCCATTCCACATAGCGAGATGAAATTACGGAGACTGGTTTATCATCTCATATGAATAAAGTAAATGTTAAAAAAAATATCCAATTTTGATTTTTTGTTTTAGTATGGTTGTAGATTGAAGAATTTGGGAAATGGATTGACTCCTTTTCCAAAAGGCTTTTTTTTCTTTTGAATATTTTTTCAAAGCTAAGCAAGCACCTTATTTCTGAAACTAAATGTATGCTTTCTTCTTCATGTAGAACAACAACTGAAGAATTAATATACATGCAACTTTCAGTATAAAAACAGCTTGTAAAAGAAGGATGAAGCATCCTTTGTGATTTCAATTATATTTAGAACAATCTCTTGCAACATAGCAGTAATTAAAAATGATCAGAAGACATTATATGTGTCCTATGTATCATATGTAATATGTCCTCACTGTATTATGCTATTATTTTATAAAATTAGCATGCAAAACTGTATATTGATATCCTCATTAATAATTATAAATTATTATCTAATTATAAACAAAGTAGCTAAATTCTATAAGGAACTGAATTACATCACATTTACATAATCTTTTAAATTGACACAGTGTGGGAAAAATTAAAATCATTTTTTAATAGCATGATTTTTTACTGATGGAATACTGTGAAATTGAAGAAACAATGCGACGAACTATGAAAGTCATTGGAATGGATGTATTTATTTGCTTTTCAGATTTTGATACTAGCTTGGTCCCAGAACACTGAAGAAGAGAGAAAGCGAGATTACTAAAAATGAAAACAAAACCATACAAAAGCTCTCCAAACGGGTATTTAAATTTCAGGGCACACTGTTCAAAACTGAGATCTGTCGCTATATACTGCTTAAGAAATGTGAGCTAAGGAAATGTCTATTAAGAGCCAAGTTACTAGAACAATAAGCCAAGCAATCATCATTTCTCTGTCTGTGATTGGAAAAATGGTAGCAGATGCAAATATAACACAATTCTGCCAGAACCAACAGGTTTATATTTTCAGCTTGGGAGTTCCCTGTTTGGTCATGCAGAGAAGTGGGAACACCAGAAAATTTTCCATTTGAAAACTTAATAAGTAAGATTCATATCTGAGACTAACACTGATTTTACAGACTCCTACACATAAAAATAGTATAAAAAACAACAACCTTAAAATAAGTCAGTCAAATACAATTCAATCATTTCAGTTTTCTTGTTTGAGACGCTGAAATCATTTGCTATCTTGTTCATGTTGAAAAATTGTGATTTTAATTCAAGCAAAAGAAAACTGTGCATTATTAAGACTGCGTACCTTTTAAGAGAGGCAGTTGGTGTTCCAGTGGATCTTTTTTTGCTTTCTGGAGTGGCATGTTTGCTTTCTTTTTCATCACATTTTCTTGCTGCTTTGCCTCTAAAAGGATTTAACATTTATTCTTTGACAATTAAGGATATAATGAACATATAATAAATGTTTTAATTTCTGAAGTAAGTCTATTAAAGGCTAAAACTGATTAATGTCATAGCATTTAGACTGAATAATTTGTTAAAGAAGCATAAAGAACTGATGTCATCACAAATTATCAGCAAAATTTGCTGAATCTAGAATTATAAATGGGCCATAATTCAGCTCATTTAAGTGCAGCAAAGAATAAACCTAATGATTTCAATGGACCTATGCACATTTAATTCTCTCTTGGATTGCGGTCATAGCATTTTGTTATTAAAAGCAGACTCAGACTTTTTTCTTGTTTAAACTTTTTTTTATTGCAGCTATTGATTTAACTTTTCAAAATTACTTTGTGTGAATCTGGGCAAGAGCTACAATGAAAATATGACTGTTCTAATACTGTAATGCATTTCAATTCATGGTGCAATTCATAACTCGTATGGATAACTATTGTAATTCTTGCAGTAATTAATATGTCTCTGATAAGCTTCTCCTATAATCCTTTCTGTGATCTTTCTTGAATTTAGCTGATGGGCCATTATAACTAATGATCAATGGTGCTGAATATACTGTCACAGTGAAAATCTAGATTGCACATATAAGTAAATGTTGTAATAAAGGTAGTCCTCAATTTACAACCATTCATTTAGTAATCATTCAAAATTGCAACAGCACTGAAAAATGGACTTACAACCGTTTTTCACACAACCATTTCAGCCTCCCCATAGTCATGTGATCAATATTTTGATGCCTAGCAACTAGTTCATATTTATGACATTGTCCAAGGCCATGTGTTCATCTTTTGCAACCTTCAGACAAACAAAGTCAATGGGGAAGCCAGATTTTAGTTAACCACCATGTTAGTAACTTAACAACTACACACTCAATAACTCAATAACACACTCAATAACTGTGATGAGAAAAGTCATAAAATAGGGAAAAACTCACTTAACAATTGTCTTGCTTAGCAACATAAATTTTGGGCTCAGTTGTGGTTGTAAGTCATCTCTACTTTTTTATGTGCAGTATATACAGAATCTTTTTTCCACTAAGCACGTCAGTTGGATATCATAGACAAAATGTGGTTGTGCTAAAGCCTCTGAATGATGCTTTTTTTACCAGAAGATTTGCTATCCTCTAAATTCCTTTTTTCAAAGATATACAAGCTACAAGCTGGAAGAACTGAGGTCCTAAAAACCTCCTATCACTCCCAGACCATAGATGTGCAGAGTTACTGGAACCCAAGTGATCTTGAGGGGCACCTGCTTCTCTCCTCTATCTGAATTCTTTATGACATATCAATCTTCATATAGTTCCAGAATATTGAATTTGTTAAAAGTTTTGTTTCAAAAGGACCAATTAACTAGTACTTTACATAAGGGTAACCATAATAAAGAGATATTTACTCAAATACCTAGTAACATATCCAACTGATAGCAATCCATTTGAATTATATTGTTGTTGGGCTTCTATATTTGCTTTTTTTTTTTCTGTGCTATATATATTACCAGTCATGAAAATGGAATTAGGACATCTTAAGAGATCCAGAGAAAAAAAATGGCATATGGCTATATTATAATCATCTGTGTAACCAACCACAAATAATTTATTAAAAGTATATGGTGCTCAACACCCAGCCACTCTGATTCAGAGATATTTTTTTGAGCTTGTATCCCAAGTCAGTTGCTTCTCCTGTCTTCTACTTTGATTGGTTCTGGAACCTCAACCCAGCTTAGTCTCTAATTATCAACCTTAGTCTTGCTGTTTGAGCAAAATACTGCCTGTATTATCTGTATATATCCTGTTCTCTGTGTGAAATGGTAATTGGTAAAGAACCTATTATGGTGCAATCAATAGAGTTTCAGATTCTCAGAAGCAAAGTTAAAATCACTATTTTCTTGTCCAGTTATTCTTCGCAATCTTACCCTCACTCCTTAGAGGAAAAGAAATAAACACATATTCTGTTTTGTATTATCATTTATGATCTAAATGAAACAACAAACCAGACTGGCCAATCACAAAGCATTAAAATTTCAAGGTGTCATTAAGTTGCTTGTCAAATGTGAACATTTGGAGTCACAAGCTTACCTCTTGGATCCTAAATGCTCCAGTCTAAATCATACAGATATAGTCGTTCCTACCTACATTTGTGTCTGCTTATGAGGCATGTACAGTACTTAAATTGAAGAGATATGATTTGAATACAAACTTTTCTAATTGCTAAGAAGTCACAAAATAAGGAATAATAACATTTTTGGAAAGCAAAATATATTTAAATAAAGCTTTTAAAATATAGGAAATTTAAATTTGTTCAATTTCATAATTTTTTTAAAAAATAATGGCAACAATATTACATTTCAAACATCCAGGTTAATTAATTATATTTGTCAGAAAATCTAAAAGAATTACATACTCTCGAGTGCCTGTTGTCTTCCATTTAAGAGATGGTTCTAATTTTTTGCTGTCAGGAGGTTTACTTTTTACAAGAGGACTCTTAGGCTTTTCAAATACATTCTTTTCCGCATAGTCGTAAAATTTTGGAGCTTGGCCATATTCTTCTCCCTCAACTGCTTCCATATGTTGATAATGCTTTTCATACTTTGGTTCATCAAAAAATGTATATTTCTAATAAAAGACGAAAATGTTTAGGAAAAAGTCATATTTCCAAATGAGTAAAATATGTTAAGAAATTAGTAAAACAGAGGATAGCTAGGTAGTTTGATTTTCTTAGCATATAAAAGTTGTCAATCATAATTCTTGATTTTAAAAAAGATAGCCATAGGGAAACTAAATAAAATTTTTGATTAAAAATTCTATATTTAAAAAAAACACAATTATTAACTAAAGTCCTACTTAATGGTTTAAAAATGAATATATTGATATTAAATAACTTTTGCTGCATAGCAGATATTTATGTAGATAACCACTTTGCTATTAAAATCTCAAGCTTCTGTTCAAAAGAAAAGGATTGATCTATAGGAAAAATCTGTAACACAAGCAAATGTGAGCTGCTTATTGAAAATAAACACTGCACTAAATATTAAGAGTTTTACTAGAATATGCATTATATTGCAATATTGAATGTATTATTTACCTACCAAGAAAATCTCAATTTCTTTGCCTATGTGGAAGTTGGTATTTTCCATGGGATACTTAAGGCTAGCAAGGAAACTGTTTTAAGTCTCATAAAATTGAGGCTGCAAATGTTGAATTTTTCTGAAATACTATAATGAACTAAGTTATATATAACTATTTTAAATATATTTTCTTCTGTT
Source organism: Laticauda colubrina (assembly GCA_015471245.1). Lineage (NCBI taxonomy): Eukaryota > Metazoa > Chordata > Lepidosauria > Squamata > Elapidae > Laticauda > Laticauda colubrina. The sequence goes on from BLBF01000043.1 coordinate 8,235,263, forward strand.
ACATTTTGATATCAATATTTGATATAAATACTAAACATAAGAATGGATGGTGTTTTTAAATTAAGCATCTAATAATAATAAGGCACATAGCATTCCACCAAATTAGTAACTTTGTCAAAAAGTGAGACAAAGTTAATGTCTGTTTGTCTGTCTATCTATTTCTTTCCTTTCCTCCCTCCCTCCCTCCTTCAAGATGGCAAACATAATTATAAAATCATAAAGCTGGAACATATTCCTGTCTAAGAAAATTCCCAGTCTGGTGCATAATCTGATTATAAACAATGACTGTCCAGTCTCTATTTAAATATTTTCCTGTCAATAAATCTCAAAATATTACTTATTTTTCAGTTCATAATCTTTTAGCTCATATTTAATTCAATTTATTGAAATATCCAGATCCTTTTCACATGTACTACTACCAAGCCAGATCTCTGCCATTCTATATTTCTATCATTCATTTTTTCACCCCAGATGAAAGACATTACATTTATCCATGCTGAATTTTATATTGTTCATTTAATTGTACAAGATTATTTCTTTTAATTTTTATTTAATCTTCCAAAGGAGAAAGTTATACCTTTTAGCACTATATTATCTGTACATCTGATTATCATCCCCTCACCCTTGTCACTAATAAAAATTTTGAATATGCCCAAGACATAGCTGATTCAATTCTACCTCCCAATTCAACAAGCAGCTATTTAAATTATTCACTTAGCCATTTTTCATCATTTTTAGTTATAAGACCATTTTGTCTTCCCTGTCTAGTTTATTACTTTCATGTTTCTTGGTAAGAACAAGGCACATAATATTCACCCAATTTAAGCAACTTAATAACTTTGTCAAAAATGAGATAAGGTTAATTTGTTTATCTTTAGCTAACTTCCTAATTGTGGCTATTTAAGTGCTCACAAATATGCTGTTTAATTATCTCCTGAAAGGCCTTGGCCAAAATAGTTATTGAGTTGTGAAAACTGTGTTTTCCTTTTTCTGAAAACAGGGTTAAAATTTACTCTCCTTCAGTCTTTTAGGATTGTCCAGGACTTCTGAAAAATAAAATAAGTACTTCTGAAATCCCTTCTCCTAGTTCTTTCAGTATGATAGGATGCAATTCATTTGACCCTGGAGACATAAATTCACTGAATTACCTTTTCGGAGATATTTTACCTTTTCCTTGATTAGTCTGACTTCCTCTATTGGAAATGAGGCCAACTAAAAATTTGTTTTCCTTCTTAGAGCAGACATAAAAGACACGCTAAGAATGCTTTCTTCTTGTCATCACCTGTTACCAAAAATTTCTTTCTGATGTTCCTGAAAATGTTTTCTGAGTTCTTTGGGGCATTTGTTCACTTTATGTTTTTTTATTCAATCCCTACCGGACCTGACAACTGTTTTGTATCCTTCTTTGAATAAAAAACCCCTGGCTATTTGCTATACAAGTCTATTTCTTTATATCAATTCAGAAAGTACGATGTATATTCACAATGGTCCCAGTAGATATCTTCCATTTTTCTTTCAAAAAGAAACTGTTTGCAGATATACCTATACTATAATATGTTTTAGAGGATCTCTCATCCTTCCCTAATAAGTTTCTTTTTCTGGATGTAAAGACATCAAAACTGGCCTACCATCTGTTTAAATTTACTGTTTATCTATTTAAATTTATTATTGTGAAGCCCAGTGTACAAGTCAGACTCTTCTTCCTCCCCTTGCTATCACAAAAGCAAGGACAGCAACCCCAGTTATTTAAAATATATATCTATTACTAAAAATTATATTCAGGATAGTAAATCCTTGTTCCTTCTTCCATCTTCTAACAAATGAAGTTGTCAGCAAGGACAGAAATTAGTTGGACTTCTGACTTTAGCAGAGTTAACATTTCTAGCTGATGTCAGTGAAGTTTAAATCTCCCATTGTCACAATATAGAGCCCCTTTAAATGTTTAGTCATTTGACACAACACTCCTCATCTCTACTTTTGGCTTGTTCAGGTCTACAATAAATCCTTACTACTTGTATGAATTTTGTTTTTCTTATTGTTATCCAAACACTCGCAACAGGATTTCCATGCTCTATGAAACACCTCTTCCCTTATAATTGAGTCAGTGTGCAGTCAGTGTAAAGTTTATTTTAGATTTTTATTTATTGATGATGTCATTATTTCTCTATGGATTATGAGAGTTAGCATTTTATTCCCTTACCTCAAAAACTTAGCCATTTTTAGCTTACTTGCAATGAATGTTTCTATGAAAATGCAACATCTAAAATATGAAGAAAATGATTTGCCATAAATGCCATTATAACTGCTATCTTTTATTAAAAATATTATTCTGATTTGCCAGCAATATTTATGTACTAAAGCTGCAGCATTGTAACAGCCATGCGTGCAGTGTCAGTTTGAAGTATCCCTAATGTATCTCCCATCAAAGAAAGCTGAAAAATAATGAATATTTTTACTCAAATAATAAGAGATGAAGTTAGAAAGAGGAATGGTTCTGATTATTTAAAGCATTGTCAAAGACAGTTGATCTTTTTTGTTAAAATATATTTTCCTGCTTTAAAATTATACTACTGCTTAAAGGAAAAACATGTGTAGAAAGATGAGCAGAGACTTTTTGCCAACTGCTGCAGACCTAAGCTTGGAAATAAGTTCCATTAAAATCAAAACAGCTTCCAAATAAGTGTGTTAAGGATCTAGGAAATAAATTTACTGGCAAAATTCCAGACTTAGAGATAAATTCCTGAGCCAGCATAGATATTTTCTATGGTTCATGCACAAATGAAAAAATATTATCGATAAAATATTTAAAAACTGGTTCCTAATAACTTCATTCAAAATACTTTCTTACATTTTACTCTCAACAATAAAATGAGTATTGTGTTTACAATGATTTTCATCATCAAAAAAGTTCTAATTTTCTTTAAAGCTTTTCATAATCTCTTATATTTTTACTTCTGTGACTTAGTTCAGCATTATATCATCTAAATAATACATTGAAATATAATTTTTGATCACTGTGCTAATGTTTACAAAAGCACAAGTAAGGCAGTCTGTAATATAACAAGGACTATTTAGCAGAATTTAAGTATCAGTCAGATGTAATAATTCTGGGCAATGTACCCGATACAATTGAAATTGGTTTCCATAAATATTATAAATCACCAAAAGAATTTAATCAAAGAACCTATTGGTGGACTTACATGTTTCATTGACTCATAGTTGTTTAACAATGGTTTATTGAATTTAAATGCCATTTTGGGGGTTACTGAGTTCAAATACACATAATGCTCTCTACAGATATTTCCTCCCACAACCTTACACGAGGTCTAAGAAAGAGTCATTGACCTAAAGTCACTCTGTGAGTTCCACTGATGAGGATAACTAGAACCTGAGACTTCCTGCATTTTATCCAACATTCACACAACATAATAAACCAAACAACCAAACTGTGACTTAATATGTGTTAACTTGGCCAATGTGTGATTTGTGCATGTATAAATATATATTGCAAAAACAGACCGAACCAAAATAGCCACATAAAAAGAACTAAGCCACATAAAAAGAACTAAGATATGCAAGCTTTCAAGCTATTTACCATACAGATGAGAACTAGAAGTATAATAACAAGAAATACATACCTGCTTAACCATATTTTCCACAAATACCGCTGATCGTTCTCTTAAAAATGTGACAAGATCTTTATATATGTCACTTTTCCTCTCATAATCAATTTCATCTCTCTCATTGCTCCTTCCCTATAAGAAAACCAAGTTTTAATAATTTTAAACTGATCCACACATTTTTTTAGAAACATAGAGTTAAACTCATTTCTAGGTAAGTCACACTGAATTTAATGGAACTTATTTCCAGGTGGTTTACATATTGCAACCTTCACCTCTGGCATGATTTAAGTTGGTTCAATCCATTCTATTCCGAAACGTCTCCTAAAATGTAATGTGAATGAAGATATCATTTTGCTTTCAATATTATTTATTTTCTTCTGCTTCAATACTATCACATGATTATAATCCTTATTTCTCTCAGCAGCATTATAGCTCATTATATTAAAATGTCTTATATTATTTCTCTATATGCATAGTGGTAATCCAGTTCACAATCACAAATGCTGTAATAAAAGAAAATAATTTGTATTCTAATTCATAACTACCATAGAAAAACAAATAGCATAAATCAGAAAGCAACACCAGGAATGGAATGTAGATGACAGGACTATCACAAAATTATTTGGGTGCAAAAATTGAAACCTAAGATAATTATGTATTCAAATGTCTTATTAAAAGAAAAGTGTTTATGTTAGTGACTTCCAAGTTACCCAACAATTTTATCCAGTAAGCAAACATTTATAGACCCAATCTCTGAAATAAATGCTACAAAGCTTTGCTTTAATTACATACTCCATTTAAGAATATTCCTGCTGTGCTACAAGTAACAAACATAACATCTGTATCACGTGGTTTAATTGATAAATAGCAAATTTCCCCATGTACTTGTCTCCAAGGTGGAGCATGACATCCATTGAAGAATTCATAATCTGAAAAAACAAGAGCAATGTTTTAGTCCCCTTTAATTTACCCAGTAGAGGATAAAAGTTGGTAAATAAACTTCCACTGTGATATTAGTGCAAATGAAACATTTCATATTCAGTCAATCATATTAATAAAAAAGAGGGCCAATTTGATGTAAGCCATCAGGATAGAAACCATGAATTCTAGTTCCACCTTAAGCACAAAGCCAACTTGTTGATCTTGGGCTAATCAGTCTAGGAAGGAAGCAATGGCAAACCACTTCTGAAATCTTGCAAAAAAAAAACCTGCAGTGAGTTGTCCAAGCATTGCCAAAAATTAACACAATAATTTGAGAGACCCTGCATAATAAAAATTAACAATATCGAGTAAAATAGGTAATATACCATGCTTGAGCATGAAGCATCTGCAGATAACCCTTACAGAGACCACAAATGGGACCAGCAACTTCATCATTGAACAAAATCATAACTGAGGGGGAAATCCAGTGAATGTAATTTCCCCACTCCCCCAACCTTTGGAATGCTCATTCTGGCTCTAGGAAAATTGACAGAAAGGGAATTAATTATTGTACCATTTGGATTCATTGGAGAGGAAAAGATTACAAGAGATTAAGCAGCAACAGGGAATGCATAATGAAATCAAGTGCTGATACCAATAGCCATGAGCACTCTATTCAAACAGATTGGTGTATACCCCATTGTGTTATTCTTTTGTTATCCCTTCCTCTCCAATCTTTCTATTCTGCAAAGGGGGGGGGGCACAAGAAAACAATACATCAGGCACAGAACACTGCATACTGACTGTAATGGTGATCACGTGCCTGAGAGATGCTGCAAAAGTCATAAATGAGGTTTATGATTATTTTTATTATTACTTAAAATGGTTGCTGAATGAGGTGGTTGATATGTCAGGGTTACGTCTATGTCTTGTGCCATATTAAGGCCCTGTCACACTGGCCGACGGATGCAAAACGTTTGTAAAAAGGACACAGCGGACGAGAAAAATGTTGCATCCATTGTTATCCGCTCTCAAAAGTGCCCCAAATTTGCATAACCAGAGCGGACAACATGGAAAGGAATGGACGGTGGGAGAACGTAGGGTGGATGGAAAGCGGATGCTCCACGGAAGCCTAGTGGATAGAAGCAGATGGGAGCGGATGGCACATCTGCAAGGCTTCCGGGGGAGCACAGCAAAGCGGACGCGGAATGCAAAGAGCGGATGCAGAGCGGATGAAGTGGATGCAGAGTGGAAGCCTAGCGGATGCTTAGTGTTCACTGCACATGCGGGGAGGATGCACTGCGTCAGTCCCGCGGATATAAAGGGAAGCAGCTCCCAAGCAGGTCAACATTCAGAGGAAAGACCTGCTTCCAGACACAGCTCTCCAGCCTGCCTGCCAGCCTGCCAGCCAGCCAGCCAGCAACCCCACAACCATGGGGAAGAAGAGAAAGCCTCAGCCATCTGCTGCCAGCCCTGGCAAGAGGGACAGGGCCACCCTCCCACCCCCTGGCCCTCACTCTGCTTCTGCTGGGGCTTCTGCAGCCCAGGCTCGCTCTTCTGGGGCTGGGCTTCTGCTGATGCTGCTTCTGGAGGAGCTGATGATGCTGCCTCTGGCGGTGGTGCTTCTGCTGGTGCTTACTGGTCCTGCTGGTCCTGCTGGTGGTCCTCGTCCTGCTAGTCCTGCTGGTGCTTATTCTGCTGCTGATGATCCTGGTCCTGCTGGTGCTGCTGGTAGTGGTGTGGAGGAGCAGCCCCTACAACCTGAAAGCCCCTCTGATGAGGGCGCATGTGGTCCTGCCAAAGGGAAGAAGAGGCAGACGCGAGAATGGGAGAGGAGGCAATACACCATAGAAGAGGAACATGAGGATGAGGTGCTGGAGTGGCTGAGAGAGAACGAGTATCTATGACGGAAGGGACACAGGCTCTATAGGGACACCAAAAGGAAGCAGGCTGCTTGGAGAGAGAAGGCGGAGAGCCTGGGCTACACTTCGGAGCTGCTCCTCGGCTGGTGGAAGCACATGCACACCTGGTATGGGAAACTGCACCTCAAGAAATCTGGCCAGGCCGCGGCCAAGCTGACGGACAGAGAGACCTATGTGATGGCCAAGTGCAGCTACCTGGAGGGTGAGATCTGCCACTGAGGAGCAGCCCCTCTCACAACCCTCTTTCTCAGGCTGCCTGCTGAGAACCAGTCCTCTTCCGGCAGAGAGTCAGGTCCTGTGTCCAGGCAGGTATCTGTGGAGCGTGCCACAATGGAGACCCCCCCCGACAGCTGTACTACCCGTGGCGGAGCGCGTGGAGGACCCCCTGACGCAGTGGGAGAAAGGAGATGGCACTTCCACCACAGCCCAACCCACACCCACCCCCAGCTCCACCTCCACAGAAAGGCAGAGAGGCAAACCGGAGGGACAGAGCCACACTGTCTTGCTGGAGATAAGAGACACCATCAGGAGCAGCGTAGATCTCCTCTCTCAGCTGGTACACACTGACTCCTCATCTTCCAACCACAAGCCCTTCCTCACCTATGTCAACCAGACCCTCATGGACATGGCGGAACCCCAGTACCAGGTGGTGAAGGACAGGATCACCAATCTGCTTCACAACCCTCCAGACCCAGATGAACCTGCTCCCACCCAGTCCAGGTCTGCTCCTCCACACCAGGTGATGTCACTCCCCTTCCAAGGCTTTCCACAGGCCCTCACCTACCAAGGCTACGGCTACCAGGAGTTCCAGCAGCACAGGCAGCAGCCCTTCCCAGTCCAGGCACATGTTCATCGGACGTCACCGATGCCACTGATGCCACCAATGCCACCCACGTCACCGATGCTACCCACGCCACCCACGCCACAGATGCCATGGACACCAGTCCTCACCCAGCTGCAGACCAGACAGCCCCACGACACTGCTCCCACCCCACAGCCAAGCCCGGCCTCAGTACATCTGTCATTGGGCTGACACCCCACGTCATGGAGGAAGGGGCTCTCAACATCACAGGGCTGAGCCAGCTGTCTGAGAGCTTCCTCAACATATCGTCCCCTGTTGTCCTCTCAGGGCCAGGCACCCCAGTGGAGCTTCAGACCAGCACTCCAGCAGCAGCCACCTCCACAGCACCTGGACCCTTCACCCCTGAGACTGGGCACACCTCCGAGTGACCAAGAAGAGTGCCAGAGACTGGGTGGCTACCTGTTGACTTTATTTTTGCTTTGGACACTTGACTTGGGTCATTTTTCTTTTACAGCTTGTTATTAATAAAGATTATCTTTGCTTCACACGCTTGCTTCATTTATTTTATTAAAGTCTTGGTGGAAACTTTTAGAAATGGTTTAAGCCTTTGCATGCTTGTGGGATGGGTTAAGATAGCAGTGGGATGGACAGGGATACCTTTGGGATGGGTAAGGATAGCAGTGGGATGGGCAGGGATATCTTTGGGATGGGTTAAGATAGCTGTGGGATGGGAAGGGATACCTTTGGGATTGGTTAAGATAGTTGTGGGATAGATAAACCACCAATGCAAGCATAGCGGGACTGTATGGTCCACCCGCCCAGGTGCCACACCTTTGGCCCTTCATTATCAATAACAATGTAAGCATTGATCCACACATTTGAACATAAACACAACTCTTTATTAAATACCCTGTTCATTGTAGGCCCACCCAACATACATGGCCCAATCTCATCAGTGTGATGAGACAGGCTGAAGGAAGCATCCATTAATCATCTATCATCCTGTCTTGCCACTCCACTGCTCCAGCTGGGGAGTTGCACCAGTGTCTCAGGAGGTTGCCTGCTTCTTCCCTTCACGTGAGGCTCAGTTGGGGCCTTGCACATCCTCAGTGTCTATCAGGTTTCGCCCTTACCTCCATTCCCCAGGCTCCATGTCCCCATTGCCTTGTTGGAGGTCCACGAGCCTGTTCTGCAAGACTGGGTAGCGGGTGCGCATGAGATTGTGCAGGATGCAGCAAGTTTCCACGATCCTCCTCACGGTCTCTGGGCGATGCTGCATGGTGGTGAGAAGTAGAACCTGTTGGCCAGGATGCCAAAGGCGTTCTCCACCACCCGCCTTGCCCTGGACAGCCTTTAGTTGAAGATCCTCTCTTCATGGGTGAGAAGTCTGGAAGTGTAGGGCTTCATGAGGTAGGTTCTGAGGGAGAAGTCGTCATCCCCCACGATGAAGTAGGGCACATCTTGCATGTCATTGGGCAGGGGGTCTGGATCTGGGAAGCCCATGATGAGGTTGTGTTCCAGCCCCTCCTTGAGGTCACTGGTGTTGTATACCTGGGCATCTGAAGCTGACCCGTTGCCTGAAGCATCGATGTACATGAACTTGTAATCAGCATCGACCATGGCGAAGAGGATGATGCTGAAGAAGCCCTTGTAGTTGAAATAAGTGGACCCCGACTTGGCTGGAGCTTTGCAGGCCATGTGCTTCCCATCTATGGCTCCAACGGTATGGGGGAAGTTCCACTTCTGATACCACTGCTCTGCAACTTTCTTCCAGCCTTCTTCAGTGGAGGGGCACTGGAGGAGCTCCTCCAGGTATTTTTCGATGATGGCCTGCACCACTTCTCTGACCACAATGCTGATGGTGTTGTGTGGCACCCTGCAGCCATACTGCATGCTCCTGTACATGGTCCCGGAGGCCAGGTGACAAAGAGTCAGTGCCACCTTTAGCCCAGGGTCCAGGCTGGACCGGAAGTTGGTGCTCTGCTTGGTCAAGCTGGGTGTCAGCCGCTCCACAACTTCGTCAAACATGGCTGGAGGCATCCTCATGAAGTTCTGGAATGCACGAGGGTCTTCATTCCTCAGCTCCACCATCAGCTTGTTGTACAGTCCGTACTCTGCTCTTCTTCGGACCCAGACGCTTCTTGGACGCCTCCTTTTCTTCCCGTAGAACAGTTGGAAGAGCCTGTAGATGGCTTCGCACTGTTGCAGAATGATGGTGGCTACCAAAAGGAGTTTGTTACGATCCATGGTGGACATCAATGGATGCTGTGGAAGAGCAAGAGCCAGATGAAGGCTGCAGAGGTCTGCACAGCAGGGCTGCTGGACTGAAAGTGAGATCCAGGTGAGTTGCTCCCCCTTTTTATAGGCAATATAGGTTTTCCACTAGGTGTCCTTATGCATCCTCTAGGCATCCTCTAGACATCCTAAATATCCGAGATAGATCCCCTCTGCGAATGTTTTTTCCATTTTAAATGCTTTCTTTGCGAGCTGCATCGCTTTTATCCTTTCTCCGTCTGTGCTACTAACGCTGCGCATCCGTTCCGTGTCTGTTTCGCTTCCTCCCTGTGTCCGCTTTCCGCTGGAGTGGATTTGAGTTGCGCGGATGCACAGCGGATACCTAGCGGATGTAGCAGATGCATAACGGATGACGACGGATGCAGAACGGATGTTCCCCGTATGCGTAGTGGATGCAGAACGGACGCGTTGGATACATTTTCCACTCAGAAAGTTCTGAGCAGCTCAAAACTTTTTGAGTCGATGGAACCTCAGTCGACGGATGCTAGACGGATAGAGAGGAAGAAAAACGGACGCAGTGAGTACAGAATGGATGAATCGCGTTAACCAACGGATGGCAAGTGTTTCTCTCCATTTTACATCCTCTTTCCATCCGTTGGTCCTGTGTGACATGGGCTTTAGGGAACTTTATTGTAAAGATATGAGGGTGGTTTTAATACTGAAGGAAGAAACACTTAATAAACTGTGCAATGCTGATGAAACTATATTGATAACTGAAAATAGTCATCTGCAAGTTCTTTTCAATGATGTTAATGAAAAAAACAAGACTAAATTTACAAGTAAAAAAGGGAGAATTAATTATTTATTAGATTTACATTTATTGTGAGCTCAGTTACCTCTTCATTAGATCTATATATTCCTGACTGGATAAGACTGCTTCGTTAATGTATTGTGGTTGGAGATGGTGGATTCTTCTTGAAGAGAGGAAGTTGTTCCTCCAACCCTCAAAAAGGTATTACTCGCCCTTTCCTCAAGAAGCCATGATTAAATTCCACCATACTGAACAACCATCACCCAGTATTCAATGTTCTCATTTTAGGGAAGATTGCTGAGAAAGTGGTAGCTGGGCATAGGTCAGAGACAGTATTAACTGTATTTTTGGTAGCCTCTAATGAGAACAAGATAGAGGTCATGCATCTATCCTTTATCAAGCATGACCTCTCAATAGCTTTTGATATATCAATCATGGTATCCATCTCGAGCAGCCTCGGGAACTGGATGTGGGAAGCACCATATGGTGCTGGTTTTTTTCCTTCCAATCAGTATTTATTGGCAATGAGAGATTATTCCCTCACCCCTAATATGTGGTGTGCCACCAAGCTCTCCACTCCTATTTAACATCAACCATATAAAAGACACTGGGTGAATTCATCAGGTCTGGGGATCCATGGAAGTATAGAACCCATTAAATGGCTACATTGTCTGAAAGTTTTCCTAGTTTATATTATGGATTATAACCATATTTTAATAGTTTTGTTTTAATTACTCCACTGTTTGGCTTTATGTTTTAATTGTGATACTGTCCAGAGACAAGAATGAGACGGGGGGGCTATAAACAGAGATAAACGATAACAGGTACAGCAATCAGTCTTAGAATTGATTGTGAAAATATTGAAATTGTTGAAAATTTCTGCCTTTTAGGATCAACTATCAAGAATAAAGGAACCAAGCAATAAAAAATTATGCTACAAACTAGCAATTGAAGAATAGCAAAGAAAGCCTTGAAAAATATATTCAGTTGTCATAATATCTCTATACTGTACAAAGATCAGAACTGTGTAGATACCTATTTTCCCTGTTACAGTCTGTGGATGTGGGTTTAAAAATTATAAATATAAATACATAAAAATTGTTAACTTCCCTCTTCCCTAACATGATCAGTTTATGGTGAAACTCCTGTCAATTTATCAAATTCTCCATTCCCCTCATGAACCCAAAATGTTTGAGAGTCTATCTTTTATTTAATATACATTTTTTTAAAAAAATTAAGAATAAAAAAGCACAATTTGAACCTGATATATAGTCTAGTGATTCAAGGACTGCATCTTCCATTGGCCCAGAGAAATGCTTAAGCAATTCTACTTCATTTTTCACAGCAGCTGGTGTTAATCTCACTTCTCTGTAATTAGAATAAATTAATTAAATTCTAACAATATTTAAAGATTCAATCAAAGAATATGTTTCTTTTTCAAAATAATTCCATGTACCACAGAAAGACTATTAACTGCTTGGCTAATTAGCTTTAAGGCAGAAATTCTCATACATAACACTGAACCACTTGGTTTGGGAGAGAGTATCAAGGGCTGTTGGGCAAAGACGAAACTACCAAAAATTAGGTTTGGACTTCAGGTGGACATTTGTGGAAAAATACATTCCTGTTTTCTGACAACCTTCCATTTTTCCTCTGACAAATTGTCCATGATAGCACCCAATGTCCCTAAAATACTTGTGTGGAAGGCAAAAGGGCAAGGCAGAAATCTTTGTATGTACTTTCTTAATTTATTCTCAGATGAAAGCCTGTATGTGACATATTGAAGAGTAAACTGCAGAAGCACCAAATTCAAAATCACTTTCTATGACTTTCCTTTTCCAAATTATTGGGAATTATTTGAATTTTCAGTTAATAATCACAAAAATAAATCTTATTTTAAAAAATGTAAAGGTATAAGATTTGCCCACTTTATGTAAACTAATATTATCTGAAATATACTCACTGTGATATCTGTTTCAGCGAGCTGTTGAGCAACTGCATATCCAATTGCTGAAGTAGTAGGGAAATTTTCATTTTAATTTCATTGTCTGATGCATCATCCTTTTTAATTTTGTCTAGTAAACGAAGCATGGACAAATCCTCTCCTTCAATTGTTCCATATCCAGGGCCAAGAATTTTCACAATGGGATCTCTATTAGCTATAAGTAATTTACATTATATAAAAAACTCAGGTTACATTTTTGAAGATCTTGGTTAATTACAAATAAATATGAATTTGAATGAAAAATTAATCCATTAATTGTGAAACATCACATTTTAGCATCATTTAGCCTATTAATAATTTTGAATCATGATCTTTCATCCCTTGATTGGCAATTTCTATTCACTGGATGCAATACTGTTGAAGACTATTACAACATATTTTTACATGAAGTCAAAAGAGTCATCAAACTATATGTATCAATAGCAACTCCAAAAACCAGAAAAAACAGATTATCCATAACAATAAGGAAGCTTCTATCCAAAAACAGTTTACTTTGATGGAAAACAAATCTGGTTATGTTGCAATTTCAAAAGCCTATACAAAAATTTATGCCATCAGATAAAGACTGAATGCACCAATTATCACATTAAACAAGAGAAAAACCTTCTACGCACCAATTCCACCCGTGCTTTCTACAATTTTGTAAACAACAAACTAAAAGACTCAAGATCCATCCCACCCCTGAAAGGACATAATGGTAAAGACTGCAACAATGACACTATTAAAGCCAACCTTTTTAACACATTCTTTGGCTCAGTATTTGTAAACAGGAATGGATCATGCCTATTATTTCCTAGTCAAACCACAGACAACTACTATGATCTAATACATATCGATTTCAACAATGTTGAAAAAGCACTACACAATCTAAAACCATCTCTATCTATTGGACCAGATGGAATATTCCCTACTTCTTAAAAAAGCTATCGACTACCATAGCCAAACCTCTAAACATAATTTTCAAAAAATCTTTCAAGACCAGCTCCTTGCCAAAACTATAGTCACAAGCCACGGCCATCCCCATCTTCAAAAAGGGAGACCCCAGCCTAGTTGAGGGAGGAGCTGGCGTTGCGACGATACTGCATGCAATCTTGGAGGTCTGAGATTGCAGCCAATATCTTTGCTCCTGGACGGTCCAAGCGGACCTAAACCGTCCTGAAGAGACGGTGATAGTGAAGGGCACGCCCTGTAGATCCCAGGGATATCACAAAGTCCCTGGTTGATCCAGGAGAAGCCCTTTTGCCAGAGGCAGAGAGGCAGCTACCAAAGCTGCTGAAGTTGGGGCAGCTCCGAATGGAAGAGGTTGAAAGAGAAAGTGTGTCGGTTTGATGAGAATTGTTCTTTTATTATTCTAAGACTTAAAATGACTTTAAAGGACACCCTAAGGGGAAAAAGAATTTGTAAAAGTTTTGACAGAACTGAATAAGTGGCAGTTTTTAAATAGAAGTGTCAAAGTAAGGCTTTGTTTTCTGTTTTTTTTTTTCATATGGCTGGACTTCTATCGTGATTTGAACTTGGTAAGTGGACTGATTTTTTCTTTATTTATATCTACTTTTTCTTTTCTTTTTTGACTTTTCATATTTTAGGTAAGAGGCTCCCTTTGGTTATTTTTATATATTTGTTTTTTATTCTTTTTAACTTTTATTACATTTTGTCTGGGAAAGGAGGGGGAGAGTGAGAATAAAGAAACTTTGTAACATTGCCAACTAGAGGCTTGAAAATATTTTAGACGAAGCTGAGAAAGCTGAGAAAGAAAGCTCTGAAATTCTTTTTCAAGGACATTGCTACGTGATTAGAGGGAAGAACACGGAAGAGTGTTACTATAGGTGTTCTTCTGGATTTCTATCAACAATTGAAACTTGACTTTGAAGTTTGGAGAGAGCTATGATAAGAGCCTTGGATAATTAAATAAAGTGCAGTGTGTCTTTTTTATTTTCTTAAGTTGGGTCACCCCCCCCCCCCCTTACCAACTGTACTATTCATTTTTTCTTTTTAAAATCTTTATTTTTGTAATATTTTCATCTTTGCTTTGTATTTTAAAGGGAAAGCCTCAAAATTTTCTTTTTCCTTTTTCTTTCTTCTTTGGGATTTTTTGTTTTTCGATATGCTTTTTTTTTTATTTGAAAATTCTCAGTTGGATTAAGGTGTTGAAGAACCTGAAGAATTACTTTTTAAAAAAATTCTTTTTTACTTTTTGCTCTTTTTAAACTTTTTTATACTTCTCTTTCCTTTTTACCTAATTACTGATTGGATTAAGGTTAAGAAGAACCTGAAGAATTTTTTTTCTCCTTTTCTGTTTATTATTATTGGGTTTTTCTCTCTACCATTCTTATTTTTCATTTTAGATTATAATTGGCTATTTCACAATTGGATTAGGGTTTAGAAGAACCTGAAGATCCTGAATGAGTAGGGAGTTTATAGCTTCCGGCACCTCAACTTCTACTTCTGCCTCCCCACCATCTGGAGGACAACGTTCAATTCAGACAATGTTAAAGCAAGATAAAGATTAAGAAAGAGTGACTCTACAGATGATTATGCAAGGAATCCAAGACCTTAAAATAAAATCAGATACCATTGAAAAAAGAATAGAAAACATTGAGCAAAGAACAGAGAAAACTGATGAAAAGGTGGGGAATATTCAACAAATGATGGTGAAGTATGATGAGAGTTTCCAAAATATTGAAGAAGAAGATAAACAAAGAGACAAGAAGATTGGAGATATTGATATCAGATTAACAGTGGTTGAACAAGATAAAAGTGGGATATTGAAATGGGAGATGGACAGATCAGAATTCTATCTCAGATTTCAAAACATAGAGGAAGAAAAAGGACAAAATCTAGCTGAGATAATGATAGAAATATTGGCTGAAGCTTTGGAAATAACAGAAGAGAAGATGATGGATGGAGTAGATGAAGTATACCGAATTTTTACAAGATATGCGTTGAGAAATAACCTACCAAGAGAAGTTCGTATCAGATTTACAAAAAAAGCCATTAAAATACAAATATTACAAGTGGTAAGAGAGAAAACATTGAAATACAAAGGCAAGGAGATTGTGGTTTTAAAGCAAATACCCAGAAGAGTGAGAGAGATGAGAAGACAATATCGATTTTTGACTAAAATGCTATTGAAAAAAGAGGTGAATTATAGATGGCTAATCCCATATTAAAAAACAATATGAACAATTGTTGATACAGCCAAAATTAGGGAAAATATTTACTTCTTTGACTCAATGTAAGAAAAGAGGAGTGGTTTCATATATTAAAGAGACCATTTCAGCAAAATTGATTTATACTGATGAAGACAGAAGAGTATTAATGGTGGAAATAATGGACAATAATATGAAAACACTCTTGATTGCAATTTATGCTCCGAATGATAAACAAGAAGAATTTTATAAAAAATTACACATGAAAATAATTGAACTGGACTATGTCAATATAGTTATGATGGGAGATTTCAATGGAATTGTAGACAATAAACTGGACTATATAACAACAACAACAAAGCAAAATAGGAAGACTCTCCCCAAATCCTTTTTTAAAATGATAGATGAAATAAATTTAAAAGATATATGGAGAGAAAGAAATGTAAAAACCAAACAATACACTTTTTACTCAAATAGACATTTAACATGGTCCAGAATAGATATGATTTGGACTTCAACAGAATTAATATCTAATATTCAAGAAACAAATATCGAAACAAGTACTTGGGCAGACCACAATCCAATGACAATTAAATGGAAAGGACAAAAAAGAAGATCGAGATGGACGTTAAATAATACTATTCTAAAGGAGAAGGGTTTTATACAGCGGATGGAGAAAGAATTGATTTTTTTCTTTAGAGAAAATAAAAAAGAAGATACTTCAATCCAGAACATATGGGACACAATGAAGGCATATGCTAGAGGTTTGATAATAGACTACACAAGGAAAAGGAACATTAGGAAAAGGCAAGCCACTGAAGCTTTAGAAGATGAGTATAAAAGACTTGAAAAAGAACTACAGAAAACGCCACAGAAAAAAGCTAAAAAGCTAAAACTGGATACAATTAAACATAAAATGAGTTTAATAGAGAAAGAAGAATTAGCACAGAAAATTAGAAGTGCTAAACAGAATTATTTTGAGGATGCAAACAAACCAGTTAGATGATGAGCATACAAATTGATAAAGGAGAAAGAATCACGAAAAATACCACAGTTAATAGATGATCAAAGTCAAGTTTGCCACGGCAATAAAGAGAAGAAAGAAATCATTCGAGACTTTTATGGGAAATTATATGAGCAAGAGAATATTGATGAGGAAAGAGTTAAACAGTATTTACAGAATGCTAATCTATCTAAGATACCTAAAGAGACTGAAAAAATGTTAGAAAGCAATATAACCATGATGGAGTTAACCGAAGCACTTAAGAAACAAAATAATGGGAAGGCACCAGGCCCAGATGGACTTCCTGCAGAATTCTATGAAACATTACAAGAATCGCTGAATCTTCCATTGCTAGGAGTCATGAATGAAGTTATGCTAAAGAAAAAGATACCTACAACATGGTCAGAAGCCTACATTACACTTATTCCAAAAGAAGAGATTGAACCATTACAAATTAAGAATTATAGACCCATTTCTTTATTAAATGTAGAATATAAAATCTTTGCTTCAATATTGGCAGAGAGACTCAAAAAATATTTAAATAATTTTATTCATTCTGACCAAAATGGATTTCTGCCAAAGAGACAAATTAAAGATAATATAAGAGTAATATTGGACACTTTGGAATATTATGAGGCTCACCCAGAAAAACAAATGGCTTTGATATTTTTAGATGCACAAAAGGCATTTGATAATGTGAACTGGAGATTCATGTTATTATTATTGGAACAGATGGGCTTTGCCAGAAAATTTATTCAAGTAATACAAGCCATATATAATAAGCAAATGGCAGAGGTAATGATAGAAGGAGAATTAACAGACTCCATCAATATAAGAAAAGATACAAGACAAGGTTGCCCACTATCACCTTTGCTATTCATATTAACTCTGGAAGTATTAAATAGAAACATTAGAGACAAAAAGAGTATAAAAGGAATGAAAATTAAAAAGGAAGAATTTAAATTGCAAGCTTTTGCGGATGACTTGGCCTTTATTTTAGAAGATCCTCAAGAAATAGCACCAAAACTATTGGAAAAGATAGAGGCATATGGCAAGGTGGCCAGCCTGAAAATAAACAAAGATAAGATAAAGATTTTGAAAAAGAATATGTTACTAAGACAAAAAGAAGAATTGGCAGATGTATTGAAAATTCAAGTCACAAATAAGGTTAAGTACTTGGGGATATATTTGACAGCAAGATGTAGTACATTATAAGAGAACAACTACATTAAACTTAAACACTAGACTTGATGAAATGGGAAAACCTACAATTGTCACTAATAGGGAGAATTTCAACAATCAAAATGAATATTTTACCCAGAATTCTATATTCGTTTCAAACAATACCAATTAGGCTTGGAAAGGACTACTTTGAAAATTTAAACAACATTGTGTTGAAATATATATGGCAAGGCAAGAAAGCGAGAATAAAGTTAAAACTTGTACAAGATGCTAGAATTAGAGAAGAATTTGGTCTGCCTAATTGGGAGTTGTACTACCAAGGTACAAACTTGACATAGGTTAAGGAATGGATAACATTAAGATATACTCGATTGCTGACATTAGAAGGACATGATTTGTTGTTGGGGTGGCATGCCTTTTTATGGTATAAGGAACTAAAATACAGGGTTATTTTAGAAGACATCATATATGGGAGTCTCTGTGGTTAAATTGGGAGAAGATTAAAAGACAATGTTATTTGAAAATTCCGGTCTGGTTATCGACTATTGAAGCATTTTCTTATCCTATAACATATAAGAAGGAATAAACAGTTAGATATGGGGAAATTTTGAATGAAAAGGATGAACTTAAATCGATGCAAAAATTAGAGGAACAAGGTATAAAGATGAATTGGTTTTCTTATGCGCAAATACATTCAAGGCATGAAAAAGACTTTAAAATAGAAGGTTTCTATAATAAATTGACTGATTTAGATAAGATTCTTACAGGTACTGATGAAAAGGTGATTAAAAAATTGTATGGATATTTACTAGAAATTAAACTAGAAGAAGAACAAGTTAAAGAAACTATGATGCTTGGGGGAAGAATTTTGGATATGGGATTGATCTAGAGAAATGGCAAAAATTGTGATCTCAAAATTATAAAATGACAATGTCAACAGCATTTAAAGAAAATTTGTATAAGATGTTTTACAGGTGGCATTTTCCCCTGACAAGAATAGCAAGGATGTTTTGAAGAATAAATCCGAAAGTAGTTAGCAATGTCATCAGATATCTGGCTCATATTATCATATGTGATGGACTTATGCGGATGCAAAAAAATATTGGACTAAAATCCACACGTTGTTGGAAAAAATGACTAAAAAGCATATAGATTTAAAACCAGAGATATTTTTATTGGGAATTCTACCTGATACATACAGCAAAGATTTAAAATATTTGATTGTAAATGTATTAACAGCAGCTAGGATTGTATTTGTTAAAAATTGGAAAAATGAGAAAATACCATTGCAGGAGGAAATTATCAAGAAAATACTGGAATGTGCTGAAAATACTGGAATGTGCTGAAATGAGTAGATTGACATTTGAAATTAGAGAACAAGAGGGTAAACAATTTTTACAAAATTTGGGACCTTTTCTATCAATGGCTAGATAACAAAATATAGTAATAGAATATGCAGAATTATAGAAAATAATAAATATATAAAGATATATTTCTTTTTTTTATATTATTATTATTACATATATAAAATGTTTTTAGGATAGATTTGGAAGGACTATAGGAATTGTTGTAAAATAAACTAAGTAAAGTATAGCTATCTCGCAAAGTTATGAATGAACAAAATTATAGTCAAATGATTAATCATAATACTAGGATATTCATTTTTTGATAATATGAGTTATTATGTAATGTAACTATAATTGAGACTATGAAATCGATGCACAAAAAAATTGTAAACCAACCGACATACTGTTTGTAGACTTATGGAAGAAAGTTGGATGTTTTTATGTTTTGTTTTGTTTTTATTCGTCCTTAAAAATCAATAAAACTTAACCAAAAAAAAAAAAAAAGGAAGACCCCAGCCTACTGGAAAATTACAGACCAATCTCTTTATGCTGCATCACCTGTAAAGTCATGGAATCAATTATTAACCAATCCATTATCCTCCACTTAAAGACAAACAACCTACTCTCTAATAAACAATTTGGTTTCAGGAAAAAACTATCCTGCAATCTGAACTCTTACATTGCAAAAACATATGAACTACACAACTCGATCAGGGCAAAGCAAAAGATGCAATCTTCATAGACTTCTGTAAAGCCTTTGATTCAGTGGTACATGACAAACTACTACTAAAACTAAAATCTTATGGTATCTCTGGACACCTGCATAACTGGATAGAAGCATTCTTGTCAAACAGACAACAAATGGTCAAAATTGGGAATGTCCTATCAAATTCTGTACCTGTCAATAGTGGTGTCCCCCAAGGCAGTGTTCTAGGACCAACTCTCTTCATACTCCACATAAACGACCTCTGTGATCATCTTAAGAGCAACTGCGTTCTCTTCACTGATGATGTAAAGCTGTTCAATACCACAGACAATACTGCTACCCTTCAAAAAGTCCTCGACTATGTATCAGAATGGTCGAACAAATGGCAACTTCAAAACTCAACCAATAAATGCTGTCTTGCATATTTGCAAAAAAAATCAGAAAATAAAATACAGGCTGAATAGTCAAGACCTTGTTGATGATCCAAACTCTGTCAAGGATCTTGGAGTACTCATCTCTAATGATCTAAGTGCTAGAGCCCACTGTAACTACATAGCCAAAAAGGCATTAAGAGTTGTTAACCTAATCTTATGTAGCTTTTTCTCTGGTAATATTACACTACTAACTAGAGCATACAAAACATTTGCTCAATCAATACTTGAATACAGCTCATCATCAGAACCCACATTACGTATCTGATATTAACACAGTCGAGAAAGGCCAGAAATATTTCACAAGATATTCCACTCCTCTACTCGCTGAGTTCTCCACTCCTCTACTCGCTGCAGAATACCTTATGCCACCAGATTGAAATTCTAAACCTAGAAAACCTAGAACTACGCTGCCTTCGGTCCCATCTAAGTATAGTATATAAAATCATACATTGCAATATCCTACCTGTCAATGAATACTTCAGCTTCAACCATAACAATACAAGAGCAAACAATAGATACAAACTCAAGGTTAATTGCACCAAACTTGATTGCAGGAAACACAACTTCAGCAACAGAGTGGTCAATGTCTGGAATACTCTACCTGACTCTATGGTTTCTTCCTCAAACCCCAAAAACTTCAACCTTAGACTTTCTGCTGTTGACCTCATCCCTTTCTGAAGAGGTCTGTAGGGGGCATGCATAAGTGCACCAATGCGCCTACCGTCCCTGTCCTTATTGTTTCTTTTATTTTTCTTATATGTATACATGTATTCATAACTATGTTTTTATTTATACCTATTATTTTGTAAGCAATTGACAAACCCAATAAAATAAAAAATAAATAATAAAATAAAAATAAATTACCTCTCTGAGGTTTGAGTGGCAACACATTCTCCTTCTGAACTAATTACTGAAATAGAATAAGGCCAAACAAGGCAAGAACTGGGAACAGGCATTTTCATCATCATGTAATCTAGAAATATCCAGATTTTCAGAAAAGAGTATACAGAATACCTTCAAGACATGCCTGCGCTTCTTTTAGTCTTTTTTTCCCAGCAACAGAGAGCAAGTGAGACAGCTGCCCAAAACTGCGAACGCTAATAGTTGATCCTTTAAGAAGGAGAAGTGGCTGTCCATTTTTGTCTTTTTCTTGTGACTGAACAGTTTTTTCACTGAAAGAATAAAGTAATAATTTAAAATGCAGTAATTCTTAAATAAACATAGTTCGTTTTTCACTGCAGTTATTCCAATATTCACTGCAGTTATTCCAATTTTTAGTCACGTATACCAGTTTCTTCAATCATATCATCTATACTTTTTTTTTACATAGTTTTTTTTCTACTTTGGGCAGTGGATGTGAAACACAAGTCTTGAAAACTGAAATATAAATTCAAATCCTCTTTCCCAATGATCATTTGTCAATCATTTTCTCAAACTGATTTTAATCCATCTAACAGTAGAATCTTGCCTTCCAATAAAATAGTGTTTGGTTTGAATGTTAATTCTTTTAATAACTTATCAGAATTAATCTATTAAACATTGTGAGCTGTCTTTTAAATACAACCTGAAATTACAGCTGGAACAAAATACAGATGCTATACACCTGAGAGATCAATCTCATCAGGCTAGAATAAACTCTAATATGAGGTCACTGCTTAGGTTGCCAGTTAGCTTCTGAAACCAATTCAAAATACTGGTTGTTATCTTTAAAAGACATTATGGGATATATCAGGCAAGAACTTGCCAGAATGGAGTTCTGTCCTGTTGTAGGAGAAAAATAAAAAATAGGTCTGTTGTAGGTTCATGTTCCTTATGTGGTCCATGGGGCAAGGATTGGCAGTTCTTTTTGGTAGTTACTTCTACTTTGTGAACAAGGTCCCCCAGAGGTATAGATGACCTTGATCTTGCTAACATTTCATAAACAGATCAAAGCAGTCTTATTCCAGTGTGTGTGTTTGGCCCTTAATTTAGTTTGCTTAATTATGAAAGGATAACCATCATGTTTGTTAACTTTGTAAATTCATTATGTTCAGTCCTTTTTTAAATACTAGATTATTTTGTTTGCTTTGATCACGTTAATGTTATTGAGTTTGCTAAGAATAGGTTATACAATAAAATTATATTTACTTAAACTAAAATTATTATGTTTTATAATAATAAAATATAAATTGCCTCAATTTGCTATCTTTTTTGTATTTTGCATTTTGCATTTTTTATTATTGTCTGTGTCAACAGCCTTAAAATAATGATTATTTCTGAAGAGGAAACATTACGAGCTTCATTAATCAAACCATTTAATATCCCATTAATTCATATACAAAATCTAGAAATTACATGGCATCTATTGGTTTTTCAAAAATAATATAACGGATCAGCTTTTCTAATGCTGGGTTTTCCAGAATTTTGGATGATAATTCTCATGATCCTTGATCTTCATTTCATGGAGTTTTTATGACACTTCATTATGGATACTTGGTACAGACAAATACATTATAGGCACATGTAGCCAAAGTTAAAATTTATTTCTTTTTAGTTTTTTATCCCACTTTATTTTTACAGGTAGACCTCAACTTAGGACCATTTGTTCGGCTACAAAAATCACTATGATGCTGAATGAGGCGAACTTGTGATTGGTCCACAAATTACATCATAGTGTTTCCACAGTCACAATTGAGAATCAGGGTGCCTGGACCCATCCTGTGATAATAACATTGCAGTGCATTATGGTCATGTGATTGCCATTTGCAACCTTCTCTACCAGCTTTGCAGAAGACACTAAACTGGCAGGAATAGCCAACACCCCAGAAGACAAGCTCAAGATCCAAAAAGATCTTGACAAACTTGAACAATAGACCCGATCCAACAAAATGAATTTCAATGTAGAAAAAAGCAAAGTTTTACATTTAGGTAGGAAAAACAAAGAGTTAAGTACAGATTATGCTCAAAAACAGTAATTGTGAGAGGGGCCTTGGAGTCTTAGTGGATGATCACTTGAATATGATCCAGCAGTGTACAGCAGCAGCCAAAAAAAGCTAATACAATCCTGGGTTGTATAAACAGAGGCATAGAAACAAGATCATGTGGAGGGAGGGCAGAGCTGGCATCCCGGCAGTTGGATGGGAGATCTTGATTCTCTAGGATTACCGTTAATATCTCAGCTGCTGGTCAGTCCCCACGGACCTAAACCGTCCTGTAGAGATAGCTATTGACAAGGGCACATCCTGTTGATCTCAGGGATATCGCAAAGTACCTGGTCGATCCAGGGAAAGCCCTTTTTGCCAACGGCGGAGAGGCAGACTTTGGAGCTGCTGAAGCTGGGACAGCTCCGGAATGGGAGAGATTGGAAGAAAGTATGTCAGCTTGGTGAGATGAACTTTTATTTATTATTTCTTGGAGAGAACACCCTGAAAAAATGAAAGTGGACTAAAAGTGAAGAGGAAAGAGCAGTGTGATTAACTGTCAAAGTGAAAGTTTTGTCCTTTTTTCCCCCTTTTTTATTGGAATTTTGAACTGTTTTACTTTAAGCTGGACTGGTACTTTTAATCTTTTTATTTCTGTTTGTATTTCTTTCTCTTTTTTTAACAATCCTTTTGAAAATTATTTTTTGATTAACATTCTTCTGTTTGACTTGAGATTTATTTTTCTCCCTTCAAAAAAAGGGGGGGAGATTTTACTTTTTTTTTTCTTTTAGTTCCTGGTTGTAGATTGAGGAGGGGGAAGTGAAAGTGAAGGAAAGTAAGTAGCACTGCCACCCAGAGGCTTGGATATATTGTTTCTTTTTCCTTTCAAGTTTGTATTATAATCAAGGACTCTGAGCTGTGTATTGGAAAAGATAGACTTGAGCATGGCAGTTTGTTTATTCAGGTGCTCATTTCTGAACAGATAGCTGGAGTTTGGAGTTGAAGTTGAAAGAAAGAAGATTGAAGTGACCTTGAAAAACTCTTGAGCTGATTTATCAAAGAGGCTTGGATATTTGGAGGCAGAGGTTTGTTTTATACTAGAATTGCTTTTTACCTTTTGCCTCCCTTTCAACCCTCCCCCCCACTAGTGGGGCTCTTTTTTTCTTTTTAATTGGATTTTAACTTTTTAAACCAGGAACTACAATGTAAACCTTTTATTTTGGTTTTCTTTTTGTTTATTAAGAGGAACATATAGAATATTTTTCTTTTTGCCTTTTTATTTTTTACATCTACCATTGCAAATAATTGGATTAAGGCATACAAATGTCTGAAGAGTTTCTTTTTCCTTTTTTCCTTTGGAATGGCAACTGTTTGCTTTCAATTTGTTTTTCTTTTCCTTTTTCCTCTTTTTTTTCTTTTTTTCTCTCTTTCTTTACAGATAAGCATTACAAGATGAGTAGAAAGACAACAGCCCCAGCTTCTTCGATACCAACTCCCTCACCATCTGGAGGACAACTATCTATACAGACAATATTACAACAGGAAAAAGAGAAAGAGAAAGAGAAGGAAGTGACATTGCAGATGATTATGCAAGGAATTCAGAAAATTGAGCAAAAAATTGAAAAGATAGATTCAAAAAAATTGAATAAGATATACAAAGAGATAAGAAAATTGAAGATATTGATACTCGTTTGAGCGATATCGAAAAGGACAGGGGTGAATCATTAGGATGGGAAATAGACAAATCAGAATTTTACTTGATTTCAAAATATAGAAGAAGGGAAAGGTGAAAACCTTGCTGAAATAATGGCAGAAATATTGGCAGGAGCACTGGAAATAACTAAGAAAAGACGATGGATGGGATGGATGAAGTGTTTCGTGTCTATACAAGATATGCAACGAGGAATAGACTACCAAGAGAAGTTCACATCAGATTTACTAAGAAAATTATTAAGACACAGATACTCCAGGTGGCAAGAGAGAAAACACTAAAATATAAAATAAAGAAATTGTGGTGCTGAAACAGATACTAAGACGAGTAAGGGAAATGAGAAGAGAATATTTATTCTTGACTAAAAAGCTACTTAAAAGAGGAGTAAACTACAGATGGTTGATGCCAGAAGGCCTTTTGTTCACTTGGCAGGAACAAAGACACAGAATTAACACAGTTGGAAAAGCTGAGCTATTCCACTTAGAATACTTTAGAGAAAAGGAGGAAGAAGAAAGAAAAGAAGAGTCACTAACTGAATTCCAAGAGGAGTGTATAGCAGTAATTGAAAAAGATAAAGAAGGTGCAGTAGGTGGTGAACCCAGAGAACGAGAATTGAGATCTACTAGAGCAATAAAATCTGCTTACAAGAGGTACATATTAAAAAGCAACATGAATATATACTAAAACAAGGAAAATTGGGGAAATTATTTACATCGCTGGCACAATCGAAAAAAAGAGGTGTGGCATTATATATGTATAATATATAATATCTAATATAATATTAAAGAAACAATTTTGGCAGAACTAATTTATACAGATGATGATGGAAGGATTTTGATGGTGGAGATAATGGATAAAAGCGTTAAAACACTTTTAATTGCAGTTTATCCCCCAAATGATAAACAAGAATTCTATAGGAAATTACATACAAAAATAATTGATTTGGACTATGTTAATATCTTTATGATGGGTGATTTTAATGGAATAATTAATGAGTGGTTAGACTATAAAACACAGAAAACAACAAAGAAAGTTAGAAAGATACTACCAAAATCCTTTCTTCGAGTAACAGAAGAATTTAATTTAAAAGATGCATAGAGAGAGAGAAATGCGGAAAGCAAGCAATATACTTTCTATTCAAATAGACACACATCCTGGTCTAGAATAGATATGATATGGATGTCAGCAGAATTACTGACTAATGTATGACAGATTGAAATAGAAACAAGCTCATGGGCAGATCATAATCCAGTATCCGTTATCTGGAAAGGATACAAGAGAAGATCTAGACGGACTCTAAATAAAATGATTCTGCAAGAAAAAGACTTTAAACAGAAAATAGAAAAAGAACTTGTTTTCTTTTTCTAAGAAAATAGAAAAGAGGATACATCTTTACAGAATCTCTGGGATACAATGAAGGCCTACACAAGAGGCTTGATAATAAATTATACTAGGAGAAGAAACAGAAAACAGAAAAAGACATTTAAGACATTAGAGGATGACTATAAAAGACTGGAAAAAGACTTACAGAAGTCCCCACAAAAAAAAAGACATTTAAAATAAAATAAATATAATTAAACATAAAATGGGACTAATGAAAAAAGAGGAATTAGCACAAAAAATTAAAAGTGTGAAATAGAATAACTTTGAAGATGCAAATAAACCAGGCAATTATAAATTGAGAAAGGAAAGAGAAGCAAGAAGAATTAGCCAATTGATAAAGAACAGGTTTGTTATGGAGATGAGGAGAAATATTATACAAGATTACTATGGAAAACTATACTTTCAAGAGAATATTCAAGAAGAAAAAAAATCAAGCAATATCTTCAGAAAGCAAACTTACCTCAGATATCCAAAAATATTGAAACAATTTTAGAAGGAAGGATAACAATGAAAGAACTAAGAGAAGCCTTAAAAAAACAGAATGCTGGCAAAGCTCCAGGTCCAGATGGTTTGCCAGCAGAATTCTAGAAGACTTTTCAGTAAATATAGATTTTTCAACTTCTAGAAGTTATGAAAGAAGTTATATTAAAGAAAAGAATACCAAAAACATGGTCAGAAACGTACATTACACTTATACCGAAGGAAGGTTCAGACCTGCAGCAAGTTCAAATTATAGACCTATATCTTTATTGAATTCAGACTATAAAATCTTTGCTTCAATTTTGGCAGAAAGACTAAAAAGATACTTAAATAATTTTATTCATACTGATCAGAATGGATTTCTGCCAAAGAGACAAATCAAAGACAATGTGAGAATCATTTTGGATACTCTGGCATATTATGAAGCACACCCTGAGAAGCAAATGGCCTTGATGTTTCTAGATGCTCAAAAAGCCTTTGACAATGTGAGTTGACGATTTATTTTACTGCAACTAATACAAATGGGCTTTGGCAAGAAATTTATCCAAGCCATTGAAACAATATATCATGAACAAACTGCAAAGTGATGGTGAATGGAGAATTAACAGAATCCATAGATATAAGAAAAGGGACAAGGCAAGGCTGTCCATTATCGCCTCTGCTGTTTGTGTTAACACTGGAAGTGTTGAACAGGAATATCAGAGAAGAAAAAGAAATAAAAGGAATTAAAATTAAAAAAGAACAGTATAAATTGCAAGTATTTGCAGATGACCTGGTATTTATATTAGAAGACCCAATGGAAACAACACCCAAATTAATAGAAAAAAATAGAAGAATATGGAAAAGTAACAGGTTTGAGAATAAATAAAGACAAAACAAAGATATTAACAAAGAATATGTTAACAAGATAAAAAGAAAGAGTTGGAAGAAACTTTAAAAATATAGGTCACGAACAAGGTTAAATACTTAGGGATTTATTTTACCCCAAGATGCAGTACCCTGAAGGAAGATAACTATGTTAAACTCAAACAGCAGATTGCGACAGACTTGATGAAATGGGAAAAATTGCAACTATTATTGATTGGGAGAATATCCACAATTAAGATGAATATATTGCCTAGAGTTTTATATTTATTCCAGACAATTCCTATTCGATTAGGGAAAGAGTTTTTTTTCAAAAAAAAAATGTTGAAATATATTCAGCAGTGTAAAAAAGCAAGAATAAAATTAAAGCTGTTACAAGATGCAAGAATAGGAGGAGGATTTGCCTTGCCCAATTGGGAGCTGTATTACTAGGCGACAAGTTTGATGTGGGTAAAGGAATGGATAACACTAAGGAACAGTAGATTATTGACTTTAGAAGGTCATGACTTGCTGCTGGGATGGCATGCCTTTCTCTGGTATAAGGGAACTAAAACACAGGGGTATTTTAGAAGACATATTCGTGAGGCACTGTTTTTGAGTTGGGAGAAGATTAAAAGATAATATTACTTAAAAATTCCCACATGGATATCAACTATTGAAGCTTTTTCTTATCCAATAATATATAAAAAGGAACAAACAGTTAGATATGGGGAGTTATTGAATGAAAAGGGCGAACTTAAATCTATGCAAACATTGCAAGAACAAGGTGTAAAAATGAATTGGTTTTCTTATTTGCAAATACAATCTAGGTTTGATAAAGACTCCAAGGCAGAAGGTATTTATGATAAGTTGACTTAGATAAAATTTTGATGGGTACTGATGAAAAGATAATTTAAAAACTTTATGGACATCTATTAAATTTAAATTCTATTAGAATTTAAATTGGAGGAGGAGCAAGTTAAAGAAACGATGATTGCTTGGGGGAAAAAATTTGGATATGGGATTGATTTGGAAAAATGGCAAAAATTGTGGTCTCAAAATTATAAAATGACAATGTCAACTGCATATAAAGAAAATTTGTATAAGGTATTTTACAGGTGACACCTATCCCCGACGAGACTTGCGAGAATGTTTCAGAATAAATCGGATAAATGCTGGAAATGTAATCAGATACCTGGTTCATATTACCATATGTGATGGACATGTTCAGACGCAAAGAAATATTGGACTAAAATCCACACATGGTTGGAAAAAATGATAAAACAACATATAGACTTTAAACCAGATATCTTTTTATTGGGAGTCATACCAGACATATACAATGAACTGAAATATTTGATTGTGAATTTTTTAACAGCAACTAGAATTGTATCTGCGAAGAACTGGAAAAATGACAAAATAGCTATGCAGGAGGAAGTTATCAAAAAAAATTATAGACTGTGCTGAAATGAGTAAACTGACTTTTGAATTT
This sequence comes from Laticauda colubrina, assembly GCA_015471245.1. Lineage (NCBI taxonomy): Eukaryota > Metazoa > Chordata > Lepidosauria > Squamata > Elapidae > Laticauda > Laticauda colubrina. Next base: position 8,264,211 of record BLBF01000043.1, read on the forward strand.
AGAGAACAAGAAGATAAGCAATTTTATATGATATAGGATTTGTTTTATCAATAGTTGGATAAAAAGGCATGGTAATATAATAGACTAGATAATTTTGCAATAGAAATCTAATAGATTGATATAAAACATAATATAGATATATATAACCGCTGGTTGAAAGTATAACATAAATTTTAAGATAAAACTTGGAACATCTCGTATAAGACGATGGAATAGTTTAGTCGTGGATGATTAATAATTGATAAATATATAAACATATGTTAGTTTGACAATGTGAAGACTGATATAAATTGTGAGTAAATGACTACAAAAGTATAGCACAAAAGATACATAACCAATTAACATACTGTATGTATATAAAATGGAAGAGGATTTTATGTTTTTGTATGTGTATGTTTGTGTTTAAAAATAAAAAACTTTATTTAAAAAAAAAAGAAACAAGATCATGTGAAGTATTATTACCACGTTATAAAAACCTAATAAGACAAGATCTGGAATACTGCAACTAAGTTTGGTCACATACTACAAAAAAAGATGATAAGACTTTTGAAAAAAGTTCAGAGAGGAGTAACTAAAATGATCAAAGGCCTGGAGATTAAAACATATGAAGAACAGCTGCAAGATTTGCGTTTGGCTAGTCTAAAGGAAAGAACAATTGAGGTGACATGATAGTAATATTCCAGTATTTAAGGGGCTGCCACAAAGTAGAGGGGGTCAACTTATTTTCCAAAGCACTAGAGGGCAAGACAAGAAACAATGGTTTCAACAATGGTTGAAAACTAATCGAAGAGAGAAGCAACCTCTAATTAAGGAAAAACTTCCTAACAGTCAGGACAATTAACCAGTGGAACAGCTTGCCTCCAGAAATCATGGATGCTCCATCATTGGAGATTTTTAAGAACATCTTAAAATATCTGAAATAATATAGGTTCTCCTGCTTGAGCAGAGGTTGGACAAGAAGACCTCCATAGTCCCTTCTAGTTCATTCATTCTAAAATAAAGCTCCCCACAAGCAAAATCAGTGGAAAACTGAAGGGAAGATCACAAGTCGTTCCTGCTGCTTTTTTTTTCCACTATGGAGTAGGAGATCCCAGGGATTTTATCCTCTGTTGCAAAACTCTCCCTGCCCACAAACATACACAATTACCTGTACCTGCCTGTTGCTGTTGCCTTCCCATGGCCCATCCATGGGAGCCACACATTCTTTATCTCTTCCCACTTGACTTGGATGCTTCTAGGGTTATAACGCAATGGATATTGCCAATATTACCATTACTAAGCAACGCAGTCCTGTGATGTGACATTGTATGATGCACTGCTTAGCAATGGCAATCCTCACTTTAATTTCCATTGTAACATTAGAATTAGCTGTAGCATTCATACTTAAATGTTTCTATCTCCTGTCTCTTTCTATCTTTCTATCTCTTAGATGGGTTGGACTGAGAGTGCATGATCGGCCCAAAACCATTCAATCAGTTTTATGCCTATAGGAGAATTAAAACTCACTGTTTCCTGATTTTTAGCTCAGCATTTTAGTCACTATATCAAACTGTCTCTTTTTGAACTCTACCTATTATTATGAGTATATTCCTTACATTCTTCAAACTGTCTTGACTAATATACAGGGTTGCTAATCTGAAGATCTGCAGATATCAATAGCACTTAGATTTATATACTGCTTTATAGTGCTTTACAGATGCAAATTATGCATATCTATTAAGATAATACAGGGCAAAAAGATCCAAATCAGAGCCTAAAGAAAACAAAATCAGCACTGATAAAAAAAAAAATCTTTATAGGTATCTTGAAGACGTATTTTATTCTTATACTATATATCTGGGAAGAGTGATGTGGCCACTTACCTGACATCATAGCCTGCCTCAAATGCCGATGGTTCTAGTTTTGTATGCCATTCAAGTGGTTCTTTAAAGACAAATGCTGCTTCCTGGGGATGCTTGCCACTAAATGTTTCTGTAAACTTGATAATTTCATTCAAAAGAGATTCGTTCAGGGGTGTAATTTCTAAGGTGCCCGTTCCAGATCCAGCTGCGGTCCACTGAGCTGCTCTAGTCAAGGCTACTCCCATGGTTTATGATCATCCCAGAATCTTGGCAGAAAGATGCTAAAAACAAGAAGGGAAACATACAGACGAAAGTGTGTTATGCTGAATATATGTTGAATATATAGTACACTACTTGCTCGCAGCCGCTTACCAGACTGAGCCGACGCCGGTTCGCTCCTGTTGTTAGAATCTAGGAAGACACGGCCTAGTCCGCCAGTCTTTCTGTTGCAGAGCTAGCGCCGCTGGTTGCCATAGGGACGTTAGTTCTTCGGTTGCTAGGATCTTTCTCCTGTAGTAAACAACGCACGTGGTAGGCCGGACCCACCCCTTTCTTTCGCGCCGGAGTTCTTCGCCGCCGTTCATTGGTTGTTTTGGATTCTACCCAGATGAGGGTCCGCCGTCTTTGGGACGGTGTGGCTCCACCATATTTCCTTTCTTCCTTAACCGACTGTTTGAGCTGTCAGTCATCTCCCTCTCGCTTTTACATGCACGCTCACGCAGAGTTGGGGTTTTTTTTTTTGCTGCTTCTGCGGATTTCTCATTGACATTTACCGTTATCCCGTTTCAGTGACTACATCAAACGAATAACATGGCTGCCAGAACCCAGAGGCTGCGTGAGACGAAATGCACTTCCCGTGATCCCCGGTGAACATGTCAAATAGAAAGAGTTAGGGACATTGCAATGCAAAATATTTTGAGAAACAGCATGTCGAACAGACTAGATCACCAATACGAGCAATTATACAGTGTTAGTAGTAGAAGCTTGGCTCTTCAGTTAAAAATAAACGGAGTCGGGGCTAGGCGACAATGATTTGTTATGTATTATTTGTATTATTTCATCACATATGTATTGCTGCCCATCTCACATAGTAACTGGGCGGCATACAAAATAAAGTATAAATACATGCAAACCAATTAGAAAATGACTACTTTAAATTTAAAAAGTTAGACAAAATAAGATAAAATAAAAGATATATTTCTACAGCTTTTTATGTCCTAAGTTTAATTGTATAATGTTTCTGGACATTTTTGAACTTCAAGTTACATATACTAGTTAAATTATAATTTTACTTTAACATTAATGTAAGGCAGGATGAATTTGATAAATCCCACCTTTTCTGAAAATGCATAGATATATTTATAGGACTGCTTAAAGGGGTACAATTTCCAATATATCTATTTTTACAAAAGTATTTCATACTTTCATATTTCATACTTATGAATTAACTTTACTGAAAGAAGTACTTATGTGAGAGCATTTTTGTCATGTATCTGTTCTCTCTATTTCATTAAAAATCCTTATAAAGTTAAACATTTTTTTCTTTTTAAAAATATACATGATAAATACAGTGTAATTCTAAAATGAACACTTGTGAGCCCCCCATGGGCCTTAGTCAGGATTGTTTTCTTTTTTTAAAAAAATAGTGCATTCAAACTATATTTTTTTTTTAACTCCTATCATCTACAGCGATCATGCAATCACTGATAGACAAATTTAGTTTAAATTAAAAATAATGACAGTTTTTTAATTAAATCTACATATACTGTAAATCTTGCAATAGTTTTTTTAGAATATTTTAGGTGTGATCATAAATTATATATATATATATATAATTTTTTTTGCATTACCCAGAACTAAGTATATGATTTTTTTTCTTGAAAATTCTTTCCATGATTATTAGAATTAGTTCCTCAGAGATATCTATAATACCAGGTTTGTTGCAGCCAAAATAACAATAATCTTACAGAACTTTAACATGAATACAATTAAGCTAAATATAAATAGGTAAAGCCCCTGTCACACTGCACCAACGGATGCAAAGAGGATGTAAAACGGACAAAAAAGCTTGCCATCCGTTGATTAACGCGATGTATCTGTTCTGTACTCACTGCCTCCGTTTTGCTTCCTCTCTATCCGTCCAGCATCCGTTTATTGACGTTTCATCCGCTCAGAAAGTTTTGAGCTGCTCAAAACTTTTGAGCGGAAAATGTATCTAATGCATCCGTTCTGCATCTGCTATGCATCCGCTATGCATCCATTCTAAATCCGTTCTGCATCCGCTATATCCGCTAGGCATCCGCTGCGCATCCGCGCAACTCCATCTGCTCCAGCGGTAAATGGACACAGGGAGGAAGCGGAACGGACACGGAACGGATGCAGAACGGATGCCTAGCGGATGCAGCACGGAAACAAAGCATGTAAAACGGAAAATACGTTCACAGAGGGGACCTATCTCGGATATTAAGGATGTCTACAGGATGCCTAGAGGATGCCTAAAGGATGCAAAGGGACCCCTATACTGCCTATAAAAAGGGGGAGCAACTCTCACTTTCAGAACAGCAGCCCAGCTGCAGACCTCTGCAGCCTTCATCGGCCTCTTCCTCTTCCACAGCATCCAGTCATGTCCACCGTGGATCGTAACAAAGTCCTTTTGGCAGCCACCATCCTTCTGCGACAGTGCGAAGGCATCTACAGGCTCTGTGAACTCTACTACGGGAAGAAAAAGAGGCGGCCAAGAAGCATCTGGGTACGAAGATGGTTCGCCAGAAGAGCAGAGGACGGACTGTACAACAAGCTGATGGTGGAGCTCAGGAACGAAGACCCTCGTGCATTGCAGAACTTCATGAGGATGCCTCCAGCCATGTTTGACGAAGTTGTGGAGCAGCTGACACCCAGCTTGACCAAGCAGAGCACCAACTTCCGGCCCAGCCTGGAACCTGGGCTCAAGGTGGCACTCACTCTGCGCCACCTGGCCTCAGGGTCCACCTACAGGATCATGCAGTACGGCTGGAGGGTGCCACCCAACACCATCAGCATTGTGGTCAGAGAAGTGGTGCAGGACATCATCGAAGAATACAAGGAGGAGCTCCTCCAGTGCCCCTCCACTGAAGAAGGATGGAAGAAAGTTGCAGAGCAATCAGAGGTGGAACTTCCCACACACCGTTGGAGCCATCGATGGCAAGCACGTGGCCTGCAAAGCTCCAGCCAAGTTGGGGTCCACTTATTTCAACTAAAAGGGCTTCTTCAGCATCATCCTCTTCGCCATGGTCGATGCTGACTACAAGTTCATGTACATCGATGCTTCAGGCAACGGGTCATCTTCAGATGCCCAGGTATACAACGCAAGTGACCTCAAGGGTGGGCTGGAATGCAATCTCATGGTGGGCTTCCCAGATCCAGACCCCCTGCCCAACGACACGCAAGATGTGCCTTACTTCATCGTGGGGGATGACGCCTTCTCCCTCACAACCTACCTCATGAAGCCCTACACCTCCAAATACCTCACCCATGAAGAGAGGATCTTCAACTACAGGCTGTCCAGGGCAAGGCGGATGGTGGAGAACGCCTTTGGCATCCTGGCCAACAGGTTCCAGGTACTTCTCACCACCATGCAGAGACCATGAGGAGGATCGTGGAAGCTTGCTGCATCCTGCACAATCTCATGCGCACCCACGCACCCAGTGTTGCAGAACAGACTTATCGACCGTCAACAAGGCAATGGGGACATGGAGCTTGGTGAATGGAGGCAAGGATGTAACCTGATAGACACTGTGGATGTGCAAGGCCCCAACAGAGCTTCACGTGAAGGGAAGAAGCAGCGCAACCTCCTGAAACACTGGTGCAACTCCCCAGCTGGAGCGGTGGAGTGGCAAGACAGGATGATAGATGCTTAATGGATGCTTCCTTCAGCCTGTCTCATCACACTGATGAGATTGTGCCATGTATGTTGAGTGGCCCTACAATGATCAGGGCATTTAATAAAGAGTTGTGTTTGTGTTGACATGTGTGGATGATTATTACATTATTATTGATAATAAAGGGCCATAGGTGTGGCACCTGGGAGGGTGGACCATCCCGTCCCACTATGCTTGCACTGGAGGTTTATCTATCCCACAGCTATCTTAACCCATCCCAAAGGTATCCCTGCCCATCCCACTGCTATCTCAACCTATCCCACTGCTATCTTAACCCATCCCACAAGCATGCAAAGGCTTAAACTATTTCTAAAAGTTTCCAGCAAGACTTTATTAAAAAAAAGAAATGAAGCAAGTGTGTGAATCAAAACTAGACTTTATTAACAACAATCTATAAAACAAAAATGAGTCTCTGGCACTCCTCTTGGTTGCTCAGTCTCAGGGGTGAAGGGTCCAGGTGCTGTGGAGGTGGCTGGTGCTGGAGTGCTTGTCATTAGCTCCTCCAGAAGCAGAAGCAGCAGAAGCTCCAGCCCCAGAAGAGCGAGCCCGTGCTACAGAAGCCCCAGCAGAACCAGAGTGAGGGCCAAGGGGCGGGATGGTAGCCCTGTCCCTCTTGCAAGGGCTGGCAGCAGATGGCTGAGGCTTGCTGTGCTTCTGCATGGTTGTGGGGTTGCTGGCTGGCAGGGAGGCTTGCAGGAAGGCTGGTAGGGAGGCAGGCATCAAGGCTGGCAGGCACCAAGGCTGGCAGGAAGGCTGGCAGGCAGGCTGGCAGGCAAGTAGGCACCAAGGCTGGCAGGAAGGCTGGCAGGAAGGCTGGCAGGAAGGCTGGCAGGGAGGCAGGCACCAAGGCTGGCAGGCAGGCAGGCAGCAAGGCTGGCAGGCAGGCAACCAGCAAGGCTGGCAGGGAGGCTGGCAGCAAGGTTGGCAGGCAGGCAGACAGCAAGGCTGGCAGGGAGGCTGGCAGCAAGGCTTGCAGGCAGGCATGCAGGCAGGGCAGGCAAGGCTGTCAATCCGTCCGGCAGCAGGTCTTTCCTCTGAATGGTGACCTGCTTCCGAGCTGCTTCCCTTTATATCTGCGGGGCTTACGCAATGCATCCTCCCCGCATGCGCAATTAACACTCGGCATCCGTTAGGCTTCTGCTGTGCATCCGCTAGGCTTCTGCTGTGCATCCGCTTCATCCACTGTGCATCCGCTGTATCTGTTCCGCATCTGCTTTGCTGCGCCCCCCCGGAAGCCTAGCGGATGTGCCATCTGCTCCCATCCACTTCCATCCGGTGGGCTTCCGTTCCGCATCCGCTTTCCATCTGCCCTGCGTCCTCCCCCCGTCCGTGTTATCCACTCCGGTTATGCAAATTTTTGCCTCTTTTGAGAGCGGATAACAACGGATGGAACATTTTGTTCGTCCGTTGTGTCCGTTTTGCATCCGTTGGGCAGTGTGACAGGGCCTTAAATAAATAAAAATAATGAAGCTTTCTGCTAAAATAAGACTATATATGCATTGCTAAGTTTAATACAGAAGAATGATGTGGAATCAGAACATTTATTCCAGAAAGCACAAATAGTTATAAGTATTTTAGTGATCCTTACTATTTATAAATATGTCTACAGACATATTGAAGAAGTGAGCTGATCAGCAGATGTTTCAAAAACCAACATTTGCATAATCAATGTTTTTTAACTATGAATTAAGGCATCATTGAAATGTTGACCTTGGTCATATGTCCCAAATTCTTCCACATTCTTTTTCCAGATTTCTTTATATACTAATTTATATTTAGCTGTACTGATACATGATCTAAAATGGAACAAAAATTAGAGCAATTAGAAATTTGTTTAATAGCCTAGGCTGCCAATTATTATTATTATTATTATTATTATTATTATTATTATTATTATTATTATCATCATCATCATCATCATTATTATTATTATTATTATTATTATTATTAACCTACTCACTTTTCTTCCCTAATAGAGCTTCATAAAAGGAAGGTTTACCTATGAATGAATGTTGGATAATATCTGATGATAAATGCATCCCCCAGGTGGTATGGAGTAAAGGTATGGAAATCCACTTAAATCTATTTTAGAGCTTATTGCATTGTGATAAGATAGTGATTGGCGTTTAATTTACTAGCACAAAGGGCAGAGCTGAATTCTGAAGAATTAAAGCCTAATGTTATAGAAAATGCAGAGGAGACATTTCTTAAATTCCTCTTTAGGTATAAGTATTTATATCTATTTGTAAGTAAAGTAATTCTTGGAAGCTGTAAACTCAGAACAGAGGTGATTGCTATAGTTTTCTTTGATCCATCGAGGGAAGCAAATACTACAATTTACAGCCCGTAGGTAACTCAACTTGTTCAAAAAAGCTTGTTTAAGATTGTAAATTGCCCAGAGTTACTCTGTGGTCAGGTGGACAGCCAATAAATTTTACAAATAGATAAATAGATGATGGAGATAGATAGATAGATAGACGGATAGACAGATAAATAAATAAATAGATAGATAGATTAAAATGAAGGAGAAGAAATGTAATTCACACTGAAGCCTGCCTAAATTTATATGTTTATTTTCTTTAGAAAAAGATAAAAATATTGTGCTCAAGATTTATAGTTTTTTAAAATCCAATTTTAAAAGTCTGAAATAATAATTTTCTGCTTTAAGAAAAGATGCCAGCCATAGTTGCCACTGAAACATCAGGACACCAAAAACCCTAAACCAGGGCCTTCCAAGCCTGAAAGATCATAACTGCTTGACTCATGATGAACTTGAAAGCTTACATGAGAAAATTTCTCTTTGTCATTTTTCACCTCAGTCTACAACAAAGAGCTCCATGGAATCTTATCCTGAAACCAGGCTAGATTGAAGTTCTCTACCTCATTCTGATCTCCTGCAATGTGTTTACCCAAATATGCTCAATTAGCAAGGCTGATTGACCTTGCACTCCCAGGTATCCTCAAGACCCAAAATACTGCCATAATCAGCAAAAAATTATATTCTGCCAGAAAAGTAGCCATTCTGTTATTAGGCAGGTTTTTTTTTTCTCAGCCTGCACATTGTACCTAGTGAAAGCTGTAGCTAGAAATTAATGCTATGCATTTGTAAATCTTAAAGATAATAAATAAAAATGCAGCACTCTTGAGCAATGATTATTGAAATCCAACCCCCCCCCCCACATTATCAGCTATCTTAAGATAAAATGACAAATAAATAAAATACCCAGTGATGAAGGCAGTTTATAATTTCTCAGATGATTGTTATTCTCTAACTGGTTCCCAATTAGATAACACTGATAAAAGAAGAAACACCAAATCTAAGATAAATGTAAGATTTGGTTCATTGTTTGACATTTCTATGTATTGTTGAGTATTTATTCCACTGCTGCTGAGCTTATGGATCATGGGACACTTGAAATTCTAGTTGCTCAGTTGTTTCTATTTCAGTTATGTTATAAAATTTCTATGATGCCATTCAGAACATCTCTGGCTAGCATATAATTTTAAACTTTAAACGTAAACATCCATCCCTTAATAGCTAACTTTTCCAAAATGGAGCAACTTTGCCAACCTCCCCACCCCAGTATAAAAATAAATATCAGAACATAACTAATAACATTTATCCAAGATATAACAGTAGTGTAGGATTAGATCAGGTTATTAGCAATAGAATTTAATAACAAAAAAATCCTATTCATAGTAATATTATTTAATCATGCTTAGAACTAAGTGCAATATTGGTAGATCAAAAATATACAATGTCAACAACAAAACAACAATAAATATAAAACATGTCTTACTAGTATACAATGGTCAGTCGGAAATATTTTCTAATATTGCACAATCATAATGTAAACCTTAAAAATATAACCAAGAATGTTATTTTGACTTCATAAGTTTTTTTTAAATAGCCAGGTCAAGCATTTTATGAAATAGAAGTATTTAAGATACTACACCAATAATTTCAGTGCTTATCACAATAAATCTGATAGTATCTATACAATATTTCATAGAACTGTATAGTTAGTTATATATTTTCCAATCAAAGTTTAGTATGTTATAATTTTTAGTGTTTTTTTTTCTTTATTCTTCATAGCTGTCACCACTTGTGAGTCTGCTTTGGGGAAAATGTGATGCTAATCAGACTACAAGATGCTCAGATCCTATGTAGTTTTAATTGATAAGAACTTTTCAATCCATCTTACAAAAATAACAGTCATAAAAGAATATGTTAATAAAATTGATACGAGGTGGTAGTGTTACATATTTCATTCTTGCAAAATCGTACATATATAGATAATTATGTTACCCCCATAAGTAAATTAGTTTTAGTGTTGCTGTTTTTAAATCACTGTTTTAAAGCAGAATCATATCAGAGCACATTTTTAAATGAAGCTGTTAGACTGGACAAAAAGGTCCATTTATCTAAATAACCTTGGATACTTACAAGGATACTTGTGTGATTGAACACACAAGAAATTTGTCTCAGCTCTTAGTGTACATATAAAATAACAAAGTGATATAATCATAAGATACCAATATGAGAAAGTAATAGGAAAGATGAGAAGGATAATAGTAATATAGCCCTATACATGGGTAAATATTCTTAGGCCTGTAGTAGAAGGATGGTATTACTATTATCCTTCTCATCTTAACTTTTTAATTCAATAGCTGTCACCAAATATGGCAACAGTCAATTGCCTAAATGCAATTAGGTAGGCCTTATCTTACAAGCAGAATTGGGGCTGGAAATGTGGTCTTAAGTCATTGTTGTCATACATCAAGGAACGCACATGATTGGAAATAATTTTCTCATACTTTCAGTAGTAGTTGTCAAACAAATATTGCAATTGTCAAGAGAGCACCAATTCATTTGAATGATGATTTTTGCTGTAAACTGACACAAAATACCAGAAACCAGAAAAAACATCACAATTCAGTCATGTGGCAGGGGAACTGCAACCAGTCATATAGGTCATATGCCCAATATGTGATCCTATGAACATCAGAGGCAGCATAACCATTTATCATGGCCAGAGTACTGTAAAGCACCTCTTCTGCAGTTGTTGTAACTTTGGTAAAATGACCAATAATAAGTTGAGGACTACCTATATTATACTGAAAAAAATTCTGTCACACCTGGTTTTATGTTATTACATTCACAGAAGGAATGTTATTGTATTACACATGCACAGGATGACCATCTCATGAAATAAGCTCAATTATTTGATTTTGGTGAATCATCAGACTTGGGATACTTCAAAACCACCTGGACTTTTCCCTTTTTTCCCTTAAGATAGTGGCGCATTCAGATGCAGCTACCCGAAGCACCTGGTATTGGTGTGTGGTGCTTGGAATAATGCATATATGGATGTGTGTGCTCAGTGTAGCACAAGGGGAAAAATTTGCCTACACCCACATAGAGCTGCTAAACATCGGGCTTGCAAGTCAATTTGGGTTAACCAGCAATTTTCAGCAGTCCCACAACATACCGAACTGTAGGACATGCCTCCCACTGGACTTTGATAAACATCAGTTTGTCTACAGGGGGAATAGGTCAACAGACGATGCCATAGTTACTGCTTTACATTCTGTAGTGAGCCATCTGGAGAAACCAGGAAACTATGTCAGGATGTCATAGACTATGGTTCAGCATTCTGTCGAGCATCCTTATCGAAAAGCTGACTGACTTGGATTTTCCCTCTTCCATCTGCGACTGGATCAAGGACTTTCTGGGGGACTGCCCACAAATAGTGAGGGCTGGATCTGTTATATTCACCTCCCTGACTGCTTAGCACTGGTTCCCCACAGGGCTGTGTGCCCAGTCCCCACTGTACTCACTGTACACACATGATTGTGTATCGTCTGACCCATCCACTGTGATTATCAAGTTTGTAGATGATACCACCGTACTGGGTCTTATTACAGGTGGAGACAAAACAGCATACAGAGGGGAGGTTCAAAAATTATCCACCTGGTGCTGACAAAACAATCTGAACCTGAACATCAGCAAGACAAAGGAGATGGTGTTAGACTTCTGGAAGAAGAGAGAGGAATCTGTTCCATGTTACATGGAGGGGGACTGTGTGGAAAGAGTTTTCTCCTTTAAATTCCTGGGAGTCTACTTCAGCGAAGACTTCACCAGGAAAATCAATGTGACCCAGGTGGCCAGAAAGGCCCAACAAAGACTCCACTTCTTCAAAGTCTTGAGAAAAAACAAAGTGGAACAACATCTGATGACCTCCTTTTACTGGTCTACAATAGGAAGCATCCTCACTCTCTGCATTACCGTGTGATATGCTGGCTTAACACTACAGAGTAGATAGAAAGGCGCTACAGAGGGTGGTGAGCACAGCACAAAACACTGGGCTCTCCCCTGATACCACTAGACAACATCGCTAGGGCTCGTTGCCTTAGAAGAGTGAGGAAATTCCTCAGGGAAGATTCACACCCGGGTCACACTTCCTTATTCTCCTACCACTGGGAAGGAGATATAGAAGCATAGACAGCTGCACAAATAGGCTGAGGAATAGTTTTTATCTGTGGGCTGTCAGACTCCTGAATGGAAAATAACCTTACCACAACATAGTATGAGGGCCTTGCAGGTCTGGCGCAATGTGCAATAAGTTCACATGGTGCAATAGAATTGTGTGTTTGTTAATAGGATTCATTGGGTTAGGAATTTTCTGTCTTCACTGTTTTGTGTTGGGGGGTTGCACAAAGGGGGCCAATCTCGTTGTACACATGTTGTACTCTGACAATAAAGGTTTGAACTCAGTCCCTCACAAAGCTTTTTAAATTGACCTGTTATTAATTTTAGCTTTATTGACTTCAAAATATAGAGACCACCGGGAACCAATCTGTGTTCCATAGCTTTTATAAATAGAAGATGGAACAGCTGTCTGAGTTAGTGCCAGTCCTGTTTTATCAAAAATCCCATCACTCTGAATTCCTCAGTCAAAGCATTCACAAAGAGGAGGCAAAAAAAAAAGTCAAAATGGTGACTGGAACTATTTCAGGGTTGCCATAACATGGCTGGTTGAAGCTGTGGGAACCTGAGGGGGAAGATAGAGATTGCTGGGGAATGTGTAGCCAAAATAACGTTCTTTCCCATAGGAGACAAGGACGCTATACCAAGTGTCGGAGAGACATGGTCAAAAGCCAGCCAGAATTGGGGCTGCAAGCTGATTGGACCATGTGGTAGACATGAGACCTGGAAGAAAGAACTTCAGGTTTTGAATTGGGTGAGGAAAACCTTCGGTCCTTCAGAGTCAGATTTTCTTCAGATGTGCCAATATGACATTCCTGATAAATTCATACTTTGAGGAAACTCCAGGCTTCAGAGTTTTTATTACATTGGGTCTGTTACTTGGAGCCCTGGCAGAATCCTACAAGAAGAAAGCAAGCTGCCTTCAAACTATAGAATCACAGCAGTTCTATGGAAATCACTCACAATGCTAGTTTCAAATACACCAGAGAAGACTCAGAAATGAATCAGTTGGGTCTGCCCATTTTCAGGAATTGACTGACTGGGAAACTGAATTAATTTAGTCCTAAATATTTTCTGAATACAGAGTGATAGGAAAGAATGCATTTGTCACCTTTAGTTAGTTTTATCTTTGTGAAGCTATAGTCAGGCATATGGAAGAATCCCTCATAAATACCTAGGCAAATGTTACTATTGTGATCCTCTAAAAAGCAAGGAACCAAAGAGACCCAAAGATTTTAAGGCTCTATTGCTCAGTCTGTGGGATGCCTGACCTGTTGGATCTGCTGAAAGTTCTTTGGCTTCTGTTGGATGGAAATTCTAGGAGTTGAAGTCCCACTTCATCCAAGAAAAGTCAGTTTGTGATGGCTGTTTGAAAGACAGAACACCAAAACACAAATGATCTCAATTGTGAATTAAGTTGGTTACAGTGGGGAAATAAAGTTTTTTTCGGATAGGATTTAGTGTGACATGGGGAAAGTATGTGATTTTCTGAGCAAGTCGTCTAGCCAAGGGATGATGCCTTCAACAATCTGCAAGAAAGAAAGAAAGAAAGCTTGCTTGAAGTGAGACATACTTTGGGGGGGGGATAATAAATCAAGGATTTATTAATACTCAAGCAGTTGCTTCTCTTCTGCATGACAGAGCAGGAGATTTTGCAGGACATTTCGAGAAATGGATTCCAGATGGGAATGCATGGCAATGCAGTGTCCAAGATTTAATATGATTTAGAAGAACTTAACCAGTAAAAAAGAAGGAGACAAAATCAGAAGAGCATCTTGTGCTTGTTTTCCAACTTCTCAGCTCTGTGGTTCGATTGTCTTCATAGACAATCACTTCAACATCTGTTTTATAAAGGAGGGTGACAAACAAGATCAAACAAAGAAATCATGGCTGAAGAAGATTCATTTCTATACTTGATGGAATGATGACCTATAGAAACATAACCTATGGTGGTTGTATTAAAATCAACATGGTCATCTTAGTGTAAACATGAATAACTTTTCAGAGATTTGTTCCTCTTCTTAATACATTGTTTCTTTTGGAGAATTTAAATGTACAATGTATAACTAGTAGAAGCTCACGGGGATTTTTGTTAAATAGATTAGTTAACTAAATTGGGCATTCACAATTTGTTTCATAGGTAATCCTCATTTAGCAACCACAGTTGAGCTGGAGTTTGCATCATAAGTGCATAAGTCATTGCAGTTGTTAAACAGATTATCTGGCCTGGCTTGAAGTTACTATCATTTTATGTTGGTGGTAAAGTAAATAAACTTAGTCATTAACTTGAATATGTGGTGATTAAGCAAATTCAATCCATTGCTTGGAACCAGACCTGGAGAAAAGAAGAGAACCACAATAAACATGTCTCCCCAATTCCATGGAGCCAGTTTAGAAAGATAACATGATAGACAGTATTAAAAGCTGCTGAAAAATCAAGTTGCACAAGAATAGATGTACCCCTTCCATTCTGATTTCACTACAGGTCATCTACAAGCATGACCAAAGCTGTTTTAGTTTTCAGGATGAAACCTGACTGAAATGGATCTCGATTAGGGGTGTTAAACTCCCATTGTCACGTCATCATGTGACATATCAGGACTTTCCCCCTTCACTAAACTAGGTGTGGGCATGGCTAGCGCATGATGCGTCTGGCCCATGGGCTGCAAATCTGACAGTCCTGCTCTAGATAATCAACTGCAGAATTATCTTCTCAACAATTTTCCCAAGAAAGGCAAAGCTGGACAATAGCTATAAAAAGCTGTATATTACATATTAATATTAAAGTAATCCCATATTTTCCTCTTTAAACATCACAACAAGGAATATACGATCTGTATGAATTTATTGCCCATTTATTCTGAATGTAATTTGAAATGGTCTCGTTCTTCTGCTTTAATACTTTTCTTAAATACATATCTATGAGGGAGAGGAGTGGTTTTAAAATTTGATAAATAAATAAATTTGTAGTTTAAAATACAGCAGCTTTCCTTTTCCTCACTACAGTATTTGGAATTAGAGACAAGTGAACTTTTACTTTTTTACCATTTTTCCTATATTTGCCAATTTAAGATACTTCTTTCCACTCAAGTAAGTGTTTCCAAGCAGTTAGTCAATCATTGTTCTGTTGCATAAGACCTAGTTTATTGTACAAATATGATACAGGCTGCCTGTCTCCCCTGTGAATTTATTTTTGCTTTGGTACATTCCCAGGTATATTCTTAACACCCGGAAGATGTTCAGCTGAGATATGGGACAATCCAGTCTACAGGAGTCCAACTAGGCTTGATATTGTCTACTTAAAGCCCATGTCACACTGCACCAACGGATGGAAAGAGGATGTAAAACAGAGAGAAACACTTGCCATCCATTGGTTAACGCGATGCATCCATTCTGTACTCACTGCGTGTGATTCATACGTTCTATCCGTCCAGCATCCGTCTACTGAGATTTCATCCGCTCAAAAAGTTTTGAGCTGCACAAAACTTTTTGAGCGGATAAAGTATCCAACGCGTCCGTTCTACATCCGCTACGCATACGGGGAACATCCTTTATACGTCCGTCGTCATCCGTTACGCATCCGCTATATCCACTAGACATCCGCTGCACATCCATGCAACTCACATCTGCTCCAGCGGAAAATGGACACAGGGAGGAAGTGAAACGTACGTGGAACGGACACGCAGCGTTAGTAGCACGGACGTAGAAAGGATGAAAGCAGATGCAGCTCGCATATAAAGCATTAAAATGGAAAAGACGTTCGTATAGGGGACGTATCTCGGATATTTAGGATGTCTGCAGGATTTCTAGAAGATGCGGAAGGACACCTAGCGGAAAACCTATATTTCCTATAAAAAGGGGGAGAAATCACCTGGATCTCACTTTCAATCCAGCAGCCCTGCTGTGCAGACCTCTTCAGCCTTGCTCTTGCTCTTGCTCTTCCGCAGCATCCAGTCATCTCCATGATGGATCGTCGAACACTCCTTTTGGTAGCCGCCATCAATCTACAACAGTGTGAAGCCCTCTAAGGCTCTTTCACCTGTTCTACAGGAAGAAAAGGAGGCGTCCAAGAAGTGTCTGGGTCCGAAGATGGATCGCGAGAAGAGCTGGGTACGGACTGTATAACAAGCTGATGGGGGAGCTGAGGAACGAAGACCCTCGTGCATTCCAGAACTTCATGAGGATGCCATCAGCCATGTTTGACGAAGTTGTGGAGCGGCTGAGACCCAGGTTGACCAAGGCAAACACCAACTTCCGGCCCAGCCTGGACTCTGGGCTGAAGGTGGCACTGACTCTGCGCCACCTGGTCTCAGGGACCACATACAGGAACATGCAGTATGCCTGGAGGGTGCCACACAACACCATCAGCATTGTGGTCAGAGAAGTGGTGCAGGCCATCATCTAAGAATACCTGGAGGAGCTCCTCTAGTGCCCCTCCACTGAAGAAGGTTGGAAGAAAGTTGCAGAGCAGTGGTATCAGAAGTGGAACTTCCCCCACACCGTTGGAGCCATAGATGGGAAGCACATGGCCTGCAAAGCTCCAGCCAACTAAGGGTCCACTTATCACAACTACAAGCGCTTCTTCAGCATCATCCTCTTCGCCATGGTCGATGCTGACTACAAGTTCATGTGCATCGATGCTTCAGGCAACAGGTCAGCTTCAGATGCCCAGGTATGCAACGCCAGTGATCTCAAGGAGGGGCTGGAACGCAACCTCATCATGGGCTTCCCAGATCCAGACCCCCTGCCCAATGACACACAAGATGTGCCCTACTTCATCGTGGGGGATGACGCCTTCTCCCTCAGAACTTACCTCATGAAGCCCTACATTTCCAGATGCCTTACCCATGAAGAGAGGATCTTCAACTAAAGGCTGTCCAGGGCAAGACAGGCGGTGGAGAACGCCTTTGGCATCCTGGCCAACAGGTTTCAGGTACTTCTCACCACCATGCAGAGAGACCGTGGGGAACATCGTGGAAGCTTGCTGCATCCTGCACAATCTCATGCGCACCCACTATCCAGTGTTGCAGAACAGGCTCGTGGACCACCAACAAGGCAATGGGGACATGGAGCCTGGTGAATGGAGGCAAGGAGTAAACCTGATAGACACTGTGGATGTGCAAGGCCCCAACAGAGCTTCACGTGAAGGGAAGAAGCAGCGCAACCTCCTGAGACACTGGTGCAACTCCCCAGCTGGAGCAGTGGAGTGGCAAGACAGTATGGTAGATGCTTAATGGATGCTTCCTTGAGCCTGTCTCATCACACTGATGAGATTGTGCCATGTATGTTGAGTGGCCCTACAATGAACAGGGCATTTAATAAAGAGTTGTGTTTGTGTTGAAATGTGTTGATGAATGATTAAATTGTTATTGATAATAAAGGGCCATAGGTGTGGACCATACAGTCCCACTATGCTTGCACTGGAGGCTTATCTATCCCACAGCTATTACCCATCCCACAGCTATTACCCATCCCACAGCTATTACCCATCCCACAGCTATCCATCCCACAGGTATCCCTGCCCATCCTACTGCTATCCTTACCCATCCCACAAGCATGCAAAGGCTTAAAACATTTCTAAAAGTTTCCACCAAGACTTTATTTACTAAAAGAACTGAACCAAGTGTGTGAAGCAAAGATAACCTTTTTTAATAACAAGCTGTAAAAGAAAAATGACCCAAGAAAAGTTTCCCAAGCAAAGATAAAATCAACAGGTAGCAACCCAGTCTCTGGCACTCTTCTCAGTCACTCTGAGGCGTGCCCATAGTCTCAGGGGTGAAGGGTCCAGGTGCTGTGGAGGTGGCAGTGGCTGGAGTGCTAGTCTGAGGCACCATTGGGATGCCTGGCTCCGAGAGGACAACGGGATGGTGTGTGGAGGAAGCTCTCAGAGAGCTGGCTCAGTCCTGTGATGTTCAGAGCCCCTTCCTCCATGACATGGGGTGTCAGTCCCAAGACCAATGACAGATGTTCTGAGGCCTGGCTTGGCTGTGGGGTGGAGGAAGGAGGAGTGTAGTGGGGCTGTCTGGTCTGCAGCTGAGCGAGATGAGGCGTGGGTGGCATCTGTGGCATGGGTGGCATCTGTGACATGGGTGGCATCTGTGGCGTGGGTGGCATCTGTGGCATCGGCACCTGTGGCGTGCAATGAACCTGTGCCTGGACTGGGAAGGGCTGCCTGTGCTGCTGGACCTCCTGTTAGCCGTAGCCTTGGTAGGGGAGGGCCTGTGGAAAGCCTTGGAAGGGCTGTGACATTACCTGGGGTGGAGGAGCAGACCTGGACTGGGTCGGAGCAGGTTCAGCTGGGCCTAGAGGGTGGTGCAGAAGACCTGTGATCCTCTCCTTGATCACCTGGTACTGGGATTCGGACATGTCCATGAGGGTCTGGTTGACATAGGTGAGGAAGGGCTTTCTGTTAGAGGATGGTATGTCGGAGTGTACCAGCTGAGAGAGGAGAGAGAGGCTTTTGATGGTGTCCCTGATCTCCAGCAGGTCAGTGTGGCTCTGTCCCTCCGGTCTGGCTTTGTGCCTGCTTTCTGTGGAAGTGGAGCTGGGGGTGGGTTGGTCTCTGGTGGCAGTGGCCTCCTCTTGCTCCAACTGCATCAGGGAGTCCTCCACGCACTCCGCCACTGGGAGTGCAGCTGTCAGGGGGGTCTCCGTCGTGAGGCGCTCCACAGATACCTGCCTGGACACAGGAGCTGACTCTTGGCCAGAAGAGGACTGTCTCTGTGGGCTGCCTGAGAGTGAGGGTAGACAGAGGGGCTGCTCCTCGGTGGCAGACCTCACCTTCCAAGAAGCTGCACTTGGCCATCACGTAGGTCTCCCGGTCGGTGAGCTTGACCGCGGCCTGGCCAGACTTCTTCAGGTGCAGCTTCCCGTACCAGGTGTGCATGTGCTTCCACCACCCGAGGAGGACCTCTGAAGTGTAGCCCAGGCTCTCCACCTTCTCTCTCCAAGCCGCCTGCTTCTGCTTGGTGTCTCGATAGAGCCTGTGTCCCTTCCACCAGAGGTACTCGTTCTCCCTCAGCCATTCGAGCACCTCATCCTCATGTTCCTCTTCAATGGAGTACTGTCTCCTCTCCCTATCGCACGATTGCTTCTTCCTCCCTCTGGCAGGGCCTTCTGGGCCCTCATCAGAAGGGCTTTGAGGTTCTAGGGGCTGGTCCACCACACCACCATCACCACCAGCAGGACCAGGAGCAGCACCAGCAGAGTAAGCACCAGCAGAAGCACCAGCACCAGCAGAGTCAGCACCAGCAGCAGAAGCCCCAGCAGAAGCAGAGTCAGCACCAGGGGGTGGGATGGTGGCCATGTCCTTCATGCCAGGGCTGGCAGGAGTAGGCACAGGCTCCCTCTTCTTCCTCATGGTTGTTGGCTGGAGATGTGTCTGGCAGCAGGTCTTTCCTCTGAATGGTGACCTGCTTGCGAGCTGCATCCTTTTATATCCACGGTGCTGATGCAATGCATCCTCCCCGCATGCGCAGTGAACACTTTGCATCCGCTAGACATCTGCTAGGCATCCGCTAGGCGTCCGTGATGCATCCGCGTCATCCGCTAGGCATCCACTCTGCATCCACTCCTTCTGCTGCGCGTCCGCTTCGCTATGCTCCCCCGGAAGCCCTGCGGATATGTCATCCGCTTCCATCTACTTCCATCCGCTAGGCTTCCGTGGAGCATCCGCTTAACATCCTCGCTACGTCCTCTCCCCGTCGGTTCCTTTCCATTGTTGTCTGCTCTGTTTATGCAAATTTGGGGCACTTTTGAGAGCAGATAACAACGGATGGAACATTTTCTTGTCCGCTGTGTCCTTTTTACATACGTTTTGCATCCCTTGGCTGATGTGACCTGGCCTTAAGTCCTGCTGCAGCAGCCTGATTTCTAGGTATGGGATTTCTGGGTATGATAATAACAAATAACAGCAAATACAGAGAAGAAAACATTGAGTTTGCCTATAATTAGTAACTTTCAGGACAACATTTAGCAGTGATATATAGTTATAAAGAATTAAGGATCAGCACTGGGACAGCAAATTTCATGCCCAGCTTTGTTTTTGGCTGTTGATTCAACAGCTGAGAGCCAGCTTAATTTAGTGGTCAAGGCATTTTCCTAGAAAGCAGGAGATTGTGAGTTCAAATGTTACCTTAGCCATGGAAGCCAAATGGGTGACCTTGGGCCAAACACTCTCTCGCAGGCCAAATCACCTCACAGGATTGTTGCAGGGAAAATAGGAGGGGGAAGTGTGTTGGATAAGTTTGCCACCTTGAGTTATTTATAATAATAATAAAGGTGGGATATAAATAAGTGCATAAGTAAGTAAGTCAATAAAATTGTCAATGCAACCAGGCAGATCAGACAGAAACATGATTTTTCCCTTCTCTTTTTATGATCCTGTAATCCTTAATTTGAGGTACATTCAGGGCGACTGGGTGGAGCTGAGTGTTTTCTGGCCCGATGCCCTTTCTGATGCCACAATTGCCACACAGAATTCACAACATACATTTTTTTCTTTGCTTCCTAAGAGATAAACATCTGCCATGACCTAAGATTAAACTCTCAAACTTCCGAGTGGGAGGCAAGCAATCTTCACCACCAGGAAACCATGATGCTCATAGACAGAAACATGACTTATATGAGCTAATTCTCTTTTATGGTAATGATCAGTAGTGGGATTACTACTGGTTCTGTAGGCATGGCTTGGTGGATATGGCTTGATGGATGTGACAGGGGAAGGTTACTTCAAAATTCCCACCCCACTACCTGCTTTCCAGCTCTGTTCTCCTATGCAGGGCAACCAAAAAAGACCCCACCAATCAGCTGGGACTCAGGAAGCAGAGAATAGATGGAGGTGGGGCCAATCAGAGGTGCGATTTGCTGGTTCTCAAATTACTCAAAATTTCCGCTACTGGTTCTCCTTTCTACTGCGGCATTCACTCTGTAGACTATAATTATTCCAGAGTTTGCTTCAACAGAGAGACTGGTGGCATATAAATTTAATAAAATAATAACATTCACCTGTGGTGTCAATTGGTCCAAATCTTGCTCAACAGTGGCTTAGCATCTGCCTGAGAATTTGGAAACAGGGATGTGACACTATAAAAGAGCTGTATTACTAGGAAAAATGAGTGTACTATCTCACAGATTAATATTTTTAATGATTTGTGTTATTTTTGATTCTTTTTTATATTGTTTTTGAGAGTTTTTTTTTATTTTTGGAGCTGACTCAGAATCTCATATTTTTATTTTATTTAATTTGATTTGTCAGTCGCTTACAAGATAATAGGTATAAGAATAAACATAGTTATGAATACATGAAATGGATACATATAAGAAAAACAAAAGAAACAGATACGTAATCAGAAAATCAGATACGTAATGTGGGTTCTGATGATGAGCTGTATTCAAGTATTGGTCCAGCAAATGTTTTGTATGCTCCAGTTAGTGGTGTGATGTTACCAGAGAAAAAGCTACATAGGATTAGGTTAACAACTCTTAATGCCTTTTTGGCTTTTTCTCTGGTAACATCACACCACTAACTAGAGCATACCAAACATTTGCTGGACCAATACTTGAATACAGCTCATCAGTCTGGAACCCACATTACGTATCTGATATTAACACAGTTGAGAAAGTTCAGAAATATTTCACAAGAAGAATTCTATGCTCCTCTACTCGTTGCAGAATATCTTATGCCACCAGACTTGAAATTCTAGACCTAAAAAAACTTGAATTACGCTGTCTTCAGTCTGATCTAAGTATAGTATATAAAATCATACATTGCAATGTCCTACCTGTCAATGAATATTTCAGCTTCAACCATAACAATACAAGAGCAAACAATAGATACAAACTCAAGGTTAACCACACCAAACTTGATTGCAGGAAATACGACTTCAGCAACAGAATGGTCAATGTCTGGAATACTCTACCTGACTCTGGTTTTTTTCCCCAGACCCAAAAACTTTAACCTTAGACTGTTTACTGTTGACCTCACCCCTTTCCTAAGATATCTGTAGGGGGCATGCATAAGCGCACCAACGTGCCTACTGTCCCTGTCCTATAGTTTCTTTTGTTTTTCTTATATGTATCCATTTCATGTATTCATAACTATGTTTATTCTTATACCTATTATCTTGTAAGTGACTGACAAATGTAGTTACAGTGGGCTCCAGCACTTAAATCGTTAGAGATGAGAATTCCAAAGTCCTTAACAGAGTTTGAATCATTAACAAGTTCTTTACTATTCAGCTTGTATTTTATTTTCTGATTTTTTTTTTGCCAATATGTAACACAGAGCATTTATTGGTTGAGAGTTGAAGTTGCCATTTGTTTGACCATTCTGATACATAGTCGAGGACTTTTTGAAGGGTAGCAGTATTGTCTGTGGTATTGAACAGCTTTACATCATCAGTGAAGAGAACACAGTTGCTCTTAAGATGATCACAGAGGTCATTTATGTGGAGTATGAAGAGAGTTGGTCCTAGAACACTGCCTTGGGGGACACCACTATTGACAGGTACAGAATTTGATAGGACGCTCCCAATTTTGACCATTTGTTGTCTGACAGGAATGCTTCTATCCAGTTATGCAGGTGTCCAGAGATACCGTAAGATTTTAGTTTTAGTAGTAGTTTGTCGTGTACCACTGAATCAAAGGTTTTACAGAAGTCTATGTAGAGTATTTCTATTGCTTTGCCCTGATCAAGTTGTGTAGTCCATATGTTTTTGTCGTGTAAGAGGTGCCAATTACAGGATAGTTTTTTTCATATGTGAGATAGGCGACTACATAAATGTACCAAATAAATAAACTATTGTTGTGTCAATATAACAATAATGATAATGAAGTGATACATTATATCACTACAATGGTTAAAAGTAAAGAAATGGCAAGTGGGAGAAGATCTCAAGTAAAGAAAATATGTAAAATATTTAGTTAATAAAAAATGGGGGAAAGAGGAAAAAGTCCCAGCTCCAATAACTTTTAAATCTAAATATCTCACCCACTTGTAATGAATAAAAATATGATGATGAGATTTAAGAGCATGTCTTGAATACCACTTGACCTGGAACAGAAACTAGTTGTGCAACCACAGCCAGTGATGACAAAATCAACCTTTATTTCCTCTAAGAAAACAGGTTCTAAAATAAATTGGGCTGAATGCAGCTTGGTTAAATGTAAGTTCAGCTACTGAGAAGGGAAAAATCTATTGTAGTTGTATCTGGTTTCCATCACCATCATGATCATATTATGTCAGCAGTCAAGCAAAACAGAAAGAAATATTATTTTAAAGTAAAGGGATACATATTCTCCCTGCCCCCATACTAACATGCTTAGCTTGGATGACAGATGTACACTGTTAGAGAAGGAAATTAAAAATGAGGCTACGCATTACTTTACATCTATTTCAAGTCGTTAGCCAAATTACAGAACAACAGTTACCCTTTTATCAACATGGTTTCTTTTATTGTTTAACCAAAGCAGAACTTAGTGTTACAATACGTGTCTCCCTGCATAGTGTACATTCTGATACTCCTCATTCAGCCAACTTTCTGTTATTTTTTTTTTCAAAGTTTCTGCCATGGATATTCCAATTGTCCATATGGGTATATTTACAACCCCCCCATTTCCTTTTCTGGTAAAACTCATATAAATCAGGTTTTTTAACTAGAGCCATGCTACAAGGCTGAAGGAGCCAACGCCTTCCAGGTTTGGCAGCTACTTGTTTTATTGTTGAAAGAACCAGATCTAATGGTTTTTTTAAATTAGGAGTTTACAGAGCCCTAGTAATTTGCTCTTAGACTTGTTTCACTAGGTGCTCAGCAATGCAGTGAAGACGTGGATATGAATTTATTCATAATGTTTATTTCTGATGTTCCCAGAAATTATATAACCAGGTCCAGAAAATTATTTACTCTGAATTGCTTGAAATGATGGTACTGGAGGTTTAATAGTAAAACTGATTTAATGTGTTTTTGCCAGATACTAAAATTATCCCTTTTATATGAAGAACGTCAATTTAAGCTTTCATCAGTATGGAAAGGAAAATGTACTTTACAGAAAATGGAAAAAACACAAATACTTTATTCGATGTGCAGTAAATAAACATTTGTTCCTAATTGTATTTAAAATATAAGATATGTTAGAACACGGAAATGACTGAGACTGTGCTTTCCTGACATGCTTAAATGGTTAAGCTAACCATGGTTTGTTCAATTTTTATCCCAGTTGTCATACATGAAATAATAAAACTGTGAATTTGGGAAGAATTCACTGAGTGTGAACTCTAACTGATATGAAGAACAGTTGCAGGAACTGGTTATGTCTAGTTGATGAAAAGAAGGAATAGAGGGTGATATGATAGCAAAATGCTATTACTTTAGGGAATTAACCTGGGAAAATTAATGCAACTCTAAATAAAACTGGGCCTCTTCTTTCAGGCTTATACACAAGTCTGAAAAACAGATATAGGTGCTTTAATTAATAGCAAAAATATGCTGTAGTCATGCAAGGCCTACAGTCCTTTCTCTAAATCATTTCTGAAGCATGCACAACCTGATTTAACAGCCTTTCTTACAAAACTCTCTCAACATGCTGTATATTTTATTTTACTTTGTATACATTTGTACAAGAAATTCATTCTGTTTTTGCTTGAATTCAAAATGTGTGAGGTTATAATATAGTGCAGGTTCATATCAACATTGGTTTTAAGGGATTTTCATAAGTGTCTTAGGGAATTAAGCTGAAGACTGCTGAAAACAAACACGTGCCTTTCCTTTCTCACATAGTGAAGAAAGTAAAAGGAATATGTTTTGTTTAAAACTACTAGTTCCTCTTAATGTCAGACTACTATTTTAATCTAGAAATTTTAGACTTCTTTTACAATGCAGTAATTCAGGTGCCAAAAGTAACACAATTTTGTGCCAAAGTTAACAAGCAAAATTATTAAAAACTTTGATTACTGATCTGGAACCCAACAGTTGGTCTTAATTTTCTGATTTGAGCAATCTAGGAATATACACATATACATATAGCACCTTTGGTTGAATGGACAGTATTAAGATTTAAATATACCACAACTCTAGTATCTCTGGAAACAATTATATCACTTAGAAAATAATGGAATGTTTAATAAAGATTCAACCTCTTTCCTCATACTAATTGACTTCATAAGGAAACCCAGCTTTAAAAATTGGGAAATAGATTATGATATGGAAAAATTTGAGGAAAACAGGGATATTAACTTGGACAATTAATAGATGAAGATGAATTTTTAACATATGATGTATTAAGAGACAAATATTATTTTCAAGGCGTATCCCAATGACAATATTTACAGTTAGAATATTAGTTAGTAACATTGTTTGGAACAGCAGAATTTTCTAGCACCTGAGGTACTAGAACAATTTATTAAATTATTAAAACTAAAAAGCCTACTATTAGTTTCTATAGATATTTGTTAGCAATAAATCAATTTAACCTGGAGGTGTTAAGAAGTGAATTCAATAAAGAATCAAAATTTCCTTTTATATTACCTAGACAATGGGAAAGCATTTTAACTTCTATAACAATAGTGTCAATGGACCTAAAACCATGACTTATAGAATCAAACATATTTAGAATTTATCGGACTCTTGTGTTTATGTAGAAAAAAAGCCATCAAAACCAGCATTTTATTGGAGATATAATTATTAATGCTTATTTAAAACATATGTTTTTACAATGTCTTATATTTACCAAATTTTGGGAGAAATTATTGGATTCTATATCTATAATTGTGTGATACAAGTTAAAGTTTCAGATGAACCACATGTTCTGTACCCTTACTATTGGTAAAAGATGGCAATAGCAGCATTGGAAAAATAGATGTATTGCTCTTTTCATTCAATGGACTGAAGACCTGATTGTACATGCCCTATAACAGGATAATCTAGAGATGTAGATTTTGTATGCATAAATATAATGAAATATGGGACTCATTTATACAAAATACAGTAGGTTAGAAATACAAGTTATACAAATAGAAATATGCAAATACTTGAATAATTGCCTTTAAAAAGTAATATAGAATTATAATTATTTACAGTTAAAATCATGTTTTTTCTTTTGTCACATTTTTTCACTTTAAAAAAAAATAAAAATAAATCAAAACTACTTTTGTTTGATAATGCATTTTTTCATCTTTGTGAGAGGGTTTTTCATTTCTCTTTCATTACTTAAGAGCAATAATAGAACACATTAAAAAATTCTTGATTGCTGATTATGTGCCATTAATTTGGTATCCACTTTTTAGCAACCACATATTATTTTTTCCTCATGATAATCTCTCTCAGAACTGGTCTTTCACATCTTCGAACAATGTACCATTACCTTAAAAGCTTCATTTTTGCAAAATTTTAGATGTTACTCAATAATTAATGGTTAAAATGTTTATTCCCATCACTACCAGCAACAATAACAAGAACAAAAACCTGAAGGCAGCAAAGCACACACAAATAAGAATACAATAAGACATTGTCGGGGGGGGGGGGGGTATCAGAGCACAAAGAGCAACTAAGTCCAGTCTGGCAGACATAACTGGGAGTTTGCTCAGTTTCTGGGAAAAAAAAAAAAGCGAGCAAACAATAAACAGTTTTAAACACTTGGAGAACATCTCTGGGATGTAGTGCCCATTATTTTCATTCTCTAGCTGGGATATTCCACGTTTTGGTTCTTATTTCTTCTGATGATGCTCCCAAACAAGGAGATAGAAGAGTTACATGTTATCCTGGGCCTAGCATGGGATTCTACCAGAATCATCTTCCACTTCGACTGTTTCTCAGTACATAGATATGGCTTTCCAGACTTTGAAAGTCAGCAAATATTTTTGCACCAATATTTATGTTCTGTATTTTGAACAACTCGATGATGTACAGTTCTTTCTCCTGTTTTTCTCACAATCGATGCTTTGTGATTGGGCTGAGAGGGAAAAACTAGCTAGCTTTCCAAGTTCAGGCTTGTTTCTAGTGTAGCATCTTGCCCATACCAAACTTGGTTTCTGAATTAATGATCAATGTATCAGCAAGCTGGCGGTACTGGATTGTATCGCAAGACATGATCATGAATGAACTACTTTGTTTATTGTTTGCCAAGAGTATGAAAACATATTGGTGGATCTAGTTTTGGTGTGGGCAAGGTGCTACACTAGAAACAAGCCTGAACTTCGAAAGCTAGCTAGTAACTTTGAGCCTGTTTTTCCCTCTTAGCCCAATCACAAAGCACCGGATTGTGAGAAAGGCAAGGCAAGAGTCAGAATAAGCACTGATTATGAGAAAGGCAAGGCAAGAGTAAGAAGGTAAAGGACATATTTTGTTAGATAAGAGATAACAATTTTCTGAAATCTGTAAGTCGGCAGTGAAAACTGTTATGTACCAAAAGTGATCATGGCCAAGCTAAAAATGGGAAATTTTTGTAAATTTGCCAGAATCATATGAGAGCTCCAGATTTACCTCTTGAGAAATAATGCAGTATAAACTTCTATGTGAGGAAAGAAAGCAAACCTACCAACTATAGTTGAAGCATGTATTTTTGTACTTTCCTCTTTTCTTTCCCAAATAAACCAGGACATTTGTTTTCTCACTCTGGATAAGGTGTACATTCTCTTTCTGACTATATCTTGCTTGCATTGCACAAAACAGCTTTTGAGATTTATAGCAATGTTGATCTAGCCAGATAAATTTTTTTCCAACTGCAGAGGATTTCAGTGTCAGGTTTGCAAGCTCAAAATGTTCTTTCAGGTGACATCAGGGCCATGTCTGACAAAGACACTTATTTTAAACAGTTACAGGAATAAAGCTTGGAGCATTCCTTGAGCCAAACATCTGTCAGCTTTGCTCAGTATATTTAGATAGTATGTATCTGCTAGGCTGTTTTGGACATATTGTCAACTGGCAATGTGTTTTATTAGATTTGTAAAGGGTGTGTGAATGTATGTATGCATGCATATGGGTGAATAAATACAGAATGACTGCTAAATTAGAAACAATATTTGGAACAATATATTAAATATGGATGCTGTTCAGAGATTTCAACCAGTGTAAGATGCATTGCTGTTTAATTACCTTGAACATCAGCTGTTTTCTTTAAAGAAGAAATTGCATGAGACAAGAAGTAATGTTCCTCCTCCTGTTTTAAAACTGAAATGCTACTTCAGGAGCTGCAAAATAAGATGCCTCATGTTTGCTAAGGAAGAAGCTTATAGTGTACTAGCTTTTGCAGATTGAGGACCATTGTGATGAAGGTGGAAATAAAGGCAGAAAACAGAGGTTTGTGAAAAGAGAAATCCACAATAAGTCAGTTTGGAATGATTACTGAAAAAACCTTAGCATCAAATGATTGGAGAAATGGCTGTGAAATGAAAAGTCAAGAAAAAAATTGGACTGGTAAAATCTAAGAAAGTACGGCATAAGTAATCCAGAAAGAGCAATGTTAGTTCATTGAATTAAAAAATGATTGTACTTTGGACATTTGGTGAGGAGTCATGGTAAATTAGATGTCTCTGAAGGAGTGGTATTGGGATGAGATTGATGGCCAATTGGCATTTTCTGACCAACCAAATCTCTGGATAAAGGAAATTGTGAGATTCCCACTTGTATTCCAGACAGCTGCTCCTCATGAGCAAACTGTAGGAGCTGAAGTTTCTGTATCCAATTTGTGAGATGAATGGCTGGGAGTCAAGGGATATCCACCAAACTCAGTATAAAATAGCCTTGAGGACACAGCATGCTGCTGAGCCTCATTTCTTAATCACTTTTGGAAATAGCTTATTAATTGCTTTTCAAATAACTTCTTGATTAATAAATTTTATAAGATGAATTGGTAAGCTTCTTCTAAACCTTAACAAAAAAAGGGTAAGTTGAACTACATAATTTTTTAAAAAATAAGCAACAAAAGGGTGATCAGACAGTCCCTCAAAAACCAAAATGGCAAAAGAGAAAGTAAAGAGAAGCAATAGAATGATCAGCATTGATTTTGTAAAATTATAAATGGACTACAGGTCCAAATGAATTTGAAGTAGGATTTTGATTTTGAAATTGATTGTGGGAATTCTTTCCATGGAAAAATTCTGTTTTGAATTCTTGGAAGAAAGTATGATAGCAAGGGAATTTGAACACTGTACACTAGAGGGAACCTAAAGGACTAAATATTGTAATTAAAGCATAAGAACACTTAAATTTGACTAAGGCAGAATGGAATCAATACTTTTAACATTGGACATATTTGCTAGTATTTGTGAGTAATGGATCAGAAATTAATTTAAAAAGTATCTGCCATTATAGACATATGGCTTTTAAGATGTTGGGAAAGAGATAGTTTTGCTAGATAGGACGGAACTGATCTGAAAGTGGATTTCAGATCACCCTAACCAGAGGTGGTATTCAGCAGATTCTGACCAGTTCTAGAGAACTGATAGTGGAAATTTTGAGTAGTTCAGAGAACCGGCAAATCCCACCTCTGACTGGCCCCGCCCCATCTATTCTCTACCTCCCAAGTCCCAGCTGATCGGCTGGATCTTCTTTGGTTGCCCTGCACAGGAGAAATCAGAACTGGAAAGCAAGTTAGTGGGGTGGGGAGGGAATGGAGATTTTACAGTATCCTTCCCCTGCCAGGCCATCAAACCATGCCACACCCACCAAGCCACACCCATGGAATCTGTAGTAAAAATTTGAATCCCACCACTGATCCTAACCCATTCCTAAACTTTTTTTTTCATGACTGCACATTTAACTCGGCAGCCTTTTTACTGTTCCACTTCAGTGATACAAAAAAAACCTTAAAATTGTATGATTCCTTTAGATGAGGTCTAAACAGAATTAAGCCCATTGATGTTTTGCCTATTTCTAATACAATTCCTCAAAGGTTTATATTTCATTGTATTTGGCCAATGCAACATATAATACAAGGGCTGTATTAAAAAAAAAGATAAAATAATTTGCATTAAAGGCTGCCCAAATTTCATTTTGAGTTAGAAATATTTTGCCTGGGTTCCGTCAAATTCTATCAGTTTTAATAACATAAGAAAATGCAGTGTCTTTGGAAATATAATTATGTTTTCCAAGCTTTGTTAAACGTTTTACTTGTGAATAATATGTATTTTTGCCAGGCTAACTCAATTTAACTCAGTAAGATGTTGAAATCAAGAACTATGCAAAGTAGATTAATAGGTACCATTTTGGCAAATAGCCATGTTGGCCACATGACCACAGAAATTGTTTTCAGACAACATTGGCTCCCTCGGGAGATGATTCGGACACAACCGATAGAAAACTTTACCTGTGTGTGTATGTGGGTAGGAGAGTTATAACAAGTATACAAAAAATGAGGAGCGCCCAAGATTGAGTGATTTCTAAAAATACTGGTGTATACAAAATTCAGATTTCAAAACACCACCAAATACCATACCATAAATGGGACAATCTGGCCACATATCTAGCAGCAGAATACAATAATTCTCATCTGATCTCTGATTCCAATGGTTAATTAACAAAGGACATTGTTAAATCACTCTGCCATTAAGTAGTAACGCCACAAAGGACATGCACCTGAAATAGGAATGGAGTAATATATGTGTGACCTGAATTTCCAGGCTGGATAATAAAGGTAATATCAAATTGAGGGTAGTACTTTAACCTTTTCAAAGAAAATAGGTAGAAAGCCATTATATCTGCTGATGTAAAGGCATATTTTATTGCAATGCAACATATAAAAATATTATATTCCAACTAGGCAAGAAGCCTTTGCAGATGACCCTTTTTAACAGAACACAACCAAAACAAATCAGTATTCCTAGTAACTGCAGGAATAAGCACTTATTCACAGTGGGAATTTGGCACTCTTTGTTCTTAACTGGATTCTTAATTTTGGACCCATCTTCAAATATGAATTATAGGAAAGTAATACATTATTCAGAATACATTATTAGTCTCAACTTTTAATTATAAAATCACAGATTGAAGTTTATAATGACTGTTAATTAATAACATTTTTTTTCTTCCCAGAGAACCATAGCTGAAATTTAGATATTTATTCTTTAATCTATTACAAGTATTTTATTAGGGGAATAGCTAATAGAAATCTGATTTTACTTTTATAAAGTTTTAAGTGGAATGACTTGAAATCCAGGAAAATAAGATGTTGTGCTTTAAGAACCAAAATTTTCTTGAGTAAACTTGTATCAATAATTTATTGTTTTCTGGCAAAGAGTTGTATTTCAGGCACATTATCAGTTTAAATGAAATCGTTTTCAACTTCAAGTATTGCTCTGAATTCAGCAGTATAAAAGGTTTAACATTGTTTTACAATAACAAAACAGCAAAAATACAATACAGATATTTTATTTTATATATAAAAAAAAATTATCAAGAACCATGCAGGACAATTTGCTGAGGCTTGTAAAACAGTCAATTTCATAGTTAGCAAATCTGACTTTATTCTCTTTGTCATTTATTCAAACCTTTGGATGCTAAGTATATGATCCAAAGCACCACACTATCCAGATGTGCATGCATAGAAGATTCCACATTGCTTTAAAAAAACCCCACAACTCTCACTTATGAGAAACTCCATAGACACCTGTGCTTTTGGACTAAGGCAATTACATTCTCATTAAAACAAATATTAAAGCCACCAACAAACTTGGGCCACCTCCATCCAACTATCAAGATGTTAATTTTTCCCACAAAATAGAGGACAAAGGAATCCCTTTGTACAGATTAATAATTTCACTATCACTAGTATGAACACAATGGTGATATAGTTTATAGAGATTCCCTGGGCTATTACAATATTTTATAGTAATAGGCCAAATACTCTTAACAAAAAACATTTTAAGAATAGCCTCTTATGCTACATCCAAAGAGAAAAGTCTATTTCTAAAGAACCACTTTGGATTATCTTATATACAAAATGTAGACATTGGCAGATACCAGGCACTTCAGCACTCTGGATATTGTATCCACTGCTAATCAAAGACACTTAGGACTTAACAGCATAGGGCTGTCAAATTCCTGGCCCATGAGCTGGATGCATCTTGTGCTGGCCACACCCATGTCCGGTTTAGCAAAGAGGAAAAAGTCCCTATACGTCATGTGACGCCACCGTGATGACAAGTTTGACATCCTGAGTTAGGAGAATCACAATGATGTAATCAAGTAAATTAAAATGGAACATTTCAGCTGAAATAAGATAAACAGTCCTCGACTTACAAATGTTAGTTTAAGGACAGCTTGAATTAACAACAGCGTTGAAAAAAGTGATTTACAATTTATTTTATTTATATCCCTCCTTTGTTATTTTTAAATAATTGAAGGCAGTAAATGTATGTGCTACTCCTTCCTCTTCCTATTTTCCCAACAACCACCCTGTAAGGTGAGTTGGTACGAGAGAGAGTGATTGACCAAGAGTCATTCAGTTTGTTTTGTCTTTGAAGTTGCAACTGTTACACCCACCATAGTTATGTGTTTGAAATTTGGCTCCTTGGCCACTGGCTTGCATTTATAATGATTGCACTCTCTTCCAGTCACATGATTCTGTTTTGGGACTTTTATAGCAGGCTTCCAATTAAGCAATATCTATTGGGGAAGCCAGATTTGCCTAATGACCACAATTCACTTAATAACCACATAATTTACTTAACAACCTAGGTAACAATTGTGATATAATCATACCCAGTAATGTGACGCCTTTCTTAATAACTGCACTGCTAAGGGACAAAAATTCTGGTCTAAATTTTGGTCTTAAGTCAAGGACTACCTTTAATCCTGATCAGTATTTTTCATGCAAATGAAATGGCACTGAAAAACAATATTTAATTTACTAAATATGAGACACTGAAAAGTACATTGCATATGTTCAGTGCCAAGTCAGATGTGTCAAACTATTATATATTTCCAAGACTACAATGTAATTATTGGCACTTCCTGTGTGTTATACAATTTGAAAACATAAATGCAACTGCCTATTTGTACGACTTTGGCCAAGGCCTGGTGGGTTTTCTCTACCTGAACTAAAATATTTACATGGAATGTTGAACTGTCAAGTCAGTGTTCAAACCACAAAGACCAATGGATTTGTTTAATAAATTGCACCAAGAAATATTTTAAAAATCTATTTAGATCTTTTGCCATATATATTCATTCCTAAACTCCTTTGCCTTTGTAAAAAATAAAATAACAGAGCTTCTTCTTTGCATACTAAGGTTATGATGTATAATTATCACATGCTCTTGGTAAGACATTTTCACTAACACATAACATATATTTCTCTTTATCCAGTAACTCATTTGATGTTAACAGAAAATTTTAAAGTTTATTTCTTCATTTGAGAGAATACAGCTTTAAGTATTCATCACTCAAGGCATGTGTAAAATGGGAATGATTCACAGGTTTTTTGCATTGAAACAGGGTTGGTTCTTCTCAAAGGCAGTTTTAGAAATATATATATATATATATTTGTTTTCTTAGGTTTTCGCGGGTACTTACATGTGTGCTGTTTAGCTTCCTTCGGGTATTATCCCACGTCATTGTAGTTCTGTTAAAGTTGTAGCAACGTTTCAGCAGAATCTCATCTGCCATCATCAGGCTTCTGTATGGATATGGGTCTTACAGCTCCTGGTTTTAAATTTGAGGCTGGTCCATTCTGATTGGCTGGGAGCCTGGACCTGTGTTCATTGGACTTGGAGTTTGATTGATTGGTGTTCCTGGTTTCTTCTGTCTGTTTTGTGGCTTTGATTGGCTGGCAACAGTCTGTTCTTGTGTTGGAGGCTTTTAGTGCAGCTTGGCTCCGTGTGAAGGGACGGCTGCTCTTCATTAGCAAGCTGCTCTTCATTAGCAAGCTGGGTTTCACTTGGGTGCCTGGTGGGGGGGTTAGGTTGGAGCTATCAGAGGGAGTCTGTTTTTGCCCAGGTGTTTGCCTGGCTTGTGGCATGGAGATCTTTCTATTTGAGAGTGCAGGCTTCCAAATGATTGACAGTCTGGTGGAATCATCTCTTCTATTTCGCAGGTACTTACATGTCTGCTGTTCAGCTTCCTTCGGGTATTATCCCATGTCATTGTAGTGTTTTCAAAGTTGTAGCAATGTTTCAGCAGAATCTCATCTGCCATCATCAGGCTTCTGTATGGATATGGGTCTCACAGCTTTTGGTTTCAAATTCGAGGCTGGCCCATTCTGATTGGCTGGGAGTTTTGGTCTGTGTTCACCGGACCTGGAGTTTGATTGATTGGTGTTTCTGATTTCTTCTGTCTGTTTTGTAGCTTTGATTGGCTGAATTGGTGAAACCTGGCTTCCTAATGGATAGCAGCTGTCCTTTCACATGAAGCCAAGCTGCACTGAAAGCCTCCAACACAGGAACAGAGTGTTGCCAGCCAATCAAAGCCGCAAAACAGACAGAAGAAACCAGAAACACCAATCAATCAAACTCCCAGCCTGATGATGGCAGATGAGATTCAGCTGAAACGTTGCTACAACTTTGAAAACACTACAATGACGTGGGATAATACCCGAAGGAAGCTGAACAGCACACATGTAAGTACCCGCGAAAGCTTAAAACAACAACAACAACAACACACACACACACACACACACACACACACACACACACATATATATATATATATATATATATATATCTTTAAATTAATAAATCATTTATATAAATATATGTATACAATTGACTCAATTACAAAGGCTATGATCCTCCAACACATTGTTTTATTCTTAGTAAGAATTATTCAAACAATTTCAAGCTTGGTTTAAATGAAAACTTCATTGTCTTAAATCCAACAATATACAAATACTTAAGATGTAAAATATTACATATTTCTTATTGAAAAGAATTTTCAATAATTTTCCCATCAAAGTAACTTAAATTTATTCAATGTCAAGATGAATATAGAGAAATTTGCATTTTACATTATAGATCAGTACTAAACAGACATTTATATTCTTAAAAAATAAATGCTCCAGTTATAATATATTCTCAAGTGCTAACCAAAATCAGATATAGTACTAGTAGAGATCTTGCATGTTAAAATGTTCTAGTAAAACCTAGCTTAAAGGAAATGTCATGGAGAGTGCACATTATTTATGAAAAATATTACAGTAGTTGAGGATGTTTAAAAAAAACACCAAGAAAACAAATAAAAATAAGGCTTCCCCTTGTTCTGCTGCCTAGAAAACCATTTTATTAACCCATTAAAAATAAGATCAACTGTCTCCTGCAATGTTCATCTAACATGTCACAACTCAAAAAAGACCCCAGCAACATGTCGGCTTGGACCCATCTAACTACCATGAAGACGTCTGTGTAACATTAGGAATGCACCCAACTGACTGGGACCCAAAATGTTTCTCTCTCCAGTTTGTCAAAAATTGTTTTCAATTCATTATATGCTGTGGTGAGATCATCATTCACGACAACTTTGTCAAAAAGATGATTGTACTGACTTTCCATAATTTGGGCAGATTTAATCATTTCTTGAAAATCTTCTTCCTAAAGAGAAGCAATTAGTCAAATATATAAAGCAAATCAAGTTATAGTACTATTAATTTTACAGAAAATTATAATTTATATATTGGGCTATAAATCTCTACACAGATAGTTCTCGACTTATGACCACAATTGAGCTCAAAATTTGAGACATAAGTATGTTTTGCCCCATTTTATGACCTTTCTTGCCACAGTTATTCAATGAATAGCTGTAATTGTTAAATTAATTACAATTTTTAAATGAATCAGGCTTCCCCACTGACTCAAAGGGAGTCTGCAACCGTCATAAATATGAAACAGATGCCAAGTGTCTGAATTTTGACCACATGATTATGGGACTGCTGCAATGGTTTCATGTGTGAAAAACAATCGTGTTACTTTTTTCAGTGCTGTTGTAACTTTGAACACTCACTAAATGAATTGTTTTAAGTCGAAGACTACCTCTGTAAGGCAATTTCCCATATACAGCCTCTGCTGTAAATAGCCCAGAATTTAGATTTCAGTAGCCAGAGATAGCGATTCAATGGCCCTTTCTCACTGTATATTTAAGTACTGCTATTTGATTTTAAATAGAAAGTTAACATTATTTAATAGTTTATTAAAATTATAATTAATTAATAATTGTGGTAATTATTTTAACTGCCACAAAATGTTATCTCAAATTCAGATTATTTTGAAACTTGATTTTGCCCAATTTCCAAATAATCCCCATTCTCATACATATCAGACATCAATCAATAGATAATTATAAACTGTCTCTGTGTCAGAAACAGAACTAGAAAAAATTATTTAAATTGTTTAAGGAATGATGCCTTGAGAAGCATATTACATCTGCTGAAAGGAAGATAGATATTCAGTAAGACACTATATTTATTTTGGAATTTTGAAAAGAATCCAAAGAATCCTTCTTTTTAGATTCCTACATCTCTCTTTACAGCTCATTCAATAAGTTTATGTTTTTGGAAAAACTGAATGTAACCATATAAAATTAAGACAGAAATCTTAAAAAAAGAACATACTTAATTTGAAAAAAAAAATCAGTTTTACAAATAAATTTGTATTGGACAGTCATTGCTGAAATGGACTAAAATTGTCCAAATTTTGTATTTTTAAATAACCAAATAGGTATAAAAATTATAATTTATTGTCATTTTTCTAGGAAAGCAAAAATTACTCACTTGAAAAGGTTTGGCAGCACCTTTTTCGTCCTTGCTTGAAATTATTTTGGCATTTCTTCGTGTCTCTCTTAAACGTTCAATTGATGGAGGTTTTATAAATATCACAAATGGTTTGAATTCAAAAGTCTTTAGATGCTTCACTGTCTGGAGGGATGAAAATATTAAGGTGAATGTGTTGATATTAAAATGTATTTATGATATTAAATGATATTAAAATGTATTAATGTATTCTGAAACAAGACAAGTCCTGTGGCATTCCTCTCTAATAACAGATAGTCTTATTAGATATAAATTATGTAGCATTTTAACTGTTCAATATAACAAACAATGTTTCATCCAAAATGGTTCTTTGCAGAATTTTATGAAATGCTGGTCATTTTTGGTCCTGTATTGTAGTATCTTTAACATTGAAATGAGAATAAGGGATGATGTAATTTCTGAACAAGGTTTTAGACTAAACAGAGTGTATTTTAATATTCAGATCCACACTTTCATTTTACTAACAGTTCTAGTACAGTTGCTAGCAAGTTAATAATTCTCTTTCACTCGGAATTTCCTCCTTGAATTGTTAATAGAGTACAGAACATATTAGCTTAATGGTAGGAAAATTAAATACTTTATTGTTTACTTACATGAGGCTGTACATCTAACAAACAAACTTTATTTTTTGCCAGAACAGCTCTAACTGAGTCAATGCTGGTACCATAATAATTATTTTTATATTCCCCATATTCAATAAATCTGAAATAAAAAATAATATTTTATATTTCTTACAAAATCTTATTCTCACATATATTTTTAAAAAGAAAGATAAACTGATATCTTTATCTATTGATAAAGGGAATCAAATGCCAAGTAATATTTTTTAAAGAAATCCAGATGTTTTTAAAAATTGAATGAAAAATCATATCAAAATATCTTATTTCAAATTCAAATCATTTCAAAACTTTATTTGTCCAGCATCAAAACCCTTGAACAATGCTAAATCAATTAGTGTAAGTCTTCATAGGCATATGTTGGACACAAAACAAGTATGCTTAATTCTTTTCTATTTTCAAAATACCCTTTAAATACAGACTGAAACTTCTGATAGATTCATCTTGTGTTTGTCTTTGGACAAAACTTAATTTCAAATGATGGCATGTAATGTGTATTTCACTCAGTTTTCAACTGAGGTGCAATACATATGGTTTATACTAGAAATTGAAATTAAACCATGCTTTTGGCATCCAAGAATTTTCATCAAGTTAGCTCTGGCATTTGGCAGAACACCGAGATGAAGGAACAGTCTCACATTAACAATGCAAAATGGCACACACAAAAAATAAGACATGAATTTTGTGCTTCCCACATACTTGTTATTCTGTATATCTGTCTCGAACAAGTGCTTGGAAATAAAAGTGTATTCAACACCATCACTTTCCTGGCTTCTTCGTGGTCTTGTTGTGTCTGGTTTTATTGAAAGAGTATTAAAAACCACTTTGAAAATAAATGAAAACAAACAGTTCTATCTACTGATTTTAATTACCACCAAACTGTTAAAATTGAAGTAGACGGAATTCAACTCTTAGAAACTCATGTGAAAATTTAAATACAAGAAATCTATCCTGTGTTCTCAAACATTAATCTGGAACGGGTTTTGGTTGGTACATATCCTCTCCATGCTGTCATGTACCTTCTATATCAAATAGCAATAATCCCATTATGTTTGACTACTCAGTGTACTGTAACTCTGATGTCAAATGCCCTTTCTAGTGATTTTCCATAGTTGATAGAAGACTGGCAATATAAGAAGTCACACAAGGATTATGTTTATCTCCTCTGCATAAAAAAACCCTTTGCCTACTTGTTTCCACCATGCAATGTTAGAGAAATTGAGCCAAATTATTTAAGTTCCTCATGAAGTGGAAGATTCTTTAAAAAAACTTAATTCAGATATTCTTGCCCTATTCAACTCCAAGCAGATTATATTTATGCTAATTAAAAGGAAGCTGAATCTTACATTAGGAATTTATAGAGCAGGCTTTTTCACTTACGTGGAACGGTTACACCATAATGGTGAGTGTCACTGATTAACAATTTCCGCTTTAGTTCATTCAGTCCTACACCAACAGGACCTGAAAGTTTAAATGTGTTCCAGTTAATTGTTCTGATTATTAATATTATAACATAGTACAGTAGCTCTGTTTAAAATCCAAAATATTACTCAAAATATTTTTTTATTGGAAGAACTCCAGTGTCTTCAGTATTCACTAGGCGGATAGGATTACCAAAGTCTATGGGTTTCCCAAATTTTGGCTTTTTACTATCTCTGAAATCAATAGCCTGTCATTTATTCTGCCAAAGATACACAACCTTGAATGGTCAATTGGCTAATGTTAAAAAAGAATGTTGATAGAATATGAAGATTAAGGTACTAATCTCAAAATTCATGATGTTATATCCTTCCTTTTTTCTCAGTATATTTAATATGGACCATATTTTGACTTAAAACAGCAATGTGTGATTATATCTGAAGCTGTTTCAGAAATATTTGGTTTTCCTCAATAAAAGTTGTGTACTATTCAGGAACGCATTTTGTTCATCTACTTGTTGGGCTTAGATTAAAATGTTCAGAAAGAAATACACTTTCAAACAAAACTCCAAATTATGCAATAGTTAATTATAATTTAGCCAAGATTAACACATGAAACACATTATTGAGGAATACTGACAAGTTTAAATGTATTATGTAAGTCTAATGATGATTATACATTTCAGCTACAGCTAGCTGGTCCCTATGGAACCCAATAAGACAGACGACTCCAACCTTGGCAACTTTAAGACTTGTGGACTTCAACTCCCAGAATTCCTCCTCTGGTCATGTTAGCTCAGGAATTCTGAGAGTTGAAGTCCACAAGTCTTAAAGTTGCCAGGTTGGAGACCCCTGCAATAAGATATTCAAGATATCTTCATGCACACTGACATATAAGGATGAATATTTCATGAATATTTCTGGTTTTCCCCCTCTCCAACTTTTCTTTAGCTCCTGCTATAATATTTTTCCCTTCTCTATTTGGAACAACCATTTTCAATCGTGACTAGTGAGATTTTTCAAAAACTAAGACAGAATATTATACAGATAATTCTCAATTTACAACCCAAAACCCAATTT
This sequence comes from Laticauda colubrina, assembly GCA_015471245.1. Taxonomy (NCBI): domain Eukaryota; kingdom Metazoa; phylum Chordata; class Lepidosauria; order Squamata; family Elapidae; genus Laticauda; species Laticauda colubrina. Next base: position 8,304,303 of record BLBF01000043.1, read on the forward strand.
TGACCCCAAAACTTATGTTGCTAAGCAAGACAATTGTTAAGTGAGTTTTGCTCCATTTTACAATCTTTCTTGACACATTTGTTAAGTGAACCACTACAGTTGTTAGTAACATGGTTGTCAAGGAAATCTGGTTTCCCCATTGACTTTGCTTGTCAGAAGGTCACAAAATACATGATACTGTGGCATCATTAATATGAACCAGTTGTCAAGGATCTGAATTTTGGTCACAGGACCATGGGGATGTTGCAATGGTTATGTGAAAAATGACTGTGCCACTTTTCTCAATGCGATTATAACTCAGAACAGAAAGTGTACAAAAAGCAAGCACGTGGTTTCTGCAGACCAACAGTGAAAGTAGTAAGGCTACTCAGCCTTATTTTAAAAGTAAGAATTTTCTTATTAAACAAAATGGGCCAAACAAAGTTGAATCATGTTCTAAAATAGTTATTCTCAGTGAGGATGCTAAATTTAATGAAAAACAATTAGGTAATATATTAAACAGATTCCAACAAAAGTTTTAATCCAGTTTTGCGTCAATTGACTATATGAAAAAATAATTATCTGATCTTCTGTTCCTTGACAAAAATATTAAACTTATGTCACACACCATATTGGACACTACTACCAGTACTAGCTCACATAAAGCTTTTAAAAATCTGATAATTTGTACTATGCTTCAATTAATATTGCCAGTTTTTCCACATTTTATCTAAGACACTTTTATGATTTTGGCCAGACTTATGCCGTTTCTAATACCAAGAGAAAAAAAACATCAAGATGACTGAAGATTGCAATAAATTTGTGAACTGCTTTTGTTACTGTAAAAGCACACTTTCTGCACTTGATTTATTATTTCCAAAATAAAATAAAATTTCTAAATATTTCTTAGAGTTAGCAGATGTGATTTGCTATAAAAAATCTACTTATCACACTTTTCACGGGATTCTGTTGATATAGGTATAAAAGCAACTCAACCAAATTATTACTTACTGTGCAGAACCCACAATTTCTTGCTCACAGTAGTAGGTGCCTGAATTTGTGCATTAGAAAATAGAAAGCTGTTTTTAAAACTGATTTTAAGTATCCTCTTGGAAATAAACTTTATAAAAACAGTAGCACTACAATTTGTAATAGTGCCTGATAGAGGGTCATATTCTTCTGGTTTGCAATTTTTAAATGGAAAAATTCTATCAATGAAATGTAACACAATGAATACTAGAAAAATTGAAAATATTTGATTTTGAATTAAATTAATAAAATATCTTAAAGAACTATGCTGTTATTAGTGTGAAAACATTAAGAGTTTCTCATTTGTACTTCGCTTTGTAACTGATTAAATTTAAGAATCTATGTTATGGAACAAAAATACATAACTCTGTTAATTCTAATCGCTTATACTAAATCATTTAGTTAATGGTTTTAATTATAAAGATAATATAGCAAGAACAAGCACAATAAGACAGTATCTATACTGGCAACTAATGGTCCCCAGTTAGGTATGACAGAGAAATCTGGGTAATTTTAAAACACAATAAAGATCAATATGGTATCTAGAGGACCTTAATAAATAACATACCATACTAAGTTATATAAATATATGAATCTGTTCATATATTTATATAACATAGTATGGTATGTTGTTTATTATAAGGAACCATTCCTGATAATCAGAATTTTTGCAAGAATAGAGAGTATTATTAGTGGCACATAATAAAGTCCTAGCAGTTTACTCTTGAATCACAGAAATGATACGAACAGTGACATCCTAAAACTCTGAGGAAAGAGTAACTGATGAAAGTTACAAAAGCTACTACAAAAGGTATTCTATGACACTTTTAGTTTAATTTTGGGGGAGAGGAGGTTTGGAATTCTACCTAACATGGGTGATTGGCCCATTTAGTGAACAGTAACAAATTAAGACAGTAGAAGCAATTCCAGAAACTAAGTTTCTTGATGTTCCTTAAACCATCTTGGAATTCCACTCTGGATTGTAATGGGTTGGTGCTCAGATTATGGGCACCATAGGTCCTGAGTGATCAGGCAATGGATTTTTGCCCTTCCCATCTATAAAGAAAAGCCAATTCTGTAGTAACGGGGCCATATTTGAATGGGTCTTCCAGTGTCTGCCTTTTCCCTTTAGGGAATATTTTCATTTCACTTAAATGACACGCTTTTTCTTTGCTTTCCCAAATATTTACATCCACAGACACTTCCCACTCCTGCCTACATTTCTTCTTCAACACTATCACTTCACACTATCACTTCCTCCATTGAACCATCCATTTTATATCTTGGTCTATCTCATTTTTACATGACTCTAGCCAGCTTAGATAAAATAAATGCAAGTCATTAATATACCATTGTTGTTCGATACAACAATATTCCAGGCAAAAATGGTGTTCTTTACTTCTATGTTCTACTGTGATAAATGTCTAGGGAGGAAAAACTGATGTTTCAGCTTCATGGAAGCAAGTTTAATGAAGCTTTCAGTTTTATTCCAAAATGACGGTGCTGCAACTTAAAAAGATTTGGGTAGAAGGGAAGCTTTACAGTCTGCAAAAAGAAGGGGGAAATTATTTACCCAGCCGAATCAGAAATTGAAAGAAATCTGCCCACTTGGAAATGTAAGGAGAGGAAGTGGAAAAACATAGAACGGTTCATTTTAACTTGCTTTCTCATTGTATCAACCACAAGATGGTGATGAAAATAATGAGGAGGGGGAAGAGGTGATGGATGACCAATGAAGAATATGAAGAATAAAGGCTCAGGACGAAATGGCTTCATGGGAGCAGGAGCAACCCCCACATGAGAGGAGATGCTGTAGCTCATTGGAACTGGATAGAAATAAGTGCTATAGACCATCTGCCTGAAAGGGCTTATAAGGCTTATGATGGGAAAAAAAAGAAGTTCTGAAGTGGAACTTCAAAAAAGGAGATGTATTTGTGATGAAATGAAAGGTTGAATGATGTCATGTACTGTTGCGTTCAAGAAAAATTGGGCATATGGACTGGTGAAGGGGTCAATAGATATGCACTTATACTCTAGGAAGGGTGAAGATGACCCACAATAAGTAGGCATACGCCAAGATAACTTGGGACTTAGGAAAGGAAGAGAAATCCTTTGGGGTTATTGAAATTATTTGAAGTCTTGGGGCAACAGAATTCAGAATTCTTAGGCAGAAATCCAGCACTTTCCTTTTGCATAAACTATACATATAGGCTGTAATGAAAAAGCCATATGTTCCTGAAAAAGCTAACTTACAAATAGTGAAATGCTTAATATAGAGCAGGACCTTAAATGTTGGCAATTGTAACTATGAAACACCCTTTCTATGGAAATTCCAATACACAAATACCTCTTAAAGTCTTAAGAACAGAACAAGCAGCAATCTTGACTTGTTAATTTACTCTATTATTTGATTATAATTTTCTTTTAATTTTTTCAAAAGCAGGTGATTATAACAGATGGGTGAAGGTTGAAATTTACAACATTTCTGATATCCACATACAACAGTTTTTGCTCAAGATTTGATTTTTTTCAAATTTAAAAACACAAAACAAGCATGGCAATGAAAAACAATTATAATAAAACTAAAAGCAATACAGTCCAAGTTCCATCATTTGACTTAACCTCTTAACTGAGGAGTTAACACTTACCAACTAAGACAATAAGTCTATATTTTTCATTAGGTTGCCGCCTATATTTTGCTACTTCTTCATAGGTAGGAACATCTGCAGTGTCATATTGATCACTCTTCTTGCATTCATACATTGTCTTGTTTGTTTTTTTATCCTTTCTGCTTAGGCGAAAACTTCTCCTAAAACCAGCTGTAGTTACATTTAAGAAAAAGGGAATATAAATGTTACTAGCCAATAAAGCAAACCACCTAAAACAAATGTCCCTTCAAGTAAAACATTTACTATTTGTACTATTAACATTTTCACCATTATTTCTTCATGTAAGTATATACAAATTATAATACAAAATGCTTCTATTCCTCCAAATATCATATATTATTTTGCTCATATACATTAGGACACTGAAATTAATGTTGGTTTTTTAAAAAAATATGTTGAGTAACAAGAAAATCCTTTAAAGATACTGCAGTTCATTTGGATTACAGTTATTTTTTCTTGAGACATATATTCTATAAATGTATATTATAGATAAAAATTAGATGCAATATCTAAAATTTGTTCAGTTTCACATTTGAGGCATATTTGTCTTAAAAACTCAAACCAATAACATACTTTGGCCCTCAAATATACACAATTTGCTTTAAAACCCCCATCTTAATTCAAAGATATCCAGAACTGTAATTGGTAAACATAAAATGCATAGAATACTTTAACATAGATTGCTTGTCTATATATGCTTATTAGTCCTAGCAAAAGTCGTATGGTTGATATCCATCCTGTTCAAAATGACACAGTTAATTATAGACAGGGATTAATAATGTCATGGCCTAGTTCCATTAGAAATAATAAGTCTTTTCAGTCACAATAAGCAAGTTTAACAACAAAATAATTATTTATTAAACATGACATAAAGAATAATTAAGGAAAGTATCATATAATAGTTTTAAAATTAAAAGGAGTGAAAAAATTAGAATAGTCAATATAAATAATGTACAAACATTTTTTTTATTTTATCCCATGTTTCATATACAATTCAAGATGTTAAACAAACCTAATACTCCTATTTTCCTACAATAACAATTTGGTGAGATGAGCTTGGCTGAGACAGTCCAAATTTTTACTGAAGTGTTCAACTAGAGACCACATGACCGTAGGACACTATGAATGTCATAAACAACTATTGGTAGTGAAATGATCAACTCTTGATCATGTGACCATGGAGACACTGAAAGTTTTAAGTGCAAGGATTAGTCATAAAATTACTTTTTCAGTACTGTTCCAACTTTGAATGGTCGCTAAAGAGGCAAGTAATAAAGTAAGATGTACCTATATATTATTTTAATGGTAGGAAATCTGCAAAACATAGATTATCTACTCCCCAACTGGGATTCATTGCTATTTCATATGATGATAAGCAAGCATGTGATAAGCAAGCATGAGACATAGATATTGCTGAGCAGATTACATCAGGAGGCGGTTCAGATACTGTCAACAAATTGTTGTTAGAAGCACTATTAACCCAAGGGAATCCTAAGTGAGATGAAATTTAATGAGGATGAAACAGCCATGTTGTCGCACTAAGTACCAATTATATTTTAAATGGTTTTTCTCTGGGAGACCAGTAATGACGGTGCTAAGAGGGAGCCCAGAAGTCACTTACATTTACATGGTTTCAATATTATGAGCTTCATGAGATACTGGGGCAACAGGGCTCTGAGTAAAGTTTAGAATAATTATGAATTGGGTGTTCTTGATAGTCTGCCTTCCTAATGAAACATGAAATTTTGACATTCCAATGCAGTGACCCACAAAGCTGAAATAGGAATGTACAGTGACCATCTGTGAAGAGGAAAAGCTGCAGCATTTAAAAAAAATAGCTCAAAAGCAAGATACAACACAATGAAGGGAGTTCCAAAAGAAATCCAGAAGAGGAAATGAGAGGGAAAAAAAGATCTGGAGTAGGCAAACTGCAAACACTTTTCAGTGTTGAACAGTGTTGTGGAAAAAACTAAAGAGCTTTTGGCAGTTGGACTGAATTTAGGGAATTAGTGAATGAAGCTCTTGCATTTCCATTCTCCCTGAATGATGTTATAGAACTAGCTGTTGTAGAACAGACACATGGAGTTTACAAAGAATATGAATGATTTAACTCTGGTAATAGCAATAGCATTTAGCAATAGCACTGAGACTTATATAGACTTCACAGTGCTTTATAGCCCTCTCTAAACGGTTTACAGTCAATATCTGGCTCTTCATTTTACCCACTTTGGAAGGATGGAAGGCTGAGTCAACCTTGAGCCTAGTGAGATTTGAACTGGCAAATTGCAGGTAGTCAGCAGTCAGCAGAAGTAGCCTGCAATACTGCACTCTAACCACTGTGGCACTGCAGCTCATAGTTTGAATGCAAATAATATTATGGGTTTTAGAAATACAGATGGCCCATGTTGAGAGACATTTGTTCCATCACCATTTCAACTTACAATAGCACTAAGTGAATGGTATTCATGACTGGTCCTCTTATTAATTTTATTTTATTTTTATTTATTTAATATTGCTGCCCATTCATCTATGGCGACTCGAGGCGGCTTATACAATGTAAAACCATATTTAAAGCAAAAAATAAAAATAAAAAACAAAACTAACAAAAAGAATCAAATAATTTAGTAAAATATAACAGAACAAAATTGGGGGGGGGGAACCAACTCTCACCCCTCCACCCCGATGATAGCAGATCACACTAGCCATTTGATGGGCTCCATCCCATCCCATCAAGCTCTGGATTCCACATTTGTCTGCTGGCAAAACCAGGTCTTCGGTGCCTTTCGGAAGTGCTAGAGTGGGGACCATTCTAATCTCTGGGAGAATGGTATTCCAGAGAGAGGGAGCCACCACAGAGGAAGCTCTTCTTCTGGGTCCCACCAGGTGTATCTCCCTCAGGGTGGGACCCACAACATTCCCTGCCTCCTTGCTCTAATGGGTCGTGTAGATGTCACTGGCAAGAGATGTTTCCTCAGATAACCCGGACCCAAGACATGAAGGGGTTTAAAGGTGACAACCAGTACCTTGAATTGCACTGGAAGCAAATCAGCAACCAATGCAGCTCCTGCAGGAGAGGTGACATGTGCATACCGGGATCTGCACAAAATTATGCGGGCCGTTGCATTTTGAATCAACTGGAGCTTCTGGATGCTCTTAAAAGGCAGCCCCATGTCGAGTGTGTTGCAATAATCAAGATGGGAAGTGACCAGAGCATGAGTGACTGTGGGTGGGGACCGTTCATCCAGGAAAAGGCATAACTAGTGCACAACCCATAGTTGCGCAAAGGCCCTTCTGGCCATGACCACCACCTGCTCTTCGAACAGGAGTTGTGAGTCCAGGAAAACCCCAAGATTACGCAAAGTGTCTGTTTGGGATAGTGCCACACCATCCAAGACTAAAGGCAGTATTCTTCCTGAGCCAAGTAATCCTAAACCCAGAGCCACTCAGTCTTGCAAGAGTTTAATTTCAACCCGTTGCTCCCCATCCAGCCCCTAGCAGCCTCCAGGCACTGCGAGAGGCAGGACACAGCAACACTTAACTCACCACAGGCTGAGACATACAGCTGAGTATCATCAACATATTGGTGATACCTCAGACCATAGTGACGGATGATCTCATCCAACAGCTTCATATAAATGTTGAACAGGAGCGGAGAGAGTACCGAGCCCTGTGGAACCCCATAAAGCAGTGGGCGAGGGCTGAATCTTTCCCCTCCTATTAACACTGACAGAGAGCAGCCCCAGAAGAAGGAAGTGAAACAAGACAGCAAAAGGCCTCCTACTCCCATCCCCCAAAGCCACCCCAGAAGAATCTCACGATCAATGGTATCAAAAGCCGCCAAGAGGTCAAATAGAGAAAGGATGCACTACCCACATCCCGCCAGAGATCATCCAAAAGTGCAACCAATGCTGTTTTTGTCCCAAATCCAGGCCTGACTGGGCCAAGATAATCCATTTCATCCAGAAACCTCTGGAGCTGCTGCATGATCACCTTCTCAACAACCTTCCCCAAAAAGGGAAGATTGGAGACAGGTTGGAAATTATCCAACCAGGTAGAATCCAGTGGTGGTTTTTAAAGAAGAAGACAGACCACAGCCTCCTTAAAGTGCTGGGGCACCGTCCCCTTCTGTAGAGTTATGTTAGTTATGTTATCATCCTCATGATAATATACTTGCAATTTGTGACTTTCTTTGCAAGTTTCCTACAAAGTTGGTGGGAAAGCTGGAGGGATGTAGCAAAATGGCATTAACGTGATATCCTCATTTTAAAATCCAGAGTGATTTGATTAATGACGGCAACCAGAAATCCTGGAATTTTCATTGTTAAGCATGTGACATCATACTTTCCAACCATCTTGTTTAATGGCAGACATTGCAGTTTTCTTGCTTAATGGCAGACATTTCAGGTAATTCCCAATTACCACTGTTACATGAAGACTGTCTGAATTTTGGAGAAATTAGAATAAAATAATTTCCTATTTGATCAGTCATGGGAAAACGTCTGTAGTTTAATAAATCATAGCAGCAGAAAAAAAGTAGCAGCCACAGATCTAGCTTGGCCCTTATAATTTTAGTATTTATCTGTGTATTTCTTTCCTTGCTGGATTTGTGTTTTTGCTGAAATCACAAGAATTTTTATACATTTATGGGCTTGATAGCTGTAGGCATGCTTCTTATTTAATCAATAACACTAACTGCATAATCTATTGTTGCCAAATCAATGCAGCAGAAATTCAAATGGCAAAGCTTTTATTGGTTAAAGCTTAAGCTGGTGGAAACTTAAAAACAAAGATCTGATAAAAATGTCACATTTTAAAGTCAGAAAAAGGCTTAATATTAACATAGGGAGGGGATGTGCATATGTAACCAATATGTTATTCTACCTACAGTAAATAGAATGAACACCACTCTTCAGAGAAGCTAAGATCATTGAGGGTGAGTGAACATGTCCAAATATTCCCTCTGCTTAACTGTTTTCTAAGAGTTATGCTTTTTTTATACCCAGAAATAAATTATCAATCGATCATTCACTTAAACAGAGAACATGAAAATAAAAGAAAGACAGAACTTCAATTAGGGAACATAGTAGAAAATCAAAACCATTTTATATACTGTAATGTTAAAAGTATATATTTTGCTTTAAAACTGAAATATATACTTAGACTGGGCAAGTTAGACATTTAAGAAATATGAAACATAAACTCAAATCAATATAATTGGGGTGGGAGAGTGGACAACACCAAGTTCACAGAGGCATAAGCAATGGTTTTTCCTTTGACGCTATGACAGCAAACTTGAATTATGAATAAGCAGAAGAGAAAGACCATGGATGTTTTTAAATTAAAAATATCATGGATAGCTTAAACAAACTAGCAATAGACAAGACAGTCCAAAAAATGGATCAAAGAACAAGTCAATCCAGAATTCTCACTTGAATTTTGAATGATTAAACTTTGGACACACCAAGTCTGCGAAAAGTTGAGAATAACAGATAATCAGGGTTGGAAGGAACCTTGTAGGTCATCTGATCCAACCCCTCGCCCAAGCAGGAGACCCTACACCATTTCTGACAAATGGCAGTCCAATCTCTTCTTGAAGGTTTCAAGTGATGATGCTCCCACAACTTCCGAGGGCAAGCTGTTCCATTGATTGTTCTCACTGTCTGAAAGTTTCTCCTTGTTCACAGGTTAAATCTCTCCTTGTTCAGTTTCCATTCATTATTCCTTGTCTGGCCGGCCTTTGGATGTCTTGGAAAATAGCTTGACCTCTCTGTGGCAGCCCCTCAGATATTAGAAGACTGCTATCATGTCTCCCCTGGTCCTTCTCTTCACTTGACTAGCCATGCCCAGTTTCTGTAACCTTTCTTCATATGTTTTAGTCTCCAGTCCCCTAATCATCCTGGTTGCTCTTTTCTGTACTTCTTCTAGAGTCTCAATATCTTTTTTATAATGTGGTGACCAAAACTGGATACAGTACTCTAGGTGTGGTTGAAGGCTTTAGAGAGTGGTATTAGTACCTCACTTGATCTTGATTGTATCCCTCTGTTAATGCAATTTAGGATTGCACTGGCTTTTTGGGCTGCTGTTGCACACTACTGGCTCATATTTAGCTAGTTGTCCACTAAGACTCCAATATCCCTCTCACAGTTACTGCTATTGAACCTGGTTTCACCCAGTCTATATGGGTACTTTTGGTTTTTCTTGCCTAAGTGTAAGACTTTATTTTTCTCTACACTGAATTTCATTTTGTTAGATATGGCCCAGTGTTCTAGTCTGTCAAGATCCATCTGGATCTTGAGCCTATCTTCTATTCCTGCCAGCTTGCAGTATCATGTGCAAATTTGGTAAGTTCCCCTTCTATTCTTTCATCTAAGTCATTAATGAAGATGTTGAACAGTACTGGGACTAAGACAGAAGCTATCTGTTGTGCTATCTATTCCACTTTTTTCTAGCTTACTAAGTAGGTTGTGGTCTACTTCGTTGAATGCCTTGCTGACATCTAAATATATTATGTCCACAGTATTTTGTTGGTCTACTAATTTAGTTACTATGTTGAAGAATGAAATAAGATTGGTTTGGCATGATCTGTTTTTAACAAATCCATACTGACTGCTAATTATTACTTTACTTGTTTCTAGCTGTTGGCAGAACTGGTTTTTTATTATCTTTTTCAGTATCTTCCTGAGTATTGATATTAGGCTGATTGGTCTATAGTTTCCTAGGTCTGTTTTTTTTTTCATTTTTTGAAGATGGGAACCACAACACCTCTTTTCCAGTCCCCTGGTAGTTCCCCGGTGCTCCAGGATTTCTGAAAGATATGGTGCATTGGTTCTGAGATGACCTCTACCAGCTCCTTTAAAACTCCGGGATGTAATTCATCAGGCCCTGGTAATTTGTGTTCATCAAGATTAGACAGGTGTTCTCTTATGATATTTTTGCTTATTTTAACTTTTATTTCTGATTTGTCTTTTACAATAATGCTTTGCGTGAGTTTAGCTATAGTTTCTTTTTGTGTGAAGACCAATGCAAAGAATGAGTTAAGCAGTTCTGCTTTCTCTCTGTTGCCTATTACTTCCTTACTGCCTTCTCTCTTTAGTGGACTGACTGTTTCCTTGATTTTTTTCTTGTTAAAGAAAAGAAAGAAGAGGATGACCAGCAGCAAGGAGGGTGGAACTTACTATAGCAGTAAAGAGTACACCACCAAAAAATCAGAGCCAGGTTGGGAACAGATTGTCATAGAAAAAAAAAACCTGCGGTTTCTAAGAGTAGACTGTCTTGATAACACATGGTCAATCAATCCAACAGAGGAAATAAATTCCAAAACCACCAAAATGGTAAGTAACTTAAATAGCATTTCTCCATAGTGCTTAAGTTACGATGCTACTTCATGATATACTGAAATTCCTGAAGCATTGTTGGGGGGGGGTACTCTTGTCAACCCCATCCAAATTTCAACACAAAGCAATTATACTAAGAGAAAAAAGAAAATGGCTACAATTTGATCCAATAAGTCTCTGTCCCAGCATGAAAATTCTTCTCTTTTTCATTTGGCCTCAACTTTCCAGAAAGTACAGCTATTTTACTGCAAATTTAGGCTCATTGCCAGTTCTAAAGTGCATAGCTGAAGAAAAGCAAACTCTTCCCTAAAGGGCTTTGTCCCACATAATGTCAAAGAAAGACCCTGAAAAGTCAGCTCCTATATGCAGAAACCTCATCCTTTCCCCATTTCTCCAGCAGCCTACAGCACAACAGATTTTACAGAATGTTTATGTCTGCTTTTCAACTAACATTTCACAGCCAATACATCCAATGAGGGTTTTTTTTTAAAATGTTTTATGAATAATTCAGACACTAAGAACAGAAGCAAGACTAAACATTTTCCAGCTTTAGAAAGGATGCCATTTACGTTTACAGCTTAGATCTCAAGAATCCTTTGAAGTTTGCATAAATGCACATACTGAACACATCCATGAGCACAGAAACCTAAAATAATATATCACTAATAGCAGTTTACACACTTGATTTTTCGGCCTTCCATGGCAAACCACGTACCCAAACACAGCAAAGCAATATACAAAACGTGCTCAGCACTTACTAAAATGCAAGGTTTATTATTGGAGAACTGCAAAATTTAAACATTTGAATCCCATATAGAAATAAATATATAAACAAACTTGCTTTCAAATTTGAGGATAAACAAAAATCACTCAAATTTAAATATTATCTTCTAAGATTTCATGCTAGGAATGTAAGTTATATAATGATAAAACAAAACTGGGTTCCTCATTACCGGATATGTGTAATAATGTGTTTTATTGTTGCTTTATATATTTGGTTTAAAGATTGTTTTAACTGATCATCTACCTACTAATAAATTATAGGGCCCAGATTTTAATCTTTATAATATTTACTTATAAAAATATTACCCTCACTGAGATAATAATGCATCAAATAACATTGTAAAAAATGCACAAAATGTAACTTGTATGCAATATTCATAATAGGAAACTGAATCACAGCTTTATACACAAACACACACAAAGTATTAAGTAATGCACATGAAAAATCATTTTGCTTTGTATATAAGAAAGTTTAATAAGAAAAAATTGAGTTAAAATTATAAGTACCTAAACCTTAGCTTGTAAGAAAATATCTATTACAATGGAAGAAGAAACAATATCTAATACCTAAATATGACTGCTATATGGCCAGTGGCATATACCTATTAGATGAATGAATTCACATGGAAACAAACCTGCCCAGTTACCTATCTTATGAAAATATTCACATTGTAAGTTTTTTTTTCCCCCAGGAAGCAACTATTTTTTCCTTATTTTGCAGTGGCCAAACTCTATTCTAGGTCAGGGATCTCTAACCTTGGCAACTTTAAGACGTGCGGACTTCAATTCCCAGAATTCTGGCTGAAGAATTCTGGGAGTTGAAGTCCGCATGTCTTAAAGTTGCCAAGGTTAGAGACCCCTGTTCTAGATGATCATTATGCCCTTTAAGATAGATTCTTCAGCTTGTAAAGATTATAAAGAGGAAGGGAACAACTTTTCTCCTCCTCCCCCCCATTGGCAAATGTGGAATATTTTTCCACTGTAGTATGTCTGTCTGTCAGTCAGTCAATATTACTTAACACTATTTTTGAGCCAATAGTGTTGTAGCCAATGAAATATGGCTAAATATAATGAATTGGTACATGAACTAGTAGAGGTTCTAGTTGCTATGTACAACTCTCTTATTGGAAGATTAGGATAGGATGCAAACAAATATCAACACATTATTATTCAAATGCATCATTTTTTTGAAACAGTTTAATTTACAGTGATAAAAGCTGAACAACTGCATAGATCTCTATATCTTCAACCAATTACAGGGACCATGGAAGCCCATCAATCAAGCTGTACTATTGAATACAGAACAGGGATGTACAATCTGCGGCCCATGGGTGCATGCAACCCTTGACAGCTAATATGACCCCAAAAGATTGTACACTTTTAATATTACTATGTGATTTTTCGTGTTTATATACATTAATGATGTTATGTATTTTATATGTCCCCCAAGACAATTCCTCTTTCATGCAACGTAGCCAGGCAAGTCAACACACTGGACATCCATGCTTATAGGGTTTTGGGGTTTTTTAACTTTTAATCACAATCTGCTTTTGTCACATCTGATCAAATGGGATCCTGTATTTTGCTTAAAATGTGACAAACGTAATTAAATATACAGCAATTAAAATGAGTCGAGGGGCGAAAATGAGCAAAAAGGAGAGTACCTTCTTCAGCATATTCTCTGGTTTATTTTTTACCTTGTCTAGAAAACTCATTTCAAGAAGAAAAAGGGTGGGAGAATCCTGGACTTTCTGCCATCTTGCAAATAAGAGACTCGCACAATATATTATTATCAGATGTTTGACTGCCTCATGCATCCTGACAAAATACAGAGACAGTCCTAAAGCTGGGGCATCTTGTAGAATCTACTTGAGATTTTAATACATTATTTGGAGAAAATGAAGTATGTTTTGGGATGCACATTTAGGCATTTTTATATATAATTCACTCATCAATGGTATGATAGGTTTAACCATAACTGAGCCTGGCATATAAAACAAAATAAGGGGATAGAAGCAATGTTGTGTCAACTCAATGAAGATGGCACTTCATAAAGTAGATGAGCCATGATGACAAGAAAGTCCCTTTGCATTGTACATCTTCATATATTGGTGCTAATTTCTGTAAGCTGCTTCATTTGCTATAAACAAACTAATTCTGCATAATTTTCTGTTACATCAGTAGTTCTCAACCTTTTCTTCACCACAGATCCCCTTTAAATACATTTTGTGGCCATGGACCACTAAGACTTAACTCAAGATTTAAATCATAACATTTCTTCATGCCTTAGAGGATTCCCTTTGACATTGTGGTCCCCTAAGGGTCCATTGTTTTTAAAAACTTATGTCTTTAAGAGACCTTTCATGATTTTATTTAAATTATTATTATACTGTGTACATATCTAACTTCTTTCTAATATGCGTATAAAAACAAACAAGATATTGATCATATTGCTGAAGGCATTTCCAATGATTGTATTTCCTGAAACAGGAGGGCAAGGATGAATCAGACCAATACTAACTTCAAGTGTAATTGAAATGTTGTAATAAATAATTCTTTAAAAATAAGTCACTTTCTTCACAAATTAAAGAAAACATTTCAATAATTTCCCTATTTCTAAATTAATAAAATAGATTACTTTTAATAGATTGAGCCTTTGTGTCCAATCCAGTGAGCCATTTTTTTTATTCTAACAGTTTTAAAGCATGCAGTGATGCCAATTTGTTACCTGTAAATTTGTAGCCCATCCAGGAAAAAGCTGGGAAAGAAAAGAGTCTTATGTAAGCAACGGCTCACCTATAAGGGCTCCACTGTTGTGACCAGCACATTCAACTTCCTCTGGATGAAGTGTAAAAGCATACAGAACAAAAGCCAAGAAATAAAGCAGAATAGTTAGATGCCCAGCCATAAATGCAAAAGAAGTTTTACTTCAGAATGACAACCGTATAAAGCTTAGCATGAAAAGCCTTCGATAAATCATTGTTTAAAAATAAATCAGCATATTTTTCTATAGTTGAGTAAGAAGTTCTTCAACACAGCAACATGCATACTCCATGGCTTTATTGCCTTTTTGTGATAGAAATTAAAGGTGGTCTACTTAGCTTTAGTAGAAGGTAAAAATAGTAGCTGAAGCAAATATGAAACTATTTACGAAGAATATCAAAGAAGTTTTATGTTTGGCTCAATGGATCAGACAGAAAGGATTTCTGATGAATATATAGCTCATTTGCTCAATCCAAAATATTTCATGCTTGTCATAATATGCCAGAGCTCTCTTGATAAAACAGGTTATAGTTTTTTTTAGTTATAACAAACAGTTGATTTGGTGAATTAATGACCTGCAATTGTTATGTATTCTGCAAATGACAGCAGTACAGCAGTTTAAAAAGAAGGAAAAAAAACCCTGTAAATTGACAAAATAGGTTCTAAAATTATGTCGCTGAAATCTGCAATGGAAAAAGACTTTTTTAAGAATCATGCAACAGCACCGACTCTTTCTTTTAGCCAACTGTAGTGTTTTGAATGAACGTACCTGCTAATTATCTTATGGGGTTTTTTTTCGGTAACATTCAAATAAATTACAACAAATTAAGCCAAAGCCTGTAAATTCAATCCATATACCAAAACATATTTCTACAGGATGATTTTTTTCTTTCCAGAGCACTGTTAGGTGGGAAGAGAATGTGGAGGGAATATAATAAATAGAAAAGGCACATCCAGAAATGAGTAATACCCCATGCCTTACCCCACAGTTATCCTCATGCATGCATGTTACCTTTCACATGACCAACTTGCTTACACGACAGCTCAGATTTGGAACTGTATTGCAATAGCTAAATTGCTGGTCTGTATCACTAAATACGCAGTTACAAGCCACATTTATTTTACTAATTGCTTCTAAAATAGAGATGCCTTAATTAATCTAGCTTTCAGACCATCTCTACCACCAAGCAGCGAAATGTACACGTGTACCTTCAATTTTCCCTGAAAAGCAAAAAAGGGGAAAAACAGGAGGCAAAATTACACAGACTGAGAACACAGTAAAAGAATGAAAAATTTAAAATGCAGAAGAAAGACACCTACCACACTCAACTGTCTCCTCAGCTTAGAAGAGCCAAAAAACAAACAAGCAGACATGATTTATTTAAAATAATATTTTCAGCAAATAATAAAAAAAAACTATGAAAAAAAACATATAATTGAGTAGCATTGAGAATGCATTAAGAATGTAATTCTAAGTAGTTTTCATTGGGAAGTAGGTTCCCAAAGGTTGCTCTTGTTAATTGATGCAACATCTGTTGTGGGATAGCCACTACTAGAGAAATGCTTAGCCTGTTAATTTGCCAGAATCTGTTTTCTCTCATTAACAAAGCATTCAGCTGAGACAGAAGAGAAGGTAGCTAATTTTTTTTGGCTGAAATAGTTATTTGTTTAATTTAAGTATGATGTTGAACTACCAAGAGTATTATACTAATATTATGGCACCTTCAATCACACAATTATATGATAAATTCATTACCTAACTGCCCCCCTTATGATCTGGAAGTCAAATAACATGTTCAAATTTCTTAAGGCCAGGGCTGTACAAAGAGTTCCTAACAGGGACTTTGAACCACACTTATATCACTAACTCAGTACCTGTTTTTCTGTAAGATGTTTATTGTTTCCATATTTAGAGCTGTCAATGAATTGTCAACTAATATTTGGCAATAGGTTGTCTCCTACTATACTGGAGCTCATTTTGTTAGAATGAGTAAAAAGAATTCTAAAACACTTGGACTTTCTTCTTCTTTTCTTTGAATATGTTTCACTTCTTATCCAATAAGCTTTTTCAGTTCAGTTTTAGCTTAATTTAGAACTCAAGATTTAGAACTTCCTGGTAAGAAGTGAAATGTTTTCAAAGAAAAAAAAAAACCAAGAAAGTCCTGTTGCCTTTTGGAAAAAGCAGCTTGGGACTACCATGCTCTCTACAGAATTATAAGGAAAATTAATATGCAAAAAAGAGAGTGGGGAATGAAATGAATAAAAGAGTGTGATTAAACAAATGTCCCATGCATTATTTAAAAAGACATTGACACAATTTATTTTTAAAGTACAAATGTCTTCTGAGGGATCAGACATAATTCTGTATGTAGAACAAACAACATTTCCAGTCCAATTCCTTTTTCTGAAAAACTAAGAATTTCCCACACATTTGGAAGACATGGCTGATATATAATATTTTCCCAATAAACTTTAGGAAAAGTCACAGTATCTTTTAATTTATAATATATTTTATTACTGAGTATCAAACCACTAGGATCATAAATCAACCTAGACCATGTGTACACAAAGCATTAAAAGTATCTTTCAATTGTAGTGCAACTTTAGGATCTTAGACAAAGTCTTTCAAGACATGGTTCAATTTAGTGACAACAATAAATAAAGCATTTTCAAAACATAAACTTTACAATTATGTCACAAAAACAATTTGTGCAAGAAAATATCAAAGGGTGAATACTATGTTTTTAAAAAGAGAATACTTATGATAGAAGCATGGTGCTAATCAAATTGAAGGGGAAAAATCAGGCTAAAATTATTTTGCGATAATTGTAAACATGAAAAAAAAAATCAATTCAATAACAGGAGGAAAGTATCATTTTTGAGATAATAGGGACATTTTGTTAACTGAACAAGACAGTATTTTACTAAGAAAAATGAATTAACAGATTTTAAATTTAATAGAAGTTTTGCTATCAGCTATGCCAGCTTATAGATTTGGTTTTACTCTCAGATTTAATAAAATATGTAATTTTAAGTCTTGTTTGAATATTGCCCCTTGAATTTAACATCTGCCTATGAGATAAGATCTGGCCAAATGATGAACTTTTAAAATTTCTTTAAAGGGCACATGAAATCTAAAATAACCACAACAAAAAGAAAAGATCATTATGCTGAATGACTGTAAGAACTATAGATCCAAGTTTTCAGGAGAAACCATCAAATGAATAACATGCAATTGAGACACCATATATTTACATACATGAATCTAGGTACTAGGTGCTATTATATGAAACAAAGGTTAGTCCTTTGTGAGAGCTGATAAGTTTCTAAACTCTCTTTTTTTTGGGGGGGGGGGGGCTGATTGTACCTTCCAGAAATTTATGATTAATCAATTTCTGGGCTTAGTTACTCTTCAAATCTTGTCTGAAAATCAACACAATTTATTTCTTCAAATCCAGAATTTGAATGAAACAATAGTAACAGCTGATCAAATGCTAGAGCAGGGATGTCAAACTCACGTCATCACAGCGAACTTTTGGGACTTTTTCTCCCTTTGCTAAACCGATGTAGGCTTGGCCAGCATGTGATACATCCGGCCTACAGGCTGGGATTTTGACAGCCCTGTGCTAGAGGCTTGACTGCTTGGTAGGCTGGTATCATTATTGTTCTTTCCTGCGTAATGTCAACTCTTAAAGCATTCCTATTTCATGAGTTAATTAGGGCAATTGCCCGAACCCTGACTGATAACTCATATAGGGTCCCTTGGTGTTCTGAGCTTGGCTGGTTTCTTGTAGACATATCCAAATTAGGTAATATCAACAGTGCTAGTGATAATAAGACAAATATTAATGGAAGTTTTTATTTACTTATTTCTATTTCTGATATCATGAGGAAAATAAGATGAAGCATCTCTTGATCTCAAAATGTTTATTCATTTATAGAATCTGTTCTTAAGCATGGCTTGCTTAGCTTCATCAAATTACCCATGATTTTCAATCTCTTATTTTCTTATATCCTATCATCAAACTTGGATGCTGACAGAATGAAAATTGTCGAAACGTGGAGCATAGTGCCGAGGTAGATAATGATAATGAGAATATAATAAACCAAAGATTTATTACAAACATTAAATATTTTCACACTATAGAACAAAAGCTTTAGGAAAATAAAATAATAGTAGGCTTGATTAAGTATTTCTACCAACTCCAGCATGGAAAAGAATAGTGGAAATATAGCATTTATTTACAACGTTCAGTCAGTGAAGTGGAAAAGCAATACACAAATATATGATTCTAGATGTGATAAATATTTTTATCACATTTTTTTTTAAAAAAAATGCATATTTACAATTTAGTAGTAACTACATTACAGAATGTTTCTTTTTGGAATTAAAACTAATTAACCTGGAATTTTAAAAAGAATGGTACATTAATAGAGCTGTTTAAATCAGGGATGTCAAACTGGCAGCCTGTGGGCCAGATGCATCAAGCGCATATCATGCCCACCCCAGCTCTGCAAAGGGAAAAACGATACGTCATGTGAAGGCGATGTGATGCGGTGAGTATGACACCTGTGGTTTAAATGATTGAGGAAACAATCTATTTCCTACATTTATTTTATTTTATTTATCATAGTAAAAGCATACACTTTAAGGTCTGGTATCAGAAGCAAAACCAGCAATTTTTCTTATACTATAGAGAGGTTTGGGTCTAAAGAATGAATAGCATCATTCCTTTATTGGGTGGACCTAAGTAATTTGTAAATGCAAAAAGCAAGTTGTGTAGCAACAGACTTACATGATTTCTTATTTGAAATCTTCAAGGGCCGAAACTGTACATCTGATCTTCTTAAAGCAAGTCTCCTATCAAGTAATTTGAGGAGGGGAAGAAAACAAAACTTAAGCTCTTTTATTTTTAATGCTCTTTTGGTATTAATAAATATGTACAGGTAGTTCTCAAGTTATGATCACAATTGAACTGAAAATTTCTATTGCTAAGCAAGACCATGGTTTTGCCTCATTTTTTGACCTTTCTTCCCACAGTTGTTAAGTGAATCACTGCAGTTGTTAGGCGAGTAACAGAGCTGTTAAACGAATCTAGCATTCCCACTGACTTTGCTTGTCAGTAGGTCTCAAAAGTTGATCACATGATCCCCAGGACACTGCAATCGTTATAAATATGAGTCAGTTGCCATGCGTTTGAATTTTTGATCATGGAAATGCTGCAATGGTCTTAAAAGAGTCATAAATCACTTTCGTCAGTGCCGTTTTAAGTTTGAATTGTCACTAAATGAATGGTTGTACATCGAGGACTATCTGTATTTTTGTGTGGTTTTTTTTTTTAAATCACCCAGAATTTTAAATGACATTATAATAAACAGAGCAGTTTATTTAAATTCTCTAAAATAAATTCTGGAGTCTTCTTTTTAAGGAAGTGGTAACATTGTCTTAACACATCAGCACATTCTACAAGTATTGATGTAGATATTGGTGTGGTCTTTTCCATCTGTTTTATTCTCACAAACAAGATTATCATGTTCTGTCAGGTTTATCATTATCAATATAAGCAGCTGAATAATAACCAATTAAACTTTGGCTACTTTAAGAACTTACGGAATTCCCTAGCCGGCATACCAAGTTCAGGCTTTATACTGCATTCCAGTACAGCTGTAATAGTTATACCGATCACATTTTTAAGTGTTGGGGATTAGGGATAGAAAATCAGTTCAGTAATAACGTACCTTTCCTGGAAGTGTTTTGAAGGAACTAAGCCTGCTCTGGGATTGGCATCACTTTCCAGCTTGGCTTGCCACCAGGTTGCATCATCTTGGCTCATGATTTGAAGAATATCACCTTTTCTGAAAGGAAGCCCAGCTTCTTTGCAGGGAATTGCTTTATCTTCACTGGGATTATAGTCAAAAAGAGCTTTCATGAATATCTGCAGAAAATAATACATATTTTTACACTGAGTAATTTAAAATCTAAGGAATTCTTTTGTTGTTACTGTTGCTTGTTGGTATAAAATAAGTTTAATATAGTGATAAAAATATTTACATATGGAGAAAGAGTGCTGGACTGAACAACCATTTAAGTGTGTATACGCAAGTAATTTTATACAGCCATCACATGAAGAATCTTAGTTGAATCCAACAAGTGTTTACCTTGCCTTCTTTTGATGAGTTTTCTTCTTTGATACTGGGTATAATCTTAAATGTAATGGCTCCTTGGGAAATAGACTAAAATATGCAAATATAAATTACTAAATTATATAGTTAAAAACAAAACAGAAGACATAATAAATTGAATCTACATCTGATTCCAGTCCAATTCCTATTCTTTTATAGCAAACAATTTTGATTTATTGTACATGCATTAAATCTCTATTTTCTATCAGAGGTTTTATAAATTTATATAATATTATGTAATTTGTTTATAATTTAGAAGATGATAGCTATTTATCAGATATATACCATCAAATATATTATAAAAATTTAATCAATAAATTATTTCCTTGAATCTTAAATCTGCACGGAATAGAAATAATTAACAAATAATTAACTCAAGAGTGTACAACTTCTCCAAAAGCCAGTAACAGATCTTTCAGGGATGATATGACCCAATTTTTTGCACTATGGAGAGAAGAATTGAACCTAAGGAACAACATTGGGAGGAGACTTATTTTAAATTAGTACTTTTTGTGTTGGTCTGAATATATCTATTTTATATTTTATGCAAGTAAAATGAATATACATTTATTAGTTTTGTACTTTTTTATTAAAAAGTAACTTAGTCATTTCACTTTTTTATGGAGACTGCTTTATACTCTTTTCTTTACAAACATCTTCAGACAATAGCATCAAAAATATCAATATTGAAAAATTAATCTTCTGCATTTTTAAATTAAATATTTTATTTTCAACCTACCAGAATTTGTATAATTTCTTCTGGTTTTTTATCAGCCACTGAAATTCCATTGACTTCCTTTAGCTCATCACCTACATGAATGAGACCTACGAAACACAGTTATGTAACAGTTAAATAATTCTTATATTAAATGAACCACTGCAACCTGAACATTTTTCAAGTCATGCTCTTTCCAACTAAACATTAGCTTTTCTTCTTCACAAGCCTAGTTGTGTATATATGTGTGTGTATATGTGCTCATGTGTGTCTATATCAACAAGGGATTATATTCAACAGTAAACTGATTAATTTCCCGAACCACTTCATCACCAGATAGCCCCTAAAATTTCCTGAACTAGTTTTTTTAAGGGCTGGGAGGCAATTAAGAAAGTGATTGCTTTTGGCAGATTTGAAAACTGCTAACCAGAATTGGCTAGCTGTATCTTCAGAAGAAGAAACTTCATTGATCAATGGAATGACATTAGACAGAACTAAAGATAGTGAAATTCTTTTTCAATAAACATTCTCCAATACTGTATATACTGTGTTATTTTGGCAAGTTTATAAAAACTTCTTTGTTATCAAACAGAATTTCTAATTATTAATATATTAGGTGTACAATCTACAGGAAATGTGAAGTATTATTGTAAAGTGGCAGGAATAACTTGATATAGAAACTGATTTTCCAAACTGACATCCTCTCCCTCCTTTTCTTTAAAGTACTGCATTAATAATAACAATAGTAATAATAATAATAATAATAATAAGTAGTAGTAGTAGTAGTAATCATCATCATGGGTGAATCGGCAACAATATAAATTCAATAAATGAATGAATGAATAAAATACAATACACAATATTATGGTTGTACATCTGCTCCAATAATCCATACCCAATAAAAAATGAATTACATTCCATGATACATTAAAACATAGTAAGATCCAATTAATAGTTTTTGCTTAACATTTTAAAAGTTGGCAATTAAATCCTGCATTCAATACCTGTAACTATAGTTTAAAAATTCTTACCGCTTCGATCTGCCGCTCCTCCATGCATTATCCGAGCCACAACAACAGCTCCTGTGATTTCATCCCTTTTAATAGTAGCTCCCTTTAAAAATAAATTTAAGAATTACTATAAAATTAAGGAACCACATAAAACCACATAAAACAATTTTCTAGATGCTGTTTTTTGGTAAATTTTTTTGAAATTTTTAAAATGATTGCTGCTGTTATTATTAGTTCTTCCATTTGATTTCTACCAAATTCATCTTGAATTTGGTAAAAATCAATTGGAAGAACTAATAATGACAACAGCAATAGTTAAAAATTAAGTGAAAATGATTAAAAACTGAACATCAAATGAAATGATCAATTTCATGGTTTTTGGATCAAACATCTTACCAGTTTATATTTAATTATAACTAAACAGCTAAATGAAGTATTGCATAAGAGACATCAATGATTGGTTATTAATTGGCAGAACTTACTGAGTTTAAAAAAAAAACAACAACCAAAAAAAGGTCATACCAGGAAACTGTAGGCCAATAACATGCTTGATTACAATATTTAAATTATTCCCAGGCACAATAATGAACAACATCCAAGATTATTTAGAAGAAAATGATAACCATTCAATAAAACAGAACAGAAATTGAAGGATATGCAGAGGCACAAACGATCAACTTCTGATTCATATTTTGATTTTGAAGAATTGCAAAAGCTAAAAAAACCAATTTACATATGGTGTGGATTGATCATAAAAAGTATTTGATTTATTATACTGTTCGATCATGGGAGGGGAGGGAAAGTAAATAAAAGATAAAAGCTGGCAATCACTGATAATTGGAATTAAAAAAAAGAAACTGAAGGCTTTGTTTTGGCTGTTCAAGAGGATGCCATCTGAACTAATGTAATAAGGACAGAATTGAAAAATCATCAAATGACTCAAAATATAGACTATGCAAGGAGCAGAAGAAACAGTGGATCATAAAGTCAGCTTGTGAATAAGATATTTCAAACTGATATAAAAACAACATAACACATATGGTCTCTTTGGTCTTCTTGGTTCTCTTTGAAAATAAAGATGCAGAATATAATCAGATTCTGGATCCTGATTTCATTATTTTTTTCTTTAGCTACCTACACAGGATCAGCATGGCTTAACTGTAGCTAACTGTTCATCCTGAATTATATGGCAAAGAGTGAAAAAGGGTGTTGCTACTTTCCTGATACGCCCAATCTTTGTGAGCTGTGAAGAGCATCCAGAAGTGGGAGGTGTTTCCGTCTCTTCTGGAAAGGCTGGGCTTAAAACTCCGGGATGCTCCTCCTCCTCCACGGGACACCTCCCCAATGTCCCCCAGTTTTGCGAAGACTGAGTGCCAAAGTCCGGAACTCATCACTTAATTGGATCCCTGACTGGAACGAAACCCCCCAAATGGAAAGAAATGGGTGGGGCTAGATACTCTTCACAGCTCACAGAGAACAGGCATATCAGGTAAGTACCAATGCCCTTGCTCCCATGAGCTGTTCAGAGCATCCAGAAGTGGAACATACCAAAGCTTGGCCTGTCCTTAGGGAGGGACTTCCTCTGGATCGAAATCTACTCCTAAACTCTGTGGACTCTCTGCAGGACTCTTCTGCCAAATGAAGCATCCGCTGAGGCATAGACATCAATTTTATAATTTCTGACAAAGGGAGATGGTGAAGCCCAAGTTGCCGCTCTGCAAATTTCGTCTATGGAAGCCCGTGTGGCCCATGCTACTGATGTTGCTGCACTCCTTGTAGAGTGGGCTATAATGCTCTTAGGAACTGAGATGGACTGGCATTTGTAACTTTTAGCTATGGTGGCTCTCAACCATCTACCGACAAAGTCGTTGATAACACCTTTTGTCCTAAAGTGGATGGGTTGAAGGATAGGAATAGAGCCTCAGTTTCCGAAATGCCACCGTGCAGTCTAAACAGATGCTTAAGGCCCTTCGAACGTCAAGTCAATGCCATTGATGCTCCAGTCTATGAGATGGTTTTGGACAAAAATTTGGAAGCACCAACTCTTGCGCTTTGTGGAAGGCTGAATTTAGTTTAGGAGTAAATGATGGATCCAATCAGAGAACCATGAAACACGGACAGGTCCTTTCTTATCGACAATGCCCCAATTCGGAAATCCTCCTTGTTGATGTGATTGCAATTAGGAAGGCCACCTTATATATCAGGAATTTGAGACTACCGGTTCTTAAAGGCTCGAACGGACAAGTTGTAAGTGCGGTTATCACCTTGTTGAGGTCCCAGGTGGGATAGCGGTGAATTACAGGAGGTCGTAAGTTTGCAGCACCCTTAAGACAGTTGCGGACATGTGGATGGTGTGCTATGGAACAGAGGTCACCCCAGGATATCACCAGGGCTAAAGCCACCACCTGTCTGCGTAAAGTATTTGGAGATAGGCCCTTGGTCAACGTCTCCTGTAAAAAGTCCAATAACTGTCCTATTAATGGGGCAGTTGGGTCGAACTTAGACCCCTGGCACCAGTGACAAAAAGCGGACCACGTGGCCTCGTATATACGATTTGTTGAGGACCGTCTGGATGCTTGAATGGTGGCAATAGCATTCTCTGAAATCTGTTGGGCCCTTAAACAGCTCCACTCAACCTCCATACAGCTAGACTGAGCCATTGTGGGCTCGGATGAAATATCGGCCCTTGGAAAAGGGAAACCTTCGACGGTAGAATTTTCCAAGGTTGTTCTCTCGACAGGTCCTGTAAGTCTGCGAGCCATGTTCGCCTGGGCCAGTATGAGGTGATCAATATCAATTCCACTTGTTCCTCCAATAAATTCTGGATCAACCTGGGTATTACCGGGAGTGGAGGAAATGTGTATAGAAGTCCGGGAGGCCACTGACATCACCCCGAGTTGGGTATCTTGAAATATACCAGGGCAATTGGCCGTTGAGAGGAAAGGCAAATAGATCAATCACAGGTTCCCCAAACCTCCACACTGCTTCCTGGAAGACAGACGGGTGTAGGCACCACTCTGCCTGATATATCATGGCCCTGCTGAGCCAGTCCGCTTGTGTGTTTAAGGCCCCTGCTATATGTTCTGTCTTGAGTGAAAACAGATTGGCCTCAGCCCACTTGAACAACTTGGCCATCAGAAGTTTGGAATGGGTACCCTCCTGTCTGGTTACGTGGGCCTTGGTTGTGATATTGTCTGTCAACATCAGAATGTGGCATGATTGGAAAAGGGGTAGAAAACTGCGTAAGGCCAGATGAACTGCTCGCAGCTCCAACAGGTTGATGCTTTGTGATTGTTCGGAAATAGTCCAACTTCCCTGAGCAGTATGGGATTGGAAGTGAGCTCCCCATCCTACCAGACTGGCATCGGTTGTGATCGTTGCCCTGTAAGGTTCCTTGAAAGGACACCCCTTGTTTATCGTTTTTTCCGACCACCAGCAGAGCGATTGGAGAACATTGTGCGGTACCTTTTTCCGGACATTGGAAGTGGCTCTTCTGGATCACTGGAAAGGTAGCAGGAACCACTGCAGCTGTTTAGAATGCAATCGAGCCCAAGGTGCAATGGAAATACAAGAAATCAGTTTCCCTAACAGTTGGGACAGCACTGCCAGGGAAACCCTCTTTAAAGCTTTGATCTCTGTGGCCAAAGACTGGATACTGTTTAACCTGTCCTAAGAGAGAAAGACCTTGCCCTCCACGGTATCTATCACTGCCTCTAAAGAACTAACCTAGTTGAGGGGATCAAATGGCTTTTATCCCAATTTATGGAAAAGCCATGACCCTGAAGGGTCTCCAGAGTAATCTTGGTATCCAATTTTGCTTGATGTCTGGAAGATGACAAAATTAAAATATCATCCAGATAACAGTGTAAGCAAATATAATTGATCCTGAGTGAGGCAGCCAAAGCCACTAGGACCTTGGTTAAAAGTCCTAGGAGCCGAAGCCAGACTGAATGATAGGGCGATATATTCGTAGTGCCGATCACAATAGCATAATCTTGTAGTGTAGATACTTATAGATACATGTAATGAGCAGGTCTAATTAGTATATGTAGATAAGCCTCTGTAAGATCTATAGAGGTCAGGACATTATTCTCTTTAAGGAGGGGCTCCAAGACACTGCCAAATAATTTATCCCCCAATATTGGGGCTGATGCCAACTTGCGTTGATGCTTGGTATCCGCCTGCCAACATTGGAGCCATAGTATCGCCATGCTGATACATGAGATGCTATGCCCCTAGATGAGAATTTGACTGCATTAAATATGGCGTCGGCGAAGAATTCTGCTGCTGCAATAATTTCAGCTATGTCCTGGTGGGTTCTGACATTTGACACTGGCAATATAAATCTCAAGTGGAAGAGCCATCATAGGGAGGACGGTGTAAAAAAGGACGCCGCTGTAGCTGCCCTAATGGCCCAGGCGTCAGAAACGTGCACCCTACAGAGTGCCAACTCTGCTCTCTTTTCTTCTGGTCTCAGAGCTTCCTTAGCCTCATTGGGAAAGATTGAAGAAGAGGCCAGTGCCACAATGGGCTCATCCACCTTCGGCATTGGGAGAAAATTTGAAAACTGTGGTGCCAAATTATAATATCATTTATCGTACCCTATTGGGGCTGGGTGTGATCCTGATGCCCATTGATTTTGTATTAATTCAGCAAACATACGAGGGACAGGAATAGTTTCCACCTCATTAGCTGGTTGTAAGAATATTAGATCCTCAGATTCGTCCTGAGACCCTGTTGACAATGGATGATGTGCCTAGTTTAGCAGTGTTCTTTGCCTTGAACAGTAAGGATTTAAAGAGCTGTGGGTGAAAAAGGCCAGAAAAGGTAGGTTGGTCCGGAATGAGGACTTCGTTCTCCGACATTCCCCGTTCTAGTGGTCAGCCTCTGACAATCCCAAGTCCATCTGATGGATCAACCCCACCTCCATGGGAACATCCTGATCCTCAAATTCCACCCCCTCCCGAAAACTCTGGGCTGGTATGTGTGGAATATTGGGGAATACCTGAGTTTGATATTGTCCCATATGCACAAAGGATTGAGCGGATAGGGATCCTGCATCCGAAGTGGCCGAGAAGTGTCTGGTCCTGATAGATTGATGAACTCCAGCCGCAAGGCCCCTTTAAATCACCATCTCCATCCACTGCCTCATTTCAATGGGAATAGTCTCAGGTAATCCCTCCTCCTGCCTTAGGCCAGCGACCGTAGGGGTGAAGATTGCCTCTGGGATTAGCCGGGTAGTGCTCATTGGAGGAGATGTGCTATGGGAGATTGTCTAGAAACAGCCTGCCTAGGCTGGGTAGATAAGCCCAAGGGCCCCAACAATGGACTTGGGTACTGATCCGATTGTTGTGTCATAACATAATGACACATAATCTTGTCTGCCTCCCTGGTGCATTTCTGCAATTGCCTTTCCAAAGCTAGGTGCTGTCTATGAGCATCTTATCTGCCGCCTTAAAGGCCATTCTGGGGCCCACTGGCTTATCTCGGGACTTATTTGTCTTGAAGGGGAAAGTGTTGTCACCTTCCATTGTGGATGACTGATTCTCTTGCCTCTGAGTTTAATTTTTAATTTTTTTAAAAAAATATTATTGTTATTAATATTTGTACTTCGGGGTGATGCCTTCCACTGTGGTTGAAAGTAAAACGCTCCTGTAGGAGAGTAAGTGTGTGTGTGTGTGTGTGTGTGTGTGTGTGTGTGTAATATATATATATATATATATTTGTTTTTTTAAGCTTTCACGGGTACTTACATGTGTGCTGTTCAGCTTCCCTCGGGTATTATCCCACGTCATTGTAGTGCTGTTAAAGGTTGTAGCAACGTTTCAGCAGAACCTCATCTGCCATCATCAGGTTTCTGTATGGATGTGGGTCTCACAGCTTCTGGTTTCAAATTCGGAGCTGGTCTATTCTGATTGACTAGGAGTCTAGGTCTGTGTTCACTGGACTTGGAGTTTGATTGATTGGTGTTTCTGGTTTCTTCTGTCTGTTTTGTGGCTTTGATTGGCTGGCAACACTGTTCCTGTGTTGGAGGCTTTCAGTGCAGCTTGGCTTCGTGTGAAAGGATGGCTGCTATCCATTAGGAAGATAGGTTTCACCTGGGTGTCTGGTGGGGGGGTGTTTAAGTTGGAGGCATCAGAGGGAGTCTGTTTGTGCTCAGGTGTTTGTCTGTTTTGTGGTGTGGAGATCTTTCTATTTGAGAGTGCAGGCTTGTCAATGTCAATCATTTGGAAATCATCAAAAATAAATACCAACCAGCTAAAGACCTCATGGAACTAACAGAACACTGCCTAACCAACACATATTTCAGATACAAAGGACAAAGATAGAAGCAAATTGAAGGAGCCCCTATGGGATCACCACTGTCACCCGTCATTGCAAACCTGTTCATGGAAGAATTCGAATCCAGAGCCCTGGCTAATGCCACCCACAAACCCAAACTATGGCTAAGATACATCGATGACACATTTGTGATTTGGCCCCATGGAAAAGAAAACCTAAACAATTTCCTAACACACCTAAACAACACACACCCAAAATCAAGTTCACCATGGAAATGGAAATAAACAAACAACTACCATTCCTAGACGTACTAATCTACAAAAGAACAGATGGCACACTGGGACACACTATATACCAGAAGAAAACACACACCAACCGCTACCTCAACGCCCAATCCCACCACCACCCAGCAAAGATAAATTCTGTGGCTAAAACACTAATTACCAGAACCAAAAGCCTGGCAGACAAGACACATATAAAGACTGAACTATGCACCCTGACTGAAGCATTGACAGCCAATGGCTTCCAGAAAACCAAAATCACCAACTTGATCCACAAAAACACACCAAGACATAACAGAGACCTAGAAGACCAACAGACCTATGGAACAGCTGTCTTGCCCTACATAAGAGGTACTACAGATAAAATCAGTAAGATTTTATCTTCAAAACAGACAAAAAAATAGCAGCCATCCTGAGAAACCCCAAAGATAAAATTGACCTGGAAAACCAAGGCATATACGAAATTCCCTGTACATCATGCCCGGCCACATACATTGGACAGACTAATCGAAGAATAAGTACCCACCTAGATGAACACAAAAATGCAGTAAAAAAGCTGGAACACACCTCCTCACTAGTCCAACACATGAAAACCACAGGTCACAACATCAACTTCAATGGCACTAAACCTCTAGCCACTATAGAAAACCCCAGCGACAGAATCATCAGAGAAGCCATAGAGATTGAAAAAAGACCTGAAAGCATGAATAGAAGAGATGATTCCAGCAGACGGTCAATCATTTGGAAACCTGCACTCTCAAATAGAAAGATCTCCACAACACAAAACAGACAAACACCTGAGCACAGACAGACTCCCTCTGATGCCTCCAACTCAAACACCCCCTCACCAGGCACCCAGGTGAAACCTAGCTTGCTGATGAATAACAGCCATCCTTTCACACAAAGCCAAGCTGCACTGAAAGCCTCCAACACAAGAACAGAGTGTTGCCAGCCAATCAAAGCCACAAAACAGACAGAAGAAACCAGAAACACCAATCAATCAAACTCCAAGTCCAATGAACACAGACCCAGGCTCCTAGCCAATCAAATGGACCAGCCTCAAATTTGAAACCAAAAGCTGTGAGACACACATCCATACAGAAACCTGATGATGGCAGATGAGATTCTGCTGAAACATTGCTACAACTTTAACAGAACTACAATGACGTGGGATAATACCCGAAGGAAGCTAAACAGCACATATATATATATATATATAAAACCAGGAGCTGTAAGACCCATATCCATACAGAAGCCTGATGATGGCAGATGAGATTCTGCTGAAACGTTGCTACAACTTTAACAGAACTACAATGACGTGGGATAATACCCGAAGGAAGCTGAACAGCACACATGTAAGTACCCGCGAAAACCTAAGAAAACAAATATCTGACCTCTACGGGGAGGAAATAAACAGCCAGATCAAAAGCTATGAGAAGCTGGAAGTTAAAAGAGCAGGAATACTATGTGACCTAAAATTCCTATGCAGCTGCAGAGACAACAATGTAACACCAACCTGCTTCAAATTAACATTTCATAAGAACACAGCAGCTACCAAACGTATCCTGAAAAGGACAGAGATATCTCTACTCAGAAATGAAGTTCACAGTAAAAGATTCCAATTAGATCAGTTAAACAAAGATTTGCTAGCACTACACCTGGAATTGAGCAGCAAAATCCACCCTCTACTTTGGGATAAGATCAAACAACTTACAACTTGGAGAGCTGAAACTGAAAATACTTATAAAAATGATAAACTCTCAAAAAAACTGAAAAAATTAGAAAATGACAAGAAAATTCCCAATAACCCACCACAACACCTGAAACAACTAGTATACAACGTTTCCAACAGAGAACTCAACAAAACAGAAACAGATGTCCTATCCAAAGGATTCAATTATGCCATAGCACCCAAAAAAATCCCAACAGAATCCATCATATGTGCAGTAGAATCCAGCCTAACCAAATTAAATACAGATGAAGCTGACAGAATAAGACACCAGGTTACTCACATCTTATGCACAACGAAACCACCCAAAAATAATTTGCAAAAAGATGAATTCAGAGCGTTACAAACCCTGAAAAATGATAATAGCATAATAATACTCCCAGCAGACAAAGGAAATGCCACAGTAGTAATGGACAGAAAAGACTATGAAACAAAATTGACAGACCTACTCCAAGACTCCACATACAAACCTATAAACACAGACCCAACCACATATCTAGAAAAATCAACCAAGAAGAAAATTATAACCAGCCACATAAGCAAAGAAATCCAACAGACGATCATCCCAAGAGAAAAATCTTCTAGATGCCCCAAATTATACGGCCTCCCAAAAATACACAAAGAAGGCATACCTCTCAGACCCATAGTCAGCTCCATAGGAGCACCATTACAAAACCTAGCTAAATACTTAGCAAAACAACTACAGCCCCATGCTGAAACCGCAGCTTCATATGTACAAAACTCATACCACTTCTTAGAAATGATCAAAGATCTACACGTAGAACAAGAAGATCTGCTTGTAAGTTTCGACGTGGTTTCACTATTCACTCAAGTCCCAATAAAAGAAACTCTTGAAATCATCAAAAATAAATACCAACCAGC